>JARLTB010000220.1:4295000-5552500 GCA_030141615.1 Unio pictorum | reverse complement strand
TTCCCGACCTTGATTCAGAACCAGTAAGAACTGAAGAAAACAACTCGATTTTATTTTTTTAATTCTTTCTCAGAGTAAGATTCAAAAAGTGAAATTGATGACAGACTTGGGGTACATGATAAATAACATATAGCAATTGTTAAAAACTCTGGTTTTTCTAGATGATTGACCCACATCTAGGTATCTGCTTTTCATTGTAGCTAAATTTATTGTTGATGTTTTGAGAAAGAATAGTCATTACTTGCCTTAACACTTGCGAAGATAAAAGTCTTTAATGTTGCAACTAGTTTGTGGGCTAATAATTTTGTTTTCTTCAAAGTATTTGGATTCCATGATATTATTTTCCCCTGGAAATACTTGTGCTCTAAATTAATTCTTGGACAAGGATAGTTTTAAAAATTACACAGAATTCAAACACTGGAATATTATTTTCTGTGATTCAACAAAGAACCCTTGACACATCAGTACTACACTGACTACAGCATACATCACCACCTTCCATTTTGGATTTCATAACAATAACAACAATAATGATAATAATAAAACAAATTATTATTATTATTATTGTTAATATTATTATTATTATTATACAATATGACAAAAATCAATTACTTCTTGAGTCTTGTGTGTCTATAATTTACCTGAACTATCAGGGACGAACTTACCTTGTTGTCTATCCCACGTCCATTTATTCATGATGTCTCCTAAATCTTAAAGTTGACTAGTTGTTTTACAATCCTGGTTACTCAGCAACTCCTCAAAAACTGAAAACAAAATTACACTTTTATCTCACAATGTAAGTTTGTTTACTTTAATTATTACTTTTACCTGTGGTCAACATCCATTAGGCACCACTTACACACATAAGAATAACCTCTGTGACCATGCATTAAAAAATTTCAATAATATATGACACATTTTTTACAGTTAATGACACTGGGAGATGTAGACTCATTCTTTAGATGTCAAATGTTAAGGCTTCCAACCCGCTCCTGTTTCTATTAGTTCTTTTGTACAATTATTTATCCATACAAATATAGTGACAAGTAACTGTAGTGGTGTGGTAACATATTAATTTATCAGTACTGGTATGCACCCATACTGCAATTCATACCAGCAGAAATTCAAACTAGTTTTATTTATTCAGAAACAAAAAATGAAAATAAAAACATTCACCATAATCAAACACTTGTCCCAAGATAGCAAAATGTCAATCATCAAAAACTATGTAGTATTATGACCAGTAATCAAGCAAAGAGTGATCTATTAAATTTAATTAGCAGATGAAGAGATATCTATTGAATCCAATACGTTTGCACAGAGTGATAACTGAATCTGGAAAGTGAGAAAAGAGAGATCTGTTGAATCTTGTAAGTTGGCAAAGAGAGATCTGTTGAATTCAGTAAGTTGGCAAAGAGTGATAACTAAATCTATTAAGTGATCAAAGAGTGATCTATTAAATCTAGTAAGCAGGCAACATGATATTGAATCAGTAGGTGGGCAAAAATTGATCTCTTAAATCTAGTAAGCAGACAAAGAGTGATCTAATGAATCCAGTAAGTAGACAAAGAGTGATAACTTAATCCACCAGATGAGCCAAGAGTGATCTATTAAATTTAGTAAGCAGGCAAAGAGAGATATATTGAATCCAGTAAGTTGGCAAAGAGAGTTCTATTGAATCCAGTAAGTTGGCAAAGATTGATAACTGAATCCATTAGGTGATCGAAGAGTGATCTATTAAATTTAGTAAGCAGGCAAAGAGAGATCTATTGAATCAAGTAAGTTGGCAAAGAGAGATCTATTGAATCAAGTAAGTTGGCAAAGAGTGAAAACTGAATCCATTATGTGAGCAAAGAATGATCTATTAAATTTAGTAAGCAGGCAAAGAGAGATCTATTGAATCAAGTAAGTTGGCAAAGAGAGATCTATTGAATCCATTAAGTTGTCAAAGCTTGATAACTGAATCCATTAGGTGAGCAAAGAGTGATCTATTAAATTTAGTAAGCAGGCAAAGAGTGATTTATTGAATCCAGTAAGTTGGCAAAGATTGATAAATGAATCCATTAGGTGAGCGAAGAGTGATCTATTAAATTTAGTAAGCAGGCAAAGAGAGATCTATTGAATCAAGTAAGTTGGCAAAGAGAGATCTTTTTAATCCAGTAAGATGGCAAAGATTGATAACTAAATCCATTAGGTGAGCGAAGAGTGATCTATTAAATTTAGCAAGCAGGCAAAGAGAGATCTATTGAATCAAGTAAGTTGGCTAAGAGAGATCTATTTAATCCAGTAAGTTGGCAATGAGTGATAACTGAATCCATTAGGTGAGCAAAGAGTGATCTATTAAATTTAGTAAGCAGGCAAAGAGTGATCTATTGAACCCATTAAGCTGCCAAAGAGAGATCTCTTGAATCCAGTAACGGAGCAAAGAGTGATCCTAATCGACTCCAGTAAGATGGCAAATAATAGTCTATTCAATCCAGCAAGTTGGCAAAGAGCGATACCTGAATCCATTAAGTGAGCAAAGAGTGATCTATTAAATTTATTTAGCAGGCAAAGAGTGATCTGTTGAATCCAGTAAGTTGGCAAAGAGAAATCTCTTTGAATCTAATAAGTTGGAAAAGAGTGATTTTAATTGACTACTGTAAGATAGCAAAATATGGTCTATTGAATCCAGGAAGTTGGCAAAGAATGACCTACTAAATCCAGTGCATAAAGAGTGACCTATTGAATCTAGTTAGCAGGGAAAGATTGATATATTAAATCCAGTAAGCAGGCAAAGTGATTTTGAATCAGTAAGTGGGCAAAAAATGATCTATTAAATCTAGTAAGCAGGCAAGACTGATATATTGAATCCAATAAGTTGGCAAAGATCTATTGAATCCAGTAACTCAGCAAAGAGTGATCTTATCTAACTCCAGTAAGTTGGCAAATAATGGTCTATTAAAACCAGCATGTTGGCAAAGAGTGATAACTGAATCAATTAAGTGAGCAAAAAGTGATCAATTCAATTTAGTAAGCAGGCATAGAGTGATCTATTGAATCCAGTAAGTGGGCAAAGAGTGATCTATTGAGTCATGAATCACTTTAGTTTTAAACATAACCAGAATGGTAAAGTTGATCAATCACTGGCAATATGCTAGAGGTGCTTTTATGGAGCAACACATTTAGCAGACACTACACTGCCACCAGTGAATATTGTCCACAGTTTATGGTCAATGTCAAGTTTGTATGATGTGCCCAAACTAGTCTAGAAGAATCAGTTTAGAATTCAAACTCAGCCTTTTAACTTACTTTGAAAGGTACATGAAGTTTGTCAAGCACAAACCAACTACACAAGCACCATAAGCTGTATTACAAGTGATAACGTCATCATATACACTTTGGACCTTTCAATGTCATTGCAAGCAACAAGGCCGTTAAAATAGTTACAATGTTAGATGTGAGGAACATGATACTAAGCAGGCATTTATTTCTGAGAAAACATTTACAACAAAATCAAATTGGACATAAAACAAAATGTATCCCAAAAATATCAGACGTTCACTTGACAACGGATGGGTGAACATTAAGAGCAAACGTTCTATACTGCACAACGACATGGATAGTTATTATATCAGAGTGGGAACATTGCTATCTTTTACAAAGCAGGGAAAAACCAGAAAATTACACTATATCTAACATTGCAAACATTTTGTTTTAACTGACGCAGGAACTGAATGGCACATACCCAACCATCATCTTTTGGTCATAGATACTCATCAGATATGTAACCGTTGAAGACATTTAAGATTAGCACACTGAATTTCACAATATATCACATGCTCTGCTCATTATCTGAACCCAAGCTGCTAAGAAAGCTCTCAAGATGAGCACATTGATTCACTTTATTGGTAGAATTCTAAACGTTGTTGTCTTTTTATGCAAAAGTACAGTTACTGCAGAACTACTCAAACAAATGATTAAAGATCAATGAGAAACTTATCCAGCTGTTAAGCTCACAAGGTTGAATTCAGTTACAAATATGGTTGAGGCATTTTTTTTAGATGCAGCTTGCAGTTATGCACTCTAACTGTGATGAAATTACACAGCATAAACAACGATGTTGCCAGTCTTTATAAGTGGAAGATCTCAAATATGCTGAATATATATGCTTACATGCGTGAAACCACTTCATATCATGATGACCACTCTTGTTCCTGAACAAATTCAAACCACTGTGTACCATGACAGACCACACATTGTACTGGATGAATCTAAGCAATCTCCATGATGACCACTCTTGGTGCTGAACAAATTCAAACCATTTTGTACCATGAAGGACCACATATTATAATTGGCAGATTCAAACAATCTCAAGCTGCTTCATTAAAAGCTGTTGAGATTTTCAATGGCACCAAATTTGACCAGCTGAGATTTTCAAAGGTACAAAAATCGGACAAGAACTTGATTTGTCATCTTTGTACAAATCTTGGAGCTGTCCAAATTGAATCAACACTTCATCATCTGTTAATGTAAAGGTACTCAACCAAAAAATTCAAGTTATATTTCAGACTCATTATATTTTAATTAATTATTAAATGGTGTCTTAATTTGGACTGTCACTAAGTAAAGCAATTATTTACATTTTTTTCTTGTTACACTGAGACTAAGGAATTTCTGGAATTGGCAATTGTCATATGTCAATTTATCAAAACAAAGCCTATTCTGGGGGGAGAGAGGTGAAGATCCAAATGCATAACCTGCTGGCGACATTTGAGTCAAAGCAGCGATGAAAGTGAGAAGAAAGAAAACATGCAAAATGTGAGGATGATAGTGAGAAAAAGACACATGTTAAAGGTGAGGGTGATAGTGAGAAAAAAAACATGCAAAAGGTAAGGATCATAGTGCAAAAAAAAAAACATGCAAATGTTCAGGATGATAATGAGAACAAAAAAGAGCAAAAGGTGAGGATGAAATAGTGAGACAAAAAACATGCAAAAGGTGAGGATGATTGTGAGAAGGAAAAAACATGCAAAAGGTGAGAATAATAGTAAGAAAAAAAACATGCAAAAGGTTAGGGCAACCCAAACCAAAATGCATTCTTGCCGCAAGCTTGATGGCAAGCTTGCGGCAAGCTTGCGATAAGCTAATTTGATGTTTATAAATTAACATGGATGCTTGCGCAAGCTTGTACAAGGTTTCTTATTTGATTCAGAAAGTAAAACTAGCTTACCGCAAGCCTGTACAAGAAAAAACAACATGCAAAAGTTCAGGATGATAATGAGAAAAAAAAGAGCAAAAGGTGAGGATTAAATAGTGAGAAAAAAACATGCAAAACGTGAGGATGATAGTGAGAAAGAAAAAATATGCAAATGGTGAGGGTAATAGTGAGAAAAAAACCATGCTAAAGGTGAGAATAATAGTAAGAAAAAAAAACAAGCAAAGGGTGAGAATGATAGTGAGAAGAAAAACATGCAAAAGATGAAAATGACAGCGAGAGTAAAAACATGCAAAAAATTGGGAATGAGAGTGAGAAAGAAAAACATGCAAAAGGTGAGGTTGATAGTGACAAAAAAAATGCAAAAGCTGAGAATGATAGAGAAAAAACATGCAAAAGATGAGGATAATGATAGCAAGAAGAAAACAAAACATGCAAAAGGTGAGGATGATAGCGAGATAAAAAAAACACATGCAAAATATGAGGATAATGATAGCGAGAAGAAAACAAAACATACAGAAGGTGAGGATGATAGCGAGATAAAAAAAAACATACAAAAGGTGAGATTGATAGTGAGAAAAAACAAGCAAAAGGTGAGGATGATAGCGAGAGAAAGACAAAACATGCAATACGTGAGGATGATGGTGAGAAGAAAAAACATGCAAAAGGTGAAGATGATAGTGAGAACAAAACTATGCAAGAGGTGAGGATGATAGTGAGAAAAATAAACATGCAAAAGGTGAGAATGTTAGCGAGAGAGAAAAAAGACATGCAAAAGGTGAGGATGATAGTGAGAAAGAAAAACAAAGTGTTGATGCAGAGTGACCATAACTTGCCCTTCCATTGCATTCAAATATAAATGGCAGCTATCCCAGTCTCTCCTTTCTTATCGAAACTTTAGCTACTGTATAACTTAACGGTTGAGTTTACTAACATCACAGAAAATGCGAAGCAATTGGCTAAAAAAATCGGATTTCTGGAGGTATAAAATATTCTTTAACATTATTTATAAAATACAATTTTAACGGATGCATTATTTTACAAATTTAGTAGATAGGAGATTCAAAATCATATATTCTTTCTAATCTTAAGTCAGTCTGGTGAACTCAAAGTCAATTAGCAAAAATGGTTGTTACAAACATTTCTTGGAGCAGGCTTTAGTATCTGCAATGCCTGGAGAATTATTCATTTTCAGTATTGTGGCACCCACTATGTAATAATCAGAGCTTCCAATGTAATTGATGTCTACAAAATTAAACCTTCAATTGCATGAGCTACAGATCCTCTATTTCTGCCCAATCAGGTCAAAAACATTCTCTGCAAAATATCTAGCTCTGTGCCAGCTAAAAGAGTGTTCAGCACTGGGGGTACGTATCAAAACGGCTCAGAGGAAAATCATTAAGGCAGAGCGTATGGACAGGATGCTGTTCTTAATGATGAATAATTTGACATTCTCTTAGTTTACGTGATTTTAAAATAATGTCCAAACAGTTTTATTCAGCAGATACAATGCACACCTGATCTGATTTGTAGTTAAGCCTTAACAGTTGTTTTTATGCTGTTTTCAATACATGTTTGCTTTAAGCAAAAGCACTCAACGTTTACCCAATGCAACAGCACATATTGTTTGTCCTAAGCAATATCATTTATTGTTGCCCTAAGCAAATGCATTTATTGCTGCCCTAAGCAAACTCATTTATTGTTTGCCCTAAGCAATAGCATTTATTATTGCCCTGAGCAATAGCATTTACTGTTTGCCCTAAGTAATAGCATTTATTGTCAAATGTTCACCATCAAAAGTAATACAGCATTATTCTATACATGCAACATATTTTTTTCAACTAGTTTTCAACAATAATGTTCAGTGTGAGAGGATTTCACAAGTTTCAAGCAATTGCCAGAAATATTAAACAATAACAGAATTAGGCTATTTCAACTTGCAATCAAAGTTAATGCCATCAACTGAGAAAACAAAAGATTTAGCACCAGATGGATGTGACTGTTAATTGCAAACCCTAGCATCTCCCCCTTTAAAAAATCACAAAAAGCTTTCTCTATAAAACTGAAATCACTCTGAACATTAATTACTGTGATCCAACTAAATTTCCTGTCCAAATTGAACATGTAAAAGCCATGTTTACAAAAAATGAACACGAATTCCTAAATTGAAATGTGACAAACATGCTTTCTGCAAAAATCATTAGTAAGATTTTTTTAATATCTTTAATTTCTCTGCAGTCTGTAACAGTACATCAAAGAAACGTAATACAAACGCAATTTAGAGTAACGTCCCTTTCTTTTAACATTGTTGCAATGCCGTTTATATAAGGAAGTGAAATACCACATCGCTCATGCTTTCATTTTCTCTCTTCTTTGGATGTTTAGAATATCATAGATGTAATTTGGCATATGGGGGCAGGGTGGGGGTCATTTTCCTTGCCTCCTGAATTTGCATGTGCTGTAACATTGCTGTAACCTAAATGGTATAATGGTATCAATGTTACAACCCAGGTGGACGGAGCTTAAGTTGTAGGTAACAATGTTTTCTATGACTGTATGAAAAATATGCTGAGGTATGCTAGAAAGTATATTTATTTCACTTAACATTAGATCGAGGTAATTTCGAAAACCAATTTGTACCGATATACCATATACGTTGCCACCCCACCTCCCACCACGCTTTGAAAAGTGCATTACACTCGCCTATTAATCTATACGTTCCACGATATCGGGTAATATTATACACCTAAGGATTGTATCATGTTAATTGTCTACGACGTCAATTATAATTGCTCGCTAATTATAACTGCAATGTAATTTTATATCTTCACTATATTAAAAAAATCAATTCTTTTATTTTAATGAAAATTTGCCAGATTATTTTTTTTGTTATTTTTTTTGTAGAAATAAGCATATTCATAATTTTACTCAGGTCGTATGTGAATTATTTGGATTTATGGTGTCCATCTTTCATTTACAGTATATAATCTGAGTTGTCATTTTGTACACAAGCAAGTAGCAGATTTTTGTTTATACATTTGGCACGTTGTTTTTGTTTTGTCAAATCAAAGTGTAAGTGAATGATATTGACGTCGCATTTTCTAAATATGGAATAGCCTATACTGTGACAGAGAGGTTACAAAGTGATTTTAAAAACGCGACCCCTTAATGTCTTTTTGTTCTTCTTCTGTTGTAATGATGAATCTGTTACTGCACCTGAAACACCCTTTTAATTAAGCAGAAGCGCATGAATTCACACGTTTCTGTTACATAATGCCATTTCTATTTCAAGCTTGAAGAACAAAATCGATTTTTCTTAATATCTAAAAAAATTAATTGTTATGCAAGCAATAAGTAAAAACTTAGCATCAGCGGACTCGCAATTGGTCGAAATTATATGATGAAGTTATGGCTTTTCAGAAACTGTACAGTTCAAGCAGAGGATCCTAATACCTCCGACTCCACATCGTATCCATATTCCACCGAAATCGTATTCGAAATATTGCCTCCAGATTTGTATCATCTGATGGGCAATACCCGATAAATGCTCGGTAACAATGATTCACTTGGTTATAAGGCCAGGTGAGCTAGAAATACATTAACAGAAAAGAACACAGAGTTATGTCGAACTCTACAAGGTGTATTGACGTATCTTCTTCCTGTTCTGAATCTAACATCTGGTATAAGGGTAGCAGTTGTACAACCCCCAGGTGGGTGTTGCATTTAGATACAATCAACAACATTAGCTGTGATTGGAATATAATGTAAGACTTCTTCTTTCTGTTGGGCTTAAAAATCAATTTAAACCTCTTGGCAAAGCGTGAGATTTTGTAAATTCATATCTAGATCATATTTTGTATTGTTTTTAAATATTTAGTTTTAAAAATGTGGCACACAAAAGTGAAACTGGCTCAGAAGAAAATTGAAATGACTTCCCTGTAGATTATATGTCACAAAAGTGCATGACATGAAACACTCGCCTATCAATCTACACGTACCACGATATCGCGTATCGAATACACCGAAATATCGTATCGTTTTCATTGTCTTCGTCGTAAATTTTAATTGTACGCTTATTGTTACTGCATTGTAATTATATACCTTCACTCTCAATAAAGTCAATTCTTATTTTTTTCATGAAAACTTGCCAGAAAATTTTAAGTACAAATAAGCTCACTCATGATCTCCATCAAATTCAGTTTTTCATACGACTTTCGCGAAGACTCTGTTTTACTTTCACTTTCGGAGTTCAACAGTCACTTGCGAATATAATTTTTTTTTACTGAAGTCGTATTTAAATCATTAGGATTTTTGCTGTCCATCTTTCATTTATAGTGTATAATCTGAGTGGACATTTTGTACTCAATTAAGAACCATATTTTTGTTTATATATTTAGCACATTGTTTATGTTTTATCAAATCAAAGTGTAAGTAAATGATAATGACGTCGCATTTTCTAAATATGGAGTAGTCTATATTGTGACTGAGATGTTACAAAGTGATTTCATACACCGCGACCCGTAATGTACTTTATCCTCTTCAGTTGCAATGCTTCATTTATTAGTGTACCTGGAATACCCCTTTAACTAAGCCAAAGAACGTGAAATCACACATTTTTGTTACACAATGGCATTTCCAAGTCAAGCTGGAATAACAAAATCGTCTTTTTTCAATATATACGGAAATTAATTGTTTAACAAGCAATATGTTAAAAACCTTAAAAATATGAAACGTCGGATGTTCAGCATCATCCGACACACAATTGGTTGAAATGATATAATGATTATATGGCTCTTCAGAAACTTTACGGTTCAAGCAGAAGGTCATAATACCTCTGAACCCACGTCATATCCATATTTCACCGAAATCGTATTGGAAATATGGCCTCCAGATTAGTAGCAACTGTCAACGGTTAGGCAATACCTAATAAATGCTGGGAAACAATGACTTACTTGGTTATAAGCCAAGGTGAGCTACAAATACATTATAAGAAAAGAGCACAGTGTTATGTCGAACTCTACAAGGTGACTTGACGTATATTCTTCCTATTCTGAATCTAACATCTGATATAAGTGTAGCAGTTATACACCCCCAGGTGGGCGAAGCTGCATTTAGAAATAAACAACAACACTAGCTGTGATTGGAATAATATGACAGAGTTGTACTTTCGGATGGGTTTAAAAACAATTCAAGCCTCTTGGCAACGCGTGAGATTTTGTAAATTCATATCTTGTTCATATTTTGTATTTTTTAAAATATTTTTTTATATAAAAAATGTTGCACACAAGGGTGAAACTAGTTCTGTAGAAAATTGAAATGACTTCCCTGTAGATTATGTCACAAAAATGCATGACAAGAAACACTTGGCCATCAATCTACACGTACCACAATATCGGGTAATCTTATACACCAAAGGAATGTGTCGTGTTAATTAACTTCGGCGTCAGTTTTAATTGTACGCTAATAATTACTGCATTGTAATTATTTACCTTTACTCTTAACAAAGTCAATTCTTATATGTTTCATGAAAATTTGCCAGAAAATTTTAAGTACAAATAAGCTCGCTCATTATCTCCATCAAATTCAGTTTTTCATACGAATTCCGCGAAGACTCTGTTTTACTTTCACTTTCGCAGTTCAACAGTCAGTTGCGAATATAAACGTCTTTTACTGAAGTCGTTTTTGAATCAATAGGATTTGTAGTTTCCATCTTTCATTTACAGTGTATAATCTGAATTGACATTTTGTACACAAGCAAGTACCAGATTTTTGTTTATACATTTGGCACATGTATTTTGTTTTATCAATTCAAAATGTAAGTGAGTAATAATGACTTCGCATGTTCTAAATATGGAGTAGTCAATAATGTGACTGAGAGGTTACAAAGTGATTTAAATAAACGTTACCCGTTAATGTCTTTTTTCTTCTTCTGTTCTAATGCTGAATTTGTTACCGCACCTGCAGTAACCCTGTAGTTAAGCAGAAGCGTATGAATTCACACGTTTTTGTTACATAATGGCATTTCTATTTCAAGCTTGAAGAATAAAAGCGATTTTTTCATATCTAAAATTAATTGTTATGCAAGCAATAAGTAAAAACTTTAAATACCTTAATAATATGCACAGTCGGATGCTAAGCATCAGCGGATACGCAATTGGTTGAAATCAGATGATGATGATATGGCTTTTCAGAAACTGTACAGTTCAAGCAGAGGGTCCTAATACCTCCGACTCCACATCGTATCCCTATTTCACCGAAATCGTATTCGAAATATTGCAAACAGAGGGTTAGCAATTGTTAATGGATGAACAATACCCGATAAATGCTGGGTAACAATGATTTACTTCGATATTAGGCCAGGTGAGCTACAAATATATTATCAGAAAAGATAACAGCGTTATGACGAACTCCAAAAGGTGACTTTACGTGTCTTCCCACTGCACTGAATTTAAAATCTAGTATAAGGGTAGCAGTTGTACAAACCCCAGGTGGGCGGAGCTGCATTCATAAATAAACAACAACACTATCTCTGATTTGTTTAAGAGCAGTACTTTCTGTTTAAACTTTTTTATAAAAAGGAATTTGTGGTGTCCATCTTTTATTTACTTCATATGGACTTCATAATAGAAAATTATTTTACTCAAATCGTATTAAAGTCATTAGGATTTGTTGTGTTCATCTTTCATTTACAGTGTATAATCTGAGTTGATATTTTGTACTCAAGCAAGAACCAGCTTTTTGTTCATACATTTGGCACATTGTTTTTGTTTTATCAAACCAAAGTGTAAGTGAATGATATCAACGTCGCATTTTATAAATATGGAGTAGTCAATACTGTGATCGAGAGGTTACAAAGTGAAAAAGTGCGACTTCTTAATGTCTTATTTTCTTCTGTTGTAATGCTGAATTTGTTACTGCACCTGAAATACACTGTAAATAAGCAGAAGCGTATGAATTCACACGTTTTTGTTAATAATCGGATTTCTAATTCATGCCTGAAGAACGAAATCGATTTTTTCAAAATATTTGGAGAAAAAAAACCTGTTTAATAAGCAATATGTTTTTTAAATACCTTACAAATATGTACCGTCGGATGGTAAGCATCAGCCAACGCGAAATTGGTTGGAATGATATAATGATTATATGACTGTTCAGAAACTTTACGGTTCAAGCAGAGTCCAAATACCCCAGACTTTCCACATCGTATCCATATTTCCACCGAAATCATATTCGAAATATGGCCTCCAGAATGGTACCAACTGTCAACGGATAGGCGATACCCGATAAATGCTGGGTAACAATGACTCACTTGGTTATAAGGCCAGGTGAGCTACAAACACATTCTCAGAAAAAAGAACACAGCGTTATGTCGAACTACGAAAGGTCAATTGACGTGTCTTCTTCCTGCTCTTAATTTAACATCTGATATACGAGAAACAGTTGTACAACCCCCAGGTGGACGGAGCTTAATTTAGAAATAAACAACAACACTAGCTGTGATTGGAATATTATGTAAAAGCTGTACTTTCTGTTAGGATTTTTGAAAAAGTTAAATCTATTGGCAACATGTGAGATTATGTTAATTCTCATCAAAATCAGAATTTTGTATTTTTATGATTTTTTTTCTAAAAGTGTGTCATATATGAGTAGAACTGGGACTGAAAAAAAAATGAAATTACTTCCCTGTAGATTATATGTCACAAATGTGCATGACATGAAACACTCGAATATCAATTTACACGTACCACGATATCGGGTACTTATATATACCGATGGTTTGTATCCTGTTAATTTTCCACGGCGTCAATTTTTATTGTACGCTTATTGTTACTGCATTGTAATTATTTACGTTCACTCTTAATAAAGTGAATTTTTATATTTTCATGAAAATTTGCCACAACAATTTAAATACAAATAAGCTCACTCATTATCTCCATCTAATTCAGTTTTCCAAACGAATTCCGAAAGTACTCTGTTTTACTTTCACATTCGGAGTTCAACGGTCAGTTGCGAATCGAAACTTCTTTTACTCAAGTCGTATTTAAATCATTAGAATGTGTGGTGTCCATCTTTCATTTACAGTGTTTAATCTGAGTTGTCAGTTTGTACTCAATCAAGAACCAGAATTTTTATTTATACATTTGGCACATTGTTTTTGTTTTGTCAAGTCAATTTGTAAGTGAATGGCAACGACGTCACATTTTTGAAATATGGAGTTGTCTGTATTGTGCCTGAGAGGTTACAAAGTGATTTTAAAAAAAAACGTGACTCGTTGATGTCTTTTCATCTCTGTTTTTGTTGCAATGCTGAATTTATTAATGCACCTGTAACTAAGGAGAAGCATATGAATTCACACGTTGTTTCTAACATAATCTCATTTCCAAATCAAGCTGGAATAACAAAGTCGATTTTTGTAAAAAATATAAACGAAAATTAATTGTTTAACAAACAATATGTTAAAACCTTAAATACCTTAAAAATATGTACCATCGAATGTTTAGCATCATCCGACTCGCAATTGGTCGAAATGATAGGATGATTATATGGCTGTTTAGAAACTTTACGATTCAAGCAGAGAGTCCTAATACATCCGACTCCACATCGTATCGATATTTCACCGAAATCGTATTAGAAATATGGGAAATATGGCCTCTAGAGTACTAGCAACTGTCAACGGATAGGCAATAGCCAATAAATGCTGGGTGACAACGACTCACTTGGTTATTAGGCCAGGTGAGCTACAAATACATTATCAGAAAAGAACACAGCATCATGACAAACTCCAAATGGTGACATTACGTGTCTTCTTCCTGTTTCGAATCTAACAGCTGGTATAATGGTACCAATTGTACAACCCCCAGGTGGGTGGAGCTGCGTTCAGAAATAAACAACAACTCTAGATGTGATTGGAATCTTATGAAAGAACTGTACTTTTTGTTGGGCTTTAAAAAATTTAAGCCTCCGGGCAACATGATTTTTAAAAAAAAAGTGTGGCACATATGAGTAAAACTTGATCTGAAAACATTTAAATGACTTCACTGTAGATTATATGTCACAAGTGTACATGACAAGAAACACTCACCTATCAATGTACACGTACGACGATATCGCGTATCGTATACACCGAAATATTGTATCGTCTTAATTGTCTTCGGCGTCAAATTTAATTATACGCTTATAGTTATTGCATTGTAGTTATATACCTTCACTCTTAAAAAACATCAATTCTTATATTTTTCATGAAAACTTGCCAGAATATTTTAAGTACAAATAAGCTCACTCATGATCTCCATCAAATTCAGTTTTTCATACGAATTCCGCGAAGTCTCTGTTTTACTTTCACTTTCGGAGTTCAACAGTCAGTTGCGAATATAAAATTACTTTACTGAAGTCGTATTTAAATCATTAGGATTTGTGGAGTCCATCTTTCATCTACAGTGTATAATCTGAATTGTCATTTTGTACTCAACCAAGAAATAGATGTTTGTGTATACATTTGGCACGTTGTTTTTGTTTTATCAAATCAAACTGAAAGTGAATGGTAATGACGTCGCATTTTCTAAATATGGAGTAGTCTATATTGTGTCCGAGAGGTTACAAAGTGATTTCATACAGCGTAACCCGTTAATGTCTTCTTTCTTGTTTTGTTACAATGCTGAATTTATTAATGGACCTGCATTACCCCTGCAATTAAGAAGAAGCGTATGAATTCACACGTTTTGTGTTACATAATGTTGATTCCATGTAAAGCTGGAATAGCAAAGTCGATTTTTAAAAATATATACGGAAACTAATTATTTAACAAGCAATATGTTCCAACCTTAAATATCTTAAAAATATGTACCGTCGGATAGTAAGCATCAGACGTCTCGCAATTGGTCGAAATTATATGATGATGATATGACTGTGTAGAAGCTTTACGGTTCAAGGAGATGGTCATAATACCTCCAACTCAACATCGTATCTATAATCCATCGAAATCGTATTCGAAATATGACCTCCAAAGTAGTAGCAGCTGTCAACGGATAGGCAATACCCGATAAATGCTGCGTAACAATGACTCACTTGGTTATTATGGACCAGGTGCGCTACAACTACATTATCAGAAAAGACAACAGCGTTATGTCGAACTCCGAAAGGTGACTTTACGTGTCTTCTTCCTGTTCTGCATTTGAAATCTGGTTTAAGGGTACCAACTGTGGGCGGAGCTGAATTCAGAAAGAATCAACAACTCTAGCTGTGACTGGTTCATTATTTAAGAGCTATAGTTTCTTTTAGGCTTTTAAAAAAGTTAAGGCTATTGGGAATATTTTGAGGTTATGCTAATTCTCATCTACATCAAATTGTGTATTTTTATGATTTTTTAAAAATTATAATAAATGTTCTGGCACACGTGGGTGAAACTGGGTCTGAAAAGCATTGAAATGACTTCCCTGTAAACACGAAGGTTGCCTATCAATCTAAATGTACTATGATATCGGGTAACCTAGATTTTGCTTATACATTTGGCACAGCATTTTTGTTTTATAAAATCAAAGTGTAAGTGAATGATATTGACGTACATTTTCTAAATATGGAGTAGTCTATATTGTAATGACCATGTTTAGAGTCACTGACTCGGAAACAATGTTAAGTCTTTGCTTCTATTAAGTTGTTTTTAAAAATATGGTACATATGAATATGAATTATAATGTTCATTTACAAAGCATATAAACGATATATATAAAAAATGTATATGGTCTGTCAAACTAACAGTCAATCCTGGCAAGGTATCTTAACATGTGTAACCTAATTTCGAGGTAGAGGTTATTTCGGTAAATCGTCTTTGAAGGTCTGTCATAAAGTGTTTTCAGAGCGTACTATTTAGCTTATCTGATACACATATTATGCTCTTATACTATTACTATTTGTAGCTTATGTAAAATACCTACAAAATCATGACGGGAAAGTCCACGTATATCACTGTATCACGATGTCCGCCATTTTGGATTTGCATGAGTTTCGTATTTCGAAATTCTATATTGTGGCATTTGTGATTATTCTCTTTATGACAGTAGGGTACTACTAATAAAGTAATTTGCCTGTTTTAGTGATAACATTATTGCAATACCTTTGTATCGATGTATGCAATTCATGTTTTGATGTGACAATAGCAGTCGTCTGCATAAAGTGTAGAACCCGCTTCTATATGAATCGACTCTATTATTCAAGACTTAAGTTATCATCATAAAGTTTGATTTCACATAAACATGAGCTCAAAAACTATTCTTATTCGTTTCATAGACAAGACCTACTGCATTAAATTACTTATTATAATGGATTACCATGCATTCTGCGATTGGCTAAATTGTCTCATGTGGTGTCTGGGGGAAGATTATAAATAGGGGAGTGCTGTCCTTGTAGAGCAGACAACTGACGAGTACAATCGGCGCCAGAATTCGAAGTGTCAGAGCAAAGTGTCAGAGCAAAGCGTCGAGTGAGTACATTTGGATATTTAAGAAAAGCATATTACAACATTGAATGAACAAGAATAATAGATTTGTTCCATGAAAAATAGATTGTAACAGTTGTCTCCCACCACACCTGACAGCCCTTCCCCCCCCCATACAGTCTGTTATATTATAATTACAGAATCTGGTTGTTCACTATAACTATAGGTAATTCCTATTTATTTATTTAATTTTAGAATTCATTAAACATTGTCAAACTGTTCTCGCTTTTATGTTGATTATATAAGCTCTCTTTCATCGCCCCAACCCCAAACGTTTGACCGTCTATAACACGTCACTCTCTTTTCCTATGTACAAATATATGTAGCACCCTTAAGGACCAAAAGGGGCCTTACAATTTGGTGTCAGAAGTGGGATTTCAAAAGTCAAATTGAAATCTATCCCAGGATACGAAACCTATCCCCCCCACCATTTTGTTTTCTTGTCAAGTGTGGTGGTCAAAGTATTGAGAGAAAAAAATAAATAAATAAATAAATATAAGTCGAACGCAGACACTCCTGTTTTGGCTGACACATACAATGTCTGTGTCCCCAGATCCTGAAATCCAATTTTGCCTGAATAGAAACAACGAAGGCCATGGTGATGTAATCGATGATGATGAATGTGCATATGATGAGCATGGTTCAAGTCAAATTCACAGTGACGAAGAAGAGACAATGTATACAGGACAGAACCAAAATCAAATCACTCCCATCATCCAAGACGTGAGGCCAATACTGTTGGTACTATTCCCATCCGATTATTCCCACATTATGGCCCTACCTTAAAGCCGGAGCCATTTAATGGTAAAGAATGCTGGGAAGAGTACATATCCCATTTTGAAAATTGTGCAGAGCTGTGCAACTGGATCAAACGTGACAAAGTTCTCTTTCTTGCTGCCAGTTTGCTAGGTCAAGCTAGAACATTTTATATGAGTTTGACAAATGAGGAAAAACGTTCCTATGATACCCTTGTTACTAGACTTAGTCAAAGTTTTGGTAGCTCCAGGCATCAAAACAGGTGGTTGGCAAAACTTGAAATGAGAAAACGGCAACCTGGTGAACTTATTGCAGCACTGGGGGATGACATTAGGCAGATAGCGCAGAACGCGTATTGCAATTTCGATTCTAAATCACAGGAAACTCTTGCCTTGAACCAGTTCTATAAGATATTACCAATTGAAATGAAGTGCTGATGTATTGACAAAAAGTTTGAGACAGTAGCTGATGCAGAAGATGTTGTCGAGAGATATAAAGCAATACTGGGAGATGAATATGAGAAGAAAAAGGCAAATGTTAAAGCAGTTGGGTCAAATGAAATTGAACACCAAGGTTCTAATGGCAATGGCAGAATTGGGGTAATGCTGCAAAGAATAGAAACACGAATAGAATTGTTAGAAAAAGGAAACACTCTTTTGAACAATGTAAAAGATTGGAAAAACCAAATACAGAGCAAACCTGCACCAAGAAACGAGAAGAGGAGAACATGTTTTGTATGTAACTCCCCAGGTCACTTCTTCAGAAACTGTCCTACCTTCATCCAATGTAAAACTCGCACTACTACTAGACATGATGATGGAAAGAATGAAGCTCCAAGTCAAGGAAATAAGAGTTCATCTTCAGCATATAACCAGGGAAACGACAGACCGTTGATTCAATAGGCCTGGAGTCAGCGGGTAGTAATATTCCAAAACGTTACGTAGCTCAAGAAAAACAAAAGGTCAGAACAGGACACACTTGGGAGACCAGCAGTCAATGGGACAATGGATTTTATACAAATGGCATGATTGATGGAACTGAAGTCGTTTTCCTTATTCATAGTGGCTCTACAGCATCCTTTCTTTCATACAGCACATATCAAAAGTTGCATGGAGAAAAGAAGTATATGCTTACATCACTTGAAACGTAAGTAAATGTTAATGGAAATGAAATTCATAACTATGGATCCATAAGCGTTGCTATTCATTTCAATGGGATATCCTACGCACAAAAAGTTATAGTATGTGAAGTGATAGTATGTGAAGTGAGTCAAGATGGTATCCTGGGTCAGGACTTTTATTAAACTATGTGAACAAAATCAATTACAAGCAATTCTTGCTTCACACAGACAAGATTGACATAAGATGTTGGATAGGAGGTAAAGTACATGTCACATCCAGAATACAAGTACGAAAAACTACAACAGTACCTGCTAACTCTGCATTATGGCTACCAGTAAGCATACCTGGGTCAAAGCACATGACAAAGTTTGGATATGTGGAGCCAATATTTCACAACGAAATCAAGTACACCATGGTTCCTGGCGTGAGTGATACTCAAGCCAAGGAGATGGTTGTAAACTTTGTGAATTGCAGTGATGCTGATGTTACGCTGCAAACAAACTTACCTATTGGTGTATGTGAGCCATATGAGGATCTATCCAACTCTGAAAGAGTTGCCAGTATTGATACAAACAATGAGAATGTGTCTGAGAAGTGTAAAGACAAGCTACCAGAATACCTAAAAGATCTCTTTAAAAGGAGTTTGATTCATCTTGATCACCTACAAAAAGAAGCCCTCAAAACACTGCTCATAAGATACCGATCTGTATTTGCAAAGTCATCAGTTGAGCTCGGTCGGACAAAAAGAGTGCAACATCACATCAATATTGGTCATTCCATTCCTTTAAGGCAGCCGCCACGACGCCAACCAATTGGAAAACGTGCAGTAGAGCAGGAAGAAATTCTGAAGATGTTAGATCGCAGGGTTATAGAGCCTTCCAAGAGTGCTTGGGCATCGCCAATAGTTCTAGTAACTAAGAAGAATGGTAGCATAAGATTTTGCGTTGATTATCGCAAACTCATTGATGTGACGGTCAAGGACGCATACCCACTTCCAAGAGTTGATGAATGTTTGGATGCGTTATCTGGTGCCAAATGGTTTTGCTCCATGGATTTGAACTCTGGCTTCTGGCAGGTGGAGATGTCTCCTAAAGACAAAGAGAAAACTGCTTTCGCTACAAGTTTAGGACTGTACCAATTTACAGTAATGCCCTTTGGCCTTTGTAATTCCCAAAGTACATTTCAGCGCTTGATGGAAAACATTCTACGATTTCTACAGTGGATATAATGTCAAGATGCAAATCTGAAACTAAAACCATCCAGATGCATATTTTTCCAGATGCAAATAAAATCCCTGGGTCATGTCGTTACTGAAGAAGGAGTGTCCACTGACCCCGAGAAGATTGTATCTGTGCAAGACTGGCCTATCCCAATAAATGCAAAGGAAGCCCGTAGTTTCCTGGGTCTTTGTTCCTATTACAGGCGCTTTGTGAAGGGATTTGCACACATTGCAAGACCACTACATAAAGTATGCGAAAAAAGGCGCTCGTTTCTCTTGGACTGACGAGTGTCAGTCAGCATTTGATAATCTTAAACAAGCCCTGATCTCCTCACCATTGCTGGCTTACCCCATCCCTGGAATATGATTCATACTGGAGACTGATGCAAGTGATAAAGCTGTGGGAGCAGTGCTCTCACAGATGCAGGAAGGCGCAGAACGTGTTGTCGCATACATGAGTAACGTTATGAACATCCATGAACAATCTTATTGTACTACAAGAAAGGAACTTTTAGCCGTTATCACAGCACTGAAAACATTGCAGTCCAACTATATGGACAGGACATTTTGCTCAGAACAGACAATGCTGCAGTGATTTGGTTAAGAAACCTCAAGAAACCAACTGATCAAGTTGCCAGGTGGCTTCAAGAGCTTGAAGCCTACAATTTTAAGGTAGTGCATAGAGCTGGAAGACAACACTCAAATGCTGACGCTTTGTCGAGAAGGCCATGTCGTGTCTGTCAGAAACAAGAACAAGGTAATCTTGAATGTAATAATGATGAAGACTGTGAAGCTCCACAACTTGCAGAGCAAATAATCAATGCCGATTTGGTAAGGGTGTTAACACGGAGTCAGGGTGCTATCCAAGGGGATGATATTGCACAAAGCCAAGCAGTACATGAAGGTTGGACACCTGACATCATACGTAGTCTTCAGTTACAAGATCAAGACATTTATGCTATTCTAATTGCTATCGAGGAAAAGTCTGAAAGACCGAAGTGGGATGCCATATCTGATAAAACATCAACACTAAAAACATTCTGGCGACAATGGGATAGATTAACAGTCATTAAGAGCATGCTTTACCGCAAATTCTTTCAAAATGATGAGAATCAACACACACTGCAACTGGTAGTTCCAAATAAACAAAGGCTTGATGTCCTAAAGTACTTTCATGATGTACCAACCGCAGGGCATTTAGGAGCTAAGAAGACCCAAGAACGAATAAAGCATTGGCCAGGCATGAAAGAGTTTGTCATGGACTGCTGTCGTGCTTGTGATAAGTGCGCAGCTAGAAAGCCATCCAGAAAGATCAATAGGACTCCTTTAGGACAATACATAGTTGGTGATCCCATGGAAAAGATTGCTCTAGATGTACTTGGACCCATTCCTCTGACTGAAAGTGGCAAAAGGTTTATCCTTGTTGTTTGTGACTGCTTTACCAATTGGAGCGAGGCTTTTCCCATTCCAGACCAAGAGTCCAGCACCATCATTAAAACATTTGTAAATGAATTTGTGTGTCGTTTTGGCACACCATTACAGATCTTGACAGATCAAGTTCAAGATTTTCAAAGATATTTCAAGAAATGTGCGACTTTCTAAAAATAGATAAAACAAGAACTACTAGTATGAGGCCACAGGCCAATGGAACAGTTGAGAGATTTAACAGGACTTTACAAAAAATGCTGACCATGTATACTGAAAAGGATCAGAAGCACTGGGATACTTACCTGTCCCAAGTAATGATGGCCTATCGAGCTTCAATAAACTCCACAACAGGAAAAACACCAAATATGATGATGTTGGGAAGAAACATCACCTTACCAATGGAAGCAGTTGTTGGGAGACCATACCCATCTCAATCCAGTGATGATGAAGTAGACCCAGACAATTATCTGGAACTGCGCGGCAACATAGAGAGTGCCCATAATATTGCTCGAGAAAATCTTCGAAAGAACTCCGATTATCAGAAAAGGCATTATGATTTGCATGCAAAGAAACGTTCCTTTACAGCAGGACAGCCAGTTTGGATCTATGATGCGTCCAAAAGAGTTGGTGTAGGCCATAAACTTACCTTAAAATGGAAAGGCCCATTTGTTGCTGTCAAGAAGATTGATGATGTTACTTATCTTATTAAGAGGTCACCAAAACAGCTCTCCAAAGTATACCATATTGACAGACTCCTGCCTTACCAGGGTAGAAATCCACCTACTTGGTTTACTAAAGTTGAATAAAACTTCAAAGTTTTACTCATCTTTGCATATGACAGTTATATACACTTGAATTCTTCATAAAGATTTTTTTTAAAAATTTTTTTATTTACATATATAAATAGTTTTAGTTGCAAAAACTATAGGGTGTGTGGTATAGATTCCTTTTCCTTTCAATAGGAAGTATATGAACCTTCAGTGGTAACCTTCAAGGAATAATATATATACGTCTCAAATGATAATTGATGAGTACTGTAGTGAGCCTTTATTGACAGATGGTGATCCGGGATGGGCCATGTTAGATTTTACAACTGTGGATTATAAACGGCAGACCTTAGATGTATTAGTAAGTTCGAGCTATGTAAGTCTGATAGATGGTGATCCAGGATGGACCAAGTCAAAGAAAAGATGAATCCTATAGTATAAGATGGTAAGGAATCTGGCCTGATCAACCACGTTCCCTCTCATGTGGCGTAAATGAGTTCAAATGAGCGTATAAGATAATCCTTGTTTGAACATGACTAATGAGAAAGAAAGAGTAAAAAGACGAACTAAATGCCTGCTTATACCACCTACCTGACAAGAACTTCTTAACCGAGCATATTTCAGGTCAGCAGAGTTGACATGGATGGAATCAGAAAATTATAGCATCGTTACCCTTATGTGCTGTGTAGAACCTGACTAGTCCTTTCATCCCCCACCTCCGTTCTAAACCTGTGATTGATATAGCTATAATCTTTGCCGGAAGAAAATGTAATGCTAGCAACCAACAATGAATGATTTTTGTTTCTTTACAGAATGCTAAAATACTGTGACCGAGAGGTTACAAAGTGATTTTAAAAACGCGCGACCCGTTAATGTTTTTTTTTCTTCTTCTGGTTCAATGCTTAATTTGTTACTGCACCTGAAATACCCTTTTAATTAAGCAGACGGGTATGAATTGACACGTTCGTTGTTACACAATGGAATTTCTATTTCAAACTTAAAGAACAAAATCGAATTTTTAAAAATGTGGAAATTTATTGTTTAACAAGCAATATCTAAAACCATAAATACCTTAAAAATATGAAACGCCGGATGCTAAGCATTAGCCGACGCGCAGTTGGTTGAAATGATATTATGATTAAATGGCTGCTTAGAAACTATACGGTTCATGCAGAGGGCCCTATTACCTCCGACTCCACACTGTATCCAATTCCACCGAAATCGTATTCGTAATATGGCCTCCTGAGTGGTAGCAACTGTCAACGGACGGGGGATACCCGATAAATGTTGGGTAAAAATGACTCACTTGATTATTAGCCCAGGTGAGCCACAAATACATGATCAGAAGAGAACACAGCGTTAGTACGAACTCCAAAAGGTGACTTTACGTGTTTCTTCCTGCTCTGAATCTATCATCTGGTATAAATGTGCCAACTGTACAACCCCTCGGTGGGCGGATCTGCTTTCAGAATATAATCATCAGCAATAGGTATGATTGGTGCAACATGTAAGAATTGCACTTTCTGTTAGGCTTTTTTTTATAAAAAAAAAAGGTTAAGCCTCTTAGCAACTTGTGAGATTATAATTCAAATCTAGATCATATTTTGTATTTTTTATGATTTAGAAAGAATGTTGCATACATGGGTGAATCTGGGTCTGTTGTGACTAGATAACCCTTACCCCTGTCTAGTTCCAGCAGAGTTATCTCTCTTAAGGCAATGGAGTACCTGGTTTTGTCCTTATCAAATTGACAATCTAAGTCTTTCTGTTTGACATGCATGCTGAGGTGGGAAAAAAAATCATATTTATTTTTCAAAACGTTAGCAATGAAATCTATCAAAAACAATTGATACCGTGATACCTATAGGGAAAAACATTTTTCTGCTTTAAAATTGTTGATGAAGTTTATTTAGTTTAGTTCTCTTGCTATTCCCTTTTGTTGAAGTAGCAGAGAAGTTTCTCTCAGTCAGCATTTCCCATAGACACTTGTATAGGCCTAATTATAATGTACTATTGACTTTCACATAATTCTATTTATTTCTGTCCAGCTGTTCTTGTAGAATTTCCATATTAGGTCCAACATTACTGACTGATAACCAATTTAGTCACATTCCCCACTCATTCCATTCAAGTCCAGACTAGTCTTCAAACGTTGATAAAAAGAATTGGCGTGGGATCATATTTGCAGGTTTATGGAATGCAGCACTTGACTTGCCGGCATTATAGAGAACATGAACTATGTGATATAATACAGGTGCCATATGTCACAAAACACAATTACATCACTCTTGAGGTATTCTCTACATATAGAAGCTTGATATTTAGGTTTTGACTTTATCAGTGATGTATTTTTGGATAATTTAATTGCATTGAAGTAAATACATATGTTCATGTACTCATCTATACTACATGGAAAATATGCTGGAGCAGAAGAAAAAAAACACACCTTGTGCATATCATTCATATATCATTCATGTCTCACTACTCCCATTATTATCAGTATGGCCTAACTACACCCATTATTATCAATATCGTTTCACTACACCCATTAATATGATTATGGCTTGACTACATCAATTATTATCAGTATGGCCCAACTACACCCAATATTACCATTATGGTCTCACTACACTCATTGATATTAGAATGGCCAGACTACACCCATTATGATCATTAAAGCCTAACTACACCCATTATTATCATTATGGCCTGACTACACGCATTATTATTATATGGCCTGACTACACACATTATTATCAGTATGGTCTCACTACACTAATTACTATCAGTAAGTCCTCACTACAACCATTGTTATCAGTATGGCCTGATTACACCCTTTATTATCAGTATGGGCTAACTGCATCCATTATTATCAGTATGTCCTGACTACATCCATTATTATCAGTATGTCCTGCCTACACCCATTATTATCAGTATGGGCTAACTGCATCCATTATTATCAGTATGTCCTGACTACATCCATTATTATCAGTATGTACTGCCTACACCCATTATTATCAGTTTGGGCTAACTACACCCATTATTATCAGTATGGTTTGACTACACCCATTATCATCAGTATGGTTGACTACACCTATTATTATCAGTATGGCCTGACTACACCCATTATTATCAGTGTGGCCTGACTTCACCCATTAGTTTTAGTATGGCTTGACTACAAGCATTATTATCAGTATGGTCTCAATACACACATTATTATCAGTATGGTCTGACTACACCCGTTATTATCCGTATGGCCTGACTACACCGATTAGTATTAGTATGGCCTGACTACAACATTATTATCAGAATGGTCTTCATAGACCCATTATTATCAGTATGGTCTGACTACACCCGTTACTTTCAGTATGGTCTGACTACACCCATTTTTATCAGTGTCGTCTGCCTCAGTATTATTAAGAATCATAGAAAAACACTCAAAATATTATACACTGAGCCATTTATTAGTATGATTTTAAAAAAAATGTAATCTGATGGATTCCCATTCAACTTCAAATGTTTCTCAAAATGTACACATCCCTTCTATGTTTCTCTAGAACAATTACATATATGATATGGAAGTGTAGCTATTTTGGTGCCAGTTGATGTCCCACATTTGAGTTCACGATTAATTTACTTATGAACTTACTATGCCACTCAAAAGGTAAATCAAGGAATGGTTCAAAGTCAGACCTATGTTCCATCATGTACTTGACTACATCTTCACGGTGCTTCAAATGGCCTCCTATATGCTCTTATATCTATCTGGTCACCCAGGGCGCAAAATAAGCAGTTCCAGAAATACAACAAAAGTGAGCAAAAATACTACTACAGTGAAACATGTCTTGAAAAACCACTGCTATGTGAGACCACCTGTCTTGAGAGACCATATTTTCAAGGCATGAATTTAATGATAATATAGCAATGTGACCTGTTATGAGAGACCACCTGTCTTTACCATGGAAAATCAACATTTTTTACATTATATATTCTCCCTTTAATGACCCCACACACACACCTTAAAGGGATCAAAACACTAATCTTCTATCCTGTGGGTAGTGATTTTGCTGATGATCACTAAAACCTAGTCATCATTAATCAATTAGAGCAGTAAATATTACTCGTTAAGAAGTGATCGAGAGCCAGTATTTTCTTTAATGATTCAATGATTTGTTTACTGTGATTACTAAGTACTTACCAACATCCTCTATATGTCTTAAGGCGCAACAAATATAAAAGGTACAAACAGATGTGTGAACCAATCTCCAATAAATTAGTCATAATATTGTCACATAGAACATTCCTGGGCCATGCATTGATTTTATTACTAGTCGTTGCAACTTGGTATAGGGTTACAGACTAATATTGACCATTCTGAAAAGGCCATATTCACCAACTCAAGAAATAATCCAGAACACCGAACCATTTGCTTTACTACTTACATCGTTGTTGATAAACATTTAATACAATGTTTTGTGACAATTGTAAAAAAGTGGAATGATCGGTAATATGTTCAGCTACCATGGAAACAGCAGGAATTATATGATGACAAAAGAGCTCCGACAAAGAATGGACGAGGATTTTAGTACTGTTCTGTGAAAATGACAACAAATGCATGAAGTATGACCATTCTGCAACGAGTATTCGGAGATGTATGAAAGTTTGTATGGTACTTCATTCATGAGTCTTGCAGCTCTTGAGTTGATACGATGAATAAAGCATATTTAGTTCGAAATCCAGATTAGAGTATTTTAAATTAAAGCCTGGTCCATAAAATGTAGGCAGAGCCAGAAGAAACTGTATTTACATTAGGTGATTCTGCCTGATAGTGAAAAAATCCTAATCAGGAGCTGGAGCCCTGAGTTCCCTCACTTTGCCCTATGACATGTAACCCAACGCCTCATGCACATAATTTGCCCTATGAGTTGTAACCCATAGCTCATGCACATAATTTGCCTCGTGTTATGATCACATGCTCAAAGTTTAGGTTACACAATATAAATAAATATCATTATAATAGCCATTTTTATATATTTGACCTTTGACCCCTGTAAGGGATCCTAGAGGGTAATCTGAGGAATTCAGCTATCCAAGATACCATGAGATTGTCTTTTGACAGATTCATAATAAAACCACAAATTTTATTTTAATAATAATAATAATAATAATAATAATAATAATAATAATAATAGATATTCTACTGCAACGTGCATGGCCATGGGTTGTTATTTGAACATTTCCTTTTCCCATTCAATACTTCTCCACAACCATATATTGTATCACTGCCGTCTTATCTCTGACCGTGTTGGTTCAAAGATAACCATTACCAAGAAAATTAAGAGTCTCATATTATTTTAAAATAATTTCTTTATGTAACACAAATTGTCAATTTTGAACTAAGTTTAAAGTGTTTACTTCAATTTTTTTAAAAATATTTCCATGATCTTGATTGTCCTTCCTACAAGCAACACTCGTTTCTCAGCTATCACATCCTTAATTATCCATAGTTTGCGACATTTCCCTGCTATAGACTATATATTTTATCTTAGTAATGGTCGTACAACTCTGAAGCAGCAATCCTTCCACAACTTTTTATCGTCAAGTTCGACATGCTATTTCGTGAATGCCGTTTTCATCTTCTTCTAAGAAATAGTGTTCTTTCCTCATCGTTTCTTCCTCTCTTTTCTGCCTTCTCTTTCTCTCCTTTCTTGCATATGTTGCCATTCTTATTTAGTTGTTCCCTGTTGTATTTGTAATTTTCCTGTTATTAGTGGGATTGGCTGATCTTCCTATCTTTTTGTTCTTGTACTTGTACTATATTCATTGTTTTGTAACTTATTGTACATGTTTTTGGTGTTGGCCCTGTCTTCTGGTTCATTTTCTGTAGTACAATAAAAGACTTGCAACATTTGGTTTTGATCATTTATATATTTTAAAGGTCATTTATATGGAATCCTGTTAGGACCAATCGCGCCATCTCTCCATCGTGTAATATTTGGCCGGGCGATAGAGCAATGAAATGATGTGATGGAGAGATTTGTTATTTATTGATTGGAGAATAAAGTCAAAAGAAATAATGCTAGTAAATTGCATTTGTATGTATTATTCAGCAATCAATCGCGACACAAAAACGCGAAGTTTTAAAAAAAAATTGGGGGAAGGGAAATCGTTTTTAATTAATAGATGAGACGGTAGACACAATGCGATTTACTGTGACTTTATGTGGATTTTGGGGTGATTTGGGCGTGGAGTTGGCTGGATTTGAGTGTTTCATAACACCCGATGAATCCGTGTTGTTTTAATCCTCTAAGGTCGACGGTAGAGTTTTTATCGCAAGACAACAGGTGGTATACTTAGTTTTCAAAACTACTTTCTCAGCAATGGCCGTGTGAATGAAAATAAAAATTTTCAAAAGCTTGAAAACCATCTTAAGTTTTTGCCCAGTGACTCCCATGCCCCATGTTTGCTTGATAAGGCCCACAAAGGGTCTTATGTGAGAAAGCTTACCATTAAATAATTAAAAAACCATATCAGGAAGTGAATTCCCAAAATGGGACATTATTAGCATGTGTTAGGAAACTAATAATGATAAATCCAAGAACAAAGTACCATACCATGTTCTTAGTGCAGTCAAAACTACATTTGCTGAGGGTGGCTAAGAGCACCCAATAATAATATTGATGATACATATTTTTTTAAAAAACAAGATAAGGTTGTTTATTTTTTAGATGAGAGACAAGGTGCTTGCACAATATGCAAACCACCACTGAAAATTTCCATTTGCACATTCTTGGAATACCCAAAGCTACAAACTTCCAATACAGAAGAGACAAAAAGCTGGATTTTTTAACATATATACATGTACATTTTGTAAGTTAGATGCAGAAAAAAGCTGGTCTTTGATAAATATGAGAAAACAAATATTTCCAAATAAAAAAAGTAAGTAGTGATAGCAGAGATAATATACCAACTGGCAAGAACAGATTAAATTATGCTGTGGAATGGAGTACATGTACCTTTTAAATGCAATGACAAGGGAATTTTAATATAAAAGAACACAAGCTGCTTCTCATCCAAGCCCCCCTCCCCTCTGTGCTCACCCTCAATTCCAAAAAATAAAAAAAAACAATATTCTATCCATCATTCGGCCCAATTTATTTTGTTTACATTCAAAACTCAACCCAGTTTAATTTTAGTACATTCAATATCATTTATCCCATCAAGTAAATATGCTAACAATATTATACCCAATGACAATCAGAAAACAACATGTATTTATGAGATATTCCCATACATGTAACAACCATGCCACAGCATACAAATTTGTATCCTGGCTACTGTTATTGTAGGGTTTAACACCATTTTTCAGCACACGATAGACCATACATGGCGGCCAGTATTAATGGTGGAGGAAGAACTCTGGAAAAACCCCAGAAAGAACCACCAACCCATGATAAGCTACTGGCAAGCTTTCTCACATACCCACATTGGCCGATTCCGAGACTTGAACCCTCGCAACCAGATGTGAGATAGCAGTGATCCATGACAGAAAGCTCTTTAGACCACTCAGGGCACCATATCCCGGCTACTAATATATATATATATATATATATATATATATATATATATATATATATATATATATATATATATATATATATATATATATATATATATATATATCACATAAAAAAAACCATGGCATTTAAAGTGTCGGGGTAAAGCAATTTGATACACTCATACTATTACAGAGAGAGTATACCTTTAACGACCCTCTCAACTGTCTGAAAGAAAATAACAATGCCGAAATACACACCATAATCAACTGTGGGAAAATAGACAAATAAGTGACATAACACCAGGAAACTAACACCATTAAACAATGAGAAAGTTAAAATGAACCAAACAAAATTGATGTTTGCAATTTAACTGATGTGTGAAAAATATGCAACAAATAGCCAGACATGAGAAATACAAGCACTATTTATTTGCGATTTTAAATAAAATGAACGTCACAAATAATAAATAAACACTATAGCAAGTCCAATGTGTTATGAAATAATTTAATAACATAAAAGTGATTTTGACAGCATGAAATTTATATCAGCCAAGTTAAATTTAATGGCATTTAATCATGAATAATTTGGAGAGCAAGAATCTTCCATCAGTACTGTCTAGTATCATATATATCCACGTATAAGCCTAGTTAACTGCATACTGCATAAAGATCTGCTGTCACATAATGCACCAGCAGATCTGGGTCTGTGCAGATTGTCAGGAGAAAGCAGTAGTAGCGACGAACATAGACCATGATCTGCAGGTGCATTATGCTATAGCTGAGCAGGATCTATGTTGTTTGCTGATGAATTAGACTTGTAAGTTATCCACCTGTTAATAAGTAAGTTATCTACCTGTGCTTAATGGAGTAAGTAATCCACCTGTGCTTAATTAAATAAGTAATACACTTGTGCTTAATTAAATAAGTAATCTACATGTAGTTAATGAAATAAGTAATCCACCTGTGCTTAATGAAATAAGTAATCCACCTGTACTTAATAAACTAAGTAGTCAACCTGTGCATAAGTATATGAGTAATTCACCTGTGCTTAATGAAATAAGTAATCCACCAGTGCTTAATGAAATAAGTAATCCACCTGTGCTTAATAAAATAAGTAATCTACCTGTGCATAAGTAAATGAGTAATTCACCTGTGCTTAATGAAATATGTAATTCACCTGTGCTTAATTAAATCATATGATCAAATTGGAAAGCAAGAAATAAATCAGTACTAAAAAGACACCATTTAATCATTCCTGAACAACGATGGATTCTCTATAATTTTAGGCCAACAATTATTGTCCACCATATTCATCATGTGTGAGTGATTCCAAAATTTGTCAAAACATTGGATCATGCAATGAATCCATTCATTTTATATAAACTATCCATGTACTTGTCCTATACATGTATATATAAGTACTTTACAAATTAATGTACAGTATTAAATATGGTTTTTCTGTATCACTATTACCCCTAAAGGAACAACAATATTTTAGGTGTGGCATGATATATGCATTGTAGAATGTCTTTTTCTTAAAGGAGATAAGAATTTGTGTTCTCTTCAAGGGAAAAAGCAGATAGTTAACTTTTTAATGACTGTATCAATTGGTATTTTCCAGCACAAGATATTTTCAATCATGATGCCAAGTAGTTTTTCATTTTCAGACTGTTGTAGATCATTAGGTAAAAATGATATTTCACAGCTTTTTCTTTGGTCTTCCTTCAGTAGGTTCAAACCTAAATAATTAATTAATGCTGAGCTCTTACAGCATAATTATGTGATTACAAGATCAAAAACTTTTGTACGGTCAAACAAACATGAATATGAGTCTCACATGAATATCACTCAAGGAAGCCTAATTTTCATGCATGTCACAATTTAAATTATTCCAGGTAGTTTCTAAAATGTTAACCAATCATCCACCATTCTAGTTTGTGTAGTTTGACATGAATATCCTTCAAGGAAGCCTGATTGTCATATAATGTAGCAATTTAAATGATTCCAACCAAGTCTTTCTGATGCATTAAAAGATGTAATACCATTAATTACTTGCACAAATAACTTTTAATGCTTTATAAAAGTTAAGATAGATCAAAGACCATTAAAAAAAGTTCTGGACTAAAAGGTTGTCTTGGGAGTATTTCCATTATGGAACATACAAGATACTTAAAAAATTATTTTGACATACATCATTCTGGAGAGTAATAAAGATATTTAATTGCCAATTTTTTGTCATCTTTCAAATAGGTGTAATTTTGTTGAAAAACAACAACCATGTAGTAATACCACAATGAAGATGACACCCAAGTAAACACTATACAATACAATATACTATACTATTTATATTAAAACAAAATGGGAGAGGAGAATTTGAAAATAAGCTTGCATGGTTCATATTATCTTGTGATAGTGAGATCATGGTCTATCATGCACATGACAATTGGTACCCAATGATTTGAAAGTGATTCACAGTATTCCAAAACACTGTTGGATATGATGGGTTGAACAATTCTCAAAAAGCAGCCTAAACATTATTACATGCATGAAATATAGGTCACAATGGCAACTTTTGGGTCAGAGTGGAGCTGCAGACCTGCCAACCCTAGTTAAAATGTTTCTATCACTTTTTATTCAGATGCAAGGAAAAGCCAAATACTCCTACTGTCAATTTCAAATCATGCAAGTGTTCTCTGAGACCAATGAGGCCAAGACATATATTCAAGCAAACATGTTAGTAAAGTACACTTGACATTAATTACCTCCACTACAGTTAAGAAACTAGTTCTAAACCTGACATGGTATTTAGGTTCTTGTAGTCATTTTCGACTCACAATGACAATCTACAGTTCAAAGTATTTTTGTTCATTTTATGCCATTAATCTTAGACAATGCTATTAACACCAGCTTGATTTTGCAGGTAATTTGCATGACAAATAAGAGCATGTTAAAGAATATGAAGGTACTCCTACAAAAGTTAGGACTGATTGCCTTACCAACTTCACTGAATCTAATACACTTCTCCCTCAATAAGTTTGGCACAATGGGGTCTGGAAACATAGACAACACTATAATTGTCGGCATCAATTACCAAGGGGCCTCCAAAAACAAAATATGTTATGCAGTCTTTGAAAGTAAATGTTTTCATTTTCATTATTCAATTCTAAATATATTTGTGATGAAAAGGTTAATTTTTTTAAACTTACTTTTCATGTACAGCATATAGGATGATGATCAATATGGACTATTGGGGAACCGCAGCTTCTGTAATATTGTCAGCATTTTTAGTATAAATATGATCAATTAGTGTTTCAGATACATCTGTTATTCTAGCAGGTAAATGAGCTAGCTGTTGATCAGTCAGGAAATTCATGGTTTTAATCTATCTTTGATTGGTGTCATAAAGTAATTTGTAATTTTGTTTTCATTATATAGATTTGTAAGGTAAGTTAGGTAACCCTTTTGTTAAAGACATTTTGAAGTCTGAATGGGAAATATGTAAGAACATATAACTATAATATTATGCACTATGCACTCAATTACCTCTAGACTGCAATATTCAGTAAATATATTGAATCAACTTGTCAAATGCAGTACACACAAGAACATATTCAAGTTGTACACTGTAGGTGCATGATGCATTTAGTTTAAGTGCAATTTTGTTGGATGCATGTGAATTCATATCTGACAATCCTGAAGATGTTAATTCCATATAGACAAACCTGTAGAATGTTGGGTCCTTTATTTTTTTTGTGCAGTATCATTTCCCAAAATTTGCAATTAATTTTTGTGCAGATTATTTTTCAAACAAAAAAGGTTACTGTTTTACTTTCTGTGCACAAAATATTTTAAAACATAAAAAGCAAGGTAAATTTTTGTGTTTTGAAAATCATTAAAAAAGGCATAGTAATATTAAAAAAATATTCATATTTTGTGTTCTTATAAACAGTCTTTCAAAAAATATATATTTGATAAATCCATGTAGTCGTGGTTTGATGAACATCCATATCTTATATAGTTCTTTGTCTTTGGTTCAACTGTTAACAACAAGCTTTGAAAAATTTAACAAATAATTTACTTCCCTAGAACACAAAGTGAAAAATGAGAGGAAAAAAAAGAACTGATGGATTTACAAATAAAATCCAAAAATAATCCAAGAACTAAATTGCGCAAGTTCTATCAATGAAAACGTGTAAGTTAATCTCGGTTCAAATCCCGGTGAAATTCAGTATGGAAGGCAATATCATTAATAGTCAGCACTGTAATGATGTGTCAAGTCTCTTGTTGAAGCACAGAAAAATATTCTAGTTTTAAATTCTATACAAATTTCAGTGAATGTCTTTGTCCAAAAGTTTTGTTTTAGCACTTATGTATTTCCGAGGAAAAGAATCACTTAATTTCAATAAAATAAAAATTCACCTCAAACTGGTCACAAGATAATACAACTTAATATATCAAGTGTTTTAAGCCAAACTAGTGAATTTTCAGTCAGAAGATAATATGGCTGTCTGCGTAATCTCAGGTGACATTAGCATTTTATACAAACACTATACAAACACTACCTAATGGAAAATAACTTTCTAATATCATCTTTGTTTACTTTAAAACATAATAACATATTGAATTCCCTTTGGAATCTTCAAATCCCTGACCCAAATCAACCCAAATTATGTTTACATAAATTAAATTTTAAAACAGTCAATCAGTTCAGACAAGTCCAGTAAATGATGTTACCTTTACAATAACAGATAGTGGAATAATAAAATAAATAAAAATAACAATGAATAACTAAATTAAATATACATAACTGAGCCATTACTGATTCAGCATGTCAACTCATGAAGTCCAACCATCGCCTTATAGTGGTGAGTGTGTATATTCCTGCTGGACATTTCATGCTTATGTTCTAAATTCTTTTCTTTTTCTTCACCTGAAATTGTGATGCCTGTAAGGGATGTTATAGCACAGGTACCTTTAAACTTGGACATACGAGGCACTGCCTCTATATATTGTCCAAGTTAAGGTCATCAAGCTCTCCCTTCTCATTTTCTCATAGATGTTTTCGTCTCTGTTAATTCCTTAAGCACTCAGTCATTTTCATCTTATGTTGCCACACATTTAAGAAGAATTTCCATACCGTTCAAGATTTCTTATTTCAACGTCTGCTAAAGGTAACCTATTGGATTCACCATCTTAATACGATATAAATATGGTACATCAAAAAGGTAAAAAAATACAAATACTATATTAAATTCATTGATCAAATTTGTTTTTTAAATTATGCCCCCTGTTTAGTAAAGAATATTTTTATATTCTTCTAAATTACAGAATAACTTAACTAATAAGAGTATAGACCAATTTTTATAAAATATGTTTACTAAATTTCAAAAAATGAAAGAGCATTTTAAAATTAATTCTCAATTTATTATGCTTAATTAGTTATAAAATACTTGACTGTAAGTATTATACACACCACAACTTTTGATTACATCATTTCTGATAATAAATCAAGATATAATATATTATTATTATTTTTATATATTTGTTTATTTCTTATTTTGTTTTTTTAAATGTGCAATATACATCATACAAATATTAGTAACAATAAACACCACTGTGACTGTCTTTCTATAATGTATCTACACTGCCATGGCAATAAACAACATCACAGCTGTTTCCAATAAAAGTATCCACACCACCATTTGAATAAACACCATCACTGCTGTTTCCAATAAAGGTATTCAAACCACCATATTAATAAACACCATCATAGCTGTTTCCAATAAAAGGATCCACACTGCTGTAGCAATAAACACCATCACAGCTATTTCCAATAAAAGTATCCACACTGCCATAGCAATAAACATCATCACAGCTCTGCTACCAATAAAAGTATCCACACCGTAGTAGTAATTAAAACCATCACAGCTGTTTCCAATAAAAATAACGATACAGACTACAATGGAAAAATGTTTAAAAGATCAAGCAAACAAAGGAACCATCCAGCGTTTGTTAATTGCATGCTCAATAGTAAAAAAAGTACATGAAATAAGTCAAATAATGTACATAATCAATAATTAATTATTTTAGCATAAGTAAAGATATATCACTGTTGTTTGAACCAGAGTTGTCATGCATCTAAAATATACATAACAAGCACTTACCATCATGAATACAAAAATGTAATGCAATGATGGAATAGTTTCAACAGTAAACGGTTGAACCTTTTCTTGTAGCAATCAGAAAAACAATGTACACTTTAGAAACTTCCCCCTTGTCAAGCACACAAAATGTAAAATGCATAATGACATTACTCAATAGTAATGCATTCACATTTTCTGCACTGAGTGTATAGTTCTTAACTGATTTTCTATTCAGGTACCTGAAAGTCAACATTCGAAAACAAAATGCACTGTAAGTCACATAAAAATAGCATAGGAGTCTCATGTTTTGAGCGTAAACACAAAGAAAAGTAAAAAAATAAAAATTACCTTTATCTATACTATGAATGTGTAACTGTAACAAATGTATCTAAATGTATGAAGCAACATAGATCAGACATCAAAGTTATATTGATGACTCATTTTCATCGCATGTTGCCACACATTTTAACAAGACTTCAAATACATAGCAAGATTTTTCCTTTCAACCTATTGATATAACTAATTCTGAGATGGAACATCTGCTAAAGGAAACCTATTATATTCACCGTCTGAATATGATGTAAATATAGTTCATCAAAAGGTCTAAATTCCAAATACTACATGACATTCATTAATCACATTTGTTTGTTGAATTATGTCCCCTGTTTACAATTAGTAAAGAATAATTTTATATTATTCTAAATTACAGAATAACTTAACTAATGAAAGTATAAACTAATTTTAAAAAAATACATTTACTAATTCTTTAAAAATGAAAGGGAATTCAAAATTAATTCTCAATATATTATGCTTAATTAGTTATAAAATACTTGACTATAAGTATTATAGACACAACTTTTGATTACATCAATTCTGATGAAATATTGAACATTTGTCAATAAATTACAAATCAAGATATAATATATTATTATTATTTTTATTTATTTGTTTGTTTCTTATTTTGTTTTTTAAATGTACAATATACATCATACAAATATTAATAACAATAAACACCACTGTGACTGTCTGTCCATAATGTATCTACACTGCCATGGCAATAAACACCATCACAGCTGTTTCCAATAAATGTATCCACACCACCATTTGAATAAACACCATCACAGCTGTTTCTAATAAAAGTATCCACATGACCATATTAATATACACCATCATAGCTGTTTCCAATAAAGGATCCACACTGCTGTAATGATAAACACCATCACAGCTCTGTTTTTAATGAAGTATCCACACTGCTATAACAATAAACACCATCACAGCTATTTCCAATAAAAGTATCCACACTGCCATAGCAATAAACATCATCACAGCTCTGCTACCAATAAAAGTATCCACACTGTTGTAGTAATTAACACCATCACAGCTGTTTCCAATAAAAGTAATGATACAGACAACAATGGAAAAATGTTTAAAAGATCAAGCAAACAAAGCACCCATCCAGCGTTTGTTAATTGCATGCTCAATAGTAAAAAAAGTACATGAAATAAGTCAAATAATGTACATAATCAATAATTAATTATTTTAGCATTAGTAAAGATATATCACTGTTGTTTGAACCAGAGTTGTCATGCATCTAAAATATACACAACAAGCACTTACCATCATGAATACAAAAATGTAATGCAATGATGGAATAGTTTCAACAGTAAATGGTTGAACCTTTTCTTGTAGCAATCAGAAAAACAATGTACACTTTAGAAACTTCACCCTTGTCAAGCATGCAAAATGTAAAATGCATAATGACATTACTCAATAGTAATGCATTCACATTTTCTGCACCGAGTGTATAGTTCTTAACTGATTTTCTATTCAGGCACCTGAAAGCCAACATTCAAAAACAATATGCATTATAAGTCATATAAAGACAATGTAGGAGTCTCATGTTTTGAGCGTAAACACAAAGAAAAGAAAAAAAATAAAAATTACCTTTATCTATACTATGAATGTGTAACTGTAACAACTATCTAAACGTATGAAGCAGCATAGATCAGACATCAAAGTTATATTGATCACTCATTTTCATCACATGTTGTTGCACATTTTAACAAGACTTCAAATACATTGCAAGATTTCTCCTTTCAACCTATTGATATAACTAATTCTGAGATGGACCGTCTGCTAAAGGAAACCTATTATAATCACTGTCTGAATATGATGTAAATATAGTTCATCAAAAAGGTCTAAATTCCAAATACTAAATGACATTCATTAATTACATTTGTTTGTTGAATTATGTCCCCTGTTTACAATTACATGTTGTAAAGAATAATTTTATATTATTCTAAATTAAAGAATAACTTAACTATTGCAAATATAAACTAATTTTATAAATTACATTTACTAATTCTTTAAAAATGAAAGGTCATTTTAAAATTAATTCTCAATATATTATGCTTAATTGGTTATAAAATACTTGAGTATAAGTATTATGTAGACCACAATTTTTTATTACATAAATTATGGTGAAATATTGAACATTTATGAATAAATAATATATCAAGATATAATTATTATTAATTTGTTTTTTTCTAATTGATTTTAGACGTGCAATATACATCATACAAATATTAATAAAACTGTTTATCTCTATTTATTCATAAATTGTTTATATAGTTATCAATAGAGATAAATGTATCTTTAAGATCCAGTTTTATGTATTTCTATGTATTGAAATATCATTAATCTGTGCTGTATATGCATATTACAATGTCAATTACTCCTTAAAGAATAAAACAATTAGGTTAAAAAGGTAAGCTATGACATCATCTTGTTTATGTCATTGCTCACTTAGAAAAAAAAAATCTTTTCTTTGCCTATGGATGACATCTGTCAAAATGTTTACCTGTCTGTCTTTTGCTTACAGTGTCATATCGAATCATGAATACAAAGTTCAAGGCATGTTACTATTTTAAGCTTCAATCTAACATGATTAATATAGCATTAATTTAAAACTGTAGCAATTAATATCAGACATATACTCACTAATAAGACACAATCAGCTTCAAACTGCACAGATCCAGACCTGCCACTGTATAATATGCCGGTAGATCTGGGTCTGTACTGGAATAATCTTCAGAACAAACAACACACACTCGGATCTAGAGGAGTAATATGTTAAGGCAGATCAGGATCTTTGATGTTTTCAGTTTGACTACTAAGCATGTACATAGAGTAGTTCTATTGTAATTGACAGAAGTTTACAAAAAAACATAGCAATATATTATACATTTTCAAACCAAAGTCTACATATTTAAGAAAACAACAGTGCCAGATCCGGTGTATTTGGTACAAATTGTACAATCTGAGGTGGGTGGAGGTTAAGGTGTAATGAACATTGCATTTAGAAATAAACAACACTTAGCTGTGATTGGTGCATTATGTACAAGTTATACTTCTGTTAGGCTTAAAAAATAAGTTAAGCCTCTTGACAACATGTAAGATTATGTTATATCATATCTAGATCATAATTTGCATTTTTTGTGATTTAAAAAAAATTTGCTACACATGGCTGAAAATGTATTTGTTGTAACAAGACAACTCTTACCCCTGTCTAGTTCCAGCAGATTTATCTCTTTTAAATGCTATGGAGTACCTGGTTTTGTTCTTGTCAAATTGACAATATAACATTGTTCTCTCTGACATTGTGTGACATGCAAGCTGAGGTAGGATAGAAAGTATATTTTTTTCACAAAACATTAGCACTGAGGTCTATGGAATTACAATTGGCATCATGATACCATATACGTTGCCTCCCACCCCACCCCGCAGAAAAAATTGAATTGACGTCTCTGAAGATTATATGTCACAAAAGTGCATGACATGAAACATTCGCCTATCAATCTTCATGTATCATGATATCAGGTAATCTTATGTTAATTGTCTTCAGCGTCAATTTTAATTGCTAGCTTATTGTCAATGCATTGTAACTATATACTTTCACTCTTTAAAAAAAAAAGCTTATATTTTTAAGGACAATTTGCCAGAAAATGTTAAGTTGAAATAGACTCTTCCAATAAAAGTATCCAGACTGCTATAGCAATAAAATAAACTGTTACTGTCTTTCCAATAGAAGTATCCAGTGTGACAGAGAAATAGACACCACTGTGATTGTCTTTCCAATAAAAGTAACCAGACTGCTATAACAATAAACACCATCACAGCTGTTTCCAATAAAAGTATCCACACCACCATATCAATCAACATCATCTAAGCTCTGTTTTCAATAAAAGTATCCACACTGCTATAACAATAAACACCATCACTGGTGTTTCTAATAAAAGTATCCACACCACCATATCAATAAACACCACCATAGCTGTTTCCAATAAAAGTACCCACACTGCCACAGCAATAAACATCATTACAGCTCTGCTTCCAATAAAAGTATCCATGCTGATGTAGTAATTAAAACCATCACAGCTGTTTCCAATAAAAGTAATGATACAGAAAACAATGGAAAAATATTTGAAAGATCAAGCAAACAAAGCACCCATTCAGGGTTTGTTAATTGTATGCTCAATAGTAAAAAAATGTAAATGAAATAAGTCATATAATGTACATAATCAATAATTAATTATTTAAGCATTAGAAAAGATACATTACTGTATTTTGAACAAGTGTTGTCATGCATCTAAAATATACACAACAAGCACTTATCATCATGAATACAAAAATGTAATGCAATGATGGAATAGTTTCAACAGTAAATGGTTGAACCTTTTCTTGTAGCAATCAGAAAAACAATGTACACTTCAGAAACTTCACCCTTGTCAAGCATGCAAAATGTAAAATGCATAATGACATTACTCAATAGTAATGCATTCACATTTTCTGCACCGAGTGTATAGTTCTTAACTGATTTTCTATTCAGGCACCTGAAAGCCAACATTCAAAAACAATATGCATTACAAGTCACATAAAGACAATATAAGAGTTTCATGTTTTGAGTGTAAACACAAAGAAAATAAAAAAAATAAAAATTACCTTTATCTATACTATGAATGTGTAACTGTAACAACTGTATCTAAACGTATAAATCAACATAGATCAGACATCAAAATTATATTGATCACTCATTTTCATCACATTACTGCACATTTTAACAAGACTTCAAATACACTGCAAGATTTATCCTTTCAACCTATTGATATAACTAAGTCTGAGATGGAACGTCTGCTAAAGGAAACCTATTGGATTCACCGTCTTGATACAATATAAATATAGTTCATCAAAAATGTCTAAATTCCAATTACTATATGACATTCATTAATCACATTTATTTGTTGAATATGTCCCCTGTTTACAATTAGTAAAGAATAATTTTATATTATTCAAAATTACAGAATAACTTAACTAATGAAAGTATAAACTAATTTTATAAAATACATTTACTAATACTGTAAAAATGAAAGGGCATTTTAAAATTAATTCTCAATATATTATGCTTAATTAGTTAACAAATACTTGAGTACATGTATTATGTAGACCACAATTTTTTATTACATAAATTCTGATGAAATATTGAACATTTATCAATAAATAATATATCAAGATATAATTATTATTAATTTGTTTTTTCTAATTTTTTTTAGACGTGCAATATACATCATACAAATATTAATAAAACTGTTTATCTCTATTTATTCATAAATTGTTTATATAGTTATCAATAGAGATAAATGTATCTTTAAGATCCAGTCTTATGTATTTCTATGTATTGAAATATCATTAATCTGTGCTGTATATGCATATTACAATGTCAATTACTCCTTAAAGAATAAAACAATTAGGTTAAAAAGGTTAGCTATGACATCATCTTGTTTATGTCATTGATCGCTTAGAAAAAAAAAAATCTTTTCTTTGCCTATGGATGACATCTGTCAAAATGTTTACCTGTCTGTCTTTTGCTTACAGTGTCATATCGGATCATGAATACAAAGTTCAAGGCATGTTACTATTTTAAGCTTCAATCTAACATGATTAATATAGCATTAATTTAAAACTGTAGCAATTAATATCAGACATATACTCACTAATAAGACACAATCAGCTGCAAACTGCACAGATCCAGACCTGCCACTGTATAATATTCCGGTAGATCTGGGTCTGTACTGGAATAATCTTCAGAACAAACAATACACACTCGGATCTAGAGGAGTAATATGTTAAGGCAGATCAGGATCTTTGTTGTTTTCAGTTTGACTACTAAGCATGTATATAGAGTTGCTTCTATTGTAATTGACAGAAGTTTACAAAAAACTGAGCAACGTATTATACATTTTCAAACCAAAGTCTACATATTTAAGAAAACAACAATGCTTGATCACTTTACTGCTGAATATACAACAAATCTGATAGACTACATTGCCTGATTAAGTCTTTTCTTAAATTCATCAACTGTGATCTGTCTCTGATATAGTCTGGCTGCTAGATGTACTAAATGAACTTCAAGACAATTGCGAAGGAGAGTCAGTCAAAGGTAGTGATGTTGTCAAATATGTTTCTCAAGGCAGAAATATTCTTATGGGGTTTACGGCTGTATTGTAGATCTGAGTGACCACTGGCTGTGTGTTCTTCTAAGGGTGAGCTCCTGTGCATCCTTGATTCTGATGGAGTCGACTGATCCTGTGAAGATGATGGCCGAATTCTGGTTCTCGCCAACTGTCTGGCATTTTTATCTGGCTTGCCTATGGTTGCCTCCTCTATGGGAAAATCTTCAAGCTTTTCATGGCTGTATAATGGATCAAACATAGTCAAGACATTGTCCTTCTCTACTGATGATGAACGTGTGGGAATCTTTGATTTTAGTTCAACAGACTGATCCAGTAATGATAAATGCTGAATTTGTTCTTTCATAGAAGGTGTGGTATTTTTGCTTGGTCTGACCAAGGTTGTCTCCTTTATAGATAGTTCTTCCTGTTTTTTGTAGCAGATGAGATATTCTGGATAGCACTGCTTCAAATCAAAGACAACAAATATGGAAGGGTTGTCAACAATGTCAGCACACGAGTCAAACAGTTGGTGTGCTGCGCCTCCTGGTTTTTCAGGGGGCCGTGTATAGGTAGAAGAACCAGTCGTATACTCCCCTACCAAGACCTTAGCCAGAAACATGTACCTATCATCTGTAGTACTGGAGGTATTTGTGTAGCAGTGACTGTACTTGGCATCTCGAGCAAAATAAGCCCCCTTCCCATATTTTGTACCATATTTGCCGCAAACACGGAAATCAAAACAGTTGGTGCAGATTCCTTGTACAGTGTCTATGGAGTTTGTACCATGGAAGAGATTCCTTTCATCAACTTCCTTGATTTGACCTGCTCTCTCCAAGCTGATCTTCATGCTCTTTCTCTGCCTGCAAAAAATAACAAAATATCAACATGTATTACCTTGTCAACAGTGACAAAATAGCTAAGAATTAAAAAGTCCTGAAACATAACAGTGGATAGTTATTTTGAATTTATTTTTTACCAACTCCTTTATTTAACACATGTATATCAGTTAACCCTTTACCTCATGCAAGCACTTTTGGATGCCTATCTACTCCATTCACATGGAAGCACCATTGGATGCTTCTACTCATTCGTATACAAGCGCTTTTGGAATGCAACCAAACACAAAGTCTGGTCAAAGTTAACTGGCTTGAGTTACTGTGTTCAGTAGCTCAATGAGTTATAAACATGTAAGTATTGGTAAATTATGTTTGGTTTCAAAATTCTTTTACAAAGTAAAAAGGTATGCTGCTGGTCAGCACTGCACCATTTCATTTTAACAGAATTCAATTTTCACATTTTTTGTAAATGCCACATTTTGATGTAAAAGGAGTGGTCATCAGATGAGCACCATTTTCATTAAAAACCAAGGCATAAAGCTACATTATTTAAGTTAAAACCATAATACTGATATGTCATCCATTTAAGTTAAGACCATAATCCTGATGTATCATTCATAATGCTGATATATCATTCATTTAAGTTAAGACTATAATGCTGATAAATCATTCACACTAAGACCATAATGCTGATATATCATCCAAGTTAAGACCATAATGAAATATGGCTTCCTGAGTGCTAAAAAAGTTCAACCAATCACACGCTAGATTATCTGATTATTATGCATGCTTCCAAAGCATGACTGAACCTGTCCCAAAATTTGGCATATATTCCAAGCTGGATCAAATTTTGATCCAAAATTTGGCTTCTAGAATGGTAATAAGGTCAGCCAAACAGATGCACTTCATTAGTATATTTGTATCAAACCCATATGAGATGTTAATGATATATTCCAAATTTGATCTAAATCTGATAATATGGCCTCTCCAGTGTGGTAGTAAAGTTAATCAAACATAAGCTAAACCAAATCATTGATAATCATGGATCAATGGCTATAATACTTATCCATCATAGGCCAACATACTAAACCCATCATATGCCAATATACTAACATATCATGGGCTATCATACTAACCCATCATAGGCTATCAAACTAACCTATCATGGGCCATCATACTAACACATCATAGACCATAACTCTAAACCAATTATACTAACCCATCATAGGCCATCATAATAACCTATCATAGAATATCAAACTAACCTATCATAGGGTATCATATGAACCCATCATAGGCCATCATACTAATATACACAGCCAATCATATGAACCTACTGTAGGCCATAATACTCACCTATCATAGGCCATCATATGAACCAATCATACTAATATACACATCCCATCATACTAACCTATTGTGGGCCATAATGCCCATCATAGGTTATCATAATAACCAATCAAAGGCCATCATACAAGCCTCTCATAGACCATAATACTAACCCATGATATGCCATCATACAAGTCTATCATAGGCCATAATACTAACCCATGATATGCCATCATACAAGCCTTTCATAGGCCATAATACTAACCCATCATACAAGCCTAAAATAGGCCATACTACTAACCAATCATACAAGCCTAAAATAGGCAATAATACTAACCCATCATAGGCCATCCACAACTCCCTGTTCTGCACTCTATAGATATAGTTAATATGAATCTCACTGGGATTAAGAGTGGTCAGAAAGGAGCATTCCACCTTTTTAAATTCAGCAGAGGTTTGTTTTAGCTCCACCAGTTCAAAGGCATGGGCAAGATCCCATGGAACCCAGCCAACAGGTAACGGTACTTTAACCCCAGTTGGGACATCAATCTTCTCAGGACTGTAAAAATGATTATGAAAAAATGTGTTAAGATTCTGAATTTTATGAAAATATGTGTAAAACTAGTAATCCTTACAAACACAGTATATCCAATTTTAAATTAATTTTTTTACCGTTTTCTCAACCATATTCCATAAAATTTCCAAACCATTATTTCCAAACACATTCCAGGTTCCCCATGGTCAAATGTACCAAAGCTTTACTTGACTATTCCATTTCCAATTCTAATTCCTGTCCTATCATGCTCAGACTTACTCCAGGCCCTGTGCCAGGGATGGAGAGTCCAAGACAAAGGAACCTGTGTGAACACACCCGTGAAACACCCCAAGTTCTATTTTAAATACAACAGTATACATGATGCTGCAAGATCTTTTAGGAACCTGAACATGCACACATACAAGAAAAATGCATAAAAAGTGAAGATTTTCTTTTAAATATGTTTGGACAATAAATCTGTTAAACTGCACAAAGTTCAAACATGAGCAGATTTATGTACAAGCAAGTGAAATACATATACTGTACACAGGAACAGTACATTGCATATACCTTGAGTACATTGCATATAATATGCACATGACCAGTACATTACATATACATTGCATATGACCAGTACATTGCATATACTTTAAATATGACCAGTACATTACATATAATATGCACATGACCAGTACATTACATATACATTGCATATGACCAGTACATTGCATATAATATGCATATGACCAGTACATTGCATATACTATACATATGACCAGTACATTGCATATACTATACATATGACCAGTACATTACATATACATTGCATATGACCAGTACATTGCATATAATATACATATAACCAGTACATTGCATATACTATACATATGACCAGTACATTACATATACTATACATATGACCAGTACATTACATATACTATACATATGACCAGTACATTGCATATAATATGCATATGACCAGTACATTACATATACTATACACATGACCAGTACATTGCATATACTATACACATGACCAGTACATTGTATATACTATAAAAGAGACCAGTACATTGCAAATACTATACACGTGACCAGTACATTGCATATACTATACACATGACCAGTACATTGCATATACTATAAAAGAGACCAGTACATTGCAAATACTATAAAAGAGACCAGTACATTGCAAATACTATACCCATGACCAGTACATAGCACATACTATACCCATGACCAGAACATTGCATATACTATACATATGACCAGTACATTACATATCACCAGTAGATTGCATATACATGTACAATAAATATGACCAGTATATTGCATATACATTGCACATGACCAGTACATGGCAAATACTATAAATATGACCAGTACATTGCATATAATATACACAAAACCACTACAAAGCATATAATTTGCACATGACCAGTACATTACATTGACCATTACATTCCATGTCACAGAATTAGGCGAAAATTGAACTGATTTTTGTTGTTCTTGAATTGCAAACGAAACTCACCATTTTCTTCATTTCGTCGTACACGCATTACCTGGGGTGATTAAGTGGCGTGTAACGATTTGCATGTGCCAATTTGTAATTTACATGAAATCTGAAATACTCGTTTTACGTGGTGCACGGCAAGCTCGATGTGATTTATGTTCACCTATTGAGAGTATATAAGGCGAAGTATTTCTCATAAATATTTACGGGAACCAAAATATCTAATCGAAGGATAGATAACCTCGTCTTGCAAATCTCCAGCCAAAGGGCTGATTCCGTCGTTGATACCGTAGAAGTACATCACTGATAGCGCATCTAATAACATCGTTGATACCGTCTCTGATACCGTAGCTGCTAACGTAGTTGATACCATTTCTGATACCGTAGCTGTTAACACATCTGATACCATCTTTTGATAAACGTCTTTGATATCGTCTGATTTGTTGTGGGACATCTATTGTTTGTTCTGGAACATCTCTGTATAAATATCTGAATGTGCTTGTGCCGTTAATTTGTGCAAACGGAATTGAAGTATCTGTCTGTGTGTCGAACTGTCTGTTCGTCAACATCTGTGTAACGTGTAAATATCCGGAAAGCTAGAAGTCCGAGTGTCGGAGCTATCTTAGAGTTGTAAAACGTCCGGGTCGACATCTAGGAGAGTGAGGAACCGTTGGTTCTGGTAGATGTTGTATGCTGTCTGAACGTATAACTGTGGTGAATCCGTGAAGGGTAACGTCCGATAATAGTATTGGTCAACCCTCGGTTCTCGGGGAAACTGGGAGACGATTCAACTGTTGCTGAATCGTGCGGTTATACAGGGGAGACACATAGGTGTATTGAAATTGTAATATAATTTAATACATTGTTGTATTTGCATGCTTATGTCAGATCGCAATAATATTTCAAGTGATCACATAGATATCAATAAAAGCTAGCAACTTGATTGAATACAAGTATATGATCGTGCTAGTTATCGCAATCCATCGTGCGATAGATAGTTTGTCGTTTGTGTTTATTTTTTTCATAAATCATACTTGCATTAATTTAACTTTCGTAAAGGATCCCTGGATCTGTGTATAATCCAAGAGATCCCTTTACATCTGAGATTCCTTTTGTATTGTTATTTAATTTGTTCATGTATTGTGAATGGTTGTGAGTGTAATTGTGGGTTGAGTGCATGAATTATTGTGTTGTTACATCTGTATTTTTTCATTTATAATTTATTACATAAATTTATATTTTCTTTCACAAATTGTGTTTGTATTGTTCATTTAGTCCACCCTCCTCTCGGTAACAATTCTGTTACAATGGTGTCAGAAGTGGGATCGTTGGATTAAGTGAACTGTCAATCATTTTTGTGAAGGTATACATTTAATGTTTATATTTGAGCGTGACCTTCTGTTAAGATAATACTCTAGTTGGAGTTTATTTTTGTTTAGTTTACCTAGGTCCGTGTGTCCAGTATAAACGTGTTTAAAGTATTGGTTTGGTTATATATCTATATTCATATTACAATTGTCATGTCATCCCTTAAGGACTTGGTTGCCTTAGGCAAAGAATTTGGATATGAAGGTGAAAGCTTAAGGAAATTTATTCAAGAAGAACAAGCCCGGGAAAGGGACGAAAGGGTAAGAGCAAGGGAATTAGAAAGGGAAGCCGAAGAAAGGAAAAGGGAGTTACATAGGGAATTAGAAAAGGAAAAGGGGGAGGCCGAAGAAAGGAAACGGACATTAGAAAGGGAATCCGATGAAAGGAAACGGGAATTAGAAAGGGAATCCGATGAAAGGAAATGGGCCATTGAGAAGGAAAAGATAGAATTAGAGAAGCAGGCCCAAAGGGAAAAGATAGAATTAGAGAAGCAGGCCGAAAGGGAAAAGATAGAATTAGAGAAGCAGGCCGAAAAAGACAGGATAGAGTGGGAAAGGGAAGCGGATGAAAAGCGAATAGAGTTAGATAAACTAGCTAAAGTAGAAATGTTAGAGTTAGAAGAAAGAGCAAAACAACGGGATCATGAGCGTAAGGTAGAATTAGCGACATCTGGAAGAGAACACGATTCTGCCACTAACAAATTAAGGGGCCCGAAATTACCTCCCTTTGACGATGAAAAAGATAACATGGATAGTTATCTTCATCGGTTTGAGCGGTATGCCGAAAACCAAAAGTGGAGTCAAAATGACTGGGCACTACATCTGAGTGCTTTATTAAAAGGTAAAGCACTGGATGTATACTCGCGACTTCCTAGGGACGATGTGTTTAAGTACGACGTCCTAAAGGAAGCACTTCTCAAAAGGTACGAGCTCACTGAACAAGGTTTTCGTAAAAAGTTCAGGTATAGCAAGCCCGATAAGGGAGAAACCTTTGGTCAGTTCACCGTCAGAATTGCGAACTATTTTGAGCGGTGGATTGAATGCGGCAAAGCGGTGAAAACGTTTGAAGGGTTGACTGATTTCTTGCTCAGAGATCAATTATTTAATACAGTTGGGCGAGAATTAGATCAATTTCTGAAGGAGAAAGTCTTCACAAACGTAAAAGATATGGCTAAGCAAGCCGATTTATTTGCCGAAGCTCATGGGGGAACCCAGAACGTGGTTTTAAAAGATTTTAAGTCTGGAAACCAGTCTGTAAGACCTATGCCTAGGGAGCCTGTAAAATCAGCTGAGGTAAAAAGGTCAGTTGGGAATCCAGTTTTTCAGCGTGTGCGGTGTTTCTTGTGTAATGCATTGGGTCATGTTCAAAAAGACTGTCCTAAAAGAAAGGCACTTATACATAAGGTAGCAGTGGCTATACAAAGTAAAGGTATAACTGATAACATCGTACAGGTAGAAACTTGTATTCATTCGCTTGGCACGTGTTTATTTCCTGAAGCGCGTGTACCAACCGCGAGAGGGTTTGTCAACGGTCGAGAAGTCGTGGTATTGCGTGACACTGGTTGTACGGGCGTAGTGATCAAACGTAGTCTCGTGCAGGATAACCAAATGCTCGGGTGGGAATCCCCATGTATGTTACTTGATCAGACGATGGGTCGCATTCCCGTAGCAAGGATCACAGTAAAAACACCTTTCTTAACGGGAACTGTTGATGCCCTTTGTATGGACAATCCTATTTACGATCTGACGATCGGTAATGTTGAAGGTTCCCGTCTTCCAACCATGGCCGATTTTAAAATACCTTTGGCCCAGGCAGTCGAAACGCGAGCGCAAACACGGCGAGAGAAAACCGCGTTTCATAAATTAATAGTCCCTGAATCGATCTCAGGAATTTCCCGCGATGATTTCAAACAAGAGCAAGAACGTGATGAATCCATCAGAACAATTGTTGAAAAAATCACGTCCGGCGCGATTAAACATTGCAAGCGTGGGGGTAGCTCGAGATTCGTTCGCAAGAACGGATTAATTCATAGGGAGTTTAGCGCTCGGGAGAGTAAGAAGTATTGGCAAGCGGTCGTACCCCAGAGATATAGATCTCAAGTACTTAGGGTGGCGCATGAGTCAAGCATGGCAGGACACCTAGGTAAGGCTAAGACCACTAGCAGGGTAGTCGCTGAATTCTACTGGCCCGGTGTTAATGGCGATGTCACACGGTTCTGTAGGTCGTGCGACGTATGTCAGAAAACCGTTTGTAAGGGAAGGGTCACAAGGGTGCCCTTAGGACAAATGCCATTAATAGATACACCGTTTAAAAGAGTGGCAGTAGATATTGTAGGGCCAATACACCCAGGTACCGAAAGAAAGAATCGGTACATACTTACTCTGGTTGATTACGCAACCAGATACCCCGAAGCCGTAGCGTTACCAACTATTGAAACGGAAAGGGTAGCTGAAGCATTAGTTGATATCTTCAGTAGGGTAGGGGTGCCAGAGGAAATCCTCACGGATTGTGGTGCCCAATTCACCTCTGACCTCATGGGTGAAATAAGTAGGCTGTTATCCATCAAACAGCTAAACACTACCCCATACCATCCGATGTGCAATGGACTGGTAGAGAAGTTTAATGGTACCCTGAAAAGCATGCTACGAAAGATGTGCGCGGAACGTTCGCAAGACTGGGACCGTTATTTAAACGCTGTTCTGTTCGCGTACCGTGAAGTACCGCAGGAAAGTTTAGGGTTATCACCCTTTGAACTGTTGTATGGTAGAACAATTCGAGGCCCGATGCGGATACTACGCGAACTATGGACTGGTGATGTCGCGAACGAGGAAATAAAAACAACTTACCAGTACGTTTTAGATCTAAGAAACAAACTTGAGAGTACATGCCAGATGGCACGTGACGAATTGATTAAATCGGGGCGCAGATATGCCAAGTATTACAACCGCAGAGCGCGTAATAGGAAATTTCTTGTGGGAGATCAGGTGCTATTGCTTCTTCCAACGAGTTCGAATAAGTTATTAGTCCAGTGGAAAGGTCCATATGAAGTTAAAGAAGTAAAAGGTTTAACAAACGTTGATAGCTTTGTAGACGACATATTCGTGTACACGAATACTTGGAGTGAGCACGTGTCCGTCCTGAGCGAGCTCTTCAATAGACTCCGCAAAGCGAACCTTACAGTGAGACCCACTAAATGCAGTATTGGTTATACAGATTTAGATTGTTTGGGTCATAGGGTCAGCGGTATGGGTCAGTTAAAACCTCATCCCAAGCAAATTGAAGCAATTAGAGACGCACCGAAGCCAACCAACAAAACGCAGGTAAGATCATTTCTAGGTCTAGTAGGTTTTTACAGAAAGTTTATACCGAACTTTTCAGCCATTGCTAGCCCGCTGTCTGATTTGACCAAAAAGGGGCAACCAAACAAAGTTGAATGGGGACCGCCACAAGATAAAGCATTTTGTACTCTGAAAGAGAAACTGGTTAGTGCACCTATATTGAAATTGCCAGATGTCAGCAAACCTTTTATTCTAAGAACAGACGCTTCTGAAACTGGGTTGGGGGCAGTTTTACTGCAAGAGCAGGACGACAGTAAGTTACCCGTAGCTTACTCGAGTAGAAAATTGCTACCCAGGGAGAAAAATTATTCCGTTATAGAAAAGGAATGTTTGGCCGTAGTATGGGGAATTGGGAAGTATCACGCATATCTATTTGGGAGAGATTTCGTTCTTGAGACTGATCACCAACCCCTACTGTATTTAAACAAGGCCAAGGTCGCTAACGCTCGGTTGATGCGTTGGGCGCTAGCACTACAACCTTATCGTTTCCGTGTAGAAGCAATAAGGGGAGTTGAAAATATAGGCGCAGACTACTTGAGTAGGGCATGATGGGAAATTTGTATGAATTTGCCCAGTAATAAAATCCAGTTTGTAGTATAACCAGTGTAAATGTTGTAAGATATCATCAGTAGTTATTTTTCTTCTATTCTGTGTTAGTTTTAAAAATGTGTACATTTTTATTCTTAGGGGGGAGGTATTGTCACAGAATTAGGCGAAAATTGAACTGATTTTTGTTGTTCTTGAATTGCAAACGAAACTCACCATTTTCTTCATTTCGTCGTACACGCATTACCTGGGGTGATTAAGTGGCGTGTAACGATTTGCATGTGCCAATTTGTAATTTACATGAAATCCGAAATACTCGTTTTACGTGGTGCACGGCAAGCTCGATGTGATTTATGTTCACCTATTGAGAGTATATAAGGCGAAGTATTTCTCATAAATATTTACGGGAACCAAAATATCTAATCGAAGGATAGATAACCTCGTCTTGCAAATCTCCAGCCAAAGGGCTGATTCCGTCGTTGATACCGTAGAAGTACATCACTGATAGCGCATCTAATAACATCGTTGATACCGTCTCTGATACCGTAGCTGCTAACGTAGTTGATACCATTTCTGATACCGTAGCTGTTAACACATCTGATACCATCTTTTGATAAACGTCTTTGATATCGTCTGATTTGTTGTGGGACATCTATTGTTTGTTCTGGAACATCTCTGTATAAATATCTGAATGTGCTTGTGCCGTTAATTTGTGCAAACGGAATTGAAGTATCTGTCTGTGTGTCGAACTGTCTGTTCGTCAACATCTGTGTAACGTGTAAATATCCGGAAAGCTAGAAGTCCGAGTGTCGGAGCTATCTTAGAGTTGTAAAACGTCCGGGTCGACATCTAGGGGAGTGAGGAACCGTTGGTTCTGGTAGATGTTGTATGCTGTCTGAACGTATAACTGTGGTGAATCCGTGAAGGGTAACGTCCGATAATAGTATTGGTCAACCCTCGGTTCTCGGGGAAACTGGGAGACGATTCAACTGTTGCTGAATCGTGCGGTTATACAGGGGAGACACATAGGTGTATTGAAATTGTAATATAATTTAATACATTGTTGTATTTGCATGCTTATGTCAGATCGCAATAATATTTCAAGTGATCACATAGATATCAATAAAAGCTAGCAACTTGATTGAATACAAGTATATGATCGTGCTAGTTATCGCAATCCATCGTGCGATAGATAGTTTGTCGTTTGTGTTTATTTTTTTTCGTAAATCATACTTGCATTAATTTAACTTTCGTAAAGGATCCCTGGATCTGTGTATAATCCAAGAGATCCCTTTACATCTGAGATTCCTTTTGTATTGTTATTTAATTTGTTCATGTATTGTGAATGGTTGTGAGTGTAATTGTGGGTTGAGTGCATGAATTATTGTGTTGTTACATCTGTATTTTTTCATTTATAATTTATTACATAAATTTATATTTTCTTTCACAAATTGTGTTTGTATTGTTCATTTAGTCCACCCTCCTCTCGGTAACAATTCTGTTACATTCCATATACATTGCATATCACCAATACATTGCAAATACTATACACATGACCAGTTCGTTGCATATACTACAAATATGACCAGCATATTGCATATAATGTGCATTTGACCAGTACATTGCATATACTATACTAATGACCAATGCACTGCATATACTATAAATATAACCAGTACATTGCAAATACTATCCATATGACCAGTACATTGCATACACTTTACATATGATCAGTACATTCCATATACTATGCAAATGACCAGTACATTGCATATTCTATGTATATGACCAGTACATTGCATATAATATATACATGACCAGTTCACTGCAAATACTATACACATGACCAGTACATTGCACTTGCATATGCCCAGTACACAGCATATAATATAGACATAACCAGTATATTGAATATAATATGCACATGACCAGTACATTGCACATACTATGCATATGACCAGTACATTGCATATAACATAGACATGACCAGTACATTGCATATAATATTCACATGACCAGTACATAACATATGACCAGTACATTGCATATACTATATATATGACCAGTACATTGCTTATACATTGCACATGACCAGTGCATTGCATATGCAATACATTTGACCAGTATATTGCATATACAATGCTTATGACCAGTACATTGCATATGCAATGCACATGACCAGTGCATTGCATATACTATAAATGACCAGTACATTGCATATACTATGCATATGTCCAGTACATTGCATATACTATAAATGACCAGTACATTGCATATACTATACATATGACCAGTACATTGCATATACTATACATATGACCCGTACATTGCATATACTATAAATGACCAGTACATTGCATATACAATGCTTATGACCAGTACATTGCATATACAATGCATATGACCAGTACATTGCATATACTATAAATGACCAGTACATTGCATATACTATACATATGACCAGTACATTGCATATACTATACATATGACCAGTACATTGCATATGCATTGTACATGACCAGTACATTCCACATGACCAGTACATTGCAAATACTATACACATGACCATTACATTGGATGTAGTACTATAAATATGACCAGTACATTGCACACACTATGCATATGACCAGTACATTGCATATAATATACACATGACCAGTACAATCCATATAATATGCACATGATGAATATGCATTGGGCAAGTACCTTCTATTGAACAGTCTGAATGCTTTTAACAGTGATCATCAGTTAAATAATATACATAACAAATAATTACTCAAACAGTCATTTCTGAATCGGATCAGACAGAGCATTAACATTATATATAAAAATATTTGGATGAAAATATATAGAAAAATCCATATCAAGGAAATTCAGCAACAACAAAAAAAGAAGAAAGAAACAACAGAGGAAGATATGTGGAAAGAAGTTATTGTTCCCAAAATGATGAATAAAATTACAGCTATCAGAGACAGGAAATATTAATGTTGCTGAAAATCAATGAAACAAGAAATAAAAAAAATAAATTATATTAAAATAGAATAAGGGTTGTTTTATTATACATATATATGAAAATTAATGTTTCTTATTTATACTTTTTATTGAAATCACAAAATATCACTATATTTTCAGAAATGAAGGCAAAATCTTAATGAAATGTCATGAAAATTTGGCGAAACACCAGATTTTAGCAAGAAAAATGAAATTTCACTGAATTTTCACTTTGATGTCACTAAAATTTCAGTAACATTTTCACTAGGCTATGATATAGGAAGTAAAAAAAACTTATTTCTCAGAGTAAACATCAGATCAAGTAAAAAAATCTGCCTAGCACCAAAGAGTCACCTATGTTTTTATCTTTTTTTATATAAAGTCCAAAATCCATCTTACAGCTGAAAAATGAACTGAACAATTTGAACTTTTCCATCTAGCAATGATCCTTTAGGAGGAAAATGAGATATGGTACGCTTAAGATGGTAGCGTTGAGTACCAAGTCTTCATTTTATGAAAGGTGTTTAATTGTTGTATATAGCGCATGAATTCTTTAGGCGGCGCTTTTCCATATGAATCGAAATAAACGATTACACGTGGGTCAATCACTTATGCAACCCAGTGGGTTCCAGATCCGGTGCTGTTATCGAGATTAATCATACCGGTTTCAGCGTTGCTTGGTTGTGCTGGCAACTGATATTTCATAAAGATACCTCTGAAGCTTTTAATCGCTAGTTTTTTAGCGGCATCGAGTAAATCATAATTGGATTTGGGAATTATTAAACCTTCCACTGTACCATGAATACGGGGTTCCTGGGAGTCTTAGACCCTTTCCCTTTTTATTGTATCCTTTCCCGGTAGCTTTCTTTAGTGCCATCCCTGCCGCGGTACCAACGGCTCCTAACGCTGCCGCTTTAGCAACCGCTGGGGCTACTGCTGATATTAGTGCTGGTAATGCAGCTAACAACGGAAATATACCACCTGATTTTATCATGTTTTTGATCGCAGCTGCAGATGCAGAGAGAGTGATCTGAACACCTTTTTTATCTTTGAAAGCATCATTGAAATGTTTTATTTGACGAGTCGTAAGCGACAATTTATTCTGACCACCAGACATCTGATTGTGTTTCAGCGTTATCGTGGTTCCACATTTTTTAGCTGATTCGATTGTAACTTTTTTAACCTGACCGGGAGTTAACGTAAAACTAACATGACTATATGACATTATTAAAACTACAAGTAATTTAAATAAAAGATTGATATAATTGTTACATGTTTTTGGAAAACACTACATGTTTGAAAATCATAGATTTTCCACTGGTGCATCGATTACTCTCATTCGTCCACCAGCACCTTCGAGTAGCATTGATTTATCACTGAGAATGACAGCAACCGCTCTATAACCACCAGCAGGAGGAACGTTTACACGAGCTCTAAAGTGTATATCAACGTCACATTGTCTAGTTAAATCAAGATGTTCCAGCGAAAAGTAATAGATCGGATATAGACTTTTAAAATCCAACTGTGATATTTGCAGATCAGTATCGACATTTTGATCGCGTCCCATATATGATAACAGACGATGATACACACGTGCTATTTGGTTGGTATTGTAATCAAGTAGTATGTCCTCGGATGGTTCCTGTTGTCCGTTTATTCTCAGCGAGACTTCATTAACACCTATCTTATCAAATATCATATGGCTGTGTTGTTGAGAGTTAAATTGCGCTCTATTCTGTAGCGCAACAAATATATGACACACCTTGGTTTGATGCCAGGTGCCATGTAAATGTACCATTAATATCAGAATCCATGGTATCTGTGGTCACTGATAACCAACTCAATAACGATTTTCCTCCGTGATCCAACAGCACTAATACCCTTATCACGAATAACATCAATGGCTTTCATTGATAATTGTTTTGCGATTGGTGTTATTTTTGGAGCCATTCTTGCAAATAACCATGCAATGGTATTGCCGAGACCATCACCATAGTACGCTCTATAAACAGGCAATCGTGAATTTACTATAAAGACGCTGGTTGGTTTATCATGGTTGTAGTGTATGATCATCTTATTGAATTACTATTTATTTAATCGCAAAATTCTACGTATTTTCATTGCTAGATTTTCATCGTAAATGATTTCCAATTAGTCACTATGATAACCATGATTGGAAAATATGTTTTGATATCCATGATGCCACCTTGAAATAACCGCATACAGATATCAGCTGCTTCATTAATTATTTCTGGTGAGTTATTTCCAGCTCGTTTTCCTCCGATGAGTACTTGTAATCGTGCTATATCACTGAGAATATTACCAGGACAATGAATTAAACCACTACCTGAAATTCCCCTTGGAGTTCCACTGGAAAATCCCTTTCCGCTTGATTTTTTAGTGATACCAGCTGCACCTTTTTCAGAGTCAGCTTCTGCCGTTATTTCTATTTCACCTGGGATTGGGTCTGCTGTGTATACTGGTGGTGGTTGTGTGACACCTTTTACTATAGCCATAAAATTATTAAAATCATCACGTATCTCTTTTGTGATTTTAGTTTTACCACGGTTTGCTAAAAATACTTTATTTGCCCAGGTGTCTTTGTCTTGTATAGGTTCTTCAAATTCATCATTTAAATGTTGGTTCCTTGTTTTAAAATTTATTCTAGTAAAATCAGCTAATTCAGAGTTTGTTTTAAATCCTCTAATTCTATTTAATGCATCAGTCGTAAATATTTTTTCGGGTGAATAGTCTTTTCTTGCAGTAGCACCTTGTTGTTCTTGTTCAATTTCTTCAAGTGGTTCAGGCGGTGCGCTAACATCAATATCACCAAATCGTTTAATTTCTTCTTGAAGTTGTCGTTCTTGTTGTTCTTGTTGTCTTACAGCGGTTACTATATCACCAGGAAGTGTTTTTAAAGATTTTTTTTGTTTGTTTGGATCTCTTAGCTATTGTTTCAAGTACAGGAAGAAGAGGAGCTTCTTTCCTTTCTCCTTCCTTGGGGATATCTCCGTATATTGCTCGCTCAGTGGCTGATTTTACCCCTTTTGTTGCCGTGGTTATTGGTTTAAACAATTCTTCAGTCCCTGTTATAAAGCAGTCTGAAGACTCTGTCTAGCTTGTAGTTTTTCTCTAACAGATTCACGGATTGGTATGAATTTCTTAATTCCAAATAATCTTTCACGTGCTAATCTAGTCGTTAGTGCTTCGTTTACCATTATATAGAGCGATTGATTGTCTTGTTAAATGTACGATAGAAAACGCTAGCGTTTTTAAATGTAGTAAAAATGACCAAAAATCAATGAAAAATGCAACAAAAATGACCAAAAATAATTATTTTTTTTACAAACAACTCTATCAATGATGGAGAAACTTCCGATTTCCTTAATAAATAATAATTATTGAAGTATTGCTATGGTTAGCACTTACTCTATTGAGGTTACCAAGGGAGAATTTTCGGTTTGGCGGATAATATCTCTTATTGTTTTAACCTTAAAATTAATTGTGCGCTTGATTTTATATTGCTGCCCCAATTCTTTTCTGATTTTTTTCGACAACAGTGAATAACGGGACAAACTTTGTGACGTCGTTACAGAATACAAGGGAGTCACGAATAGCATTCTGGATTTTCTTTATGAAAGCATATCGTTTTGGCAAGACATATTTATTATTCATAGCGCTGTATTCAATATCTTGAAAATCAGAAAGAATCTGATCACAATTTAATTTATCTGATAATTTAATTCCTTGATTTTTAAAGTTGAAATTTTAGTTAAGATCTCATTGATATTTTCAGAATTCATTTATATTTAATAATATATTTCTAATTGATATATTTATCAAAAATATATAATAGCCATGATTATCATTCACACTGGGTTCCTTATTTGGCCTTTGTGTCTTTCATAGGGTTCTTTTTCTTTGAGATTTTCTCACTTCTTTCTCTCTTTGACCCTATGACCGTTTCTTTTAATTCGTTCTGAACTATCCTGTGGGGTTACCCTAGTGTGTGACGTAGAGCTTTTTGCATCCATGCTATTATATATTTTGGGGGCGCCCATAGACTGTGTTTAAATTTTCTAAGCGATACGAAATGTTAGAATATTCTGAAGACTGTCTATGTATGTAGTCATTCTTTCTTTGTTACAGAATCAATGTTTTTAAAAACAAAAACTTACTACTGTTTATTCACCACATCCTCTGCTGACACAAACAAGGGACGTCGTAAGAGTTTCCGCACTTTTCCTGTTTTTATATTCATCTGCTCCATTTTTTTAAAATCTATGCGATATCTGAACTTATTGCTTTCACAGGAAAACATATATGTGTCCTGGCATTTCCTTGTAAACTTCTGCTCCAAGGTAAACTGCAGTAATTCCTGTGAAAAGACACCACATACTGTGCATTAATATGCATGGATTTTAATTTTGTGTTTTTGGTGAAAAATATATTTTTAGGGAGGTAAAACAGATTTTAATTGCAGGACTATAGTATTGCATTGCTAGCACTTGCATGACACAAGGCTCCAGTTCAAGGTCATTTCCTTCATCCAATTAGTAACTGGAACACCAACTAGTTTTATGTCTTTAGAAAGATAAGCAACTAATGGTCCCAGTCTGTCTCATATCTAAGTTGCTTCATTTATTCTGAATATCTTCTTTTCAAAGGTTTTGTTTAGCTTGGTAGCTTATCCTGGCTGATATTATGGAAGGATTCAAACCTACACCTTTTCATTCACAAGTCCAGCACACAAATCAGTGACCTTAAAGACTAAAAAGATATTAGAGTTGGGAGTGCATTCGCAAAAGTAGCTATGAAATATTGTATAATTAAAATCAGTTTTACAAAGTAAAATTAGATTTGCAAAGTAGTTTTACATTACCTTCTATTACTGCATGGCTGATTCTACCAGTCCAATGTAAGGATAATGACTTATCAAAATGAACTTACCATTTGCTGTCAGTAGGATTCTGCTGCAGACTGGAGGATGAATTATCCACTTGGTGGACAATGACACAACTGAGCATAATATACAAATCCCTTCACAATGGGGCAACACTAACCAAAAGGAGAATGAAAAAAAGTTACAGTGAAGTGAGACAGCCCAAAAATAGCTGTCAAGACATTGTCAAAAGAAAAATCATGAAGAAATGCCTAAGATTCATCAATATATCTAACATCATGGACTTTGATTAAAAGACAGACCTTTCTCTGTGAGAGATTGAAAAGGTCTTTTGACACAAGAACCCAGCTCAAAATGGCTACTGCCCAAATATGAGAAGTACCTTTGTAAAGGAAAAAAGACAGGCTCTACCCTTTTTTCAGGCTTGACACTTTGTTTCCAATTTTTTTAAAAACTAATATAAATGCCATAATCAGGTAAAGAAGTCTATCTCAGTCATGCTCATCACAGTTTTAATCATTGTTACTGTTGAACAGTAAACATCCCTATTCCACTGACAAGGCAATTCCACTCCAGATTCTTTGAATAGTAAACATCCCTATTACGCTGAAAAGTCCACTCCAGATGCTTTGAATAGTAAACATCCCTATTGCACTGACAAGGCAATTCCACTCCTGATGCTTTGAATAGTAAACATCCCTATTCCACTGACAAGGCAATTCCACTCCAGACGCTTTGAATAGTAAACATCCCTATTCCACTGAAAATTCCAATCCAGATGCTTTGAATAGTAAACATCCCTATTGCACTGAAAATTTCACTCCAGATGCTTTGAAGAGTAAACTAATCAACAGTTCATAAGGAGAAAGAGATAATGACCAAAGAATACTCTACATTTGCACTAAAGAGTTAGACACTTGTCTCGGATGCTCAAAGTAATTTATCAATTTTGAAAGATGTCAGTCCAACCCTATAAAAGAACCCATAAAGAACTTATATGCATTGAAGAGGATTGTTCTTTAATAAATTAAATCATTTTCATCAAGTACCATACCAAGAACACCAGTTTTGATAGTGACAAATTTTGGAGTCCTTATAAGGTGTTCAGTTTGCTAGCAGCAGGATCTGGGTAGGCCACACAAGAAGCCTTCCTTGAAGAACTAAGTTCATTGCCATTTTCCTAGTCCCCAGCAGAAACAATGTAGAGACGTGCAGATAATAAGTCTTCTCAAACAAGCTATGGGAGGTGGTATGTGTTGGATCATGTACAGAGAAAACAGAAATTTTCCTTGACAGATGAGGAAACTCAGTCCCACACAAATGAAATAAATTCTGAGAAGGACTCAATTCTGATTTCTCCTGATTAGGCCTAGATGAAGCACTGTGTCCCAACAAAATGACAGATCATGATAAAAGACATGACTAAAAATGTTGTGCATTAAGCAGTAGTCAAAGCACTGGATGATGGGACCGCTAAGGATCTTAAGCCACTTTAAATGTCTGTGAATGGATGCCGAGCCAAAGGGAAGTGTCCAAAACTGAAAGACCTTCAGGGACTTTATAAAATCACACCAGGATTTCATGTGAGACATAAGAATCAAAATGTTATGGTAGGCATTTCTGTAGCTCAATGTTGACAGCTCTGTTGTTTGAGCTTATTGCACTCCTGGGTGATGCTTACATGCAGATCTTAAAGAGCTCCTCTGGAAGATATTTGTTAAGCAGGTATAGAGAAAAAGGAGTCAAACCTTTCCTGCATTTTTCAAACTAGAAGGATTCAGGAATCAAATGCAGGGCTTTGAATATGTGTTGTCTACCCTACTGCACTATTCCTAAGAAGGGTGTAGTACACCCCTTTACTTTAATATTTGTATAATAAAAGTGGGTGGGGAAGGGGACTTGATAAAGGATGAAGAACCTGGAAGTGCAGCCAGTAACTTATAATACAAAGCAGTCATTCATCGTCCTTTAAATCCCACAATGCCTCTGGAACAAATGCCACTCTGGTACTTACTAAGATATTAGAAAGTGATGGGATTGTACAACTTCTTAGAGTTCACTGCCTCCCTCCATAGGAAACTGTACACCTATCCAACTCCTCTGGAAACCAGACTCAAGAAAGATGGATGAATTGACTGTTTAGTTGTGGTCTTTTGGCTTCAAGTCAATTAAATGTGATGATACATTAATTCCTTGACTATTGCTGAGTGTTTAAGTCAGAATGACTAATGACCTTTTGTACCCAACATATGTTCTTCCTTACCACAAGTGCAGTCGTAGTTGTTGTAAGGTTTAACGCCATTTTTCAGCACACAATAGACTGACTATACATGGTGGCCAATATTAATTGTGTAGGAAGAACCCAGGATAATGCCTGGAAAGAACCACCGAACCACGAGAAGCTACTGGCAAGCTTTCTCACATATCCACATTGGCCAAATCTGAGACTCGAACCCACATAGAGATGAGATGGCAGTGATCACTAACGGATAACGCTTTAGACCAATCGGACACTCTGGGCCCCCAGACAAATATAACCTGTGACAAAAACTTACTGAATATTTGAAATCTCAAAGTGTGCATATTTTCCATGGAATTACTTGTATTGTGGATTCAAAGTACGTGATGAGATTTGCGGGAGCATACACGGTCTTGATACTTTCTATTCATGCTATACATTAGACATTATATGTACCATTTCTTGATTTTGTAGATAAAGTAAAATATTATATATGCCTTCTGTTTTCACACAGTCGTGTTCTATGGCTCCCAACTAAAGTATTATAGCGAGGTCACACTGTAGTGTGCAGGGGGCCCCGAGTGGCCGAGTGGTCTAAAGCGCTGTCCGTTACGGACCACTGCCATCTCACCTATGTCTGTGTTTGTTCAAGTCTAAGATTCGACAAATGTAGTTATGTGAGAAAGCTTGCCAGTAGTTTCTCGTGGGTCGGTGTTTCTTTCCGGGGTTTGTCCGGTTTCTTCCTCCACCATTAATACTGGCCGCCATGTATAGCCTATATTGTGCTGAAAATGGCGTTAAACCATAAAAAACAAACAAACTGTTGTGTGCACCTAATCCTCATATTGATCTCCACAGTAAACATTTTTGTGTCAGTAATCCTCATATTGATCACCACAGTAAACATTTTTGTCAGTAATCCTCATATTGATCTCCACAGTAAACATTTTGTCAGTAATCCTCATATTGATCTCAACAGTAATCATTTTTGTGTCAATAATCCTCAAATCGATCTCAATAGTAAACATTTTTGTGTCAGTAATGAAAATTTGATCATATCCTTACAAATATATCGATTTCAGCACATATTTTATTTTACATATTAATAAGAACTTACAGGTTCCAGTGGCCAAAAACTCCCCAAATCATCTGCAAAGAACCATCTCCATTGAGTCTTGAAGCTGTCCTCTGCAGATGGCTTGGCTCCCACAGCATAGGACTTAGTGGACAATCGTCTTGCAATGGTGTTCATGGTAAAACTGGAACTTCCACTGTCTGTTAGAACTGCGGTCATGGTGTCTAGCTCAAGTTTAGCATTGAATTTGCGGCCCTCATAATTGATCTGAAAATTAAATAATGAACATTGCTTACAATGCAACTGCTTTTTGCACAAAGGAGAAACAGAGTAATAACATATTTTCATACTTTCATCACTGACAGTAACATTTTGCAATCAGAATTGTATTACCATTTCTGCTTGAGATAGAAGCAATTACAAATATACTGATTCTCCCATTCTACCCAGGGGATTGGTGGTGGGGGTCAAAGATCCTAACCTTTGTTTGCATCTAAGTAAAACATCATAGTAAATATGATCCCATTTCCTCATTTAGTTTTGGAGTTGATGAAAATACTGATAGGTAGTTGGATGGATGGTTAGATTTACAGATACAGATGGACTTCAACACCGAGGAATGAATGATGCATATTATACTGATGGACTGAGACACAGAAATGGATGAAACATATACAAAGATGGAAAGAGACACTGAGGAAAGTATGATACACATACACTGATGGACTGAAACACTGAGGAATGAATGATGCATATACACTGATGGAAATTGACACTGTTGAATGGATGAAGCAGACATGAATGGACTGAAGGATGAATGGATGGATGCATAGCCACTCTGATGGACTGAGGGATGCATGTATGGATGGTTGCATAGACACACTGATGGACTGAGGGATGGATGTATGGATGATTGCATAGACACACTAATGGACTGAGGGATGGATGTATGGATGGTTGCATAGACACACTGATGGACTGAGGGATGCATGGTTGCATAGACACACTGATGGACTGAGGGATGCATGTATGTATGGTTGCATCGACATACTGATGGACTGAGGGATGGATGTATGGATGGTTGCATCGACACACTGATGGACTCTCAGTCATGGATGTATGGATGGTTGCATAGACACACTGATGGACTGAGGGATGGATGTATGGATGGTTGCATAGACACACTTATGGACTGAGGGATGCATGTATGGATGGTTGCATAGACACACTGATGGACTGAGGGATGCATGTATGGATGGTTGCATAGACACACTGATGGACTGAGGGATGCACATATGGATGGTTGCATAGACACACTGATGGACTGAGGGATGGATGTTTGGATGGTTGCATAGACACACTGATGGACTGAGGGATGCATGTATGGATGGTTGCATAGACACACTGATGGACTGAGGGATGCATGTATGGATGGTTGCATAGACACACTGATGGACTGAGGGATGCACATATGGATGGTTGCATAGACACACTGATGGACTGAGGGATGGATGTATGGATGGTTGCATAGACACACTGATGGACTGAGGGATGCATGTATGGATGGTTGCATAGACACACTGATGGACTGAGGGATGCATGTATGGATGGTTGCATAGACACACTGATGGACTGAGGGATGCACATATGGATGGTTGCATTGACACACTGATGGACTGAGGGATGCACGTATGGATGGTTGCATTGACACACTGATGGACTGAGTGATTGATGTATGGATGGTTGCATAGATACAGATGAAAGAGGGATATATGCACAGATATCGATTGCCTGAAGAAGGTATATGACAATATATTCACACCAGTGCAGATATAAAAAATATGTCTGCATTACACTTTCAAGTGTCTTGTGAACCTCGTGACGTTGGTGTATCGATAAATTCAACGTCTTGGCATGTGCGCTATACATTACATTACACATAAGTAAGTTTGCACAATAATCCAAAAGTTCTTTTTCAAGCAGAAACAATTTTTCTGAACTGAGAAAAAATCTAGATATTCTATTTTTTGTATCTGGTCTATAGAAACAAAAAGCTCTGACAAGAAAGTAATTTTCATTGTAGGCACAAGTGAGAATAAATTTCTAGACCAGGTAATTGTAACACCTCACACATGCAATGTTTCCCTTTACCCTCATATATGCATCCAGAGACCCCCACATTATTAATTTACTTTTACCTCCAGTTTTGACACCAACATTTGTTTTATACTTAGTCTGACACTCAGTTCTGACACCAGCAGGATTCTTGACTCTCAATCTTGCACCTCTAAGTGATGCATTGCACATACCATATTTTCCGGCCTATAAATCGATACTTTTTTACTTGAAAGACAGGTCTTCATCTTATACTCCGAATAGACTTACCGTATTTTCCTTTTTTTTTGGGGGGGGGGGGGGCACCAGACAGATGCCCCCCCCCCCCCTAATCAAAATTTTTTTTAAAAAGTTTATTTGTCTGTGTGTTCCCCCCGATGTTTTTATGTTGTTTTTTATTTATTCTTTAATTTTATTTTCCGGGGTATAAGTCGCTACTTTTTTTCATTTTTTTTCTTTCAAATGACGTGTGCGACTTATACACAGGAGCGACTTATACGATAAATAAATTTTTTTAACGACTGATATAACTGATGCGCAGTGATGCTCTGTTATAGCGAAATGCATCTACGGTATACCGGCAAGCCAATTGCTTGAAACTTACATACACGTAAGTATTAGACTACAAGAATATCAAATTAAATAATCAAATAATATTTAGTTATAATATATATGTGTTAAAATTTGTTGTTATTAATACAAAAATATTGAAATTACGATTGCCATTGTTTTTCTTTTATTATTCACCACGTGTTTCAAGCAAAGTGTTGGTCAGATGTCGCTACAATATATGTATTTAAATGTACCGGTAGCGCTTCATAATTTACTTCAATAGTTTATAAAAACTCTGGATTAACCCGAGACTGGCTCCAAAGTAATTAATAAAAATAACTGGAAGGCTGGCGAACAATTTCAATTGTAGAATAAAATGCCTTTGAAGTTCGCTCTGGGTGTGGAATTGACCGGAATACCAAGACTGGCTTCATTGAGAGAACTTCAAAGTAATTAATAAAAAAAACTGGAAGGCTGGCCAACAACTTCAATTGTTTTATAAAGTGCCTTTGAAGTTCGCTCGGGTTGTGGAAATTGACCGGAATACCGAGACTAGCTTCATTGAGAGAACTTCAAAGTAATTAATAAAAAAAAAGACTGGAAGGCTGGCGAACAACTTCAATTGTTTTATAAAGTGCCTTTGAAGTTTGCTCGGGTTGTGGAAATTGACCGGAATACCGAGACTGGCTTCATTGAGAGAACTTCAAAGTAATTAATAAAAAAAAACTGGAAGGCTGGCGAACAACTTCAATTGTTTTATAAAGTGCCTTTGAAGTTCGCTCGGGTTGTGGAATTGACCGGTATATAAATACGGACCGTTCATACCAAGTCGTATGCAATGGCCGGCGGTATCAAAAACGTGATTACGGTATCTGTTGAATTTTCCAAAATTATCTGGATTTCCCCCTCCCGCGACTTATAGGGCAGAAATTACGGTATATATGGATTGTGTCATTGAAATTGCATCAACTTATATATTGATTACGGTACCCGGTATGCTATTAAAACTGTTCTAAATTCTGCATTATTTCAAACAGGTTACATAGAAGTACAAATTCTTGTTAAATTACTATGTCAATAAATTGTCATAAACTAATATGACTGTGTTTATATTTAAAAGTTTTGTCATTATTTATTTGCATTCTGCGTGTATTACCTTATTTCTCAACATAAAATAAAAGAAAATAATTACCTGTAAAAATTTCACCGGGTTGCATAGCACACTTACAGTCTATACTCTATAGTTTATTATACTAATTCAAAGCATATTGTTTGTTCCTAAAAGAAAAAGATATGAAATAAATTTGTTTTATTCATCTTTTTTAACCATATTTCATTTTTCTTGATCACATTTTAGCAACTGGTCCATTAATATTTGATTTGTCAGTATAGTGTTGGATACACGCAAGCGATTACCGGCATAGCTTTTTGATTGATCTAATTGATACTACAATTGGATGTAATCCATATTAACTTGAGCGTTCTATGATTTTTTATAAAATAATGTAGATCATGCTGAATCATATGTTTCTAATTGTATTTGACAAAGTTTCTCAAATAAATATGGTTTAAAGTAACTAAACTCAGATATATATGGTAGATGGACTACCGGTACTCATAGATCATCAGTGATCCATTTTTAGTTTCGCAAATCAGTTTATAGCAAATTGTAATGTCAACGCTTCACCTATATTCAATCTTAACCGGCTGACGTTTCGATGTCTCCCTTTGATTATACCGGTCGTTGATAAATTGGTCTTTGGTTTCCAACAACAATCAAAGATAGTTGCCGCAATTGTTTAAACCTCGATATTGGCTCCTTGCTACCGATAATAGTTACCATATTGCCGGTACCCCATTTTTCTTTATCATTAATCCGCATCAATTACGCTACCCGTTTTTAATATCAATGAGATTAAGAACCTCATGAAATGATGTTTTCATTGCTATAGTACGGGCACATTTTAATTAGTTCGCATTATGCGCTACAAAAAACAACAACAAAGCAACAAAGAAAGCAAATCGTGGCTGCAAAGCAAGATGGATTAATATTGAGGATAAATTAGAAGAATATGTCTTAACAAAACGTGCCGCATGTCGTGGAATGAACTCCGTTGATCTCAGACTCAAAGGCAAAGGAAACTGCAGCTGAATTAGGAATTGAAAGTTTTAGTGGAAGTGTGTCATGGTGTTGTAAGTTCATGCAAAGAAGGGGACTTAGTATAAGACAACGCACTACTTGTAGCAATGGATATCATAATTAAAACAATATGGTTTAAACTAAACTAAAATCATATATAGTGTGCACGAGAGAGAGAGAGAGAGAGAGAGAGAGAGAGAGAGAGAGAGAGAGAGAGATGAAAAATTTGTCAGTGTATAAGACCATTCTTTTATTCAATGCAGTTTTGATTTGTAGCTATTGCAAAAAGAAAAATGTATTTTGAGTTACCTGACAATTGGGATAATCCTCATGTATTACGAGCCTACTATATCCAATTATCAAAAAACACCTCTAAATCAACAACCACGTGGCTATGCAGTGTTATTTAAACGGTAATTAAACATACTTAGCGCTTTGACTATAATTGACACCAGATTGAGGGCAAGAATCTACAGAATATTTAAAGTCAGTGAGGCTGCCAGTAGGGACATGAGGCTCTTTTTAGGGAAATAAAAATCTGTCAATATTCTATTGAAGCCGTTGTCCATTACTTTGTATTCGAACCTGCCAATAAAGATAATAGTGGGGTATATCGTTGAATAGATTAGTAATAAAATGTTATTTATATCCAAGTTAAAACAAAACAAGCACTTAAAAAATAGTATATGTATATATACGAATCGATTTAACGGAGTCCGTGACTTTCAAACTTGCGATATAAACTGACAAGTTTTTATAAGTTACATTCATAACTACAGGTGATAAAATGAACTACAACATGGATGTGCTTTCAATTATAATAAAGCAAGCATGGATTGTTTACTCAGCTGTGTCAATTGATAACAGAATATAGCAGTGCTTTGTTCAGAAGTAAAATCACAAGCATGTTAGCATCGGTAATGCAATTTCACGATTGCTGGTAATATGGAATATCATACGATGATACCATTACTAGTGTGAAATACAAAGCCAAGATAATTGACCTGGCCTCGTCTTATACTCTGAATCGACTTATATATGGACAAAGTATGGAAAATTTACAAAATCGGTGAATTCGACTTATACTCCGTATCAACTTATAGGCCGGAAAATATGGTACATACAAAATCACTTAAATATCACTGAACATATCCCTAAAAACATCACAACCTACCCTGCCTGATAATTGTTTACCCTAATGTCACCAACTGATGTTTAAAAAATAGCGCATGTATCCTCACCGATGTCTGAATGGTGCAATTCTTCTGACAAAACGCCTTTTCTATCTCAATCACTGCTAGCTTGTTCAGAGTCAGCCATGAATTAATAAATATCTGAATCTGCCAGATGTATGGCAGCTTGATGCTGTCATGGTGATGAAGTTTACAGGTAGCTGTCTTACAACTGTCAACAAGATAGAGGTCACAGATTGGAGTGGACTGAGCAACATCTGTCTTCAGGACTGCATCTACATGACATTAAAATAACATTAGTACCATCAATCATTTTGGAATCTATTTCATTGTGAATGTATATAAGAAGTTTGTTTCTTTGCAAGAAAAAGCAAAATTAGATTGTGGATACAATGAAACCTGTCCCGAGAGGAATATGAGTGGGTCAGCAAACCAGAGTATAATAATAATAATAATAATAATAATAATAATAATAATAATAATGAATTTATTTGAAGAGAGTATCACAATTATCTAAATGATTGCAAATGATTTTTAGTATGCCATAAAATGTTATCGCTGTTCATCTATACCTAATTGGTAATTTATAACCCTATGTAGTGACAGTGCCTACTGCCAGCTGCTAGTCTTGGACTTTTAATATTCAAACCTGGTTGAACATTTTTCAGTATCTGCTGAACCTAAGTTATTGAAGAAATGTATCCATGGACTTTCATTGTCAGAATCCTGAAATACCATATTTTCATGCATATAACGCGTGCGTTATACACGTTTTTACAATCAGCGCATCCCCCCTGGCACTGTATATGCGTAAGCACATTATCCCAGGTTGGTTTTTTTACAGCCAAAAACGTATCGATGAATTTCGAGCAACCACCCTAATAAACCGGTGACAATTAATTAAAGATTATTTTCATACACATACAGTATAAATGAGGTTTATTCAAATCTTTAAGTAGAAAATAACCATTCGAAGTTGACACCGTGTTGCGCCGCTTGCACGACTGTATATTATGTTATGTAATGAATATCTTTTATTCACATGAGGCATACACTAACTTGCATTATAAGAATATCTACAAACGATAATCAGTTTTGGAGAAAAAAAATCAATATTAACATCCCTATACCGGCATGCGTGCATTCCAGCCAGAAATTAGCAGAAACAAGCAAATACACAGAGTTTTATAGTAGTTGCTATTTTGCCTCTGTTTACGCAAAAAATATTACGACGTGGCATTTACAACTGTACCAGTAATACCGGTATTTATTACAAGCAAAAAAGGGATAAAGGTGCTGGCGTTAAATTGCTAGATGATGAGCGAGCAACGATAAACAACCTCATAACGCGTATCAGATGAGGCACCTCTGGCAGTCCTGTGTTCCAGCAGGCCTGTGTTGGTTAATGCATGGGCACGCACTCCAAGATATTTTTTTTTTAACACAAAAAAGGAATTATGTGCATAATCTGCGTGTGCGCGTTATGCCTGTAGGTGCGTAATATGCGTTATTATACGGTATATTGAAATTTAGATGATGACATTGTAGAATAAAATTTAGCTGATAACACTGTATTGTTTAATGCTGATCTTGTCATCTTTATTTGGACATTTGGCATTAGTACCAACATGTATGACCAAGACAGAAAGAATACAATTATAACATGTATGACCAAAACAGAAGACAAAGATTTTACAATAATGTGTACAACCAAGACAAAGATTACAATAATGTGTACAACCATGACAAGGATTACAATAATGTATACAACCATGACAAGGATTACAATAATGTGTACAACCAATACAAAGATTTTACAATAATGTGTACAACCAAGACAAGGATTACAATAATGTGTACAACCAAGACAAGTATTACAATAATGTGTACAACCAAGACAAGGATTGTGATAATGTGTACAACCAAGACAAGGATTATGATAATGTGTACAACCAAGACAAAGATTTTACAATAATGTGTACAGCCAAGACAAAGATTACAATAATGTGTACAACCAAGACAAAGATTTTACAATAATGTGTACAACCAAGACAAGGATTATGATAATGTGTACAACCAAGACAAGTATTACAATAATGTGTACAAACAAGACAAGGATTATGATAATGTGTACAACCAAGACAAGGATTATGATAATGGTTACAACCAAGACAAGGATTACAATAATCAAGACACACTCTTCAATACTACATACCACCAAGAAACTTCGCAGTCATGTTCTTCGATCATTCGTCAAAAAAGTAATAATATATATATATATATATATATATATATATATATATATATATATATATATATATATATATATATATATATATATATATATATATATATATATATATATATATATATATATTTACGGTATGAAGCTATCTGGATTTGTTGTTTTCACTTGTACAAAAATATAAATTGGCCAAGTTGAGATTCACTTTCCTGGAACAATTTACATACCCCACCTGCATGGTGAGAAAAGTCTCAGTGGCTTTGTATTATGCAGATCTACAAAGAAATGAATCAAGAAGATGTGAAGTTTCTTGTAGCTTAAATAGGCCATGAAATTTAGTTATTCCTACATCGAACTTAAAGGTCATTGTTTTTTCTTCTAGAAATATAACTTATTAATAATCACAATAAAAGAAAAATAATACCTGCAGAAGTTTTATCTTCTTCATTATTTAATTTATTTCTTGGCCTGGGTCCCTTTGTTTGTTTGCCTCCATCATTTATGACTAGATTGCCAGACTTAGGTTTCAATGATTTCTCTCCCCTTTGGATACTATCTTTTTGCAAGTTTCTGTCCTCTTTTCTGCTATTCATCTGTTCTTCATCATCAATGTTGTACCCATGACTGTTGTTGGAGAGAACATCTAATGATCCTCTGTGTAATTTCCTAGCATCAATCGATTCACTTCTGTTGTGAGATTTGCTTTTCTGCTCATTGTGAAGGTCGCTAGTGCTCTCTGCTCTTCTGCTGAATCTATTCTGGGACATGCTTCTCTTGTCTTTGGAGTCGTCATCTGTGTTTTCTTTACTGGTGATGGCTGACAAGAAAATCACTTTCTTTAATAAAGGCTCATTCCAATGTACTATCTGGTAGGCTTTTAGCACACTTTTATTCTGTTCTGTTTCAAAGGTGTGGCTCAATTTGCAATTGGATCCATTTTGACATCTGCCAAACAGATTGTTTATACAAATATGTAGATAAGCACAAGCTGGGAGACGGCAAATGCGAGTTGGAGTGTGTTTGCCACAAACATGGGGAAACCGCTGATTGTAGATCAACCGTATCTCTTCATTACTGAAGATATCCAGTCCCAGCTTTGATATCAGACCAGCATTTGCCCGGTCATAAAAGTTGTGTGAAAATGGACACTTCTGTCCTTGTTTGCAATGACCATTGATAAAATCCTTGCAAATATGTGCATGCGGACAATCCGACTGGTCACATTTTTCTTGCTTGCCTAGATGATTATAATCCAAGCAAAATGTTGCTTCTCTGTAAAAAGGAACAATAAATTGATAATTCTTTTCTTTGTTTTCAAACATAATAAATCGTCTTTGATGATTACGAAACCAACTTGGAATATCAAATTCTTCTGGGAACAGCTTCTTTGCAGCTATATTTTGCACAGATATAGGACCTCCCACTTCTTTTATCAAATACTTAAAGACTTCATTTTCTTTTGGAGGTTCAGTGGGTGCTCTGTCATGGCTTTTTGGTTTGGTTTTTTCTGCAATCTCTGTATCTGTATCTTCTGAATCAGAACAGTCTTTTTCACTCTCATCATTTTCTTCATTTTCACACTCTGAGCCAACCTTACTGTTCTTTTCATCTGTGTTGTTTCTATTTCTTCCACCTTTTTTCTTCCCTCTCCCTCTCCCACGGCCTCTACCTTGCCCTCTGTGATCACTTCTTTGGCCACCTGCTCGTCCAGGCCCTTGCCTCATCCCCATTTCTCTCTGCTGGTTTTGATTACTTGGTGCATTTAATAGATGACCTGATGGCATTGGCATCCCTAGCAGGGAATTCTGGCTATATTGCTGGAGGGGAAATCCTGTTTGTTCAGCTGTAAAAACAGAACATAGAGCCGTCAGTCAGGTAGTGAAAAAATTGAATGAATTGGTATAATGTACCAGAGTTCTGTGGATCACCAATTCTCATCATCACCTAGATGTGACTGTCTAATCCCCATGACATTCAGAAACATAGCTGTATGCACATTTCTAGTGTTGATGATAACAACTGGGACCAGTCTACACTTAATGTTACCATACCTTAAGGTGACATTTAACAAATTTCAGATAATATAAGACTGTTTCTGAATATTGTAAATGAGCTATTTCAATATTTTTGCCTTAGGTAATACATCATGAATGTTAAACCTACAAAAGTTGTTATCTTTGAATTTGATTGTTACAATACAACATTGTACTTTTATTCTTATTAATGTTACTCTGGGTTCTCATCATAACATATTGTCTCTAACATTTCATATACTGCTTATCAACTAAATTCTCTGATACTGAAATCTTGTAAGGAAAATTTATTATAATTTTCATCTGACTTTTAGGTATATTAAGAAATTGTTCCTCGAGGAGACTTGTTGAAAAGAAACTGTAGAAAATAACAAGATTATTTCATCCTTTCGTTCAATCTTTGTAACTGCAGTGTTGAAAGCATCTCAGATATTCTTGAGAATCAAAAAAATTCCAAATAGCAAAAACTAGAAAGCGCTTGTTGAATATGAATGGTAAACCACAGTGCATGTAATTGTCCTAATGCAAAATATAACAAAGGTATAAAGAATAGTTGGACAACATTAACACTATAAAATATGTCACTGTTGTGGTGAGGCAGACAAATACTTCATAACTGTTTGAGTTAGCATCTATAGAATACAAGAAGCCAGTATTACTCTAAGAAGATCTGTTTTAAGGTCCAAATGCTAGGGCAGAGTTGGTGATGAAAAATGGGTTACTAGCTTGAGATTATGCTCATCTGGATATCACCCACATGAAAACCAAATGCAAGAGAGCTGTTGGTGCAGAAATATCAGCTGGTATGGTGTTTTCTGGCATTTACAGCTCTTGTTTGTAATGGCAGCCATACTTGGCATCTAAGCTTTATTTGTGTTAACCTGGAAAGCCTAATATTGGGTGCTTTCTCTGACATCCATTCAGCTTCTATAATTTTTGTAACAATGGAGTTACAGATTAATAAACCAGCAGAAATTTTTTTAAATGTGAAAGACATTTATTCTTTGATGCATTCTGTCAAATGTTTTCCGATTCTGTTAAGCAGTGAGATTTCATGTTTTATTAAATTTTCATAATGTGTGCAAATAAAACAGAAAAAAAAAATCCTTGGTACAAATTTGAAAGATCTTCTTGTCAAATGCAATTAACTTCCAGTACTTTCTGAAAATAGTTTTTATGTTTACTTTCTTCTTTTGAGCAACAATTGTCATATCTGATAGTTAAATATTTTATCTATATCTATTTTTAGTATCTTCTTGTGATGATAGAGAGGACATAACCATTGTCCATTATGCTGACTCTGGTATCATCTTATCATGAGAGAGAGAGAGAGAGAGAGAGAGAGAGAGAGAGAGAGAGAGAGAGAGAGAGAAGAAACACCCATTGTCCATTATGCTGAATCTGGTATCATCTTATCATGAGAGAAAGAGAGAGGACCACCCATTATCTATTATGCTGAATCTGGTATCTTCTTGTAATGATAGAGAGGACCCACCCATTGTCCATTATGCTGAATCTGGTATCATCTTATCATGAGAGAGAGAGAGAGAGAGAGAGAGAGAGAGAGAGAGAGAAGAAACACCCATTGTCCATTATGCTGAATCTGATATCTTCTTGTCATGAAAGAGAGAGAGAGGACTGACCCATTCTCCATGATGCTGAATCTGGTATCATCTTATCATGAGAGAGAGAGAGAAAGAGAGAGGACCACCCATTATCTATTATGCTGAATCTGGTATCTTCTTGTCATGATAGAGAGGACCCACCCATTGTCCATTATGCTGAATCTGGTATCATCTTATCATGAGAGAGAGAGAGAGAGAGAGAGAGAGAGAGAAGAAACACCCATTGTCCATTATGCTGAATCTGGTATCTTCTTGTCATGATAGAGAGAGAGGACTGACCCATTGTCCATGATGCTGAATCTGGTATCATCTTATCATGAGAGAGAGAGAAAGAGAGAGGACCAACCATTATCTATTATGCTGAATCTGGTATCTTCTTGTCATGATAGAGAGGACCCACCCATTGTCCATTATGCTGAATCTGGTATCATCTTATCATGAGAGAGAGAGAGAGAGAGAGAGAGAGAGAGAGAGAGAGAGAGAGAGAGAGAGAGAGAGAGAGAAGAAACACCCACTGTCCATTATGCTGAAGCTGGTATTATCTTATCGTCATAGAGATAGAGGAGCCACAAATTGTCCATTATGCTGAAGCTGGTATGATATCTTGTCGTGATAGAGAGAGGGGACTGACCAATTGTCCATTAATAAAGCGGAATCTAGTATCTTCTTTGTCATGCTAGAGGACCCACCCATTGTCCATCATGCTGAATCTAGTATCTTCTTGTCATGATAGAGAGGAACCACCAATTGACCATTATGCTGAATCTGGTATCATATTATCATGAGAGAGAGAGAGAGAGAGAGAGAGAGAGAGAGAGAGAGAGAGAGAGAGAGAGAGAGGACTGACCCGTTGTACATTATGCTGAATCTAGTATCTTCTTGTCAAGCTAGAGAGGACCAAGCCATTGTCCATTATGCTGAATCTGTATCTTCTTGTCATGATAGAGAGGACCTATCTATCGTCCATTATGCTGAATCTGGTATATTCTTGTCATGATAGAGAGAGAGAGGACTGACCCATTTTCCTTGATGCTGATTCTGGTATAATCTTGTCATGATAGAGTGAGAGGACCCAACCAATGTCTATGTTGCTAATGCTGGTAACCTCTTGTCATGATACAGAGAGAGAGAGAGAGAGAGAGAGAGAGAGAGAGATTGGTCCCACCCAATGTCCATTATGTTGAATCATATCTTCTTATCTTGATAAAATGGACCCACCCATTGTTCATTATGCTGAATCTGGTATCATAATGATAGAGAGAAAGAGGACTGATCCATTGTCCATTATGCTGAATCTGGTATCTTCTTGTCATGATATACAGGACCTACCTATTGTCCATTATGCTGAATATGGTATCATCTTATCACGATATTGAGAGAGGACTTACCCATGGTCCATTATACTGAAGCTGGTATCTTCTTGTCATGATATACAGGACCTACCTATTGTCCATTATGCTGAATCTGGTATCATCTTATCACGATATTGAGAGAGGACTTACCCATGGTCCATTATACTGAAGCTGGTATCTTCTTGTCATGATATACAGGACCTACCTATTGTCCATTATGCTGAATCTGGTATCATCTTATCACGATATTGAGAGAGGACTTACCCATGGTCCATTATGCTGAATCTGGTATCTTCTTGTAATGATATAGAGGACCTACCAATTGTCCATCATGCTGAATCTGGTATCATCTTATCACGATATTGAGAGAGGACTTACCCATGGTCCATTATACTGAATCTGGTATCTTCTTGTCAAGCTAGAGAGGACCAAGCCATTCTCCATTATGCTGAATCTGGTATCATCTTGTCATGATAGAGAGAGAGGACCCACGCATGGTCCATTATGCTGAATCTGGCATCTTCTTGTCATGATATAGAGGACCTACCTATTGTCCATTATGCTGAATCTGGTATCTTCTTGACATGATATTGAGAGAGGACTTACCCATTGTCCATTATGCTTGCTAAATCTGGTATGTTCTTGTAATGATAGAGTGGACACACCCATTGTCCATTATGCTGAATCTGGTATTGTCTTGACAAGATTGAGAGAAAGGACCAACCCATTGTCCATTATACTGAAGCTGGTATCATCTTATCGTGACAGAGATAGAGAACCCACCCATTGTCCATTATGCTGAAGCTGGTATGATATCTTGTCGTGATAGAGTGAGGGGACTGAACCATTGTCCATTAAGCTCAATCTTCTTGTCATGCTAGAGAGGACCCACCAAAGTATCCATTAAGCGGAATCTCATATTATCTAAACACGATATAGAAAGAGAGAACGGACCGACCCACTGTCAATTATGCTGAGTGGGATGACAATTAGTTAGACCTCTAAGGGAATTTATGGAAATGGGATGCAACACAGGAGAGGGTGGGAGTCCTTAGATCAGTCTAATCCCTCTCTGTAGAAAGGTAGAAGAGCCTGCATTTATTGCATTATCCAATAACCAGATTTTTTTTCTTTTGCCACCCAAGTTTACAGGTAGAATGAGGCATGGGATGAAAGATAGTAGGCACAACATCAGCCTGTTTTGCCTCAAACTCTCAAGAGTCCATGAGGGGTTTACCATATACAAGGCACTGGCACATGGGTGTGTAGTTCATATAGCACATTACTGGGAAAGATTGGCAATCAGCAATCAGTTGTGCTCAACAGATCATCAACAAAAAGGGTTGGCTGCTTGGGGATGGGGTGGAGGAACCATATGAAACTACTTGCAACATATTTTTGTGACTATAATACTATTTGTAATCTAAATCTTTGCACAATGTTTAGTTTTATTTTCAATTTAAGTATGAAGTGTTATTGACAGTTGGCATTAGAAACAAAGTAACAAACTGAAGGCAGTAAAACAGTTCACATATAATCACCATATGGGCCAAGTGGTCCTGGCTGACTGTATGGGCCATAAGCAGGTGCTTGATTAGGGCCAGCTGGAGGCCACTGTCCCCAATTTCCAGGGGCTTGCCCTTGCGGCTGACCATATGGGCCTGATTGTCCACCTAAAACAAAGAAAAATGATATATCTATCTGCAAAACAATACAAATTCTCATTCCAACAAATACGAATGAGATTAATCTAGTTTATCAATAAAGATAAATAATAATAATAATAATAATAATAATAATGAGGACTTTGTATAGCACCTAATCTTTTGAAGCACTAAGCGCTTTACACCATCAATAATGATATGATAACACTACAGAACAACAAATTACAAAAACAATGAAATTGGAAAACATAAAAAAGCATGCTGAAAACATATAAGATATAAAACATTATTAAGTCTTTAATTAAGTTTGTCCTTGCAGTCGAAACAGGTGAGTTTTAAGAGCACTCTTAAAAGGGACCACTTTGTTTTTGTGTCTGATTTCAATGGGCAATTCGTTCCACGTTGCCGGGCCCTGGTATGCAAACGAATGTTGTCCATATGACTTTGTTTTCACCTTGGGAACAATGAGTATACGATTATCAGAAGAAGAGTGCAAGGATCTAGCTGGTGTACACACATGGGTGAGGCTGGATAGGTATGTTGGACTGGAGTCTGTCATTGAAATATAGCACAGAGAACAAATTTTGTGTTTGATTCTGTATCAAATTGATAGCCATTGTAGGGTACAGAGCATTGGTGAGGTGTGCTTTGATCGAGGTACTCTAAAGATGATCCATGCAGCTGTGTTTTGAACTTTTTGAAGTTTCTGGAGTAAATATTGTGATGAACCAGACAGAATTGAGTTACAATAGTCCAGTCTTGAAAGTACTAATGAACATACAAGTGTTTTTGTGGCATCAACTGAAAGATATTTACGAATGGAACTGATGCGTCTCAATTCAAGATATGCAGCCTTGCAGATGTTCATGACAAATTGGTGCAATGTGAGAGTACTGTCTAAAGTAACGCCTAGATTCCGTACTGACTGAGAACTTAATGTTGGTGTTTTTGATATTTATTGAGAAAGTCTTTGTGTTGTGATCAGAATAGCCTCAGTTTTATTATCATTCATCTGCAGCTTGTTACATGTCATCTATGATTTCACATCCGAAATGCACTGCTCTACTCCTATATAGTGCTACTTGCAAATGCTTTTGATCATTTGATTCTTGGTTCTTTATAAACAATTAATTATTCACATACTAATTACCTGAAAAGGATATTCAAATTTATTTTGTGCAATTAATTTGCACAATGTCATCTTATTCATAAATTTTAATATTTGTGACCAGTGATCACAACCTTTCATAACAGGTAAGGTCAATAATCAATCATTAGGTATATTAAAGAAACTGCTCTGTTATAACTGAAAAATCTGTGGATGAAATGCATTTTGGAACTAATGCAAAATCCCCATTAACTTCTGAATTTTAATGTAAGCTGAAACCTGAATTTCTAACTACATACAAGCAACATTTTTCCATACTATCTGTAAATAGTCTGCAGTGTAGCATATTTCATAGACTATCATGCTATTCTGACCTCTGCAACTATCTTCTGTTCAACGAGCTGGTCTTATTCTGACCTCTGGCAGTATCTTCTCTTCAGTTTGTTAGTAGTGCGTGACATAATTACTTTATGAAGTCTTCCTTATTGTCAAAATATTTTCTTTGAGGATCATTTTACCAAAAAAATATTTTGGAAATATATTCAGCTCATCTGTAAATGCAAACCAAATTCCATTTCAATACCTCAAATTGCTTTTTGCTAAACTGTGTGCAAAAAATAATTTTGCTAAAGTTGACTATAGTCCAAACAGTATCAGGTCATCTATTTATAAATACAAATATACCTACTATATTCTATTTTCCCAAGCTTATGTGGGTCTTGTACAGTCCAAACATTGCATATACAAATTTGAATATTCTAATGACATACAGATTAAGTTGAAGAGTTGACTCGCATGCCTGGGCATGACAAAAATGTTAACCCACCTATGCAAGCACTTAACTTTCAGATGAAGTAGCAACTTGATCTCATCTCTGCCTGTCGTTGTTTTATCCATGTCAACCATGTTTATCCCTTCCATCAACCCACTCCAATCTACCTATCTTTCCAATCACTGATATTTTAAACATGCCCTGAGCTTCCATCAACTTATCCCAATCTGTCAGTCTGTTAAATATATCCATCCATTCCATCAAACCACCCCCATCTGCCTGTCTGTCCCAATCAGATGTTAAATATACCCATCCATTCCATCAAACCACTCCCATATGCCTGTCTGTCCCAATCAGATATGTTAAATATACCCATCCATTCCATCAAACCACTCCCATCTGCCTGTCTGCCCCAATCAGATGTTAAATATACCCATCCATTCCATCAAACCACTCCCATCTGCCTGACTGTCCCAATCAGATATGTTAAATATACCCATCCATTCCATCAAACCACTCCTATCTGCCTGTCTAACCTAATCAGCAGACCTGCCAACTCTAAAGAGACATTTTCAATAAGTCAGTCAAGAATTTTCAGTACGTTAGACCAATTTTCAGTAAGGTGTGAAATCGTATGTTCTGGCAACAAGTATAAATGTAATGACCATTAGAGTTTATATCCATGTTGTAACTTACAATAAATAGCTACTGATGTGACTGGTACAGGGTACTTTTGAACTTTCAAAAAAACATCTGGTCAAACTCCATTTTGAAGCATTCTCTTTCATGACTAGTAGTACTTCCAAGGTATCAACTGGCATACATGATCTGGATTTTGAGTGGTTTATTGCAGCAAATGAGAATAACCTCTCACAACCTGCATTTGAATGAGGAACAATAAGTACATTCTGCGAGATGCTGGACAACAATTTGTATCTAAACTGGCCATTAGCATCCTTGACTATGTTTTTAAGATACCATTGCTTGTCAACTCGTTTAGTGTTTAAGCTCTCAGGATTCAATTCATCTACTTAATAATTCAAAAACTCTGCTTCCATGTTATCTTGCCAGTTGGTTTCTTTGGGTTTCATACACATAAAAATTGATGAGAAATATATCACACTGCAAAAATCACTGATCATCCTTTTTGACACATCAGCAACTGCACTGTTTCAAAAGTTCATTATTCAAGGGAAACCTCTTAACAATGTAATCACAAACAGTTGTGTAATAGTCCCTTACATCTTTATAGAATTGACAAAGGCTACTTTCATACAAATTACTTTCAGCCAAGTATTTTCTAGTTTCTGATAAGCTTATCACCTGACTTTTGTTTCTTACAGTCATGATAATCAATATCAGTAAGATCCTTAGCTTGAAAATTTTCTGTAGCCTTTACAAATCTGATAAGCAATTGCTTTAATAATTCAAGCATGTTTTATCTAAGTTTGTGGATCATAGGATCCTCCTGTTGCATGATTAAGATGTACTTGTTAAATAATGGAATTATGTGGTCTAGAAATAAGCAATAAATCTTTGCCCTCCGGGACTGCAAAGCCTTACACACACTCATAGCCATTTCCTCTCTGGAACTGATTAATTTACTTTCTTACCGGTCATTTCTAACCAATGGTGTCTGACATCTAGACAGAGCCTTTTTATCCGTTTTCTTAGATTTAGATTTCGATAAGGAACCTATCTTGGGTTTCATTTTCCTGCTGAGTCAGACTTCAAGGTAGTACAAGCCTGACTTCTAGATTTATCACTGCTCAAAGCTTTACTGCAGTGGTGCACAAACTCCGGCCCGCGGGCCAAATCGGATACAAGTCGCCGAGTGGCCCGCAATGTCCAATGGGAAAGTCAAATATTTTATAAGCAACATCATGAGCATGACACGCCTTGTCAATAGCGTTTATTGGGTTTTCACCGTGTCGGGGTTGGTTTTGATCATCATCGAGTTGGATATAGAGTCTGGTCCCGGGACCACAATAACTATACTCTGGAAGGTGTTTTTCTCCCGGACATTTTGCCCATGGTGTTCCTGGTAATTTTACTAACTTGGCTGCAATGTCACCTCCTCATTTTTTTTCAAACACATCTCCAGATTTCATAGAAACAAATCTAATTTTTTTTGTACCACATTGTACACACTTACCAGCAAATGCTGATCTGTTATTTTTAATTGTAATTGTTGTCAAGTCATATGTGCTAGTACGCTTCTTACATTTCACACAATATAGATCCATAATTTATTTATAATAACATGAATGTAATTGATTTTTTGGCGACAAAAACACGAGAACCAGTTACGCATCATGCAGCGCTACCAAATTCCATTCGCATGATTATAATTGGACTATCTGGAAATGTCAAGACACAGTTGTTACTTAATTTAATAACAAGCTGAATGAAATGGGACAAGTTGTATTTAGTATCCCCGAGTGTAGACAATTAGCGATGTTACAAGGTGTTAAAGGATTTTAACGAGAAATTGATGAGGATATTATTACCGATATCGAGGAAGCACCGAGTATTGATGTTATTGACGGAAATATTAACAATTTAGTCATATATGATGATGTCATGTTAGACAATCAAAAGAATGTCGCTACGATATTTACCAGAGGTTGGCATAAAAATACTGATGTTATATATGTCACTCAACGATACACTCAAATACCAAAATTGACCAGGGATAACTGCAATATTATTGCTGTATTTAATGGAGTTGACACATATGCTACGAAATATTTGGCAAACTTGGTGGGGCGGTGATATGGATTATAATCTCTTTAGAAATTTCTTTAGTCACGCTCAGTCAATTCCACATGGATTTGTAACGATAAATTTGCATGACCCTAGATCACGATATTGTATCGGAATTGATCAAATATTCAGTTAAAACAATTTGTCTCCGCAGTGCCATCGGCGCCGGGTCTGTAGCATGACAAACTGAAACTATTTCTCTTTTTTTTTTGTCTGCATAAAATAGTTTCGGTTTTAAAAAGTTTCGGTTTGCTTGAAATAGTTTCGTTTTTTTTCTCTGATTTTTGTCTGAAATAGTTTCGGTCTGTTCACCCTCTCTGCTGCTCCATCTAATGTGCAAATGATGGATTGAAACACAGGAATCAATATCGAGCATGGAGATAATTACTGTTACTTGTCTACTGTGGGACAGTCAGCATTGGAGGGCGTAACATCACCAACCTCCGCTTTGCAGACGACATTGATGGGCTGGCAGGCAGTGAAGATGAGCTTGCCACCTTAGTAAAGAACCTGGATGAAACATCTTCCATATTTGACATGGAGATAAGTGCCGAGAAGACAAAGCTGATGACAAACAGTGGCAAACAAATCTCAACCAAGATTAAAGTCAGACGACAGGAACTGGAAACAGTAGGACAATTCAAATATCTTGGTTCCATAATCACGGAAGAGGGATCAAGAGCAGAAATTTTGTCACGAGCAGCACAAACAACGACAGCTATGTCAAAGCTAAGACCCATCTGGAGAGACAAGAACATCTGTCTGAAAACTAAAATCAGAATATTGAGAGCTCTAGTCATCTCAATCTTTCTGTATTCATGTGAGGCCTGGACCCTGACAGCAGAATTACAACGAAGAATTCAGGCACTTGAAATGAGATGCTACAGAACCATCCCTGGCATCTCTTACACGGACCACATCACAAATGAAGAAGTACGCGATATCATCAGGCACAACATAGGCCATTATGAAGACCTCCTCACTATTGTCAAAAAGAGAAAGCTGAAATGGTATGGCCATATCACTAGAGCCAACAGTCTATCCACAACAGTACTGTAGGGTAGTGTCCAAGGTGGTAGAAGAAGAGGTAGACAGATAAAAGAGTGGAGTGACAACATCACAGAATGGACCAGGAAAAGTTTTGCAGAGACACAGGCATTAGCACATGATCGAGTCAAGTGGAGGGAACTGGTCAGATGTTCAGCAGCACAGTGCCTCAATGACCACACTAGGTCAAGAGACTGATGATGAATGATGATGAATGTCTACAATTATAAATTAGTAATCATGGGCTCTTAATTAATTAAAGCTTTTCTTTTTTGCATTGAGTGAAGTTTTTAAAAAATGAGAATTTCCCATGGTTTCTTCACTGGCTAGACTAATTAAATATGACTTTTCATATCTTATTGGTAAAAGAACTTTAAAGTCCCTTTATTTTGGTGGTATGATTGATGGATCTATTTTGTATTATAGAGTGTACAACTTTTCCTTGTATCAGATGTATGCCTATAATTTTAAAAAATGCTACATCTCCTTGGTCAGTTTTACTTTGTTTTTGTTAAATTTTCTATTTGATAAATCATTCATTGCACTTTCAGAAACTGATACAGTCTCATTCAGTTTTCATAATTTTATTTACTGCAGAAGATGGTATATTTTAGACTAACTCAGGATAACTTTTTGAGCTTATGGAAGCGGTCATTCGGTCAGCTGTGTGCTTAGATCATGGCAATTTACATTAAGTACAATGTCTAATGAAATTTCAGATACAGTACATGAAAGTAACATAGAAGTATGCCAGCATTCTCTCAGAAATTCATATTATACACAGTATACACCCTACATGACATTCATCTTTTTGGCATCATCTGACAAAGTTAAGTTATGGGCCCTGTTTGACTTTGAACTTGGCTTTTGCATGCTGAATCAATCCTTCTTTAATTGAATCCATGTCACAGAGACTCATTTCTAGTCTTGTATTTTACTTGAATCCATGTCACAGAGACTCATTTCTATGAACCACAGGAGATTATCTCCTTTTATATTTTGTCACTGTTATATTTGTCATATAGATCCTTGCAATTTTTAAAATTTTGTTCTTTTCTTCTTTTTGCATAACATATTTTTTTCTCAATTAAACTCTTAAGTGTTAATTATTGTCAATGTTTTAGTCCCATGAAACATTTAAGGAACAATAAACAGAAGGTTGTGAAACTATTCACAAATATTCACCGTATGGGCCAAGTGGTCCTCCTGGCTGACTGTTTGGGCCATAAGCAGGTGCTTGATTAGGTCCAGCTGGAGGCCACTGTCCCCAATTTCCAGGGGGTTGCCCTTGTGGCTGACCATATGGGCCTGATTGTCCGCCTAAAACAAAGAAGAAAGATACCATATCTATCTGCAAAATAATACAAATTCTCATTCAGACAAATAAAAATGAGACTCCAGTATCAAACTGGATCAGACTTACCTAATGTTTCTAGTTTCAAAAATTTGCCTGCTGGGTCTATAAAATTAACCTGATTAATTAAAGCCAAAATAATTAGCACTAATTAGCATATAAAGACTGTTCAAATTAATCTGAGCAATCAATGACTTTCAGCTAAATCTTTGTACTGTCCAGTCTTACAATTTTTGAATGGCAAAAGCAGTCCTTCCATAAAAGGTGAAGAAATTAAACAAATCTTTTGGTCCTTTAAAGAACCTGCCTTTTGATGATCTGTTATAGCTGAAAAAGTTGTTGTGGTTAAAATGCAGTTCAGGGACCACTACAAATTCCAGTTAATTAATCCCAACTTTCTGACGCCATTAAATAGTACAAACAACAGTACATTTAGTAATTCCGATCTATTTTGTAAAACAGCCTACATCCTCTGAAGCATTAGTCTATCACACCATTCTGAGTTTTGGAAATATTTTCAGTCTAATAAAGTGTTACTATTATGTTCATTCTCTCCGTTGTATTCTATTTTCTTTAAGAATCATTGCATTTATCGTCTAACAGTCGTATGTTACCTGTACTTCCTAACTAAAAGTTGTTGTTGTTGTAGGGTTTAATGCCATTTTTCATCACTAGGGAGGCTCTACATGGTGGCCAGTATTAATGGTGGAGGAAGAATCCGGGAAAATCCCAAAAAGAACCACCAACCCATGAGAAGCTATTGGCAAACTTTCTCACATACTCACATTGTCCGAATCCAAGACTCTATTCACCTTTGTCAGCGGTTAAGGTAGTGATCATTAACAGAGAGCGCTTTAGGGGACTCTCCTAACTAAAAGTAGAATTTTTATTCTTTTGATAAACATGATAGCATGTAGATCTTATTTGTATCATACATGTAAGCAGCTTTGGTACATTTAAATTTACCCTGAATCAAAGCAACATTGTGTGTCTCTAATTTTTCGTCTTTGATGCAAGAAAGCTGTGTTTGTAGGATTAATTAAATGAAAATAAAATCAAAACGTACTGACTGAATCAAGCATACCCAAGTTCACTTCTTGATAGAAAAAAGCAACTAAACTATTCATTTCATTTTTTGACAGAAATGTTTCCTGATTTTATCAGCTTGGGCATATACATGTGTAAAAAAAAATACAGTTGAGGATGATGGATAGAGAAAAATGTAAAGAAAAGAAGTCATATTAAGCAAACTAGATTTGTGTTTGTATTGCATGTATTACACTTCAAGCTAAAATTATCTAAGTCATATAATGTTGAAAACTATAGAAAACTTTAAAACAAAATTAATATTATGGCATGACATATGTAATCCGACCATTTCTTTACACAATAAAAATGCAGAGAAATTTCATGTGTCAACGTCAAATAGTTTTGCAACATATCCCCTCTGCATTCCTGAATAGCCAGAGTCCACACAATTTCAAAACTGAACAAAATTTGAAGAAAAAAAAATGCAAAAGATGCAATAATCAGTACATTTATCTATGCTTCAAAAAATGTATGCCAAATTATAAAGATAACTTGATCATTAATGGTAAATAATCTACTAATTGTTGATATCAACAAGGACTCCTGAAGATAACTGGATTCAGAAATCACACAATTCAACTCCTGACTGTTGATACTGTTATAGGGGTAGATATCTAAATTGTTTTGTAATTTCTTTCCATGACTGTAAATTGTGATTTATCTATTTAAAAAAAATATATTACATAGCTAATTTCTGTACAAAAGTATAGATTCTATTTTAAGATATTAAGAGTGCCTGTAGATTGCATAAGATCTATAAATAATTGTTGTCAAGTTTTAAATAATAAAACCTCTTTACATGTTTGCAGTTATTTTGCATCAGTTAGGTCATGCAGTCAGGTGGGTTCTTAGAAGAATAACGTTATTTCCCATTGGATGGGTTGGTCACCTGGGTTCATTTATGATGTGGGATATTTGTAAAATGTCATGTAGTGAGTACGAGAAAATTGCATTTTAGGACTATATGCCTGTATCAATTTATTCAATCTTATTTCCTATGTTCTTGTTGTAATAGCAGTCTTCAGAAGTATTTAATGTTGTTTTTAGATAATACTGAAGAGGAAACATTTATTTATATTATTCATTGGAATTACAAAGTGCTCACTGGACTAAAATATTATTCTGGGAACTGTTGATACATCTGGACTTTAGGCACACCAGCATATCAAGATCTGAAATTTCATTTAAAATTTGATTCTTTCGTACTTGAGTAAAATGTTTTAGGATTATTTTGGATTTAATTTTATAATACAGAAAGTTCCTCTTAAATTTTCATTTTATAACTTCAATTATAAAAATTATTTGTTAAGTTTTACAAAATGTGATGGTTTTGATTCTTTCTGCTAGTTAGTTTTTGAACATCGAGTCATTACAATGTCAACAATAACTCTTGAAGATACCTGAATAATGCATTTACAGATGGCTGATATCAAAAATAATGAGGACTGTTGCAGATATAATCCAGGTAATGATACACTAAGAATGGCTAAAAAGTATTGGTTCTACAGGTAGGGACATGAAAAGAAACATATTATTATGAAAGGACTCATGTACTCAATGATGTGTAAAATATTTAGATAAAGTAAATTTGTGTTTCTTTGCAAACTATAATAAAAAATCCCTGATATTAAATCAAAATATTGACCAACGTTTGCAAATTTCTTGAATGGCTTAAGTCTGCACCTTTGTCTAAAGTGTGCATCACAAATTCAAACCTTCAACATAGAAGAGGAAATATTTTGAATTGTCTCCCATTCCAGATTAGTCAGTTGATCAACTCACCTTGATACAAAAAAGTCAGCAGATTTGTGATGAACATAAATAAATACTGCAATCATGGTGACTGAAAACTTTGCCTACTTTTACTGGTTTAAATCCTAAAGGACCCCTGACAATAATGAGAAGGGATGTAACTCATATCTCTTTTCAACGAGATTCATTTTTCTACAGCGATGAGCTTTAATTCACAAATAGATGAAGATATCAAACTATCCTTGTTGAAGAGATTTTTTTCCCTGGAAATAGTTGTGTTCTAAATTAATTCTTGGACACAGATAGTTTTCAAAATTTACACAGAATTCAAACTGTACACTGTAATATTATTTTCTGTGATTCAACAAAGAACCCTTGACACTTCAGTACTACACTGACTACAACATACATCATCACCTTCCATTTGGATTTCATAACAATAACAATAATAATGAGAATAATAAAACAAATTATTATTTTTATTATTATTATTATTATTATTATTATTATTATTATTATTATTATTATTATGCAAGATGACATAAATAAATTATTTCTGGATTCTTGTGTGTCTATAATTTACCTGAACTGTCAGGGACGAACTTGCCTTGTTGTCTATCCCATGTCCATTTATTCATGATGTCTCCTAAATCTTAATGTTGACTAGTTGTTTTACAGTCCTGGTTACTCAGCAACTCCTCAAAAACTGAAAACAAAATTACACTTTTATCTCACAATGTAAGTTTGTTTACTTTAATTATTACTTTTACCTGTGGTCTGATTCCATTAGGCACCACTTACACGCACAAGAATAACAGCTGTGACCATGCATGAAAAAATTTCAATAATATATGACACATTTTTAAAGTTAATGGCACCGTGAGATGTAGATTCATACTTTAGAGGGCAAATGTTAAGGCTTCCAACCCGCTCTTGTTTATATTAGTTCTTTTGTACATTATTTTTCCATACAAATATAGTGACAAGTAACTGTAGTGGTTTGGAAACATATCAATTTATCAGTATTGGTATGTTGTTGTTGTTGTAGGGATTCACACCATTTTTTCAGTTGGCACAGAGTGATAACTGAATCCATAAAGTGAGCAAAGAGTGATCTATTAATGTTAGTAAGCAGGCAAAGAGAGATCTATTGAATCCAGTAGGTTGGCAAAGAGAAATCTATTGAATCCAGTAAGTTGGCAGTGATCTATTGAATTCAGCAAGTTGGCAAAGAGAAATCTATTGAATCCAATAAGTTGGCAAAGTGATCTATTGAATCCAGTAAGTTGGCAAAGAGAGATATATTAAATTCAGCAAGTTGGCAAAGTGATATATTGAATCCAGTAAGTTGGCAAAGAGAAATCTATTGAATCCAGTAAGATTGCAAAGAGAAATCTATTGAATCCAGTAAGTTGTCAAAGTGATATATTGAATCCAGTAAGCTGGCAAAGAGAAATCTATTGAATCCAGTAAGTTGGCAATGTGATCTATTGAATCCAGTAAGTTGGCAGAGATCTTTTGAATCCAGTCAGTTGGCAAGGAAAGATCTATTCAATCCAGTAACTGAGCGAAGAATGATCTTAATTGACTCCAGTAAGATGGCAAATAATGGTCTAATGAATCCAGCAAGTTGGCACAGAGTGATAACTGAATCCATTAAGTGAGCAAATAGTGATCTACAGTCAACTCCACTTAACTGCACATCAGTTAACTGCACACTCCGGATAACTGCACGTAGTCACGTCGGTCCCTTATTTTCCCAATGCTTTTCAATAGGAACAAACTTTGGATAACTGCACTTCGCTTAAATGCACACTCCGGATAAAAGCATGATAAATTTCTGCCAGTGGCACATTATTCATTACAATTTTACTCCGGTTAACTGCACAATGTATAGTCATGATCATTTATTGCCAGTCCACTGTTGAAGCGCTTCAAACAAGCTGACAAATAAGCCGGTAAATGCGACTTTGTAAATGATTGACATGTAAAGGACACCACACGTTAGGTGGTATATACATGTGTATCCACGCCCACTAGAGATCAATAGCATGGGAAAAATCATAGTTCATGTACAGCATGGGAAACATTGCTCTAAACCATTCGGGTTTGAATGATTTCAAACCAACAAATGGATGGTTGGAAAGATGGAAAATGCGCAACGGAATTCAATTTAAACAACAACTTGGCAAAAAAACAGGATGCAGACGACTTTGGAGCTGACCCATCAATGTCTGACATCAGTTTTTGAATAACTAGCAATCTATAGAATTTTTTCAGTGGTTGAATCAGTGAAGATGTGTTCGGAGGAATGAAAACAAGCTTAACATTTAAGTAAAAGTTGAAAGAGAGGATTCTAATAATTTTTTTATATTTATTCTTCACATATATTCGTGCTGTACCGTACTTCGGTTAACTGCACACTCCGGTTAACTGCACATTCTTGTGACGGGCCTCGAGGGTATGCAGTTAACTGGAGTCGACTGTATTAAATTTAGTAAGCAGGCAAAGAGTGATCTATTGAATCCAGTAAGCAGGCATAGAGTGATCTATTGAATCCAGTAAGCAGGCAAAGAGTGATCTATTGAGTCATGAATCACTTTAGTTTTAAACATAACCAGAATGGTGAAGTTGATCAATCACTGGCAGTATGCTAGAGGTGCTTTTATAGAGCAACACATTTAGCTGAGACTACACTGCCACCAGTGAATATTGTCCCCAGTTTATGGTCAATGTCAAGTTTGTTTGATGTGCCTGGAAGAATTAGTTTAGAATTCAAATTCAGCCCTTTAACTGACTTTTAAAGATACATAAAGTTTGTCAAGCACAAACCAACTACAGAAGCACCATAAGCTGTATTACAAGTGATAACGTCATCATATACACTTTTGGACCTTTCAATGTCATTGCAAGCAACAGGGCCATTAAAATAGTTACAATGTTAGATGTGAGGAACATGATACCAAACAGGCATTTATTTCTGAGAAACATTTACAACAAAATCCAATTGGACATAAAGCAAAATTTATCCCAAAAATATCAAAAGTTTACTTGACAACAGATGGGTGAACATCAAGAGCAAAAGTTCTATACTGCACAACGACATGGATAGTTATTATATCAGAGTGGGAACATTGCTATCTACAAAGCAGGGAAAAACCAGAAAATCACACTAGATCTAACATTGCAAACATTTTGTTTTAACTCAGATGCAGGAACTGAATGGCACTTACCTAACCGACATCTTTTGGTTAAAGATAACTCATCAGATATGTAATGGTTGAAGCCATTTAAGATTAGCACACTGAATTTCACAATATATCACATGCTCTGCTCATAATCTGAACCCAAGCTGCTAAGAAAGCTCTCAAGATGAGTACATTGACTCACTTTATTGGTAGAATTCTAAAAGTTGTTGTCATTTTATACAAAAGTACAGTTGCTGCAGAACTACTCATACAAATTATTAGAGATCAAAGAGAAACATATCCAGCTGTTGAGCTCACAAGATGGAATTCAGTTACAAATATGGCAGAGGCAAATTTTAGATGCAGCCTGCAGTTATGCACTCTAACTGATGAAATTACACAGCATAAACAATGACTGGCAGAGTCTTTATAAATGGAAGATATCAAAATATGCTGAATATATATGCGTACATGCGTGAAACCATTTCATATCATGATGACCACTCTTGTTACTGAACAAATTCAAACCACTGTGTACCATGACAGACCACACATTGTATTTGATGGATCTAAGCAATCTCAATGATGACCACTCTTGGTGCTGAATAAATTCAAACCATTTTTTACCATGACAGACCACACACCATGACAGACCACACACTGTACTTGGCAGATTCAAACTATCTCAATAATGACCACTCTTGGTACTTAATAAATTCAGATCACTTTGTACCATGACAGACCACACATTCAAACAATCTCAAGCTGCTTCATTAAAAGCTGTTGAGATTTTCAATGGTACCAAATCTAAATAGCTGAGATTTTCAATGGTACAAAATCTGACATGCACTAAGCACCATTTGTCAGAGACAGAAAAATACAGTTACTAGGCAATTTGGCAATTTTCAAGGCAATTTGGGTAACATTTTTGTATTACAGAACAAATTATAGCAATAAACACGTATATTAAAAGACACAAATTCTTTAACTTGAGAGAAAGCATTTCAGAGATATTTGATTGAGATGTATCAATGATACATCTTTATACAAATCTTGGAGCTATCCAACAAGAATCAACACTTCATCATCTGTCTGTTTTACATTGAGACTAAAGAATTTCTGGAATTGGCAAATTTTAAATGTCTATTTATCAAAACAAAGCCTATTCGGGGGGGGGGGGGGGAGGGGGAAGCTCCAAATGCATAAAAAGCTGGTGACAAAAAATTCCTCTCCGTTTCAGTCAAAGCAGCACAATAGTGTGAAGAGGAAAAGGTGAGGATGATATTGAGAAAAAACATCTGCAAAACATGAGGATGATAGTGAGAAGAAAAATAAAATGCAAAAGGTGAGGATGATAGTGACAAGAAAAATAAAATGCAAAAGGTGAGGATGATAGTGAGAAGAAAAAAAATATGCAAAAAGTGAGGATGATAGTGAGAAGAAAAACATACAAAAAGTGAGGATGGTGGTGAGAAGAAAAAAATCATGCAAAAGGTGAGGATAATACTCAGAGAAAAAAGAATGCAAAATGTGAGGATGATAGTAAGAAGAAAAAAACATGCAAAAGATGAGGATGAATTTTACTCAGAGAAAATAATGCAAAAGATAAGGATGATACTCAGAGAAAAAAATGCAAAAGGTGAGAATGATAATGAGAACAAAAACATGCAAAATGTGACAATAATAATGAGAGAAGAAAATACATACAAAAGGTAAGAATGATAGTGAGAAGAAAAAAAAAACATGAAAGGTGAGGATAATGGTGAGAAAACTAACATAAAAAAGGTGAGGATGATATTGAGAAGAAATACCTGCAAAAGGTGACAATGATAATGAGAGAGAAAAAAAACATGCAAAAGGTGAGGATGATAGTGAGAAGAAAAGAAAAAACAAAACGTGAGGATGATAGTGAGAAGAAAAACATACAAAGGTGCCGATGATGGTGAGAGAAAAACAAACATGCAAAAGGTGAGGATGATACTCAGAGACAAAGAAAATGCAAACGGTGAGGATGATAGTGAGAAGAAATACATGCAAAAGGTGACAATGATAGTGAGAGAAAAAACAACATGCAAAAGGTGAGGATGATAGTGAGAAGAAAAAAATGCAAAAGGTGAGGATGTTAGTGAGAACAAAAACATGCAAAAGGTGACAAGGATAGTGAGAGAAAAAACAACATGCAAAAGGTGAGGATGTTAGTGAGAAGAAAAACATGCAAAAGGTGAGGATGATTTAAGTGAGAACAAAAACATGCAAAAGGTGACAATAATAATGAGAGAAAAAAATACATGCAAAAGGTGAGGATGATAGTGAGAAGAAAAAAAACGTGCAAAAGGTGAGGATGATAGTGAGAAGAAAAAACATGCAAAAGGTAAGGATTATGGTGAGAGAAAAAAATCATGCAAAAGGTGAGGATGATACTCAGAGAAGAAAATGCAAAAGCTGAGGATGATAGTGAGATGAAAAACATACAAAAGGTGAGGACGATACTCAGAGAATAAAACATGCAAAAGGTGAGGATGATAGTGAGAAGAAAAAAAACATGCAAAAGGTGAGGATGATACTCAGAGAAAAAAAATGCCAAAGGTGAGGATGATAATGAGAAAAATATGCAAAAGGTGCAATGATAATGAGAGGAAAAAAACATACAAAAGGTGAGGTGTCATGATAGTGAGAAGAAAAAACACATGCAAAAGATTGAGGATGATAGTGAGAAAAAACACATGCAAAAGGTGAGAATGATAGTGAGAATAAAAATAATGCAAAAGGTGAGGATGATAATGAGAAGAAAAAAACATGCAAAACCTGAGGATGATAGTGAGAAAAAATAAATGCAAAAGGTGAGGATGATACTCAGAGAAAAAAATGCAAAAGGTGAAGATGATAGTGAGGAAAAAAAGATGCAAAAGATGACAATGATAGTGAGAAGAAACAAAACATGCAAAAGGTGAGGATGATAGTGAGAAAAGAGACATGCAAAAGGTGAGGATGATAGTGAGAAGAAAAACATACAAAGGGTGAGGATGATCATCAGAAGAAAAACATGCAAAAGGTGACAATGATAATGAGAAGAAGAAAAAACCTGCAAAAGGTGAGGATGATAGTGAGAAGAAAAACATACAAAGGGTGAGGATGATCGTCAGAAGAAAAACATGCAAAAGGTGACAATGATAATGAGAAGAAGAAAAAACCTGCAAAAGGTGAGGATGATACTCAGGGGAAAAAATGCAAAATGTGAGGATGATAGCAAGAAGAAAATACATACAAAAGGTGAGGATGATAGTGAGAAGGAAAAAAAACATACAAAAAGGTGAGGATTATGGTGAGAGAAAAACAAATCATGGAAAAGGTGAGTATGATACTCAGAGGAACAAAAAAGGAAAAGGTGAGGATGATAGTGAGAAGAAAAACATGCAAAAGGTGACAATGATAATGAGAGAGAAAAAAAACATGCAAACGATGAGGATGATAGTGAGAAGAAAAAAAGCAAATGTGAGGATGATAGTGAGAAGAAAAACATACAAAAGGTGAGGATGATACTCAGAGACCAAAAATGAAAAAGGTGAGGATGATAGCGAAAAGAAAATACATACAAAAGGTGAGAATGATAGTGAGAGGGAAAAAAAACATATGAAAGGTGAGGAATATGGTGAGAAAAATAACATAAAAAAGGTGAGGATGATATTGAGAAGAAATACATGTAAAAGGTGACAATGATAATGAGAGAGAAAAAAACATGGAAAAGGTGAGGATGACAGTGAGAAGAAAAGAAAAAGCAAAACGTGAGGATGATAGTGAGAAGAAAAACATACAAAGGTGCCGATGATGGTGAGAGAAAAACAAACATGCAAAAGGTGAGGATGATACTCAGAGACAAAGAAAATGCAAACGGTGAGGATGATAGTGAGAAGAAATACCTGCAAAAGGTGACTGATAGTGAGAGAAAAAACAACATGCAAAAGGTAAGGATGATAGCGAGAAGAAAAACATACAAAAGGTGAGGATGTTAGTGAGAAGAAAAACATGCAAAAGGTGAGGATGATAGTGAGAACAAAAAAATGCAAAAGGTGAGGATGTTAGTGAGAAGAAAAACATGCAAAAGGTGAGGATGTTAGTGAGAAGAAAAACATGCAAAAGGTGAGGATGATAGTGAGAACAAAAAAATGCAAAGGTGAGCATGATACTCAGAGAAAAAAAAATGCAAAAGGTGAAGATCATAGTGAGGAAAAGAACATGCAAAAGATGACAATGATAGTGAGAAGAAACAAAACATACAAAAGGTGAGGATGGTAGTAAAAAAAAAATGGCTAAAGGTGAGGATGATACTCAGAGAAAAAAATGCAAAAGGTGAGAATGATAGTGAGAAGAAAAACATACAAAAAGCGACAATGATAATGAGAAGAAGAAAAAACATACAAAAGGTGAGTGTAACATTATATATGTGTAGCTGACCAATCGGAGCCCTCTGTGCATGAGTCATTGGTTCTACTGGTACTATCATCAGGCAGCTGCCTCTTTGATACCACTCTGTGTTAAGACCTCACAGTAGTCGTTTGTATATATTAAAGTTATTGATAGTTAGAACACGACGTCTTATATTATGTTTTAACACAATAACACAACATGGTGTCAGAAGTGATCGCAATTGAAATAGCACATGGATCGTAAATTGATATTTTGAAACAATAACTTTACAATCCGCAGAAGATTTAGAACGAATGTAAAATCTTAAAAACGTTGAAAATTCTGCATACGAACTTAATACCTTCAAAATGGATCTTTCCAGCGTGCCAACACCCACCATGGACTGGGAAAATTCCAACCTTACCACATCATGGGCTAAATTCCAACAACATTGTGAATTGATATTTAACGGACCGATGAGTAGAAGAAGTGATGCGGTTAAAGCCAACTACATTTTACTTTGGGTAGGAGTCTAAGGTAGAGGCATTTTCAATATATGGACTCTGACAGAAGAAGATAAAAAGAACCCAACAATTATCTTTACAAAATTCAAACATCATGTGCAACCAAAATTAAATCCGGTCTTTGCAAGATTCAAGTTCAATAACGAAATTCAAGGCTCTAAGACAATAGATCAATATGTGACTTCGTTGAAACTATTGGCTAAGGACTGTCTCTTCAAAGACGAAGACGACATGATTCGAGATAGAATTATTTTCGGGGTATCATCATCAAGGATACGAGAAAAACTTATCAACGAAGGCGAAAAGTTGACCTTGGAAAGGGCTATCAATGTCAGTCAAAGCCATGAATATGCCCAGGAGCAACTCCAGACCATGTATGCATCAGCCAGACCAGAAGTGCATGCGACAATTCAACGACAGGCCAAGACAAAAGAATTGCAGCCGAAGAAGAAATGGACCACGTCTTCCAGACGGAGCGTGAACGTAACCTGTGGACACTGCGGATACAAGTCGCATTCAAGCCAGGATAAGTACCCCGCAAAAGGAAAAACTTGCAATAAGTGTCATAAGCCCAATCACTTTGAAAAAGTGTGTAGATCAAAAACAGACAGTGTGATTAACAATGAACATTAAAACGAGGATTTGAATATTGACAGTGTAAAAAGGGATATAATTGCCAATGGCCAGGAGTATGCAGCGATAGAGGTAGGACCACATTTAGTTTCTATTGATTTTAAATTGGATACTGGCTCTCAAGTTAACATCATACCCTCGCATATATTCAAAAAGCTAGGCATAAAGCATCCCCTACAACCTACATCAAATACATTATCCGCATATGACGGAAAATTATTGAGTACAATGGGTACAGTCAATGTCACATGTAATCGCACTGAACGTACACATGAACTCGAGTTCTACATTGTTAAAACGAAAGCACCACCTATACTTGGTTTATAATCTTGTATTGAGTTAGGCTTAGTTAAATTTACATACTCTGTTCAGACACAGATGTCAAATTTACAATGTAACAAGAGTACGCCCCTCACTAAGGCAGTTGTACTCGAGGAATATGCCGAAGTCTTCAACGGCATAGGTCTTTTCCCAAGGGAATGTACCATACACATCGACCCCAAGGCAACACCTGTAGTGCACCCTCCGCGGCGAGTACCTGTCGCACTTCAAGACAGACTCAAAACTGAACTCGATCGCATGGAAAATGAAAATATTATTGCCCAGGTTACATCACCTACAGCATGGGTGAATTCTATGGTAGTCGTAGAAAAGCAGTCGGGTAAACTAAGGGTATGCCTCGACCCACAAGATCTTAATAGAGCAATTTTGCGTCCCCATTACCCTATGCGCGCATTAGACAATATCCTACCCCAATTATCAGGTGCAAAATATTTCACCAAATTGGATGCACGGTCAGGATATTGGGCAATAAAACTGTCAACGGACTCTTCTTACCTTACAACTTTCAACACCCCATACGGTTGTTACCGTTTCTTGCGTCTCCCATTGGGTTTGAAATCATCTCAGGATGAATTCCAAAGGCAGATCGATGAGAGTTTTGAAGGTTTAAATGGTATCGTTTCGATTTGCGACGATATACTAGTTTTCAGACGCACACGCGACGAACATGATACAAATTTGAGAATTGTTCTCCCTTGAAAAAGGAATCCGGCTAAATGAGGAAAAACTAGAAGTAGGTGTCACAGAAGTACAGTACTTCGGGCACATTCTGTCAGCAGAAGGTCTCAAACCCGACCCTGCCAAAGTAGCAGCTGTCAAAGAAATGGAACCCCCTCGTAACCGCGCGGAGTTAGAAACCATTCTTGGAATGGTTAACCACTTGTCCAAATTTGCCCCAAATTTGGCAGCGATCACCAGTCCGTTAAGACAAGTGTTAGCGAAAGACGTAGAGTTTGAATGGGACTCTCCGCAAATAGACGCATTTATTAAGGTCAAAGACATAATTACAATAAGCCCGGGACCTGTTCTGTCCTATATTGACCCTAAAAAACCACTGACTTTGCAAGTTGATGCGTCAAAATATGGGCTCGGTGCCGCCCTATTACAAGATGATAAGCCCGTGGCTTATGCATCAAAATCATTGACCACAACGGAAATTAATTATGCTCAGATAGAGAAAGAAATGTTCGCTATACTGTTCGGATGCAAACGTTTTCATCAATATGTATACGCGAGAAAGGTACATGTTCAAACTGACCACCTTCCACTTGTCTCTATAATGAAAAAGCCCCTCTATGCAGCCCCACCGCGACTACAACGTATGCTTTTGCAACTGCAGCGTTATGACCTAGAGGTAAAACATTACCAAGGTAAGAACATACCCGTAGCAGACACACTCCCTCGTAAGTTCTTATTTGATACACACCCCACCTTATCTGAAGGTATAGATATGCATGTGCATATGGTGTTATCAGCATTACCTGTATCGGATCGTAAGAAAGAAGAAATTAAATCTCTCACTGAACAAGACCTTCAGCTGGTCATACTGAAACAGGTCATAATTGAAGGCTGGCCTGAAAAGAGGTCAAGCTCTCAATCAGAGATAATTGACTATTGGAATTATAGAGATAAGCTTTCAATTGTAGACGGGTTAATCTTGAAAGGTCAAAAAATAGTCATACCACAAGCCCACAGGCAGAAAATGCTAGAAACTGTACATTCAGGACATTTAGGTATTGAGAAGTGTCTGAAAAGAGCTAGAGATGTTTTGTTTTGGCCAAGAATCTCAGATGACATTTCCGATTTAGTGTCAAAATGCTCTATCTGCTTGGAGCGCAGAAGTTCTAACCAAAAGGAACCTCTCATTCCCCATGACGTCCCTGAATATCCATGGCAAAAAGTCGCCACAGACCTATTTACATGGGATAATAAAGAGTACATTGTTGTAGTAGATTATTTCAGTCGCTACTTTGAAGTTGAGGCACTCGCAAGCTCAAAAAGTTGCGCTGTTATCAATCACATGAAAAGTATATTCGCGCGCATCGGAATACCAGAAGTCGTTGTCAGCGACAATCAAACATGCTATTCTTCCCGAGAGTTCGCAAGCTTGGCGAAAGAATGGGACTTTCAACATGTTACATCGAGTCCCACATACCCAGAGTCGAACGGCCTAGCGGAGAAAACAGTTCAAACTGAAAAGAAAATTCTCTCAAAAGCAAACGCCGATGGCAGAGAACCGCTTATAGGCATATTAGAGTATCGAGCCACTGTGCTTGATATCGGGTTCTCACCAGCACAATTGTTGATGGGCAGACAACTTAGATCTATTCTCCCAACAACCCGCGAGAAATTAATGCCCAAAACACCCAACACCGCTGAGGTCAAAAAAAATTTTAGAAGAAAACAAAGAATTATTATGATAAAAGTGCAAAACCACTGAAAACACTTAATGAAAGGGAATCAGTTAGAGTTCAATTCAATGGTCAAAACTGGGAACCTGCCGTTATAATAAGAAGACACAACGAAAGGTCATACTCAGTTCGCACCAAAGATGGTACCATTTATCGTCGAAATAGACGTCAGCTCATGAAAACTAATGAATCACACCCCCTGCAATGTAGTATAAATGCGCCCTTCTCTCAGAACGAAAACACTGTGTACAGCTGTAACATTTCCCGCAAATGCCAGTATGCCAATTTCACAGTCAATGAAATCTCAATGTTTCAGTCAAAATACACCTAAGCCTGACGCAAAATTCCCACAAGATTGTCAGCAAAGTGGATATTACACACGTTCTGGAAGGTTAGTAAAACCAAAGATAATCTAGTCAGTGTAATCAGATACTCTCAGATAGAGAGACTGAGCCGAGAGAACCGTCATTAGTGTGTCACGGTGTATCGTTTTGTTGATAAACACAGATGGTGATTCAAGATAAGGACCAGTTGTGTGCATTAAATATATAAGGACCAGTTGTGTACATTAAATAGCAATCAAGCATACAACAAGAATTTTAAAAACTATAAAATGCATTCTCAGTATGTTGCAGAAATTTATTAGTTAATCATTGTAATATTTGCTATCAAAGACGCTTTTGATTTTGATATGTTAGTTATAATGGCTCATGATTAATTTAGACAGTTTAATAAAGTGTATTAAAACCTTCTTCTTTGTAAGAAGAGAGATGTAACATTATGCATGTGTAGCTGACCAATCGGAGCCCTCTGTGCATGAGTCATTGGTTCCACTGGTACTATCATCAGGTGTCTGCCTCTTTGATACCACTCTGTGTTAAGACCTCACAGTAGTCGTTTGTACATATTAAAGTTATTGATAGTTAGAACACGACGTCTTATATTACGTTTTAAGACAATAACACAACAGTGAGGATGATAGTGAGAAGAAAAAAACATACAAAAGGTGAGAATGATACTCAGAGAACACAAATGCAAAAGGTGATGATGATAGCGAGAAGAAAAAACATGCAAAAGGTGAGGATGATAGTGAGAAGGAAAACAACATATGAAAGGTGAGGATTATGGTGAGAGAAAAATAAATCATGCAAAAGGTGAGGATGATACTCAGAGAAAAAATGCAAACTGTGAGGATGATAGTGAGAATAAAAACATACAAAAGGTGAGGATGAGAGTGAGAAGAAAAACATGCAAAAGGTGACAATGATAATGAGAGAAAAAACATGCAAAAGGTGAGGATGAAAGAAAAATATGCAAAACGTGAGAAGAAAAACATACAAAGGTGAGGATGATGGTGAGAGAAAAAACAAACATGCAAAAGGTGAGGATGATACTCAGAGACAAACAAAAATGCAAATGGTGAGGATGATAGTAAGAAGAAAAAAATGCAAAAGGTGAGCATGATACTCAGAGAAAAAAATGCAAAAGGTGAAAAGATGACAATGATAGTAAGAAGAAACAAAACATGCAAAAGGTGAGGATGATAGTGAAAAAGAAAACAGGCTAAAGGTGAGGATGATACTCAGAGAAAAAAATGCAAAAGGTGAAGATGATAGTACGAAGAAAAACATACAAAAGGTGAGGATGATAGTGACAAGAAAAACACTCAAAAGGTGACAATGATAATGAGAAGAAGAAAACACATACAAAAGGTGAGGATGATAGTGAGAAAAAAAACATGCAAAAGGTGAGGATCATACTCAGTGAAAAAAATGCAAAAGGTGATGATGATTGCGAGAAGAGAAAAAATGCAAAAGGTGAAGATGATAGCAAGAAGAAAATACATACAAAAGGTGAGGATGATAGTGAGAAGGAAATAGAACATACGAAAGGTGAGGATTATGGCGAGAGAAAAATAAATCATGCAAAAGGTGAGGATGATACTCAGAGGGAAAAAAAGGTGGGGATGATAGTGAGAAGAAAAACATACAAAAGGTGAGGATGATACTCAGAGAAAAATAACATGCAAAAGGTGAGGATGATAGCGAGAGAAAAAATTGCAAAAGGTGAAGATGATACGAGACAGAGAAAAAAACATACAAAAGGTGAGGATGATAGTGTGAGAAATAAAAACATACAAAAGGTGAGGATTATGGTGAGAGAAAAAAAATCATGCAAAAGGTGAGGATGATACGAGACAGAGAAAAAAACATACAAAAGGTGAGGATGATAGTGTGAGAAATAAAAACATACAAAAGGTGAGGATTATGGTGAGAGAAAAAAAATCATGCAAAAGGTGAGGATGATAGTGAGAAGAAAAAAAGATGCAAAAGGTAAGGATGATAGTGAGAAGAAAAAAAGATGCAAAAGGTGAGGATGATACTCAGAGAGACAGCATGCAAAAGGTGATGATGATGAGATACATTCTCTGCAGTCTGTAACATTGCATCAGAGAAACGTAATTCGAACGCAATTTAGAGTAATGTCCATTTCTTTTAACATTGTTGCAATACTATTTATATAAGGAAGTGAAATACCACATCGCTTTCATTTTTTCTCTTCGTTGGCTGTTTAGAATATCAGAGATGTAATTTGGCATATGGGGGCAGGGTGGGGGTCATTTTCCTTGCCTAATGAATTTGCATGTGCTGTAAAATTGCTGTAACCTAAATGGTATAATTGTATCAATGTTACAACCCAGGTGGGCGGAGCTTAAGGTGTAGGTAACATTGTTTTCTATGACTGTGTGAAATGTATGCTGAGGTAGGATAGAAAGTAAATTTATTTCACTTAACATTAACATTGAGGTAATTTCGAAAAACAATTTGTACCGATATATCATATACGTTTTTTTGAAAAGTGCATGACACTCGCCTATTCATCTATACGTACCACGATATCGGGTAATCTTATACATGTACACTGAAGGATTGTATCGTGTTAATTGTCTTCAGCGTCAGTTTTAATTGTACGCTTATTGTTACTGCATTGTAATTATATACCTTCACTCTTAATAAAGTCCATTCTTATATTTTTCATGAAAATTTGCCAAAAAATTTTAAGTACAAATAAGCTCACACATTATCTCCATCAAATTCAGTTTTTCATAGACTTCCGCGAAGACTCTGTTTTACTTTCACTTTCGGAGTTCGACAGTCACATGCGAATAAAAACTTGTTTTACTCCAGTCTTATTTAAATCATTAAGATTTGTGGTGTCCATCTTTCATTGTATCATCTGAGTTCACATTTTGTACTCAATCAAGAACCATCTTTTTGTCTATACTGCGACCGAGAGGTTACAAAGTGATTGTTTAAAAAGCGCGACCCGTTAATGTCTTTTTCTTCTTTAATTGCAATATTGAATTTATTACTTCACCTGTAACTTCATAAGCGAATGAATTCACACGTTTTTTTAATTACATAATGTCATTTCCAAGTCAATCTACGTAAATTAAATGTTTAACAAGCAATAGGTTGGGTTGGGAATCCGGGCACTTGTTTACATCCGGGAGTTTTCAGTGCATGGTTACGACCGCCGAGGTGAAAACAACAGCCATTGTTCTAGTGACTTGCGTAACGTGTGGGGGACATTTACACATTTTAAGATTTGTTAAAGTCTTAAATACCTTAAAAATATGTACCGTCGGATGCTCAGCATCAGCCGACTCGCAGTTGGTCGAAATGATATGATGATTATATGGCTGTTCAGAAACTAAGCGGTTCAAGCAAAGGGTCCTAATTCCTCCGACTCCACATCGTATCCCTATTTCACCGAAATCGTATTCGAAATATGACCTCCAGAGTTGTAGCAACTGTCAACGGTTAGACAATACCCGATAAATGCTGGGTAACAACGACTCACTTGGTTATTAGGCCAGGTGAGCTACAAATACATTATCAGAAAAGAACACAGCGTTATGTCGAACTCCAAATGGTGACATTACGTGTCTTCTTCCTGTTTTGAATTTAACATATGGTATAAGGGTAGCAGTTCTAAACTCCCAGGTGGGCGGAGCTGCATTCATAAATAAACAACAACACAATATGTGATTGGTGTATTATGTAAGAGGCTGTACTTTCTGTTGGGCCTATAAACAAAGTACGTCTCTCGGCAACACATGAGATTTTGTAAATTCATATCAGGATCATATTCTGTATTTTTTAAATATTTTTTTTTAAATTTTAAAAAAGTGTGTCACACAAGGGTGAAACTTGGTTTGAAAAAAGTGAAATGACTTCCCTATAGATTATATGTCCAGTGTTTCTCTTTAATTCCGCGAAGACTGTTTTACTTTCACTTTCATTTTTAAATCATTAGGATTTGTGGTGTCCATCTTTCATTTACAGTGTATAATTTGAGTATATATTTTGTACACAAGCAACAACCATTTTTTGTTTATACATTTGACACATGTATTTTGTTTTATCAATTCAAAGTGTAAGTGAATGATAATGACTTAGCATGTTCTAAATACGGAGTAGTCTATATTATGACCGAGAGGTTTACAAAGTGATTTAAAACAGCGCGACCCGTTAATGTCTTTTATCTTCTTCAGTTGCAATGCTGTATTTAATACTGCACCTGCAATACCCCTGTAACTAAGCAGAAGCGCGTGAAATCACACATTTTTGTTACATAATGTAATTTCCAAGTCAAGCTGAAATAACAAAGTCAATTTTTAAAAATATATACGGAAATTAATTATCTAACAATAATTGTTTAACAAGCAATAAGTTAAAACCTTAAACACCTTAAAAATATGCACCGTCGGATGCTAAACATCAGCCGACTCGCAATTGCTCGAAATAATATGATGACGATATGGCTGTTCAGAAACTGTACGGTTCAAGCAAAGGGTCCTAATATATACTTCCGACTCCACATCCTACCCTATTTCACCGAAATCGTATTCGATATATTGCCTTCAGAGTAGAAGCAACTGTCAACGGTTAGGCTATACCCAATAAATGCTGGGTGACAATGACTCACTTGGTTATTAGGCCAGGTGAGCTACAAATACATTATCAGAAAAGAACACAGCGTTATGATGAAATCCAAAAGGTGACTTTACGTGTCTTCTTCCTGTTCTGAATCTAACATATGGTAAAAGGGTACCAATTGTACAACCACCAGGTGGGCGGAGCTGTATTTAGAAATAAACATCAACAATAGGTATAACTGGTACATTGTGTAAGAGTTGCACTTTCTGTTAGGCACTTTCTGTTAAGCCTCTTAGCATCATGTGAGATTATAATTAATATCTAGATAATATTTTGTATATTTTATGATTTTTTTTTTAAATGTTGTACACATGGGTGCAAATGTATCTGTTGTAACTAGATAACCCTTACCACTGTCTAGTTCCAGCAGAGTTATCTCTCTTAATGCGATGGAGTTACTGGTCTTGTCCATATCAACTTGACAATCTAAGACTGTTTTCTGTGACAGTGTGTGACATGCATGCTGAAGTAGGATAGAAAGCAGCATATTTATTTTGCAAAACATTAACATTGAGATCATTGGAAAAACAATTGGTACCGAGATACCTATTGGGAAGAACAGATTCACATTGTATTCATGGAAACGCATACATGTGGACAGAATTTATGAACTATACTAGTTTGATGTAGGAAAACAAATGAATGCTGAACATTGTTGATCCAATACTGACAGTTTTTTAAGAATAACATGTTTGAAATATTTAGTAAGTAACACAAGTTGGCTTTGGAAAGTGCTTTTTAACTATAGTTTTAACATATTTATATACTGATGGCTTTACGACAGCTCCAATATCAGCATACATGAAACAAAATAAGTTATGTAAAGATAATATTGTTGATTTTTTTTTACAAATATTGATTATTTTATTATCTTGTTCTTGTAAGGCGTGTCATTGACCAGGATAGAGAACACTCTAGGTCCACGTGTTGATAGATCCCTTGAATCGTATAGAAATTTCAGGTATGTGTAATTTTCGGTAATTTATTAAAGATATGGTTATCCTTCCCAATTTGATTTTCATTGTCTTGCTCAGAAAACCGCAAGGACGTCCCCACCCCGATAGTGGAACTCCTATCGCCAAAAACATGGATTAGAGTTAGATGCTAAAACGTGCGAACGCTCAACCAGACTGGAAGGTTGACGCAAGCAGTGAGCGAGTTGAATCACTACAACCTGACCCTCATGGGTGTAACAGAAGCTCGAGGGATTGGTACTGCAAAGCAGAAGTTGAGCTCCGGAGAAGTTATCATCTGGTCCGGAAGGAAAGACAATGACCACCGGGAAGGAGTCGCCATCATTATCAGCAAGAACAAGGCCAATACCGTCTTACAGTGGAGACCAGTAAATGAACGCCTGTTGTACGTCAGGATGAACTCCATGTACGCCAAACTGTCAGTTGTAGTGGCCTATGCACCAACAGACGGCGCGGAAGAAGAGGAAAAAGACACCTTCTACTACGCTCTTCAAACCGTTTTAGAGGACGTCCATCGACATGAGGTGCTGATGTTGCTTGGTGACTTCAAAGCTAGGGTTGGCTGCAACAATAAAGACAGAGAGAGGACCATGGGGCGCCATGGAATAGGCATGATGACTGACAACTGGGAAAGGCTGGTCAATTTCTGTCAAGAGAATGATTTGGTCATAGGAGGGACTCTGTTCGAGCACAAGGACATCCACAAGCTTACATGGACGTCACCAGACGGCAAAACTCAGAGCCAGATCGACCACATCATCATCAACGGTCGGTGGAAACACCCTTTCCAGGATGTGCGAGTGATGCGGAACGCTAACATTGGCAGCGATCATTTTCTTCTGGTGGCCAAGGTGACTTTGAAGCTTAGGAAAGTTAGGATAGGGGTCTCCAGGAATAAACGCTTTGATGTGGTCAAGCTAAAGAATCCAAAAGTGAAGGATGAATTCAGGCTGGCTTTAAGAAATAGGTTTAGTGCTCTAGAAGATGAGACAGCGCTAGAAGTGTTAGGTTACAGGAATAATAGGAAGACAGAGTGGATATCAGAAGAGACATGGATTCGCATAGAAAAGATAAGACAGATTAAGAAGAGACTTTTGGATTCACATTCACAAAGACTGAAAGAGAGATTTTGAAGGAGTATGGAGGAAAAGACAAGGAGGTGAAGAAATCAGTAAAGAGAGACAGGAGAGAATACACAGAGAGGCTAGCAAAGGAGGTGGAGGTATCAGCAGGGCAGAAAGACATGAAAACGGTGTATCAGAACACAAAGAAACTGAAGGGCGACTATAGTCAGCACCACGACCTTCCAGTGAGAGATGAAGTTGGAACCTATGTCGCAGTGGAGGAGGAGAAGCTGGGAAGATGGAAGCAACATTTTGAGTATATCCTGAATCGCCCAGACCCACCAGTACTCGCTGACATTCCTGAAGCAGAGGAGGACCTTGACATCAATTGCGACGACATCACTGTTGAGGAGGTCAAGGAGGCCATTCACAAGCTGAAGAATGGGAAGGCACCTGGCGATAATGGATTGTGTCCCGAGATGCTGAAGGCAGAAGACACAGAGACGCCGAAGCTTCTTTGCCAGATTCTACAAAAGATATGGGATAGTGAGGAAGCACCAAATGACTGGAGAACCTGAATCATAGTTAAACTTCCCAAGAAAGGAGATCTGGGAAACTGCAACAACTGGCGAGGAATCACATTGCTATCCCTCTCTAGTAAGATCTTTAGCCGCATTATTCTTCAACGCATCACAAGAGCTGTGGACGGCATCCTAAGCCAGGAACAGGCAGGCTTTAGGAAGGGCAAATCTTGCATCGACCACATCTTCACACTGAGGCAGATACTTGAGCAGTCTCATGAGTGGAATGGATCCCTTTACGTGATCTTTGTGGACTTTGAGAAGGCCTTCGACAGCCTGCACCGAGCCTCTATGTGAAGGATCCTACGACAGTATGGCATACCCAAGAAACTTGTTAATGTCATCAGGTCCCTGTACGAGAACTTTGAGTGCAGAGTAATCCACAACAACCAACTCACTGAAAAATTCAAGGTGGAAACCGGAGTGAAGCAAGGATGCATTCTCTCTCCGACCCCTATTCTCACTGGCCATTGACTGGATCATGCGTCGCACCACAGAGGGCAAGAGACATGGAATACAGTGGACGTTGACCTCAATGCTGGATATCCTGGACTATGCCGACGACAACGGGCTGCTGGCAAGCAGGCACCAGGATATTCAACAGAAGACACAACAGTTGGTACAGACAGCAAACACCATAGGTCTTCGAGTCAAACATAAGGAAGACAACGGTCTTGAGGAAGAAAAGTGTGGGCAACCCAATCACCATCAACGACCAGCCCCTGCAAGAACTAGATGATTTCACTTACCTGGGCAGTAAGGTCGCCACGGATGGAGATTGCACAAGGGAAGCCGTCACAAGAATCAGCAAGGCCAACCAAACCTTCGAAATGCTGAAGCCCAAATTGGCGTGGGATTATATCTGCAGGTTTATGGAATGCCGCGCTTGACTAGCCGGCATTGTAGAGAACATGAACTATGTGAGATATAATACAGGTGCCCCATGTCACAAAAAACAATTACATCACTCTTGAGGTATTCGCTACATATATAAGCCTGAAGTTTAGGTTCTGAATTTATCTGTAATGTATTTTGGATAATTTAATATCATTAAAGTTAATACATGTGTTCATGAACTCATCTATATTACATGGAAAATATATTGGAAGAAATAAAAATACCACACCTTATCTATTTCGTTCAGTTATCTCCCTTACACAAGACATAAATTTTCAAGATATAAAAACTCACATTTTCAGTGATTGGTGATGAAAAAAAGAGGAGATTTGTGAAGTATTATATTAACCCCATGTCTTGATGTAAACGTAAGTAGAAGTAATTTAATAATTCACACAGTAAAGTTTACAAGTTTCTAAAACTATTAATGTATGTCTTGTTTGGTTTAGGTATTTTTCTGCCTAACTGAAGCCCGCTATTGTTAGTTTCTGATGTTGAAGAAATATAAATTATATGCATCTATATTATAATTAATTATTCACCCTTTTATATTAGATGGGAATGAACACCACTTCATCTGAAATGTTATAAGCTAAAGGATGTTATTGCATGGGTGTTTTTTGCACTGTCCTTGGACCTATGGGGCACTGTCTCCATAGAATGGCCATGGTATGTGTATCCCACTTTCTCATTTGTCTTATTGCTGCTTTTGTCTCCTTTAATTCTTTTATCATAAGCTCCATCTCCAGTTTAGATAAACACTTTCCTCCTGTTTTAATTCCATTGGACTCGTTATATTTATTGTTTTTCTTGGCATTTAATTGTATATTATTCCCCAAATTTCACACCAAATCCAACATAACCACTTAGAAGCTGTGATCTACTATATTTGGTGTCATACTGGCTTACTGCAATATTTTTATTCACTACACAAAAGATAGGATGGGTAGGTTGACCTTTGTGTGAGGACTGGGGGTTAGTGACCTCATGTAATTGCGGGCAGCGTAAAGTGTTCAAAGCTTATACTTTATAATAAGAATGGGTCATGTCCACCTGTTGCTGAGGTTAAGTTCTGCATCTACCAAACAAATACAAGGTCTTTTAGTTTAGGTGAATCTTACGTTTTTGAAGTAGGAGAAGTACATACCATTTGGTACATCGACCTTTCACCTAGTTATTACATAAAATGATATAATGTGATTTATCCCATATCACCTATGTGAAATTCAGTTAAGTGCTGACATGAATAAAACACAACTCATAGTTAAACCAATTCCTTTTATTCCCAAAATATAGTTTGGTAGTAAAGTTAAAATATGAAAGCAGAAGCTTAGTATCTCGTAAAACAGTTTTTGACAAGCAAGTACACTTGTCACTTGTACGGCCCTGAGCTATATCATAGATTATTGAACAAACTGAGGTTGGCTATAGTTATAGCGGTACCAATTATACAACCCCTGGTGGGCGGAGCTTAAGGTATAAAAATGATAGAAAGTTTATTTATTTCGCAACACATTAGCTGTGAAGTCTATGGAAAAACTGTTGGTGACTACCACTACGGAAATATACTTTCATGAAAACTAATCTTACTGTACACAAATTTGCATAACCAATCACTGCAAGCGTATTACATCACGCCCTTGTAATCCAATATCTTATCCTTTACTATGCACACTTTACAGGTAATTCCGCATAACGTATTCTGTTTTTCATCTTAACAACATTGGCAGCTGTATTGAACAAATCAGGCAACGAAGACCGTATTAGCAGATTTTTATCTGTTATATTTTTGCTTCGTTCTGTGGATTTCTGGATCTGTACATGCAGAATATACACATTTCAGATAATGTTACAGAAGGAAAATCTTAATAGTACGCGTCACAGGTTTCATCACCTCCATTGTTAAGTTGGTACAGGTTTCCCAAAGTGAGTCATTTATACTGACATTATGACACACATAGAACTAATTTCCAAATTACTTTGGAGAATAGCGAATTTCAAATATATATGTCGTCGTTGCTGTGGCTGATTTATTGCATTTCTAATTTCCTCCGTAAATGGTATGTTTTCAAAAATATCCAGGTGTTTGACCCAATTTCCTCTCTAAAAAAGACAGTATTTAATAACGTTCAAAAGGGCTTATTTCTCTTGTATATCGGATCCACATAGTAGTAGTAGTAGTAGTAGTAGTAGTAAAACGTATCTGGAATATTTAATCCGATTGAATTTCCTTTTAAAAATGTTTATTCACAGACTTAATATAAGAAGCCCGTTCTTGTTCTTCCTTATTAAAGCACACGCAAGAAAGTCAGGTTAATTTTGTTTGTTTTGTAATTTAAAAAAAAGGTTTCCTTTCATTTTCGAGGAAATTACATTAGCATACTTAATCCCTAAATCGTTTTGCGAATTGTAAAATTTTGAATAAGCGTTCCATTCTTCCTAAGCACACGCAAGAAAGTCGGGTTTATTTTTTTTGTATGGCATTAGCATACTTAATCCCTGAATCTTATTGCGAGGTGTAAAATGTTTAATAAGCGTTGAACCTTATAGTTGAATGCATTGAGCATTAAGATTTATCACATTTAAACCGGAAAAGTCTCTGTGAAGGCTCTTTTCGACGTTTATTCTTAATTTCTTCCATATCAATGTTAAACGCCAAAGAGGCCAGCGTTCCGACTCAGTAAAATTTACCGGGTATCTTAGCACGGTTTTGAGAAAGAGACAGTTGAACCTCAGATCCGTGTCAAATAGTCGTCTTTTAAAGGGAAAAGTTATATAACATAATTCAGAGATTCTGACTGACGAACCAATTGATTGTCTTAGGAATTGTTTATTTAAAAATCCCACTGCTTATGATTAGCCACATTGAAATATAGACGTACACCTAGGAAGTAATGTGAATTTAAAGTCACAATCTTGATCGAAAATTCTTTAGTCCGACATTGTCTGAGAGAGAAGAAGTTTGGCTCCGAGGAAACCTAGAAAAATAATAGTGCTTTCTTCGTTAAACAAGAAAGGGACCAGGGGTATGTCTGGTGAGAAAGACAAGAGTTCAGCGCTGGATGCACAAGCTCTAAAGTTAAAAGCATTTAATTTTACGTAATATTCTTAATTTTTTAAAAAATTACTTTTTTTCTTGTTGTTCGCAAATGTATTTGATATGACTAGGTTCCATATTATGCATTATTTATTCAATTTCACGGAAATGTTTTGATGCTAGAGTTGTTATGCAATTTTTCTTATTCAATTTTGTTTATGCACGAGTTGCTATGCAATTCATCTTTTTAATTTTAGTTATTAGTTCATTAGTAGAATCGATTGCATGCGGTCCAAATTTGCGTATGTGTAGGATTTCATAGAATTATTTGAATTAAATATAAAATAATTTCCTTTGTCTGTTAGGACAATGCTGATTATCGCGAGTTAAGGATAGTTACCTATTATATTTGCTTTTGTAATGTTAGATACTCTTGTAGATTAAGGATTGAAGCGAGTTAGTAATTTTGAATTTTGTGCAGTAGTAATCGGACACGTAGTTGCATATGGTGCATTTTTAAAACAGAGCTCACGTGATAATTTATGGCTTGTCACTGTAGAGCGAGGGCATGGACTGGTATAGCTAGGCTTTATGCATTGGGTATATAGATTTTGTGTTCTGAGTAACGCAAGTGAAGGAATCTTGTATAAATCTAGAAAGTAGTACATATAAAGATTTCGGATAATTTTGTCCTTTAAGGAAACAGCTTTATACGAAAGAGTGAGACTCAGTAATCCGAAGACGAAAGTCCGAAAAAAAGAGACGGGGACGAATGAAGTCCGGAGAAAAGAGATGTGAAGTCCGAAAAAGGGAAGTGACAAGTTCTGCGTAACTGATTATTAGCAAGTCCATGAAGAACGATTCGAGGAAATTAGAAACGTTGGAATACGGTCGGGAGGAAGCTGATACAGTCAACCGTAGACATTGCGCTCTTATCATCACTCCTTATGATAATGAAATAAATCCAAATTAGACACTGCTATATAATCCTGTTGATATAGCTTAAGTTGAATTGAAATTACCACTATTAATTTGTTTGATTAAATGTGTTAGTTTTCTTGTCTAAAGGGGCTCGTATTGCATTATTTCTTCCCAATAATCTTGCCCAGTTCTATGTTGATATTCCATCTTTTCACTCACACCGGGTCATAACATCGAGAAAGGTCATTCCCTAAATAACGTAGCTAAATCCAATTAACTACCCCCCAATTACTAAGAGGGTGACGTTGCACTTGTTCAGTTGCAATTTATGTAATATATATGTTTGTGATACAAGAAAAAAATTATAAAAGTTCATACCTTCTTAGATTTTTTAAAAGAATTTTGTTCAAAATTTGGTGCGACAGCTGGGGTCAGAAAAAAACACCGAAATACACTGAAAAACCGAAATATACATCTATTTACATGTTCTCTCTGTAAATATCAGTTTCCACACTCAAATTATTATTTGTTTTTTGTTTGAATATTACTACAACCTCGCTATTTTGATTTGGTACAATATTACTTTGTGGACAATGTCTAACTTTTTCATCACTTCATTTCAAATTTTTGTCTTATACTGAAAGTTTTCCATGCAAGGTCTTGCCTTAATGGGTTTTCATCCTGTTTTGAATAGACCGCTTACTTTGTTAAACTCTAACAAACAAATTATCCTTGCCCACATAAGGCAAATATTAATTATACCTTGCAATTGCATGTAACATGTGAGACCAATTTCAACTAATTTTCTCTAGCCAAGGTTCTGATGTAGATAGGGTTGTTATATCGGAACCTTAGCTAGTGACAATGATGTCAACCCTACTTTTCAGTATCCAAGCAGACAGAAATTGGAATTCCTGCATTGAAGTGTAACTCTCTACATTGAGGTATACTGACCAAGATGTACCAACAATATGTACTTCAAAACCATCGTTATTTTATAGTCTATGTAACAAATATGGGCCCCAGTGACTAAGTGGTATAAAGCACCTGCATCATTGACATCTCACCTCTGGCCAGAGTGGGTTTGAGTCTTAGAAGCAGTCAACATGATTACATGATTACATGATAAATCTTGCAAATAGATACTTCTGGGTCGGTGATTCTTCACAGATACTTCCTCCAACAGACATATTGACTGCCATATATATAAGCCATCACGCGGTAAGAAATTGTATTAAAAACAAAACTACCACAACTATGTATCAAATAAACGAATCAATTGATGACGTATGATGCATTACCTCCCCTATCATTTTCGCTTTAAATAGCGGTAATTGACGTCATTCAATTAACGTATAAAAGTTAGTTTTGATTATGCAAAATAATTAAAATTGTACAGTGTGATTAGTCATCACATGGATTAAATATAAATTAATTCAGAGCCTCAAAATGTTATAGAAATACTAATATTAAATAAATAAACATAAAAGTAATACAATTGGCTGCATACAATTTGTTTATCACATTCACAATAGTATGGTCCGAGCTCAAAGACCTAAGAATACATTTGACTAGTTCTATTGTTTTTTATCCCTTGAATGGATGGATGCTGTACTGTTTGAAAATAATGTAAAGAAAATTAAAGATGTGACTTTTTTTTACTTATAATTGCCGAGTATCAAGTCCATTCTGAATATTCTTAAGTGACAAGATTTCAAATCACATTTGAACAAACTTGACACCATCAGAAGATTTCTGGTGAAAATCCTATGCCAATATTGCCATTCAAGAGAAACTTTCAACATGTTCTTTGTGGCAGCCATATTGGATATCTGTTGGGCGTCATTTTCATTTTGGACCAAAGAGATATTAAAAGAAGTCATTTGACGAAGACCCCATGTCAACATCAGCATTGATTCCAAAGAAGTAGTGATACTAAGACTTTTTTTCAAGATGGTGGTCATACTTTATGTCACACTGACATGATCTTCGCTCAGACCAACTACCGTTAGACGCCATAAGAAATGTTCTGGTGAAAACCTACTAGTACGGTCAATATGTTTCAAGGAGTAATAAAGACAACATAGCACGCATAAAAGGTTTAGCAAACCTGTCCGAGTTTCATAAATATATAAGTTGAAAATTGAAATATGTGTGAAACTGACAATTCTGTACAAATCTACACCACTATGTCAGACTAAACACTTTTCTTGCTTTTAGCTTATAGTCAATAAATATTATGTATTTATACATTAGTAACTCCTGGCACATGATTTTATCTAATTTTTGTAATTTTTTATTTATAAATAAATATTATGTATTTATACATTAGTAACTCCTGGCACATGATTTTATCTAATTTTTGTAATATTTTATTTATAAATAAATATTATGTATTATACATTAGTAACTCCTGGCACATGATTTTATCTAATTTTTGTAATCTTTTATTTATAGCTGTAAATTGTACAGATTATCTATAGCTGGTGCCAGATGTGCATTGGGTCTATTCTAAGATAATAAAGAATGCAAAATTACATAGATCTATAAATAGTTCTACTTACATATGTGTTGATAAATACTAGTAACAAGAACTATTAATAAACATGTTTAAGAGATTTTGCCTTTCTTCCATTGGATAGATCTGTCAGGTGGTATCTTAGAAGAATTAAGCTAACTGCAGTGAGATTAGTTAGGTCACATGAATAGGTATTTTAAAATATTAAATTTAATAGCACGATCTGTCACGCGAGGTAAACTGTGACATGATAGTCGTAAAATAAAAACCTGTCTAATGTGTATGTGTATATACCAGTAAGTAGAGAACTGAGCAATTACATTTATTCCTATTTTAGAGTCATTCTTATTTCTTGTGTTCCTATTGTAAGATCGAGTATACAGACATGTTTTATATTGTAAATAAAATTATTTGGGAGGAAAAACATTTGTTTTGGCTGTTGATGGCAATGGTGCTCAGTTTTAAGAATTGTGAATTATTCGAAAGAGTTATTAACATCATTTTGATGTCATGATTAATGTGGACCAGTATATTTCCGGTTCTGAAATTGATACAGAACTGTTTATTCTTTTGGACTTTAATATAACTTTTCAGGATTATTTTAATCATAATACCTTTCTTATTTTCAGTCAATATATACTTCATAATAATGTAAGTTACTCTCGCGTTTTCCTTTAGAACACTGATATTTAAATTGTCCAGTTTTATAAAACTTTCTGGATTTTCTTCCATCTGTTACTTTAATATATATATATATATATATATATATATATATATATATATATATATATATATATATATATATATATATATATATATAAAGCTAAATTTTGTCCATAGTACATGTATAATTATGGTCACATAAACATCTGTTAATTAATAAAGTCATGTACTATTATTGTTGATATAGTATCAGACTACAGCTGGAATGATCATTTATTTTAAATAAACATGCGAGTACATATTATAAAATAGTACACTGAAAAGCTACTGATATACAAATACAAAAATCATGAGGAACACAAATTTTACAAGTTCAATAAGAGTCACATCTCATCTTTTAATTTCCTCTCCCATACACTTGGTTCCAGATTTCCCATCATGTAACCATTCCTGGTTTATTTACTCTCTTAAACTAATCACTTCTACTACAGTAAAACAGTTCCATCTAATTCCAAAAATTAAAAAGAATGACTAGAATAACAGGCAAGAATTGAAACTCGAATGAAAAACATTCTCCTTCATTGCAAAACTACTTTCTTGGGTTGGGTGGGAGGCATTTCAATGTTATAGATTTTCATGCAATGCTTCCCCAATATACTGAGAATAGTTGTTTGATTTTTGCTTGCTATGCAACCTGATTATGTATTAGGTAGATCAAACATTACAACCCAAGACTGACTTAATTTGTGGTACAAGTATAATTGATCTCTCCACAAGCTTATATTAATGGCTGCTATTAGCCAGTCAAATTAAATATGGTAAAGAGGTTAGTTATTGGTTATGTAATTGCAATGAACAATGTCCTGAATAATAAAATAAAAAAATGTGAAAAGTTTGTGCTTTTCCCAAAGCCGAAAACAAACTTACAAATTGCTCGAGATTGATTAAACTTTGCAGAAGGTCTTGTAAAAATTACACCTGTTGAAAATCAAATAAATACATTTGTACAAGTGTTAGTGTTGGTTATAACTACATGCAGTTGATAAATATCCTATATTCAAGCAATATTCTAACAAAATTCCCAGATCCTTTGCAGCTGATACCTTGGCTCCGAATCTCAAATCTGTATGAAAGCCCCCCACCACCACTAAAGGAAAAAGTTAAATTTTGATAATGAAGGGTAGGTCTTACATTTTTTAAACTTAGTTTGTCATTTCATTAAGAAATTGAATTGTTTGCTGTTTACCAGGACACATTCCCAAGAGTTTGACAGGTAGATATGGGTATTTTCTACACTTTATTATATTTTGAAAACTAAACATTAAATTGAATCTTTTCAGCAGTTTCAGGAGATTAAAAAAAATCCATATTGTATCCAACTGTCCATTCTATTTAAATGATCAATCACATACACCAAAAACATCCAAGTTTGATTTTGACTTCACTATGTACAGATACAAGACTTTCTGTGGTATAGTGGCTGCCATAAAACTCTTGACCAGCAGATTTTTATTAAGATGATGTGACAAATCCCAAGAAATTTCAATGCTATTAAAATAACAAATGTCCATAAAGCATAACAAATCATGTAACTTAGCCTGCCTGAAAAGCACAGTAGGTTGTTGTTGTAAGGTTAAACACCATTTTTCATCACATGATAGACTATATATGGTGGCCAGTATTAAAAGTGGAGGAATAACCAGGGGAAAAACCTGGAAAGAACCACCGACCCATGAGAAGCTACTAGCAAGCTTTCTCACATTGGCCGAATCTGAGACTGAATCCTATGCAGACAGAGGTGAGATGGCAGTGATTTGTAACAAAGAGTGCTTTAGACCACTCTGCTACTCTGAGCTTCCAGTGTGTAAGCAATATTTGGGTCTGCTTTATGTTCATGTGGATCATATGGGGATTGTCATTACTTCTAAAGGCTTTTATGGCTTTTTGAAGGGGTTAATAAGATTTTGTCCTAAAAAAAATTGTTTCCATCATGATTTGTATCCTTTCCTGTAATTTTTGAACCCCTGTTGTCTGCTTTTCAATAATAAATTGGTATCTCTAACAAAATCAGGAGACAATTTTTATGGAAGATCAGCAAAATTGTGCTCAACATTCTAGCGACAAAGACACCATATTTTGCACTTGTATGTCTAACAGTTATCTCTCATACAGAGGCAGAGCTACATACACTGTGTGGAGAGATTAATTCTGGCCACAGGAACATATGTTCATCAATATTGACATATACACTGGCATATGTGGATATGTTATGTAGCAAATGAGCCTTTATTCCAGATAAGAATGAGGAGAAATCTAAAAATATTAAAATTAAGTTTGCAAATGGAATAGCCATAAAGAGCACGAATTGCACAAATTCAATTAGTCATCTCTCCACGTAAAGCCAGATCTTATGTAGGGCTGCTTCTTGATTTCCCATCCCATAACTATTGCTGTGTAATTTACTCCCTTTAACAAACCATCAATAATATAGTACGATGGTTCCAAGCCATGTCAAAGAAATGATTCAAATCATGGGGAGGAAACTAAAAAGAAAAAAATTCTCCAGAGAATCAAGGTTAGGTTTACTTTTGGCAGGTGATAGCATGTTTCAATCTTACTGATCTTCATCAAAAGTCTCCCAAATTTATGATGAATAATGTGGTGTTTTTGCTAATTTTGCAGCCTAATTAAATAGCAAGCACATTAAGCTTTACACAGATGAATTAAAAACACCTTTATAGTTTACCAAAAACAGAAATTTAAAAACAAATTTCCAAAATAATAAACAAATGAACACAATTGGAAAAAAACAAAAATATATATATATATATTGTTTAAAGTATTACTAGACTATCTAGGGTGCATTTCACCAGATACATGTACTTAAAATGATTTTGTGTTGCTCATCAAGAAACCTTTCTCAAACAACAAAATGGTTCAAATGAAACAGTTCGGCTAACGAGTACGCAGAATAATTTCTTTTTTAATAAGGTGTCAATTACACCTGACAAAGTATATTGTCTGATTTGCCAGAGAGAAAAACATATTTTCTAAACACAGAAAGAAATTTACCAAAACACTTCATCTGTATGATACAATGAAAACATTTTCATGTAAAATTGTCTCAAATTGGCCCATCATCAACTCTAAGCAACAAACATTTAAATACACCACTTTGCAAATCCCGATTCATATACAGTTGTCTCCCTTTGCCTTTCATTCCTAATCTGATTAGTAATTGTCTGTTGTGAGGTGTACTAACCCATATGAATGAACAACTTGTACTTCTAAACAGTTTGCAATTAACAGACTACAAAAAAGAAAGAAATCAATTCACTGATTATACAAATTAAATTAAAACATTTAATTAAAGCATCTAGGTTTCGTGTGATTATTCAAAATTAGTTTTAAAATCTGGGACCATATATATTATTTATACGTTCATCACCAACGAGTTTCAATATGTTATTAAGCAAATACACAGCAAAAAGGCAACAAAAGAGCAATACACAAGATGTTCAAAATACTATTTGTTAGGACCAGAACACTGACATATCATAAAATATCTATCCGACATGAACTTAACAAGCAGTGCAACTTCACAACAGTCACTGCTAACCCTTTAAGTAAACCTTTCTATTACAGATTCTTCCTGACTGTCCTTTCTGTGACCATTCCTTTATAGTTCACTCCCTTTTCACAAATTGCCTCTAACACTGCTCCATCCCATTCTAAAACATTTCACAGAAGAGCTAATTAAAAGTGTATCTCTTAATACAGCTTCTTCCTGAAGTCCAACCTGTGACCATCTCTTTGTAATTCACTCCATTTTTCAAAACCAAACTCCATTACTCTAAAACTGTTCCATCCCATTCTAAACCATTTCACAGAAGAGTTGATTAAAGTTATTCGCTAAGTACAGCTTCTTCCTCACTTCCCATCCTGTGACCATCTCTTTGTAATTCACTCCCTTTTTCAGAAACCAACTCCATTACTCCAAAAACTGATCCATCCCATTCTAAACCATTTTAAAAAAAAAAAAACCTGATTAAAAGTTTATCTCTATGTACAGCTTCTTCCTACTGTCCCATCTTGTTAATATCCCATTGTAATTCACTCCACTTTCCACAAACCAACTCCATCACTCTGAAACTGTTCCATCCAATTCCAAACCATTTCATTTTGAAGATTTTGTGTTGCTCATCAAGAAACCTTTCTCAAACAGTTCAAATGAAATAGTTCGGCTAATAAGTACGTGGAATAATTTCTTTTTTTCTAAGGTGTCAATTACACCTGACAATGTATAGTCTGATTTGCCAGAGAGAAAAATATGATCTAAACACAGTAAGAAATTTACCAAACACTTCATCTGTATGATACAATGAAAACAAAAGGACCATTTTCATGTAATATTGTCTGAAATTTGCCAATCATCAACTCAAAGCAACAAACATTAAAATACACCTTTGCAAATCCCGATTCATATACAGTTGTCTCCCTTTGCCTTTCATTCCTAATCTGATTAGTAATTGTCTGTTGTGAGGTGTACTAACCCATATGAATGAACAACTTGTACTTCTAAACAGTTTGCAATTAACAGACTACAAAAAAGAAAGAAATCAATTCACTGATTATTCAAATCAAATTACAACATTTAATTATATGCATCTATGTTTCGTGTGATTGTTCAAAATTAGTTTTAAAATCTGGAACCATATATATTATTTATACGTTCATCACAGAGTTTCAATATGTTATTAACCAAATACACAGCAAAAAGGCAACAAAAGAGCAATACACAAGATGTTCAAAATACTATTTGTTAGCACCAGAACACTGACATGTGCTCACCGTATTGTGATGTACTAACTTGATACACAAGAAAAGTATGTATTTCAAAATGGTTTAAATTTCATAATACATCTGGAAAAATAAATCAATTAATGGATTTATACAGTTTTAAGTTATAAAACACACCCATAATTACACACAAGTATTCAAAATAATTATACAAGGTCTGAAAACTGTGTTCCAGTGCTTTACAGATAAATTAGTCAAAAGTTTCAATATGCTGTGCAAATACACAGCCATAAGAAGAAAAAAATGCAATCAATATGTACAAGAATTCTCATTTTCTTCCAAAATCATACTGGACTCAAAGTACTAAGAAAACAAAACTATTTTCTCTAAGAATAGCTATATATTAATTATTTTTCAGATCAACAAATAATTATGCATCAAGAAATTACTAATCATTCTCTTTATTCCAATTTATACTTGCTCACAATTCCAACTGCAGGCTTAAAATCTGCTGTCAACTATATGCTGGCAGATGTGGGTCAAAGCAGTCTGTTACAAAAGATCAGTAAAACAAATAAAGCAGACCCGAATCTGCCAGCTCATAATGCAACCAAAATCAATCTTGTTTGCAATCTGCATATATTGTACACTTTACAATGATACATTCTCATATTTTTTAAATATCCAAAACTTTTACAAGAAAAAATCTACAGCTACCAAATGTTATCAAAAAAAAAAAAATTATGATAATACCTAAGCGCTGAAGGTGAGACTAATGATATTCAATAAAAATTAAAAACAGATATGCTAAATAGTCCAAGCTAAAACTTTCCATTTTTATCTGGAATTCAAAACACATATAATGGATTCAACTTAAACCATCCTCAACCTTAATTCTTAAATGAATATGTATAGATGTGTTACAACAATTTAAAAAGAGGCAAAATACAAATGTAGCAATTCTGAAGAACATGAATTGTACAATGTAATCCAGTTGATCTGCTGCACCTCAAATCATCACAACTCTAAATTATCTTCAAAGCAAAATCTTTCACATCATAAAATATCTATCCGACATGAACTTAACAAGCAGTACAACTTCAACAACAGTCACTGCTAACCCTTTAAGTAAACCTTTCTAGTACATATTCTTCCTGACTGTCCTTTCTGTGACCATTCCTTTATAGTTCACTCCCTTTTCACAAATTACCTCTAACACTCAGCTCCATCCCATTCCAAAACATTTCACAGAAGAGCTAATTAAAAGTGTATCTCTTAATACAGCTTCTTTCTGAAGTCCATCCTGTGACCATCTCTTTGTAACTTGCTCCCTTTTTCACAAACCAAACAAATTGCCTCTAAAACTGTTCCATCCCATTCTAAACCATTTCACAGAAGAGCTAATTAAAAGTGTATCTCTTAATACAGCTTCTTCCTGAAGTCCAACCTGTGACCATCTCTTTGTAATTCACTCCATTTTTCAAAACCAAACTCCATTACTCTAAAACTGTTCCATCCCATTCTAAACCATTTCACAGAAGAGTTGATTAAATGTTATTCACTAAGTACAGCTTCTTCCTCACTTCCCATCCTGTGACCATCTCTTTGTAATTTACTCCCTTTTTCAGAAACCAGCTCCATTACTCTAAAACTGATCCATCCCATTCTAAACCATTTTTAAAAAAAAAAAGCTGATAAAAAGTTTATCTCCACGTAAAGCTTCTTCCTAATATCCCATTGTAATTCACTCCACTTTTCACAAACCAACTCCATCACTCTGAAACTGTTCCATCCCATTCTAAACCATTATGGTTCAAATGAAACAGTTCGGCTAATAAGTACGTGGAATAATTTCTTTTATTCTAAGATGTCAATTACACCTGACAATGTATAGTCTGATTTGCCAGAGAGAGTAAAATATGTTCTAAACACAGAAAGAAATTTACCAAACACTTCATCTGTATGATATAATGAAAACAAAAGGACCAACTGCAGGCTTAAAATCTGCTTTCAACTATATGCTGGCAGATGTGGGTCAAAGCAGTCCGTTACAAAAGATCAGTAAAACAAACAATGCAGACCTGAATCTGCCAGCTCATAATGCAACTAAAATCAATCTTGTTTGCAATCTGTACATATTGTACACTTTACAATGATACATTCTCTTATGTTCTTTGAAATATCCAAAACTTTTACATGAAAAATCTACCACTACCAAATGTTAGCAAACAAACATAATTATAATAATACTTACATGCTGACAGTGAGACTGATGATATTCAATAAAAATTAACAACATATATGCTAAATCGTCCAACCTAAAACTTTCCATCTTTATCTGGTATTCAATATACATATAATGGATTCAACTTAAACCACTCTCAACCTTAATTCTTAAATAAATATGTATAAATTGGTTACATCAATTTAAAATGAGGGAAAATACAATTGTAACAATCCCAAAGAACATGAATTGTAAAACTACATTTATTCATGTATTCCAGTTGACCCGCTGCACTTCAAATCATCACAACTCTAAATTCTCTTCAAACCAAAATCTTTCCCATCACATAATATCTATCCAACATGAACTTAACAAGCAGTACAACTTCAACAACAGTCACTGCTAACCCTTTAAGTAAACCTTTCTAGTACATCTTCCTGACTGTCCTTCCTGTGACCATTCCTTCATAGTTCACTCCCTTTTTCACAAACCAACCCCAAAAAATGAGTTGATTAAAGGTCAGTCACTAAGTACAGATTCTTTCTGACTGTCCGTCCTGTGACCATTCCTTTATAGTTCACTCCCTTTTTACAAATTGCCTCTAAAACCGTTCCATCCCATTCCAAACCATTTAACAGAAGAGCTGATTAAACATTTATCTCTTAATAAAGCTTCTTCATTTAGTCCAATCTGTTACCATCCCTTTGTAATTTAATCACCTTTTCACAAACTAACTCCATTACTCTAAAACTGTTCCATCCCATTCTAAACCATTTCATAGAAGAACTGATTAAAAGTTATTCACTAAGTCCAGCTAATTCTTGAATTCACCTCCTGTGACCATCTCTTTGTAATTCACTCCCTTTTTCAGAAACCAACTCCATTACTCCAAAAACTGATCCATCCCATTCTAAACCATTAAAAAAAAAGCTGATTAAAAGTTTATCTCTATGTACAGCTTCTTCCTAATGTCCCATCTTGTTAATATGCCATTGTAATTAACTCCCGTTTTCACAAACCAACTCCATCACTCTGAAACTGTTCCATCCCATTCCAAACCATTTCACTAAAGAGCTGATGCAATGAAAACTATGCAAACAATCCTTCATCTCAAAGCTTATTCTTGCATTCTTTTATCATTTTGGTTCTTAAAAAGCTTTTCCAATATGCATAAACAAGTGTGGCTTGTCTAATCTTGTAACCTGATCATGAAAAGAAGATCAAACCCAACGAAGATAAATAACAATCAAACTTATAATTTACCAATACAGATTATACAAAAATGACATTCCAATATTAAAAACAAAGGAAAACATAATACAAATAAAATCTTAACCTTATATACAGAATTCCAATACTACTGACGTCTCCATACTACCATAAGTCTAGTTCCTGTTTTATGGCTTAGCATTTAAACATCTCCATATCACACTATGGCTTCATTATTCCAATGTTTAAGTAATACTCATTAATATTAAGCTTGTATGTCATGAATGGCTTCACATTCCGTTGTGTCTATACTACCCAAGTATTAATGGTGTGTCATGTATGGCTTCACCTCCCACTGCCACTATACTATCATAAGTCTTAATAGTGTGTTATGTTTCTCTTCACCTTCCACTGCCACTATACTATCATAAGTCTTAATGGTGTGTTATGTTTGGCTTCACATTCCACTGCCACTATACTATCACAAGTCTTAATGGTGTGTTATGTTTGGCTTCACATTCCACTGCCACTATACTATAATAAGTCTTAATGGTGTGTTATGTTTGGCTTCACATTCAAATATCTCCATATTTCCCTAAGACTTGTTAAAGTTTTACGTATGACTTCACATTCTAATTACCCCTTACTACCCAAAGGTTTGGATGTGTGTTATGTATGTCTTTGCCATTAAGACTTACTAGTGCATTGTATATGACTTTGTGTTCTAATGTGTCCTATACTCACCCAAAACTTGCTGGTGTGTTGTGTATGTCTTCACAACTAAGACTTGCTGGTGCATTGTGTATGGCTTTGCAAAAAAAAGGAACATCTGCATTTCAGTTTTGGTTTATCTTGTGCTTCTCATAAGGAAAAAGTAGTACCAGATTAGTTACATGGACTCTACTTTAATGCAACTGCCTTGCATAATGTAAGGCGATAATTCTGTAACTGCAGGAAATCTTGTGTTATACCATACATAAATCAGCACTGGTCGAAAATATAATTGACAAAAATAAAAAGTTTACTATTCAAGTATCTACACAATGCCCGATTAACAGGAGAAGTTGCTATATGAAGACACATGATACAAACCCAAGTGAATTTCTCGCTATGCAAGAAAGCCCCCTTTACAAAATACCACATGATGACACAATGCGATGGGACAAAGAAAGAGACTAAAACTGATACAAAAAATTTTTTAAGTGGACAAATACAACAGACGACAAATACTCTTCCTTGACGGAAATTTCTACAAAAATCTAATACGACAGATAACGGACTATATTACAAAGACAATGCTAGCTTGCAGGCAAGTTATTATTATAAAGAAAAAAGAATAACTGGGCAAACTTTAATTAGAAACCTTTCTCTTTTCTTCTGTCTATAGCTTTCATTTACCAACAAACACACTTTTAAGGGGATACAGGGGAACAGGGACCCTTAATGGGGAAGTACATGATGAGGACATCATAAGGCTACGTCATATGGCACTTTGTGAAGTGGACAAACCCATGGAAGAGTTTGGAAAAGGTCCAAATAAGGGAAATCTAAACATACAAACAAAAACACTAACATATACACATTGTACAAAGAATCTTCTACTCTGCTATACCTATTACTCTACTTGCGCAGCTCCTGCACTGCACAAGAGAACCCAGCTTATGGGTACATTAAACAATTTACAAAACTTTTGATAGATATATATAAATAAATGGAGGTGACCCAACTCAAGTCGGGAGAAGTACAATTAGAAGAGAAAAAAATATATGGACCTCCCCTCGAGCCCAGTCGTCCTCAAAAGGAAATAAATAGAAGATAAGGAAAATATGAAAAACACCGTACTTTGTTCAAAATTCAAACCAAAAAAAAATATTTAACAAACTGATGACACCAAATTTGGAGGGTCACAATAAGCAAAATAGGACAACTTGATGAAATTTACATAACAGGCTATCCCAACAAAAATACTCTATGTGTGTATATATCATCATCATCATCATCATCATCATCATCATCATCATCATCCATTTTGATTATCCAGGCCTTTTATTAATCCTCTAATGAGGGTAGGCCTGTCTGTTTCGTCGTGAGAGTATTCAACGCTTTCTTCCAGGCTTTACGGTCCTGTGGATTGATTCCGCTCAGCCCCAATGTCTTTCTGTCTCTTTTTGTTAACTCTTCCCATGTTAGCTTAGGTCTGCCTGGAGCTCGACTTCCAGTAACTTTGAAGGAACAGACCTTGGATATCCACCCTTTACTACGCTCAACATGGCCCAGCCATCGCATCCTATTTGATTGGATAATGTCAGAAATGTTTCTGATGTTGAGCTGGGTGAGGAGAGACTCAAAAGGGACATTCGCCTCGGGATTTACATGGCAGATCCATCGTATCATGGCTTTATCATTGCGATGTATTTTCCTGAGAGTTGTAGCAGTGACAGCCCAGGTTTCAGAGCCATATAACAGCACAGGTCTGATGTAAGTTGAATAAAGACGACCCCTTGTAATGTGCGTCAAATGCCTATTCGTCAGGATTGAGAGAAGCTCTCTAAACTTTTTCCAAGCAGACTTGCAATGCATTGTTGATATATATATATATATATATATATATATATATATATATATATATATATATATATATATATATATACACACACACACATACATAGCAACATACATATAGCACAAATGCGTTGTTGATATATATATATATATACATACACACATACATAGCAACATACATATAGCACAAACAGAAATAGCATACTCCGGATACAGATGACCTCTAGCTAAGGTCAACAAAAACGATCAAGGGAACAACTTCCAAGTCTAGATAAATAAAACCTACTCGGATGAACAACCCTATGAAAACAATAGGAAATAATACCTATTTAAAATTACAGTCATCACTGTAACCTTACCAACCTTTTCATACAAGAAACTTTTAAATAGTGGTCATTCAATTATTTACATTAAGTGAAACTATAACATATGTCTATATAAAATATCTACTAATTATTGTCATTTCTGGAAATTCCCATAAATACCTTTGATGCTAGTCTTGAATTAATTCAAAGACTGCTTCCACAAATTTCAAAGTAATAATAATAATAATAATAATAATAATAATAATAATAAAAATAATAATAATAATAATAATAATAATAAAAATAATAATAATAATAATAATATGTATAAACTAACACTCTAAGTGAATATTTACGCACAAATTACACTGATGCACACAATATTAAAATAAGAAAGAAAAAAAACCCACAAGTACATGCAAAAACCCTAACCCCATTAATTTTCAACAAAATTTATATACATGAACATGAACAAAGCAGGTATACAGAGTGCACAAATAACAAGGCAATAAATGGATGTCTAGAGAATCAATATCATTGCTACTTTACATACTAATATTATTCTATATTATAGTTATCTTCTATTGAAAACTCTGATATATTTCTTGGATGCAGAAACTACTACATATATATTGCAAATATCAAGGAAATCTTGTAAGCAAAGTGACTACATACCCAATTTAGTAACATTATTATATCCATCAATGCCACAACTTGTGATAGTGATGAAACTATTACTATGTTTATAGACTCACAATGTCATGATATAGTGAAATTACTATAATTTAAATGTGAAGAATAAAAAAAGAAAAAAATTCAAATGACCATAACCCTTGAGTGCTTCTGTAAAAACCTAATAAACTGCAGACGAGTGGTAATACTGGATTTATTTTGTCAAATGTTAAGATCGTAATGGTCCTTAGACATGATGACATGATCTAATTAACAAATTAATCTTCTCCAGTGGATGACAATATCGAAAAGATGCTGACATAGCAGCAGCATCTTGGTGTTGGATAAGCCAAATATTTTGCTAAAATTCAATAGCATAAACAAACTCAGAAGTTTTTGCCTTTCGTTCATAAGAGGATTTTTCTTCAACAATTGCAGTGATTCATTTTATTAACTGCAAGTTCTAATGAAATGCAAATCTTCTCTTTCTCTTTGGTCTTTTATGGCTCTGAATGTATTGTTCCAGGACCATGCAAAAACTTCCATGTGCCAACTGTTTTCATTAGTACCAACCACAAGAATTACTGCTATGTTTTATCCAAAACAAAAATTGTATTGTGCCATTTAAAATTATTATTTTAGGAATTAATCACTTCAAACCACAGATTAAATCAATTTTTGTGCTCTCTAAAATCAGTATTTTTAGAATCAAACCAGAGATTAAATCAATGTATTTACAGGACAAGTCCGTCCGACTCCACTGTTTGCAGGTTATTGAGAAATGGGTGCATTAATATAGATATGTCATCTAGTTTTGATCTCAAATGACATTTCCATGAGATTAAAACTTCATTCAATCATAATTTGGGTCTCCCTAGATATCTCACATGACACATGTTCATGGACCTCACTACTTGTAAGCTATTGAGTAATGGGTCCATTAATACCGATATGTCAACTGATTTTAATCTGAAAATGATATCTTAAAGTGATAAAAGTCTCCTTTAAGAAATCCCCAATGTTTGGTTTTTGTCATCGATTGGATCTAGTGTTACTATGGTACATAACATATTAAGCTCACTTTTCACAACTAGAATGTTTCATTTAAATCACATGCAAGTTTGTTTGTTTATTCACAATAAAAATAAAGTCAATATTAATAACAAACTACCATGTCAAGGATTCATTTAAAGTGCACAGGTCAAATTTGAAGTAGATAATCCATGGGAAGAACATTATGTAAATTACGGCAATCATAAATATGTTGTTTATTTTTAAAAACATGTAAAATATTCATAATGTGAATGTTCTGCAGTATTATATTATTTGTCAAGTCTATGCCAACAATAAACTTGAAACAAATGCGCTACAAAAACACAGACTAGTTTTCCATCATATTTCAATCCGTATTACTGAAAATTCATTATAGGATTTCATCAAAGAAACATTTAAATATAAAAAAAATAGCATTTTTTTTCCAACTACTATATCAGACCTTATTATATATAATGCCTTCAACTCAAAAGTCCCAGCTAGTATTTAAAGAACCGATGGGAATCAGCCAGCATTGAATGAACAAATGGAATTCACAGATATAAGCAATAAATTATTGCATTTCAAAATTAAACTGGTACCAAATGCAATAATATTTATAGTGATTGATACACAGTTTTAAGAGCTCATGGAACCCTGTTCTCTTAGATAAATCCAACGATTTGCATGCAAAATGTCTGACCTGTACAAACCATGCTGAAATATCATTTACAATGTGAAATGTCTATGGAATTTTCTTTAACTGACCAAATTATGACATCTGTCAAAATGTTTACTTTTCTATTTCTTCATTATATTACCAGAACATACCATATTAGGAAACTCAGAAAGCTGCAGTTTCAAGCTTTAATCAAACATTAATTTAAAATTGTACCAATGAATAGCTACTACAGTAACTAAAATGTTTGTAAACAAAAGCAAAACTTATACTGAAGCATTTTCAAACTGAAGTCTAGAATTAACAAACAGGATCAGAATACATTTACTGTATACAACAACTTTCTTGTTCAGCAGAGGGATGTATTACTGATTTAACTCTGGACTCATTGTCATCTAATCCATAACCTTGTGTCATGCTAGATGCATCAGTTGACCTTGGAGAGGAAGATCCAGGCAGATTCTCAGAATGAGAGCTGATATTGTCCTTGTCTGCAAATGAAAAGGTGCCCACAAGTGGTTCAGGGCTATAAAATGGATCAAACATAGCCAAGACATTGCCCTTTTCTACCGATGATGAATTTCTATGGATATCTAATGCAGGTTCAATGGGCTGATCCAGTATTGATAAAGGCTGAATCTGTTCTATGAGAGAAGGTGTGGTATTTTCATTCAGCGTAATCAAGCTTGCCTCCTCTATGTGGAACTCTTCCAATCTTTTGTAGCAGATGAGATATTCTGGATAGCATTGCTTCAAATCAAAGACTACAAATAAAGCAGGGCTGTCTACATTGTCAACACACGAGTCAAACAATTGGTGTGCTGTACCTCCTGGTTTTTCGGGGGGCCGTACGTAGCTGGCGGAACCAGTAGTATATTCCCCTACCAAGACCTTTGCCAAGAACATGTACCTAACTGCTGTAGTATTGGAACCATTTGTGTATCTGTGACTGTATTTGGCATCTCGAGCAAAATAAGCCCCTTTCCCAAGGGCAGTGCCATGTTTGCCACAAAGACGGAAGTCAAAACTGTTGGTGCAAATTCCTTGCACTGTGTCCAGGGAGTCTGTGCCATGGAAGAGGTTCCTCTCATCTACTTCTTTGGTCTGACCAGCTCTCTCTAAGCTGATCTTCATGCTCCGTTTCTGCCTGAAACACGATGACAAAAAAAAAAATACGTAAGTATTGCCTTGGTGGCAGTACCTGACAAAATATGTAACAATTACAAAATCTTGCAAGAGAATAGTGCACAGATATTTCCAATTTTCTTTTATATCTACCATGTATGCTCACTTTTAAGAACAAAAATTATAATCTGCTGTAGAATAAAGTGTCAGAATCTGCAGATCAGGGTCTATGGTCTATGTTTTACTGATTACTCCAAACAAACTGCACAGACCCAGATATGCTGGTGCATAATGCAATGGCAGATCTGGGTCTATGCATACAAGTGAGGATATATGGTATTTTATCAACCCCTTATCTTGAAATGAATTACAATGCAATAATAACAATTAATATTAAGTATTACAGAAGCTGTAAAGTAATACAATAAAAACTGCAAGAATTACAACAAAGGGAGTCCAGGACCAGAAACAGTTATTTCAAATCATCTTAATTAAACATCTTCATTATATGATGGTGTTAAAAACTAAAGGGTTTCATGTATACAGGTGTGAGCAAATATCTTGCAAGTAAATCAAACAGGTACATTACCAATTAGATAAGTATTTAGGAGCGATCTTGTTATCACCCTAGCCATAGACAAAATGACATATACCAAGATTTGTCTTTAGCATATTGCCATATTGGCATCAGGTAAGCAACATTTTTAATTATATATAATTATCTATTTAGAATAACGTTACACCTGCCATTGTGTTGAACACACTCAGACATAGCTGCCAACCCCCCGAGTGCAAAAATACTGATTACTTGTGACAAAAATACTGATTTTCAGGAACAAATACTGATTTTTAAATTTCAATGCATATGTATCTATTTACAACATATACAACCATCAGTAAAGTTGGACAGTGCCTTACATAATTATTTAATGTCAAAGATGCACATGTTGCACATTTGTACATTCTGGAGTTACACCATGTTCCATATGGGTGCCCATTCAAAAGGTGCAAGAGTGCAACACACTCAAACACAAGCTATTTATAGGAGCCCTTTCCACGCTTTGTTTCTTTTCTAATCATTGATTCCAATGTACCAACTTTCATTTATTAACTCAGTTCTGAGATTTTCTTATTGAAATGTTTTCGTTCAAGCATAAGAATTATCTTTTGTGATTTTAATGTCTGAAAAACGTGTGCAAAATAAATCGCCAAGAACACTAGTAACTGAAAACGGAAGGTTTATTTCAAAAAGAAATTTAAAAATCAAATTTTGATCAATGTACATTAAGGTTCTCTCTGTCATTTATCTACGTCGTAAGTTCAGGCTGAGATGTGTGTGATGAAGCAGGAAGCTGATGTTTATTAGCTCTTTCGTGCTCTTGCATTTCACGGGAGCCTCCGTGCCCAATAGCGAAATCACGTTACACAATTTACAAAACGTCAATTTTTCTCCTTTACTATATGGTTTCACAAATCATTAAAAGACGGCACAAATATCTTTCCAGTTGTCTCCTATTTCTCCTGGAGAAATTTCTGAATATTCTGCCTTCCAATTTATCATGATTAGATAGAAGCTGAATATTACGAAGACTAGATACAGCAACAGCGGTAACTATTGCGAAATCCAATATGGTGGATAACGACAGGCCTGGTAGCCTTGATTTTGAATGAACCAATCGTATTGTAGAACCGTATTCGTATATACATGTGATATTGTCAAAATAGAACCGAGAGCACGTTCTAAACTGAAAATTCCAAAGAAATATTATTATTAAGTGTTTTTAATTAAAAAACGTATTTTTTGCAAAAAAAACGTACACCTGTATTCAGGTCCAAAATACGGGACAAATATGTAAAAAACGGGACAGTTGGCAGCTATGCTCAGACCAGCATCTTCTCATCACAACAAGAGTATAGGTAACATCACATGATATGCCTGTCTCATGACCTTTTCATTACTACCTTGACCTCTTAACTTGACTGTTGTAAGATATACATCTTAGCTCTAGCCAAAGTTCCGATAACCCTATCTATACCTTGGCAGATCGAACAGCTATATAGGTGCTTTGTCGTAGTGACACTTATTGGATTTTATGTGTTGCCTTCATTGGTATGTAATGCCCACTAACAAATGTACACTGGCTGAAAATGGTGGGTGCAATTGACTTAAAAGGGATACTTTGTTAGTTTAACATCAAAAGTATGATTACGTACAAGAGTGAAGCCATTACAGGTGTACTTGAGTGAAAGGTTACTAATGTGCTTTAGAAGTACTATTAGACTGATATAAAACAAGCAGTTCCTCAAGTTTCATTATCATTCTGTTCATGCTAATAGAGGCCTAAATACTATTTGTTCAAACATGGAGCAGCACCGGATAATTGTTCTTTATCGTCCATTCAAGTTGTGTGCTCCCCTTGCCTTGATCACATAGAAACAGTGTAAAATTCAAACAACTTAATTTTGATTGAATGCGGCAGTTTGCCACTGCATCCAATGAAATGCACAGACCCAAAGCACAAATATCCGCTTGATATGCCAAGGTGCAGATAGGGTTATCAATAATTTGGCTAGCAAAGATGGATAAGGTGTAGACCGGAGTTAAATGACATGAAAATATATGTAGGCATTAAAAGTGGAACTATCCTTGTTGCAACCCTGACCATGAAGAACAGGTGTGACTACAATATACAGGACACTATTAAGTTGAGGAATATAATAAGCTATTAAATTATAAAAAACTGGTCAAAAAATTATTCCCATACAGGGATAGTGGCCATGTTCATTGATGCGATGTTGACATGCCGTCTTGTCATGATATTCAGGAAGAACCAGATATCAAGATGAAATGTAGGATAAGTTTCATGATTTTCTTTCAAATAGATCTGGAGTAGCCATTATACGCAACAGTTAATAGAACATGAATGGAATAGAGATGCAGGCCCATGGTCAGAATACATTTAGTTATTTTGATCAGCTGTGCTAAACAAATTCCATGGGCAAAGTACCATGTCTGTATGTGCTGTAAAAGTTTCATGCTTATTCATCGAAAACAAATGGACACCTTCTGCAATCATGATATTCAGTCATACAGCACAATACAGCTCTTTGTGAAAAAGGGTAATAACTCTTACCAAAATACCTTTTGATCCTCTCTATGACATTTAACTGTATAAACTGTCCATGACAATTAAGCTTGACTGTGTTTATACAGATTATAGGTTAATATCTCTTTCTAACTAAAATTATTGAAAGACGACCATGCTGTGGGGTTAATGATATAAGCATATATTCCAAGTGTTAATAATTGCAGCTTTGCCAGATCAAAACTGATCAAATATCTGACTTCTAGTATGGTAACAAGGTCAGCCAATCAGATTCAACAGTACTGCAGGGCAGCATCTAGGATGGCAGAAGAAAAGGTAGACAGAGAAAAAATGGGACTGACAACATCACAGAAAAATGGATGAGGAAACATTTTGCAGAGACACAGGCATTGGCACAAGATTGAGACTAGTGGAGGGAACTGGTCAGATGTTCAGCAGCACAGTGTCTCGATGATCACATAAGGCCAAGATACTGATGATGATGATGATGACGATGATGATCATCAAACACGTCTGAGATGGAAGCATAATATTCAAAGTTTAAAATGGGGCCCTGAGTGGCAGAGTGGTCTAAAGCGCTGTCCGTTATGGATCACTGCCATCTCACCTCTGCGTGGGTTCGAGTCAAAGATTCAGCTAATGTACTTATGTGAGAAAGATTGTCAGTTGCTTTTCATGGGTCGGTGGTTCTTTCCGGGGGGGTTTTCCGGGTTCTTCCTCCACCATTAATACTGGCTGCCATGTATAGCTTATATTGTGCTTCAAAATGGCGTTAAACCATAAAATACAAAAAACAAAACAAAGTTTAATCATATCAAATATTAAATATGTCCTCCAGACTGGTATTTAGGATAACCAATCAGATACAAGATCACCTCATTAATATCAAATCATCTCACTCATTATCAAACTAATCAGAATTCTGAATGGAATTGGATAAGAAATATGGATTCCAGGATAGTAACAAGCAATTGTTGACCAATAGATGATGAATAACATGAAAGGTGATGCATGATACACGGCCATACCATCATAAAGCTCACTTGCCTTTAAAGCTTGAAGTGGTAAATTGATGTAAAGTCCCTATCAGCATTTCATAGAAATTATACTAACCCATCATAGGCCATCCATAACTCCATGTTCTGCACTCGACATATAGAGATGGTATGAAATTCCTTCACATTAAGGGTGGTCAAGAAGGAGCGTTCAATCTTTTTAAATTCAGCAGAGGTTCGTTTTAGCTCCACCAATTCAAAGGCATGTGCTAGATCCCATGGAACCCAGCCAACTGGTAACGGTACTTTAACACCAGTTAGGACATCAATCTTCTCAGGACTGTAAGAATGATCAAGATAAATTGTGACAATATTTTTAATAAGATTAAAATATGCATAAACCTAGTAAACCATATAAAATCAGTATATCCCCATGCTAAATTTGTATTCTAATCCATCGTCCAATTCAATTGCTATCCCATGAGTTCCAAACCCACTCCAGAATCCTGTCAAAAAGATGAAAGACTCAGTGCTTTGTTGACTATTCCATTTCCCATTATATTACTCTCCAATCATTCTTAGACTAAGAATACTCCAGGCCCTGTCCCAGGGATGGACAGTTAAGACAAATGAACCCACCTGTGAAACTCCCCAAGCACCTGTAAAATTCCCCAAGTCATATAATAAATAGAACAATATAGATAATGCTGCATGATAAGGTTTAGGAACTTGTACATGTGCATAATACAAGAATAATTATTAAAAAGTTAACTGCACAAACATCAATTGTAAGGAGATATATAAACTAACAAGTGAACATAACCAGTTTTTACCACCTTGCAAGACCTGCACCTATTAACTATAGGTCCATGACCAGAATTTATTTTCTAAATTCTAGCATTTGACAACTATACCCCAAAAAAATTATATTACCAAATAGCAATCCCTGGGGCGTGGATGACTTATATAAATTAATAAAATATACCCTCTACTTAGACCATATATATATATATATATATAAAAATATATGGACATGACGTATGTAAGGTTTGATGTTTTCTTGACTGACTGCACTAAGCACTTTCATCTTACATTTCTTTAACCCAGCCTTTTTTAACCTATAAAATATACATCTAAAGTTTACTTCTTTCAGTTATTTCAATATCACCTATTTGTTTGATAGTAAAAACTAATAATCAAGTCTAAAGTGACTTCTCATATAGTTATGTTCCTAGTTAACTTTTCCAGAGTGCTGCATTGTCTAGTGGTACCTCTAAAAAGAATTATTAAGATTACCATACTGCAGCACATTACAGGCCTACCATCTGTTTTAAAGTCGACACTTAAAACACTAGATGCCTAGAAGTCATTATTTTCTTATTAGACTGTTATTACCTCTGCCATTTTCATATGTGAATCTATATTATCCTACATTATCCAGGAAAGTTTGATTGAGGAACTAGCTCCAGAACAAAATTATTCTGCAAAATATGTTCTTTTGTGTGTGTGTAAAAAAAACTGCTATGACCTGACCTTTGATACAAAACTAAATAGGATGGATAATAAGCTAGTTGATGTAAATATATATATTTTTAACCTATATTATGGAAATTTTTAATGAATATATGAGTGACATAAATATATGTTGATAATATGCTTAATATTTTTATAAATATTCACTGACACGTCTTTCATATCAAATACATCACATTCTAGGATCACTTGTATCACTGAAAAACTTTAGCTCTTCAGCCAGTAAAACAAAGTAAATAAAACAGGCCATATATTAGCTAAAATGCAATCTGACAGAATGAGATTGGTAAAAACACAGAATCAAGCAAAATCCACATCTAATATTTCAGAACTAAACAAGAATGTAAATGTTAAAGCAGCATAGACAAAATGTAAGTACTATACCCTAGTACAAAAATTAAACTCAAAGTGGCCCATGAATTACAAAAGTATTTCTTGACCTCATTTTATTTCTTGTTAGCAAAATCAGAAGACATGCATGTGCAAAAAATTAACACAATGCCAATAACAGTGGTTTATAATTGTTTACTGTCACTTTATCTTAATATGAGCTGGTCACTGCTAGTGAAATATTGTGATCCTGACAATTTCATCTGGAAAAATTAGAGTCTACAAGTGTTAGGATATCAATGAGGTTATAATTATATATATATATATTGTACCCACTACATCTTGAAACACAAAAAATAAATTTGCTGATGTCCTAAGACTTACTGCCATTACAATATAAGCCAAACACAAACTTTGGTCCAGGTCTGCGAAGTAATATTATTCTATAGAAAGCGTTTTTATTCTTCAGATCACAGTGAAAATGACCTTTGATTGTTTGAACCAAAACACATCAGGGTTATACTTTACCCCAACTGCAGGCTATCAACAAAGTTTGGTAACTATAGATACTTCCACATACAATATAGCATGATATGCCCATTTAAGTAGGAAAATACACAAAAAAAAAAAGAGTTATGTGTAATCTCCCTTCACCTACATATTAGATTTAAATGAAATCGCCCCAAAATGCAAGAAGTAATTTTCCGTTAACTCTTATTCTAAAGAATTAAACATCTTAAACAACCATCTTTGAATAGTATCACTCACTGTTTGATAAAGGATAATTTTAAAAAAAATAATCTTACTAATGTTTATTTATCACATCGTCTGCTGAAACAAACAAGGGACGACGCAAAAGTTTCTGCCCGACTCCTGTTTCAATATTTATCTGCTCCATGCTTTTGAAGTTGATGCGGTATTTGAATTTATAATTTTCACAGCTATACAGATAGGTATCCTGGCATTCCTGTGCAAACTTTTGCTCCAAGGTAAACTGCAGCAATCCCTGAAGAAAAAAAAAAGACACCACATATTGTACATTAATATTCAAGGCTTTTAATTTTGTGTGATTTTGTCAAAAATTTGTTTTTTGTGAGGAAAAACAAACTTTAATTACACAATACTTATGTGCTACTATATATTCCCTAGCACTAATCCCCAGTGCAATGTTAATTCCTTCATCGAGGCCCCAAGTGGCCAAGTTGTCTAAAGCGCTTTCCATTACAGATCACTGCCATCTCACTTCCGTCTGCGTGCGTTCAAGTCTCAGATTCGGCGTATCTGTGTGAGAAAGCATGCCAGTAGCTTTTCGTGTGTCAGTGGTTCTTTCCAGGGGTTTTCCCTGGTTCTTCCTCCATAATTAATACTGGCCGCTATGTATAGTCTCTCGTGTGCTGAAAAATGGCGTTAAACCCTACAACAACATCAATTCCTTCATCCAATTAGTAATTGGAAGTCCAATTAACTGTATGCCTTAAAATGAAAAGCAGCTTGAGCTCAGTCTTCATTAATTATTCAGAATATATCGTCCTTCATTGGTTTGGTTCAATTCCATACCTTATCATGAATGATATGTTAGGATTTAAACCAGCAGTTTTTCATCCATGAATCCAGCATAGATTAATGAACAAGATTAAAAAAGGTCATCAGAGTGGGGAGAGAGTTTGGCAAACCTAGTACACATTAAGTTTTGCATAAGTAAAAATCGTTTTACTACAACAACAAAATACATTTTAACTGTAGAAATTCAATACCTGCTATATTACATTGACACTTCCACCACCGCAATGGGCAGAAAAGTTAAATTGTCATAGTGAACTTGTATTTTCTGTTAGTATAGTGCTGCTGCACACAAGTGGATGGCTTAATAATTTTGTGGGCTGCTGAAACAGGGCATAATGCATAAATGCTTTCACTGATGTAACACTGACCAAAACAGTTTGTTATCAACAAGCAATAAAAGCATAAAGCCACAAGATGATGGTGAAAGTATATGAAGGTTCCCAATGTATGGGGGATGAACTGTGTGTATAAAGGGTAATTAAATAAAAACAAAGAAATTTGGTTTTTTTATTGCCAGTCTGAGAACAAATGTTGGTTCAAAATATTCAAGGGAAACAAGGTTGTACTCTTAAGATATACAGTTGACTCCACTTAACTGCACATCAGTTAACTGCACACGCCGAATAACTGCACATAGTCACGCCAGTCCCGTTTTTTCCCAATGCTTTTCAATGGGAACAAACTTCGGATAACTGCACTTTGCTTAAATGCACTCTCTGGATAGCAGCATGATACATTTTCTGCCCGTGGTACATTATTCAATACAATTTTGCTCCAGTTAACAGCACAATGTATAGTCATGATCAGCTATTGCCAGTCCACTGCTGTAGCACTTCAAATAAGCTGACAATTAAGCTGGTAAATGTGACTTCGTAAATGATTGACATGTAAAGGATGTCATAGGTGGTATATACATGTATATCTGCGCCCACTAGGGAGCAATAGCGTGGGAAAAATCATAGTACAGCATGGGAAACATTGCTCTAAACCATCTGGACTTGCATGATTTCAAAGCAACAAATGGATGGTTGAAAAAATGGAAAATGCGCAACAGAATTCAATTTAAACGACAACATGGCGAAAAACAGGATGCAGACAACTTTGGAACTGAAAGCTTTTTCTTCAGGAGATGACCCATTAATGTCAGACAGCAATTTTCGAATAACAAGCGATCTATAGAATTTCTTGAATTTGCTATAATTCCTTGATCCATTGGTTGAATCAGTGAAGTTGTGTTCGGAGGAAGGAAAACACGCTTAACACTTAAGTTAAAGTTGAAAGAGTGGATTCTAATCATTGTTTAAATTTATTCTTCACATAAATTTAAGCGGTGCTGATTTAAAGCTGTACTGTACCATAATTCGGTTAACTGCACACCCTGGTTAACTGCACAGTGTCATGATGGGCCCGAGGCTGTGCAGTTAACCGGAGTCAACTGTATTCTAAATAAATCTTATCTACCTTCAAGGCAATGAAAATGCAAGATAGATTTACCATACATACCAACCCTGAGATGTATAAGTGTAATTTTTGCTAATATATGTTGCAAAAAAGAGTAACCTGAGCATATAAAGTGTAATCTATCTATTACTATTCCTAATATTAGTAGTGAACCTAAGCCATTGTAGCTAATATATTACAGGTATAAAAAAATTCATTTCTTTTTGGTACTTACTACCACTTCAGTAGCCAAATAGTTTTAAAAATGGTATTAACAGCTGCCTAACTTGGCGCTCAGCATTAAGAGGTTCATGTTATGAATGGTAGGCCTGGTGTTAGAATAGTGGTCTAGTGGTTAGTCTCATCATCCACTATGGGAAGATGCTGGTTCAAACCCAGGCCTAGTTATACCAAAGACATAAAAATGGTACTAACAGCTGCCTTGCTAGGTGCCCAGCATCAAGACGTTAGTGTTAAGACACACTTTGTTCGACAATAATTGTGCTATAAGAACAATATTAACAGTCAATCACTTCTGATACATGCATACACATCCATAGCTTTTAACTTCTCGATATAGTAAACCATCATAAGCATTTTTTACCTGATGAATTCCTGAAGACATACAAATATACAAATACCTTATATGTGCACAAGTCCAACAATGACTGCATAATTCACAATCTAAATATCCATATACATGTACCAACAAACCATGTACTTAACACAATTCACCAATAAACTCATGCATCATGATGCAACATAGTAACAATCCAACACTCTATATACATTAATCTTCCATGTTAATAATTTACTATACTCTGTGTTACAACATGTTGATAATTCAGATATACATGAGAAATTAGATTTCTAATAAATTAAATGAACAAAATAATGTATCAATCTTACATCACCTAGTTACGAAAGTGAGACAAGTTCGGGCAAAGATAAGTTACCTCAAGAAGCCTTTGTAAACCCAAACTAAGAATTTCACTGGAATTCCTTCCTGTCATTTAATAAGGGCACACAACTTCGGCTTCTCATAATACAGTCTAATGCCTCTTACTTCTCTATGATCCACATCTGCAACATTTACACATGTACTGACTGGAAAATGAACTTAATCCAAACAAACTGTTTATTGAGACTCCACCCTCAATCTGAATCTGTCAGTTTTTAATGGATGTGGTCTGGTGTATAAGAAAACTGCTTTGAGATAATTTAGCACTTACCTGTTACCAAAGCCTGCAATGTGCAGTTTATTTGTGTCCAGATTTGGTCTAAAGCCCTAATTTTACATAATATGTATTGACATTATCCCAGCTGCTCTTACCTACAAATTAACTATAAGAAAATATGTGCAGTATCAGCAAAATTTTTCCACAATGTGACAGAGCCAAAACATGATTTTCAAAATGACCATGCTGGCATTATTAGACTGGAAGTAAAATTAGCACCATTTTAATATAAAACCAACTAGACAGCGTAAGTAGTCATTCAGTAAAACCCAATACTAATGTGATTATTCATTCTGGAAATTAATAAAGTAAAACATGTTACGAGAGACTGCCCCATCTGCAAACAAAAAGCAATCTCTCAAGACAGGTGGTCTCTCAAAGCAGGTTTATACAAAAAAGTCTTAGACCAGTTTCCAAAGTCCAGTTTCAGATAAATTTCAAGAAAAATAACCACAACCACTGTACATAAATTCTATTCTTATTAATAGTTCTTGCTAAAATATTGTATGCATTAATCTAAAAACAAAATTATATAGCAATAAAGATATACTTCTATTATTATACGCGAAATCACATTTACATTTGAAGATCACACATTTTAGCATAAGAAATTGTTTCTGAATATTTCATCTTCCTTTATGGCAACCTAAAAATTTTTTTACCAATGTTTTTTTAGTTGGAGGTTCATCCACTGTTATTAAGATTCTAGGTGCTAAAATTATTAGTGGTCAGATATTAAATATCAACTGTAAAAAATGTTTTAATTGGGCTGTCAGAAAATAGGAAAAAATCTATACATGTGCATTGCATATCTACTAATTAATGAAATAAAAATAAACAATTATCTCATCCAGAAACAGAACCATTTACTCAGAGACAAAAGTTCCAGGAGAAGACATTCACAAGAGACCTGGTTCTCATAAATGACAACTATTGCAGGATCCTGATTTAATGGCAAGCCTGCCATTATATTTTCAAACATGCCATTAAGCTTGTCAATACACCGACTACAGGCATGACCATCACAGTTAAACCTCAAAGTTACTCACGAACTTCAATACTCGAGGTTATGGTATTTCCCATTATTTCTAAGATGATTAAACATATAACAATGATGATCAAGAAAAGTAGTGCTTAAATTTGTCATGGTTCTATAAACATACAGTCAGCAGAGAATACATAGAAAACGTACTGTCATTGAAGGGTTGCAATTTGAATATATGAAGAAACTGATAAATGTAAAAGTCTTCGCATTCTTAAAAACAGACCTTTTACTATTGCATTCATATTTTTTTAAAAAACCTTAAATACTTAGCTAAAAACAGAAATAGCTGGGAATATTGTTTTAATTTGTACATAGTACAAATCACACAACAAAGAAGTTTTTCTAATTTGCTTTGTACTATAAAGACTGTTGGTCAGATTATATATATATATATATATATACACACACACACACTCGCATATAGTCAAGCCGAACTACAAATTGCACAGACCCAGATCTGCTGTTGAGTCATGTGCCTGCAGATCTGGGTCAGTGCAGTTTGTTAGCAGTAATGATCATACTAGATCAAACAACATATACCCTGATTTGCTGGAGCATTAAGCTATGGCAGATCAGGATTATTGTTGTTTGCAGACTGATTAGAATTATAAACAAGTATATATGGCATCAATGAAAAAGTAACATATAACAGTACAAACCTTTACTTAAACCGGCCAACAAGTTTTGGGAATTAACATATTTTTTTCTAATGGTCTGAAACAGGAGCTGCAACAATGTATACTGGGGTCAAATATATTACAGAATTTATTTTATTTCATACATTAGCCAAGAACTTACAGGTTCCAAAAGGCAACAAATCTCAAAATCATCCATGCAGAACCATCTCCATTGAGTCTTGAAGTTGTCTTCAGAAGATGGCTTGGCAAACTCGGCATAGGACTTTGTGGACAATCGTCTTGCACTGGTGTTAATGGTAAAACTGGAACTTCCACTGTCTGTTACAACTGTGGTCATGGTGTCTAGATCAAGTGTAGCATTGTAATTGCGGCCCTCAAAAATGATCTGAAAATAATACACAATTCAATTTTCTTTTAGCATAAACATAGCACCATAGTACATTAGTTTCACACTTTCATCACTGATATTAACATCTTATGATCAGAATTTTATTACCATTTTTATTTGAGATGGAAGTAATTACAAGCATCCTCACTGTTTTGTGTCCCCATCACTTTCCTACCACTGGGATGGGTGTGTGGATGGGGAGGTGCAGCTTCCGTGACATCATAGTGAATACAATAACCATTCATAATTTGATGACTGAATGGATGGATGCACAGACTGAGGGTGGATACACACACACACACACTGATAAACTCAGGAATGGATACACATAGCGATTGATTAATGAATGAATACACACACTGAAACACTGAGGAAGGGATATAATAGACTGAGGAAGGGATACACACACTGATAGTCTGAGGGATGGATATACAAATAATGAAAGACTGAGGGATGGATACACACACTGATAAACTCAGGAATGGATACATACACCGACAGATTAATGAATAAAATACACACACTGATACATGGAAGAAGGGATATAATAGACTGAGGAAGGGATACACACACTGATAGACTGAGGGATGGATACAAAGACACTGATAGACTGAGGAAGGGTTACACATACTGATAGACTCAGGAAGGAATACACACACTGATAGACTGAGGGAGGGATATACAGATACTGATAGAATGTGGGATGGATAAACAAACATTGATAGACTGAGGGATGGATACACAGACACACTGATAGACTGAGGGATGGATACACAGACACACTGATAGACCAGGGGATGGATAAAAAGACACACTGATAGACCGAGGGATGGATACAAAGACACACTGATAGACCAGGGGATGGATATACAGACACATTGATAGAACGAGGGATGGATACAAAGACACATTGATAGACCAGGGGATGGATATACAGACACACTGATAGACCGAGGGATGGATACAAAGACACACTGATAGACCAGGGGATGGATATACAGACACACTGATAGACCAAGGGATGGATACACAGACACATTGATAGACAGTGGGATGGATATACAGACACACTGATAGAACGAGGGATGGATACAAAGACACACTGATATACCAGGGGATGGATATACAGACACACTGATAGACCGAGGGATGGATACACAGACACACTGATAGACCGTGGGATGGATATACAGACACACTGATAGAACGAGGGATGGATACAAAGACACACTGATAAACCAAGGAAGGGATACAAAACACTAATAGACCAAGGGATGCACACACTGATAGACCAAGGGATGGATACACAGACACACTGATAGACCGAGGGATGGATACACAGACACACCAATAGAATGAGAGATGGAGACACACCGATGGATGGATGAAATAATGGGTGCACAGACACAGATGACCTTAGGAATGGATGTGTGGACACAACAATACTTTTTAAAAAGTCCATTTTCGCCAATCCCTTCCCAGCAGTACCTGGGCACAATAATGAATAATGCCATGCTGGGAAATCTGAAGAGAAGCAGGTCATATGGTCATATGGTGCTTGGCTTATTTCCTCACAATTTCCCTTTACACCATGTATGTGGCAAAGAGCGTAAAAATGCAATTTTAAGGAAGGGGTTAATACTAATCTGAATGATGTAATATTTAGCTGTTAATATTGTGTAGTTTTATGTTCCAGGACAAAGTTATCATCTTACATAAATTAAGATCTTGTCCTCCCATAGATGAAAATCCATAGATAATTCTGGAAAGACAACAAAAGAGAAAACAGACCCAGCCTGCTACCCAAGTCAATTGGCATGTGACATAATCTTCATTCTTTATTGGACAAAGCTACTACTGGTACATCAGAGAAGGGTTCGCAAGGGTTAATCTTGCGTTACCGAGACATAACTATAACATTAATATATTAGTTTTACCCCCACCCCCACCATGATGCATTTTAGTATCAGTACTATGTTACCTATTATTACTGCATAGCCAATGCAGCGTGGGGCTGATAGCCTTGAGAGAGAGAACTGGCATAACAATTATATACTCACTCTTACTGTATGATTTTTTTCTTCTCTACTTCTGAAATTAATATCCCCTGAATGAAAGATAACTGTTGCAGAAGGATAGATAAGTTCTCTTGATTTCTTGTGCAATCCACATAGAAATACATGTGGTGGATACTGAAATGTCAAGCACAGTTCTTTAAGAGAAGAAAGAGGGGGATTCCTACTGCACCAACTGCAAAATATTCTCCTCTTTGCATCATAGACCTTGGATGTGGATTGTTACCTGGCTTGAACGATGCACTCTGCTCAAAACTCTGCCCTGCTGGATCGATAACCAAACCTAAAGGTGGAGAATGTATAGGATGTTGTGTAGGAGGAACACTTATGCTGAAACGGAAAGTCCATTCCTTTGTGAAATTCCTGGTCTGGTCAACCAACAGATCAAGAAGATTACTGAACCACTATCATTGGGACAGGCTATCAGGATGAGCTGAGCTGTAGAAATCATGACTTCCTAAAGGATCTGAAGTCCGCCAAGGATCTCCCACCCACCCCAATTCTGAACAGGTTGTTTGATACGGACCACTCCATGATGACAACATGTCTGCCCAAACAGTCCTATTGCTGAGAATGTGACAAACTCAGATAGTAATCAATTCTGAACTTGTACAGCAAAAAGAGATTCCAAAATTCATCATATAGAGAAGGGGCATGTGTGCAGCCTTGTTGCTAGAGGTATGCTATTACTTTGTATTGTGCTGATGTACCTGTTAGGGCTATGAAATCTGCCCTCATTTCAATATTAGTTATGTTCATACATGAGACTCCAGTCTGAAACTAACCATGAGTTTCTTACCAACTCAACTGATTGTTAAATTCTGACCCTGGAGAATCTCAGACTCACTGGATTTTACACTGCCAAGAGGAGAAAGTGGATAGAGCTGAATTGTAGTCTTCCAAGGTGAAAATAGTCCCCTGCACTTTTATAGGTTCCCAGAAGAGACAGATATAAGTTTAAAAAAAGGACCAAGTTATGGCTCTCATGTCTTCTAACAGGGTCAGGATCCTCTCCATTCTGTCCAATGGGCCCCTGATCCCTTGTTTACAAAGAAATTCAAAGACACATATACAAAGGCAAAACATGGCACAAGCTATAATATCTCTAGTCTGGATATAGTGCCAAGCCAGTCCACTGTGAACCAGCAGTGGGACAAAACATGACTTAGGAACTCTATGTGGCTATTGTGGACAATACAGATTAAATACTATGTGATAGGCAGTGACCTCAGGTGGATGCCAACTACTTCAACAACTCCAGTAAAGGTTATAGTCAATATTAGATCATAAAACACACTTCCCAAAATCAGATAGGACTTTATATAAAACCTGTTAGGACAAAATATTAGGTATTCTGGTGGGTAATGGAGAGCCCCCCCCCCCCCCCCTGCCATCCCCAGTTACCAAGATTAATGGCAAGTCTAACTCGGGCTGTAGTATACATCTTGAAAGGTTCCACCTGCAGAAAACTGTTAAGGTGGAAAGGTGTATGATTAGCTGAAACTTTCCTCCTATTCTGGAAACCAGAGAGAGTAAAATACCAAGAATTGGTCATCCAATACCCTGTCTACTGCATCCTTCTGTGGAAAGGAGAGCAGATATTTTAAACACACCCATCAATAGAGGTAGAAGTGAATGCAGGTTCTCAACAAATGACATTTCTGGAATTGATGCTGGTATTATCTTTTCGCAAGTGTAAAGACCCACCCATCATAGACAGTTGAAAAGAGATCTAGTTTTAGGCATATACAGCAAATGATGCAGCAGGAATGCTTACTGAAGAAGGATTAAATCCATATGGATGGCCCCATACATTTCTTAGGGATATGTAACAAACCCACAAACTTACTTGCCTAATCCAGAAACCTGAACAACTAGCTCATCGATGAGAGTGAGGATTAAATTGAGATTGCTTCTTGGACTATAGCTGCATGACTTTAATGCAGTACTTGGCTAATGGCAGACCACACTTACTTACAAATAACCTGTATTGTTGATTCCTCAGGTCCATGGAAGCCACACAGGAGATAAAGCCTTCAAAGGCAAACTTCATCTCCAAAGGAGCACCTTGCAGGAGGTTTCTGCTGTACCTAAGCAAGACCTTAAAAGAGTCCAGAGCCTTGTTCTTGCAGAGGTGGAGTAACTACAAAAATAGTGCCATACATCTTGAGATGTTAATGTCTATGCCTATCTATTTGGACCTGGAATTTCTTATCAGAGAAGTCCCAATGCAGACAAACACTTAATAATCAGTGACTCAATGCTCAAGCTGGCCCAAATCAAGAGATATAGTCAGGTGTCATTGGCAAAAATGACTGGCAATGCAATCACTACAGAATGCCAAGGAAATACACCGAAAACAATCTCCTCACCGACACAGTCTTTCAAGCTCAATATTGAGATTCAGTCCACAAAACAAAAACATGCAGAAAGGAAGAATGTCCCCAAACTAAAACAGGAGATTGAGAAACAGGAATTTGTCCTAGAATTCTGCATCAGCTAGAAGAATATAAACTCTTAGAATGTCAAAAATGGGCATCATTCAGTGAGATTTTGTGTACTCAACTGCATCCCAAACTATCAGAATGATGAAGCTATACAGAGAAGGAAAAAAACATCTGCTAAAAAACCCTGTTAGATGGAACTTTATCATCTAAATACTGAGTGCTGACAGCACAACACTGCCTAGTGCAATGCAAGGATACTGCAAAGATGGGCAGAACACTTTAACTATCAAATTTCATCTATCAGTGAGGAAACAACTGACTGTCCAATGTGGAAATCAACATATCACTTGCTGATCCCAGATGCCCACTGAAACTGAGAAATGAAGTGACCTCCTGTCTAATGGTAAAGCAACTGGAGAAGATGTTATACTGGGTCACACTGAGCACAGAAACTGATTGATCTTCCATTCAATGTGGACTCAGGAAACTTTACAAGCAGAAAGGCAACAGACTATCCTGTGACAACCAATGGAAAAGCTCCTTGCTTTTCAATGCTGGCATCATGGCATCATCATCACTAGAAATCTGATGAATTACCTTGTGCATCATATCAATCAAAGATTTGTGCCGTACAGTCAGACAGTGTGACTTCAGGAAAGAATGAAGGACAACAGACATGCTGCTTGCAGGTTCTCAAGAAATGCTAGGATAAAAAAACTTCAAGCTGTACATGAGCTTCGTCAACCTGACATTAGCTATTGGCACAATGAACTGTTGAGGGCCTTTAGAAGAGCATAGCAAAATTTGGTTGCTAAGGGAAATTTATTGTGATGGTTTAGCAGTTCCATGATATGGATGATTGTAAAGTTATATGAACCATTCTCAGCCACCATTATAATGGAATCAAGCAAGGTTGTATGATGGCCCCAACCATCTTTAATATGATGTTCTCTGCCATGCCAACTGATGCCTTCTGTTACTATGACACTGGGATCAACATCAGACACCAAAGTGATGGCAATCTCTTCAATTTGAAGAAACTATAGGCGAAGACAAAGTTCAAGGAAGTGAATATTCATGATATATTTCCTGATGACTGTTCTCTGAATACCAGAAATGAGTCCTTGCAACCAAGTATGGACCATTTCTCTTCAGATTGTGACAATTTCAGTCCCACATTCACCTATCTCAGCAGCACACTGATGTGCAGTCCATATCAATGATGAAACAACATAAGAATTCCTAAAGCAAATGTAGCTTTTGGCAGACTATGTGCAAATGTGTGAGAGCACAAAAACATGTCTAACTTAAGGTATACTAAGTCACTGTGTTGCCAATCCCGCTGTATGCATGTGAAACATGGACCGTGTACAGATGCCATTCCAAAAAGCTGAACCATTTTCATATGAACTGCCTGAGGACACAGATGAAAATAAGATGATAGGACAGGGTCCCAGACATGTAGGTTCTCACATTCAACATTAACACCCTGCTAATGAAATCACAAATGAGACGGGCAAGCCATATCATCAGGATGTCAGAAGAATTATATCTTTAATGGCATGCTGAAGGAAATAAAGTTATCTCAGGGTGGTTGAAATAAGTGCTACAAAGTTTCTCTCAAGCCATTTCACAGAGGCTCGCTCCACCTGACGCAATCTCATCCATACTGGAGCTACAAACTTTGAACTGAGGAAAACTGCAGACTAAGCAGTTCAGAAGCAAAGCAGAATGTTCTCTATTCATCGAGCAACCTAAGTGGCATACACTGTCAAGTATGCCACACAGAGTTCAAGTATGCCACACAGAGTTCAAGTATGCCACACAGAGTTCAAGTATGCCACACAGAGGTCAAGTATGCCACACAGAGTTCAAGTATGCCAAACAGAGTTCAAGTATGCCACACAGAGTTCAGAGCACAAATTGTCCAAATTGTCAACTCACATACAGGACAAACAAGAACAACATAGAAACCCATATTTGAATTCCAGAACAAATATTTGTCAAGCAAAATAGCAAACGTTCAATGCAGCATGAATAAAACTGAACAAATAGACATCAACTTAAAGAAATTTCCACTGAATGTGAAGATGGAATTTTGTGATAAGCATGCGCCTCATTTCCATCCTGGAAAGGTAGATAGCACAATTTGTATTTTACTTATATGACAATGTACCATATATAATCCCCTTAAACAACATAGACACTATTCTGCCATCTCATAATGAGCTGGCATATCAAGGTAGAAGCTATTCGCTTCTAACAAACAGTGCAGATCCAAATGTAGTGACACGTTATGCAACAGCAGGTCTGGATCTAAGCAATTCAGTTCTGGATTAAAGCTGTTCAGGTCTGGATTCGATTTATAAGTGAGTACCGACGACAATCAAAAAATTTGTATAATGAAATTGAATTTTGTTTTTGGAGCTGGGAAATTTCTTAGTTTAAGTTTTATATTTATCCATCCAAACAATATTCAATGACTATAAAAGACTTTTAAACTATTAGCTAAAATGTGAATAATAAATCCTAGACCATATAAAGAAAACACCTCATGTTTGAAAAAATACTACATGCATGTAGAATCATTTAAATCTAACAGAATATGTCACTTTAAAAAAAAAATTCATGACGATTTCAATATCAGATGTTAACAAACTGAAGGTATATGCTTACCATTGTCTGAAATGTACTCTTCTTATTACAAAATGCTTTTTCTGCCTCAATCATCGTCAGCTTGTCCAGAGTCAGCCAAGAATTAAACATCTGAATCTGCCAGATGTATGGCAGCTTGATGCTTTCAACGTGATGAAATTTACAGGTAGCTGTCTTGCACTTGTCAACAAGATAAAGATCACAGATTGGAGTGGACTGAGCAGCATCTGTCTCCAGGACTGAATCTACAACAATCAAATAACAAGTACTGTCGGTCATTCTGAAGTCTGTTTACAAGAAAAAAATTGTTATTTACCAAGAAAATAAAAACTATATTGTGGATACAGTAAACCAACATGTAATCAATGATCACAACCTCACCTTTACCTTTAGAAGTCTCTACTGTAGCAATTTTTAACATAAATTTTTATGCAGAAAATAATACTGAATAGTTGGCCAATTTTCTGATTTGTCTACTTCTTTTTCTTTTCTTTTATGTCATTACAAACTTTTAATGACCAGTTATGAAAAATACTGATAACAGCTTTTTCTGTTGTGATTGTGTCCTAGTAACGCAATGCATTCATGACCACATCAGTTGTTTTCTGCATGCTGTCTATGTGTTTATCTAGAATTGTACATCTTCAAGTTATACGATATACACTTTAAATGATTCTAGCAAGACCAGTGCTTGTGAAATGAAAATCAAAACACACAAGCCATAAAACATGGGACATAATGGGCTACTTCAGCACATAAATAAGGGCATAATGCTCTTCAAGAGATGTAACTTCAAGATGTTTTACAATTCTCGATAAGCACATAGACAGCATGCAGAAAAAAAACTGATGTAGTCATGATCATAACTATAGAAATGTAGATCAGTGACCTTCTTTTGTATGCATCTGGTATAACTTTAACAAAAATTCAATTAAACAAGAAATGTTGGTGACAGTGTCTTACTTTGTCTTACTTTTAAAGTGAAGTTGTCGCTCTAATTTAAATACAATCTCTCACAGAGTTTCATGATTCCAGCTATTTTGTTTTGTTTGTTTGATTAGGATTTTTAACGTAGCTTTAACAATTTTTCAGTTGTATATCGCTACAATGTCTGCAGTATGGCAGTTTATAGTGATGTCTAGCACTGGGGCATCATGCCACAGACATGTAGCATGATGTCCCACCCAGTCACATTATCCTGACACCAGGCCGACCAGTCCTAACACTAACCTCTTAATGTTGAGTGCCAAGCAAGGCAGCTGTTAGTACCAGTTTTGTAAGTCTTTGGTATGACTCAGCCATGGATCGAACCCACGACCTCCTGCTTCCGCGGCGGATGCTCTAACCACTAGACAACCAAAATGGTCGATTCCAGATATAACAATGACAATATTTTACTGGAAGTAAAAAATAAAATCAAAAGGTCATGAGCTAAATGTAAAAGCGTAAACTGTGAAAAAAAGGTATGAGTCATCTTCTGTAACAGAGTGAAGCACTAAAAGAGCTACATACTATATGATCTTGTTTCATGAGAATGACATGAATAGTGCTTAAAACTAAACCAAAGTGAGTGATAGCTGAAATTTTTTTATCACAGTGGCCTTAATTTGTTATGAAAGTTTATTACAAAAAAAAAAAAGATACAAACAATGAACAAGTTTAATAATTCTAACAAGTGCACAGAGCTGGAAAAAAATAATTTAAACACAATACTGACCCAAAGTCTTTGAAGAGTAACATTCGTCACAGTGACCTAAATTGTGATTTATTACGAGTCTATGGTCTTAACATAAGAACAGAAAAGAAGGTGAAGCAACAATCCTTGAAAAATTCAACAAATAATTTATTTCCCTAAAACACAAAGTGAAAATGTAAAAAGCAATAACAGCTTTGAGAATTAAATTGAAAATAATTCTATAATTATTAACACAAGTCGAAATGATTAAAACCGCTCCGGTGGTCTAATGATTAGAGCATACACCGCGGAAGCAGGAGGTTTTGGATTCGATCCCTGGCCAAGTCAAACTACAGACTTACAAAAATGGTGCTAACAGCTGCCTCGCTTGACGCTCCATTCCATTCTAATGTTGCTGAATTAAAATTGGATAAGTCATGCCAAAAACGGTGAAAATGAAGTTATCTAACTAGTTGCTAAGGCACACAACTAATAGGTTCCAAACTAGACAAATTTCTAGAAAACTTAATCTGAGAATCAATCAGAGCAAGTTACGATAAAAACAAAGCTACTTTTGAATAGAAATCAGATTTTCAACTGGTTGTTATGGAAGCTACATTGTTGACAATGATGTCATCTTTAACAAAAATCTGGTAAAACATGTCCTTGTAAAATTTCTTCATAAGAATGATCAAAACTTCCTGAGAAATTCTGTAAAAGACGTAAAAATGTTTCCCATTTGGTTCTTGTAAAAGCCACACACCATTTCCAAGTAGTCAATCTTGAAAAAATAACAAATTGGGTAAAACATGTCATATCAGTTGTTGCTACAAAATGTAAACAAACACCCAACTCAACCTAACTCAACCTTGCTAGAGAAGAAATTGAAAAATAGTTATTTGGCATGGTTGTTATGAAAGACAATGTTGCTAAGAAGTAAAGCTGTACCAATGTCACTTTGTGCAGATTATGCTGATACAGCGTATAGTCGATTATTAAAATTCCTGATACCGATTATGAGACCAATTATTTCATTATCACAGTATATACTCATGTATAAGCTTAATAATGTAGGAAAAAATAAAGGTCTGGAAGAAGGGGGGGGGGTATCCATGGGACAATGTCTAAACTTTACCATTTTTAGGTATTTTTGTTGACTACTGTAACGGCTGTAAATGTTGGGACATGAAACAATAATTCTTTCCGTGTTCTATAACATAGTATTACAGGACTGGCTAAAGAACACATTAACTATAGTGAGTAATGTTTTGTAGTAAATTTGGAAATTTCGCTTGCTATCTAATCTGCCTAGCTAGCTGCTAATGTGTATTCTGGAAGTTCAACAGCCACACGAGGCCTCAGTGGCACATTAGCTGCTGTGATTGTGATGAGTGCATGAATGGTATTAATAATTTGTTGTGTGTGTCCAGACAATCAGTGGTAGTTTACAGCAAGTGTGTTAAAAAGTATTTACTTTTTAGAATATATTACCTTTCAATTAACCCCCAAATCAAATGTTTATTCCTTAATTTCCACTATTTAATTCTGATTTAAAATTCAAGGCATGTCAAGATGAATGTTATGATTTATATTTTGGAAATTTGTTAATTTTTAAATTTGTTTACATCGGCACTGATTATTTCTGCCGATATCGATTATACCAATTGTTCTAATACCTGGCCAGATTTTGAGTATGGCCGATTAATCGGTACAGCTTTACTAAGAAGCCATTCTAAACAAACATCTATCGGAGTGAGTTTAACCTAACATGCATTCTTGCCAAGTTTATTAAAGTTGCTCAGACATTCAGGAAAAGAAATTAAAAACAAGTTTTCCATACGGCTGTAATGCAATCAATACCAGTCAGTGGAGCCAGCAAAAAAGCCAATTTTAAACAGAACATGTTTTGATAAAAATTGAGTCAATATTGATAAAACTTTCTAGGAATGTGGAAGGTACAGTATAAAAAAACTGAAGTTGAAAATAGTTTTTTTCCCCCAAACCTAGTTACTATTAAAGGAAGCTACACTGTTCTAAAGGGAGATAATGCATACAAAATACAGATCATGTCCTAAGAAACATTCACAAACATTCTGATCAAAATCGGCCATTATAAAGAAGTTGACCCTCTCAGCTGATAGATAAAAGTCCCATAATTCCAAAATAAGCTACCTTGGACACAATCTTGACCAGGCAGTGGTTGCAGAAAGACTGTCTCTCCAATACCATGACAAAGCAATGCAATCTTCAAGTCCTTTAAACCATAAATGTGGAAAAACCATGATCAACAAAAGATATTATGACACTAAGAAGAGTAAATGTTACAATTTCAGGCAAGCTCCAAGAAACAAGACAAATTTTTAAAATTTCTTTTTTTCACTATCACTTTTCTAAGATAAACTGTTTGAAAATCCTGGTCAAATAGTGTTAGATAAATTTTAAGCTGTTCACATTTACTGTGATTTAATTGCCCACCTCCACGGTCTGTGGACAACAGAGTAGTAATTTATTTGGACACATTGTTTCAAGAGCCCGAATAGATTGTCGGCTTATACCTGAGTACATAATATGATAATCAAATAATCGGTCTCATAATCGGTATCGGCAATTTTGATAATCGGCTATATGCGGTATCGGCATAATCGGCAAAAAGTGACATCGGTACAGCTCTATTTATTGTGATTTAAGTCTTCCATCAAACCATATTACCACAATGCATACACTTTGGATTTTCAATAATATTGTCTTGATTATAAAGTGCTCCACATGACCATAACCATTATGCAAACTATATCAGAAAGTTCCAAAGGATGCCAATCAATTGAGGCAAGGTACAGCAAGTTTTGAATGCTGGGAAATGCAACCTTTTAGCAAGAAAAGTTTCAACAGGTAAAGACCTCTCCATATTCGCAGTAAATTCGAAAAAGAAAAGCTTCAGGAATTAAATTTTTGCACAAACTATGCATACCGTTTGCCAAAAGTTGATAACAATTTTAAAAATGTTGGACCAAGCTTTCATAAACACATGCAAATTATGCAAAGCGCACCTGATATGCCACACAAATTTTATATTAAAAAAGCTGATCTATTGGAAACTGAACAGATCTAAATGATTCTGGAATTCTGAAAGATTTGTAAAACGGCATGGACCTTAATGCTAACGTCCAAATCAAGAAGTCTTGCATCAGTATCAGTGTATCCCCTAGGGGTCCAAGTCTGTGAGTCAAAAGTCTCCTTAGTGTCAAAACTGGGGGTCAGGCTGAGTAAATACCAAACGTTGGTATCAAAACTGGTGGTCAAATTAAAGATTTTGGGGGTCTCTGAAGCGCAAATGAGGGTAAAGGGAAACACTGATCGATATAATCATTAAGAGGTCATCAACTAAATTAAGTTCAGTTCCTCCTGCATGAAAGTTTAAGGTAATTTTTTTACCGTAATTCTGCAGAAAAATGTTGCATTAAAAATTACAATAAAATAAACATACCTATAGATGGCTTTTCCTCCTTCTTTCTGCTATTCATCTGTTCCTTATTAAAATTTTCAGTTTTACCAGCACTGTATTTTCTGCGACTCTCAGGGGTGGGAGAGGTTGAAGATTTTCTATGTCCTTTCTTAACATCACTAATTTTACTCGTGTCATAAAATGTGCTTTTCTGCTCATTGTTAATGTTGCTGGTGCTGCCTGCCTGTTTATTCAATCTATTCTGGGAAATGTATCTCTTATCTGAAATTGATTCTTTGGAGCCATGAGGAGAGATGTCTTTAGACTCTCTGTTTCCTTTACTGGTGAAGGCATTCAAGAAAATCACTTTCTTTAACAAAGGCTCATTCCAATTTGCTATCTGGTAGGCTGTTAGAACACTTTTATTCTGTTCTGTTTCAAAGGTGTGGCTCAATCTGCAATCGGATCCATTTTGACATCTGCCAAACAGATTGTTTATACAAATGTGAAGATAAGCACAAGCTGGGAGACGGCAAATGTGAATTGGAGTGTGTTTGTCACAAACATGGGGAAACCGCTGATTGTAGATCAAACGTATCTCTTCATTACTGAAGATATCCAGTCCCAGCTTTGATATCAGACCAGCATTTGCCCGGTCATAAAAGTTGTGTGAAAATGGACACTTCTGTCCTTGTTTGCAAGAGCCAGCAATAAAATCCTTGCATACATGCGCATGGGAACAATCAGATTGGTCGCACCTTTCTTGTCTGCTTAGACGATTATAATCTAAACAAAATGTTGCTTCTCTGTAAAAAGGAACAATAAATTGATAATTCTTCTCTTTGTTTTCAAACATTATAAATCGTCTTTGATGACTACGAAACCAACTTGGAATATCAAGTTCTTTGGGGAACAACTTCATTTCAGCTATATTTTTCAGAGATATTGGACCTCCCACCTCTTTTATCAAATACTCAAAGACTTTATTTTCTTCTGGAGGTTCAGTGGGTTCTCTGTCATGGCTTTTTGGTTTGGTTTTTTCTGCAATCTCTGTATCTGTATCTTCTGAATCAGAACAGTCTTCTTCACTCTCATCATTTTCTTCATCTCCACATTCTGAGCCAACCTCACTGTTCTTTTCATCTGTGTTGTTTCTTTTTCTTTCACTTTGGCCTCCCCCACTCCCACGGCGTCTACCTCGCCCTCTTTGATCTACTCCTATTTTGTTCTTTCCTCTTGATTTGTTATCTCTGTGCCCATCTTTCTCAACATCCCACCTTTTTTCTTGTCTTTGGCCACCTGCCTGTCCAGACCCTTTCCTCATCCCCATTTCTCTTTGTTGGTTTTGATTAGTGTTAAGATTACTTGGTACATATGATGGGTGACGTGGTGGCATCCCTAGTAGGGAATTCTGGCCATACTGTGGGGGCATAAATCCTGTTTGTCCAGCTGAAAAATAAAGTCAGTCAGTCAGGCTGGATGAATAAGTATATTGTACAAGAGTACCATGGACCACCAATTCTCACCAGCACGTAGATGCAATTGTCTGATCCACATAAATTTCAGACTTATAGCTGCATGCACATACCTAGTGCTGATGATAACAACTGGGACCAGTCTACACCTAATGTCCCTTTACCTAAAGGCGACTTTAAACAAATTTCAGATAATAAAAAACTGTGTTTCTGAATATTAAAAATAATCTCAATATTTTGTCTCTGTTAAATAAATATATTTTTTATGCAATAAAAGTTCATAACTTCTAAATCTGCTTGCACTATTTTATTCCCAAACTTTGTAATCTGGGTTGTCACTATAACATATTGTCTCCAATGTATATACTGTTTATCAGTCCAATTCGCTGGTGCTGGAATCTTACATGAAAAAAAATTCATCCCTTCAGGCAATAAAAGTAGTGAACTTGATTGATCATAGTATTTCCAAAAGCTGCAACCAATTTTTTTCTAGTAAAATATATTTCTTTAATAATACTTACCCAATCATAATAGCTTAGTTTAGTTGAATTACTTGCTACCGTGCCCTCCCAGGTAATTTGTTTTATAAATCTAACTAATTAAAAGTTATCTGCCCACCTTAGTGGCAGAGAGTGTGATCTAACCTTGATACCAGATTGGCACCAATCCTGTGAAAACATCAATTACTGCTAATTTAAAAGTGGAAGGCATGCTCTCTATATGGATGTACCTGTGAGGAAGCTGGGGAGATATATGTTTATTATGATTGGGTAAATAATATGGATAAGATATATTTTACTAGAAAAATTGATTTCTTCTTTAAATACATTACCCAATCATAATACCTTAGAAAATAGGCTAATTGAGAGATCATCTCCAGTCCCCTAAGGTATGTGAGATAGCTTCTAGATATTGAGCTCGATTGGAAAACTGACTCCATAGGTCAGGGAGTGATTTTGAAGGGGAAAAATATTTCCCTCATGTAAATCCAATGAAAATCTTGAAGACGCATCTCTATAAAATTATCCAACAACCTAGAGGGGTAACCTATTGCACCGTAAGTAAAGGCTCTTCCTGATCTAATTCAGCCTTTTAAGATAAAAGATCTCTGATAAAACAGGACAATTGTACTTGGATCTTCATCCTATGGCCAAAGTATAGCTGTTCTGCTCATATGCAATGTTTGTGGCAACTGTCCTAACTTTGTGAACTGATTTGTACAGCAAATTCATTGGTGTGGGTTTAGTGTGATATGCAGAACAGATAATCCCACTTTATGCAGGATGAAAGTGACTGTGTTGATATTTAATCCTTCCCCTCTTTTGAAAATAAAAAAAGGTGATCTCCCTCGATGAAACAGCTTGTTCTTCATGAAATAACCGCTCCAGTGGCCTAGTGGTTAGAGAGTCCGCCTTGGAAGCGAGAGGTCGTGGGTTTGAGCACTGGCAGTCATACCAAAGACTTACAAAAATTGTACTAACAGCTGCCTCACTTGGCGTTCAGCATTAAGAGGTTAGTGTAAGGACTGGTCGGCCTGGTGTCAGGATAATGTGACTGGGTGGGATTTCATGCTACATGTCTGCGGCATGATGCCACAGTGCTAGACATCACTATAAACTGCCACACTGCAGACATCATAGCGATATGACTGAATTTTTTTTAAATAGCTACATTAAAAATCCTGATCACACACACACACACTCTTCCTGAAATACCACACTTCAGAACTCACACTGGGTCCTGTCAATGACCTTGGGATGAAGTTTCCAGAATAGACAAGAATTATTTGATAACCCATGAATGGTAACCTGTTCTTGGCAATGAAAGCAGGGGGTCTTTGAGTGATATTCAATTTTATTCCCTGATTTTCCTGTCAATAACCAAATTGTCACCAGGAAGCAGGACTTGTAAGAGATGAACAAATTAAGCTCCTGAGAGCAGTGTCTTGTTCAGCCAGGTTAATACCCATTATAAATTCACCTTGGGTAAGTATACATCGTCATTGGGCAGGTGATTGGATACATATTGGTTTGCCCTATATTCTCTCTTCTATGGTAACAGTGAACCAGTGATTGTATAATGGCAGGTAATTTGTGATGCTTTTCAGTAAGAGGAATATCAAGTCAGCTACTGAGGTATGGATGCATATTGGTATAAAGTGTTCTTTTGCTCTCTATCTACTGAGATTACATTATATTGCCTTCATATGCCTCTAAGGTAGATGGCCATCTCACTTGAAGGATTCTCCATCACTTGCAAGAATGTTTTGTTCTTAAGGGCATATGTTATAAGATCAAGATTAGCTGGATCAATAAATCTTGGTTGGAACAAACTACCTACCATTGAGGTTGCTTAACACAGATGAGGGAATATCTTGATTCCTATCGTTTCAGTTGCAAGATTGATTGGGTTCATCTAAGACTTTCCATTAGAATGAGCAAATCAAGATGAAGAAACAACACTTTTGATTCCTGTATCATCTTCAGAACCTAAGGTGTCGGAGAAGTGGATACATTTGGTCATTCCAATGTATATTATCCAGGCTGTTTGGATCTCGGATGGTGAGATTTGGTATTTGTATTCTACCATTTCATCGATACATCCATCATTGGTTGATCCCACCAAGCGTCTATTGAGTGAAAACTTAGGGATCAAGAGACCATTCCATTTGCATTAGTTTGTTCTTGCAGGACTCTTGCTTCCCTAGTTTTCTGTATTCCCAACTACAATGCTGGAGGTTGTAGCTGAATAGTTATACCTGAACCAAGTCCTGAGTGGTTTCCCTGTCTTTGAGATGCATCCTCATATTATGCAGATTGTGAAAGTTGGCCCAATGGTCCAAGGTTTGACCTCCATTGGACCACATAATCATTGTTATGTCATACATGCCAAGTCTCCCAAATTGTCTCGGAGTTTTTTAATTTTTGACCCCATCTTTTGATTTACTGATTTGCTGACAAGATCTCCCAGAAATAAAAAAGCCAAGCACATGTATTTCCAGCTAAAACAAGATTCAATACACAATTCATGATTACCGTAATCCATCAATCAAGTTATTACAATTGGAATGTTCTGTGCCTTTTGCATCGATTCAAGATTTTTTTGGGATGTAATTCATCTATTGGAAAATTATATTTGGAACTAATTTTGTTTACATGGAGCAATATGGAAGTGGAAGGAGACGCATCACAATCGGAATATCATAAGCCTATGCTGTTGTATAGCATGTAGGGCACTCCGCCCGAGATGAATCACTAAATACATAAAAAGTGTTGAATATTCCTAAAACTACTTCCAGGGTTATTTTGAAAGTTCTGGTGCCATGTTGAAATACCTGCTGAAAGATTTGACGGAAAAAAAAAAGAAGAAATATGCTTGCAAGTTCAACAGTGCTTAAATAGGTGAATTCAAATGTGTGAAGCGCAGTGAAAAAAAGAAAGAAAGCTTTGCATACTGCTCAGTTTGCAACACGTTTGAATATTTCTAGTGGGGGAAAAATTATCTTACAATGCACTTGAAAATATGCAGCACATTGCAAAACAAGAAATCATCACATAATGTGCCTAAAGTAATGTAAATGTTTGCACCAACATCAGTTGACAGTGTCACCAAAGCAGAGCTAGCTTTCTGGCAGAGCATAACTTACCATTCTTGGTTGCTGATAATTTTGTGAGTTGTGCAAGGTTATGTTTCCTGACTCACAAATTGGCAATCAAAGAATGGAACCTTCTCCGTACTGGGTTCTATGTATTTCATCTGACACAGAAAGGGTCTCATGGAGTGATAGATAAAACAACTGACCTTCCTTTGACTGTTCCACTCTGTTTTAGGAGAATTCTTGTTTTTATGGTTGTAAATTGACTACAGCTGCTTTTCTACGCCATGTGCTCTAAGGACATCCATAGGGCAATTTGCCTTTCAAATCCCTCTGCTGAGACTGTGCGTGATGGAAGGAATCTATCCTTGTTGGCTTCTTGCAAATTCTATAAACCTGTATATATAGCTTGGCATATGATGGTCTTTAAGGTGCAGGTACAGAGCACTGCACATTGTTCCACCTATGTATCCTTATTCGGAAGAAACTATTCATCAATATTAAACGAGTTTACTATATCATACACCAGATTTGCACATATTAATATGGTTATCCACTTATTAATATGGTTATCACAATGTGAGAGATGCCACAGCAACATGTATAGCAGGTATGTACTACAGGCATACGAGTGTGTTAAGGTGGCAGTCTGATTTTATTAATATGGTTATATTAACGTAAGTGATGCAATTGCCACATGTACAGGTATGTACCACAGGTACCTGAACCTGTTAAGCTGGCTCAGTGATAACCTAAAGTTTTGGAAATCAGTGATAAGAAGAACAGAAATGTTAGAAATGTATAAATGGAGTATGCTTCCATTTGAAGATGAAACTTCTCCAACATGTTTTGAGGTAGAAAACTTCCTGATTGCTTTAATGGATTTGGCTCAAACCCAGTATCTAAGGGAGAGCACTCTAACTGCAACCTAGGTGGGCAGATAACTTTTAGAATTTTTGCTGAAAATGTTTAAAGCTGGAATGGCTGGAACTGTGAGGTACTAGTAGCTTTCCTTATTAAGTATTAAGATTGGGTAACAAATTTGAAGAAGAAATAGTATCCTTCACGTATTTTTCTCAAAAACCTATTTGTTTCTGCTGTTCTTGTAAAACATTTCTTTCAGCTGAAATAATAATGATCCATGTCTTTTTATTTATCAGTTAAAACAAGTTGAAAATATATTTTTTTTAAAAGTTTCAATGAAAAATAATTAAAACTCAAGCAAGATTTAAACTAAATGATGGGAACTATTTATGACTTTTTCATGAATTAACTTTAAGCAAATGAAATCAAATTTAACATTCTTTTATAGTTTGCATGATGTTTGTTTCCGATCTTAAGACTGGATGCAGACCATCTATATAATAAGAAAATAAATGCACGTTCAAAATGCAAGAAATCTTTAAAACCAGTTTATAATAACCGGATACTAAGATTAAAAGACGTGACAGACATATTGTACATCAAGGATAAATGATAAAAGTAGGTAAAAAATATAACAGCAGTCCATAATTTTCTACACCATGACAGCCAATATGAAAGCATACTACATTATGCTTTAGTCTTATTGACACAAGAAAGAGGATACCAAGTGATGTATCGCCGTTTTATTCAAATGATTGTTTCAAATATTTCAAGAATTAAACTGGCTATTTTATTCAGGCATAGGCATTGTGCATGTGCCTTGCCTTTAAATGAACTGCCATTGGTTGACAGCTGACAATGCAGTTAATCAAAAGTAAGTTTATGTAGCTGAAAAAATATGTAAGCAAGCACTAAAGGAATCAACTTGCACTGCATCAAATGCTACACATGTAGCAAATAAAACAAGTTTTGAGAATTGGTCAATATGCACTAACTCCCAATAAAACATCTAAAATGAACAAAACAATGCTGCCCAGTGTCAATGAAGAAACTAAAATCTGAAACTGTACTGTTGTCTGCTTGTCCTGGTGAGTGTTGGCTGGGTACTGACAATTAGCTTGTTCAAATGAATGTTGACTGGGTACTGATTGTCTGCTTGCCCTAGGTATGTGTTGGTTGGGTACTGATTGTTAGATTGTTCTAATGAGTATTGGTTGTTTATTGATTGTCTGCTTGCCCTAGTGAGTGTTGGTTGGGTACTAATTAATAGTTTGTTCCAATAAGCGCTGGCCGTTTACTGATTGTGAAAATGAGTGTTGGCTGGGTACTGACTGAGTGTAAGCGTGTCCTAATGAATGTTGGCTGTTCACTGATTGTCTGCTTGTCCTAATGAATGTTGGCTGGGTACTGATTGTCAGCTTATCCCAATGGATGTTTTCTGGGTACTCAGATTGTCAGCTTATCCAATAAGTGATGGCTGGCTGATACTGAAAGCATTTTGCACATATTTGCTTCCTTAATCAGATAAGTCAACCATGTTAAGCAGCCATGATGCATGTACACATTTCTATGTTTGTCAAGTGTCACAGAGTTGGACCAGGTCTTAAAGAAAAATGTAATGAAAAGTTGATCTAATTGTCACTTAACTGAGCTACTCAAAATGTCATGTTTTGTGATATGAATAATCAACACATCTGCTACCTGGAGGTATCCTTGGTTCGCTGGAAAATCGTGGGAACTGGTGTGTGGTCGGTGGAGGGACATGTTGGCTGTAATGGCCTGGTGGTGGTAACATAGGGCTTGACTGAGACGTACCATATCTAGGTGGTGGGGGCTGCTGGGTATAGGCGTAGCTTTCTAAAATGGACATGCATAATACAGCAATACATAAAAACAGAAGACTCTTCTCTCTGGTATCAAAGTAGAGGTATTACAGTGAGATAACAACAAGAAATTCATTTTTAAAAATGTTTTAAAATCATTTCTAGATGGAAGTAGATTTTATTGGGTCACAGGCTTCAAGAAGCCTTGGAGTGAAAATACTTCATGCATGACTGATGACAATTACTTTAATTATCCACTACAGCTGAAGCATCACCTGAAAACACCAAGCTTACTATCCGTTTCTCTAATTCCTATACTTATTTACATTTACTATACACAAGTCGAGGGTAACTTATCACAATACATAACGTACTGTTATTAATAGTGAAGGTAAACAAGTATTTTTACTACACTGTTCAGAAAGGGATATATGTATGTAGCAAAAAGTATATTTAGTCATGAGCTACATATAATACTTATTTTAATTTAGTAATGCATAAAATGTAAGTCACAGTGACCCGATTGCAAGGATGTATTGCAAACAGAGATTCAACCAGTTATCAAGTTTCAAGATTCAAATATAAACAACACCCAATGAATATTAAAATCAGTGATGTGGCGCACACTAAGGACACAGACCGAAGAGACGATACAACAAATGAAACCGGAATAAAAACAGTTGAAAAATTAATAAAAAGTAAAATATAAAATAAATGCAACCTCAAATCATATTTTCAGATCAATGACCGTACAGATGAGCTTTATTCCATACAAATACTCAAATATATGGACGGGTAAACAGGTCTGTTATAGTGATGTCTAGTACTGGGCATCATGCTGCAGACATGTAGTATGATGTCCCACCCAGTCACTTTATCCTGACACCAGACCTACCGGTCCTAACACTAACCTCTTAATGCTGAGCACCAAACAAGGCTGCTGTGATTACCATTTTTGTTAAGTCCTTGGTATGACTTGGCCAGCGATTAAACCCATGACCTTCTGCATCCAAGGTGGATGTTCAAACCACTAGACCACTGGAGCAGTCATCAATTAATGGTAAAACATGGACGATTATGACCTGTTATTGAAATGAGCAGTGCTTATAAATGGACCATAACAACCCTTTATTGAAATAAGTAGTGCTCAGCTATGGACCACAATAACCTCTATCTGAAATGAGTAGTGCTTATTTATAGACAATAACAACCTCTTATTGAAATGAGCAGTGCTCACTTATGGACAACAATGACATCATACTTAAATGAGCAGTGCTCATCTTTTGACCATAATGACCTTTTGTTGAAATGGGTAGTGCTAATCAATGAATTATAACAACCTCTTATTGAAATTAGTAGTGCTCATTTATGGACCATAATGGTTTCATGCTGAAATGAACAGTGTTCATTTTAGAGCTGTACCGATTAATCGACCGTACGCGCAATCGGGCCGATTATTAGCACAATCGGTATAATCGGGTATCGGCAAAAATAATCGGTGCCGATGCAAATAATTTTTTTAAATAACCAATTTTTCCTGATACAGTCGCATTTTGACTGACCGTAACTTAATCCTTTGTAACACTAGAGCTCAGGATAAATGCAGTATGCAAACAAGTTGCTCATTAACTAACACTACTGTATAGTCGAATAACCATATATCGAGATAAACACATCAAACCATCAATTAATCTTTTGTAACAAAGAGATTGCTCTAATAAAGTATTTAAAAAGAATTTATCTTGCTGCCAGTTGTGCGAAATTTTCAACTCCAGCGTCCGGTAACATTTGTAAACTGCAGTAAACCAGACTAAAGTACATGTCGCTAACCGCCATTGTAGTGCCAAAGTCATGTGAATAGCCAGTAGGATTAACATCAAAGGGAGTAATGATGGATATATACACAGTCAATTTTGAGGTTTGTGTTTTTTCTTTATCTTTATGAAAACTCACAAAACACCGATAGTCCTTATGTCCCAGTGAGAAATTGTTTGAAAGGGCTTCAGTGTAGGTTTGAGTACGTCGTCTGTCTTTCAGTTAATCCGTAATGCCTGGAGGGTGAACGAACTCATTGTCTTTAATACTAGTAAGTGAGAATCATTTCCGGATTTTTTAAAATTATTTTTTATTTCTTTTGTTAGTGTTTCACCAAGCCACTATCTGGTAGAAGGGGCGGTCTCTCATAAGTCATAACTGGTTTTACTGTACCTTTGAAGCACCGACATATACTAAACAAATAAAACAATTCTATATCAATGTTTTACAATTATCTGATGTTGCCGCAGCAATAACGAGTATTTGTTGTCGTCAAAGCAAGCCGACGACCTTTGCTCATAGAAAGTCGGCAATAAACTCAAAAGCATTGCCTCTATTTACATAGTGATCAGAACATATTTATTGTGCCGCAAAACTTTCCTATTTGCAAAAAAAAAAAATCAAATAATTGGTTTCATAATTGGTATCGGCAATTTTGATAATCGGCTATACGCGGTATCGGCATAATCGGCAAAAAGTGACATCGGTACAGCTCTAGTTCATTTATGGACCATAATAACTTCATACTGAAATGAGCAGTGCTCATCAATGGACCATAATGACTTCATACTGAAACAAGTAGTGTTCATTTATGGACCATAATGACCTTTTGTTGAAATGAGTAGTGCTTACCAAGGGACCATAACAACCTCTTATTGAAATGAGTAGTACTCACTCATGGACCACAATAACTTCATACTGAAATGAGTAGTACTCATCAATGAGCCATAATGACTTCATGCTGAAATGAGTAGTGCTCGTTTGTGGATCATAATGACTTCATACTGAAATGAATAGAGCTCATTTGTGGACCATAATGACCTCTTTTTGAAATAAGTAGTGCTCATTCATTTACCACAACAACTTCATACTGAAATGAGTAGTACTCATTGATGGGCCATACTGACTTCATACTGAAAACGGTAGTACTCACTGATGGGCCATGATGGCTTCATACTGAAATGAGTAGTGCTCATCGATGGACCATAATAACTTCATACATGAATGAATAGTGCTCATCAAGATACATACCTTCATTAAGTTTCAGGATTTTAGATAGTACAGCACATACATAGCATGCAAATAATACTATTTGGTCATGAGATAAACACAAAATTTACCCAAGTCTGTAATTTGTTTAAAAGTAGGGCACAGGGACGTTCTGTACAGTTGTGGTATTAGTGATACATTTCCAGTTTCATGCTAAACATAAATGGGTCTTGCAGATTTTGTTTTCATTTCATTTTTTTCCCATTAGATCTGTGCCATAATGAAGGGAATTGTTGATGAACTGGAGAGTAGAATGGTTCTGTTATTCCTGGAGCCATCCCACCCCTTCACTTATCCATCAGTCCCTCCCATTATAGCACATGGATCCACTTTACTGTCACTTCACCACCAATTTTTTAAATTATGCCAATTCACCACCCTTCGTTCACATTATGTCACTACCAATCATTCCCATTGTATCACTTCACCAATTATTTTATTATGTCACATCACGACCAATTATTCCCATAATACTTCAGCACTTACCATTCCCATTCCCATTATACCACTTCAGCACCAATCATTCTCATTATTTTACTTAACCAGCAATCATTTCCATTATGGGTCTTTACCACCAATCATTTCCACTATGGCACCTTACCAATAATTCCCATTATGTCCCTTTACCAATAATTCCTGTGGGGAAGCCAGTATTAAGGGTGGCCGAAGAACATGGGGAAAAAACCAGGAAAGAACCATCGACCCACAAGAAGCTAGTGGCAAGCTTTCTCACATACCCACATTGGCCGAATCTGAGACTTGAACCCACACATACAGAGGTGAGATTAGAGCTGTACCGATGTCACTTTTTGCCAATTATGCCGATACCGCGTATAGCCAATTATCAAAATTGCCGATACCGATTATGAGACCGATTATTTGATTATCATATTATGTACTCAGGTATAAGCCGACAAATTTAGAAAACAATAAAGGCCTGGAATGGGGGTAGGGGCTTATCCGTGGGCCAATGTCAAAACTTTACAAATTTTAGGTGTTTTTGTTGTCTATTGTAACGGCAGTACATCTTGGGACAAAAAATATCCATGTTCTAAGACATAGGCATGTTAAAAAAGTAACTTTTGGTGACCTGAAAATTATTAAACTTTTATAAAGTACTATTTATTATTGATTTTGTTATTATTTTGCATGTGCTTATTTTCTGATTTCCACAACACGAAATTACATAAAGGTCGAGTTTACCAGGGAGACCATATACTATAATAATGTACAGTACTTACGCAGTGCAAAGTGTGCATAGCGTCACTTAAATCCTTTTTTATTCCCAAATATATTAGTTGCAGATTTTGCTTTATTCGTTGTTTCAACCAAAGTGTATTTTTTCAGATAAAATTTCAGCTAATCTGTAATAGCTGTTTCATTTACTACGAATCACCTCTCACGAGTTACTCATTTTCAATGATATAAGTGATCCTACAAAATGAGGTAATATTTTGAGTGTACAAGGGACACAACCGGTATAATTTACATCTTCACGCAGCGTGGTAATAATAAAGGCTAAATTTCTCATATATATCAACTAAGATCAACATCAATCAATTTTAGTTTTGTCTTTTGGCTGAACAAACATGTAACTTTCCACACAATGGAAAGCTTGATGTTTCAGAATCTCCTTTGTTGATAATTGGTCAATTTCCCTATCGTTTTGAGACAACAGTACAGGCCAGTTTATCATTAAAATACTTGAAACTGACTTGTAATAAGAAGAAGAAGGGTATTTTTGCCTCTGGAAATGCATGCTTTGCAAAGTGTGAAATGTGCTGTCGACTCGTTGACTGCATTTACTTTGAAGTAATTCCAAACTAAACTTGTTAGTTTCAAGTTTGACATTATGCAGAGCCGATATTAATAATCCAATCTATTCGGGCTCTTGAAACAATGTGTCCAAATAAATTACTACTCTGTTGTCCACAGACCGTGAGGATGGGCGATTTTTGTTTTGCAAACAGGAAAGTTTCGCGGCACAATAAAAATGTTCTAATCACTATGTAAATTGAGGCAATGCTTTTGAGTTTATTGCCGACTTTCTATGAGCAAAGGTTGTCGGCTTGCTTTGACGACAACAAATACTCGTTATTGCTGCGGCAACATCAGATAATTGTAAAACAGTGATATAGAATTGTTTTATTTGTTTAGTATATGTCAGTGCTTCAAAGGTACAGTAAAACCTGTTATGACTTATGAGAGACCGCCCCTTCTGCCAGATGGTGGCTTGGTGAAACACTAACAAAAGAAGAAAAAAAATAATTTTAAAAAATCCGGAAATGATTATCACTTACTAGTATTAAAGACAATGAGTTCGTTCAACCTCCAGGCATTACAGATTAACTGAAAGACAGACGACGTACTCAAACCTACACTGAAGCCCTTTCAAACAATTTCTCACTGGGACACAAGGACTTTCGGTGTTTTGTGAGTTTTCATAAAGATAAAGAAAAAACACAAACCTCAAAATTGACTGTGTATATATCCATCATTACTCCCTTTGATGTTAATCTTATTGGCTATTCACATGACTTTGGCACTACAATGGCGGTTAGTGATATGTACTTTAGTCTGGTTTACTGCAGTTTACAAATGTTACTGGACACTGGAGTTGAAAATTTCGCACAACTGGCAGCAAGATAAATTCTTTTTAAATACTTTATTAGAGCAATCTCTTTGTTACAAAAGATTAATTGATGGTTCGATGTATTTATCTCGATATATGGTTATTCGACTATACAGTAGTGTTAGTTAACTTGTTTGCATACAGCATTTATCCCGAGCTCTAGTGTTACAAAGGATTAAGTTACGGTCAGTCAAAACGCGACTGTATATACAACTTTTATCAGGAAAAATTGGTTATTTAAAAAAAATATTTGCATAGGCACTGATTATTTTTGCCGATACCCGATTATACCGATTGTGCTAATAATCGGCCCGATTACGCGTACGGGCGATTAATCGGTACAGCTCTAGGTGAGATGGCAGTGATCTGTAATGGAGAGTGCTTTAGACCAATCAGCCACCCTCACATTATGGTACCTTAACACCAATCATGTCACTTTATCAATCATTCCCATTGTGGCACTTTACCAATAATTTCCATTGTGGTACTTGACCAATCATTACCATTATGTCAGTTTACAACCAACCATTCCAATTATATCATTTTACCAATCATTCCCATTATCCCACATCACCACCAATCATACCCATTAGGTCACTTTACTACCAATCATTCCCATTATGTCACTTTACTACCAATCATTCCCATTCTATCACTTTACCAATCATTCCCATTATGGCACTTTACCAGTCATTCCCATTCTATCACTTCACCAATCATTCCCATTATGGCACTTTACCTCCAATCATTCCTATCATGCCACTTCACCAATCATTCCCATTATGTCACTTTACCAATCATTCCAATTATGTCACTGTACCAATCATTCCCATTATGGCACTTTACCACCAATCATTCCCATCATGCCACTTCACCAATCATTCCCCATTCTATCACTTTACTAATCATTCCCAGTATGGTACTTCACCACTATTCCCATTATTGAACTTTACCAATCATTCACATTATGGTACTTTACCAGTCATTATGTCTCTTTACCAACCATTCCCTTCATGGTACAAATCCAGGACATTTTCTTCCCTGCATTTGTCACAAAATTGTATAAATACCTTTATTTATTAAATGCACATACTCCGGTGTTTTGTTTTTGTGTACAACAATACCCATGGGTGATTTATGTATATTGTACAATATTTTTAAAAAAAATTAAAATCTTATTTTTTGCCCAAAAAATGTCCACCAATATTCAGGTCCAAAATAGGGGACAAATACGGAACAAACGAGACAGTTGGCAGCTATTTGAGATGCATCAGTTCCATTCGCAAATATCTTCGAGCTGATGCCATTAAAACACTTGTTTGTTCATTAGTACTTTCAAGACTGGACTACAGTAACTCAATTCTGTCTGGTTCATCTCAATATCTACAGTACTCCAGAAACTTAAAAAATGGGTCTTCCAAACACAGCTGCTCGGATCACCTTAGAGTACCACAATCAGAGCACATCTCCGAGCTGCTCTGTACCCTATATTGGCCATCTATTCGATCCAGAATCAAACACAAAATTTGTTCTCTGTGCTAAGTTTCATTGACGGACTCCAGTACAACATACCTATCTGGCTTAACCCATGTGTACACACCAGCAACATATCCTCTTTTTCTGACAACTGAATACTCATTATTCCCACTATGAAAACAAAGTCATATGGACAATGTTCTTTTGCATACCAGGGCCCAGCAATGTTGATTGAATTGCCTATTGAAAATTAGACACAAAGACAAAGTGCTCCATTTCAAGAATGCTCATAAAACTCACCTTTTTTGACTGCAAGAACAAACTTAAAGACCTAATAATGTTTCCAACCTTGAATATTTTCAGCATTTTTTATGTTTTCTAATTTCATTGAGTTTTGTTATTTGTAGTCATATCATTACAGATGTAATGCACTTAAGAGCTTCTAAAGATTAGGTCAATACAAAGTCCTCATTATTATTATTATTAATTATTATTATTATTATTAATGAGGGAGATCTAATACTGTTACCTACAACTGAAATTATATATTTACTTTTCACAACAGAAATTGTGAAATTATTTGTTTAGGTGTGTTTGGGGGGGGGGGAGTCAAGAGTCAGTTGGTTAACTTTAAACAAGGACATCTTTCTTATAAACATGAACAGGTAACAACAAAACTGAACCCAAGTCACCAAAGTCTGAAATATGGGTCACAATAAAATGATTTAATATTTCTGTGATGAATGTGAAGTACTAATCATGATGCATCAATTGTATAGGCTTAATAATTCCCAAAATAATTAAGTGAAAATAATTAAGTGTACGATTTGGATTTTTAACATATATATATATATATATATATATACAATGTATGTATTGTGGCAGTTTATAGTGGTCTAGTACTGGGGCATCATGACGCAGACATGCGACATCATGTCCCACATGTCATATTATCCTGACATTGATGAATTTAAATTATAGTGCTGTATCGCCCACTAGGGTCATGTAGCACAGTTTTAAGTTTCCAGCAAATCTAGATATTTAATTTCTCCTGGGGGTGTGGAATGGTGCCGCTTCCTCCAGGCATTTATGTACTCAAGGAGTACTATTTAATTTGGTCGTCAGGTCGGGGTTGCTTTTAAGTAACCATCAACCTGAATGGAGGACCCTGTGTGAGTGGGAACAGACCCAACACACACTTAACCCTAACAGCTAATTAGGTGTGTTAATGGTGTGCAATTACAACAAGTGGAGGTAGTGGAAATTAGTTTTACATCTCCGCCATTTTGGAGCTATCTGAGTTGTGGCAATAAAAGAGAGGTACCATCCTGACATTACGCCGACCAATCCTAACAGTATCTTCTTAATGCTGAGTACCACTTTTATAAGGTAAGACTCAGCTGTGGTTTGCAACTGCAGCCTCACACGTCTGACACAAACACTCTAACCAGTTCAACCAATTGAACAGTCTAATAATTCAGTCGACGTGCAAGTGATGGAAAGAATCACAAGACAATGGAGATTAGAACTGTTACTTGTCTGGACTATGGTTACAATTAATGGTGCTACCTTGCTGAAAATATTGAAAAAATATTGCTTTTAAAAATGTAGGCAATGTTTATGGGCCCTGTTTGTTTTTGTAACTTGGTCCTTGCATACTGATTCAAGCCTTCTTCAATTACACCATGTTGGTAATGGTATCTGACACATAGACATATTTCTTGTGTTGTGAGAATGGCCATCAGTAATACATGTGCTCACCTGCTGGAGTAGAATGATGGGGTGGTGTTGGGTGAAGCGAAAAACCCAATGACATTGCCTCCTTGTTTTTTTTGTGGCTGTTAGTGTCATCTAGATATTTTTATTTTTTTTTAATTTCATGAATGCTTAGTTTTGTTTTTAATATTGCAGTTCATAGGGTAGCTGTTAGTATTTTTTTTATCTCATTAAATATTTAAAGAATTAACATATTGAAGGGTGTAAAATTATTTGCTAAATGTCACCATGTGGTCCAGCTTGTCCCCCTGGCTGTCTGTACGGATGGTAAGGAGGTGGCTGATTTGGAGCAAATGGTGGCACATGGCCCCAACCTCCTGGGACTTCCATAGGGGGCTGATTAGGGCGAACTGGTGGCCTGTGGCCCCAATCTCCTGGGACTCCCATAGGGGGCTGAGCATGTGGGCCTGGTTGTCCACCTAAAACAAAGAAGACTCAAATAATATCAATCAGCATACAATGACAACTCTAATTCTGACAAATCTAAATTAATCTCGACAAGACCAATATCATGAATTAAGATTTTAATTACCCTGTGCAACTGATGCCAGTCGGCATTTCTTATTACTGGTCTAATCTTAGTTTTGCGAATGGCAAGCATAACCTTTCATTAAAGGAAAAGATGAATAATCTTTGGGTCCTTTGAAAAACTCACCATATGATCATCTCCTTCTGTTAATAGGGCCTAACCGAATAGATAACTTTTGCAGAGTACCGAATCAGAGTATTTGGATGTACTATTTGCCAGATCCGGGCACGGATCGAGTAGTAGGTGCGACTCTAGAGAGTACTATTTGTTTCATTATCGTATGTAAAGCTTAAACTTTTTGTGTACCGTATACTGTATATATCGCCTATAAGATGAAAATTGTTATTATTAACTAAAATTTTATTATGTATTAAAAAACTATTTTAAAGTTTGATATTTATTGAATTATTTAACTTCTAACCATTTGTACAAGTTTTATTTGCTGAGGCGAATACTTCCAAATAGTACCGAAAAACTGGATATTCGGCTGAAGCGAATGTCCGAGGCAATTTCCAGTTAGGCCCTATCTGTTAAATGTATAATTGACAAAAGTCAGTGAATAAAATTTACACTGAAATCTAACTGTCTGGCTATATACAAACTGACAGTACTTAGTAAAAAAAAAAGGTGGTCTTGTTTTGGAGGTGTATGACAAATTGCTTTTGAAATCTTCATATTCCTCCCAAAAGAATCAATAACTGAGCATCTACTTTCTTTAAGACTCATTGTATTTATCTTCTAACAGTTTTACTAATTTGTTATGGAACATAATTGGTCTTTGAATTATCTACAAATGTCAGGTATCTATTTTATTCTCTTCAAGACTACATGTATATTACCGGAGGCCCCGAGTGGCAGAGTGGTTTAAAGCGCTAACCGTAGCATCACTGCCATCTCACCTCTGTCTGCAAGCGTTTGAGTCTCAGATTTGGCCAATGTGGGTATGTGAGAAAGCTTGCCAGTAGCTTCTCGTGGGTCGGTGGTTCTTTCCGGGGGTTTTCCCTGGTTCTTCCTCCACCATTAATATTGGCCGCCATGTATAGCCTATTGTGTGCTGAAAAATGGTGTTAAAACCCTATAACAACATGTTTATTACCTGTATCTCCAAACTTCAAGTATACTTTTTTTCTTCTTCAAGACTGTATGGATATATTACTTTTATCTCCAAACTTCAAGCATACTATTTTATCTTTCTTCAAGACTACATATAATGTTCATATACTTTCATGTAAGTAGACTTGACTATTTTAATATTTATCTAGAATCAATATAAGCATATAATGTTAATTTCTTCATGCCTTACATGCAGCAACTGACTGATCAACTAATTCTGCTTTCTAAAAACAGTTAAATAATTTTAAAAAGTGAAACTTTAATATGCATGCAATACAACATTCAATGCAGAGCTGAGTATGTGTCTGTATTACAGCAAATATCTTGAAGGAAACATGGCTAACAGTACATAGGTCATCACAATAACTTATAATTAGGTCACATATGTCTTTATTTTAGATAGCCATTATGCCAGTGGCTCTTATTTTTCATCTTTGATGTGAGATTGCTGTAAAAGACATCTCCCCATGAAGATACAAGGTTCATTATGGTTGATTTTAGATGAACTTAACCTAGCAGGTGCAAGCTGACTAATTCATTTTAAATGTACTGAATGTAGCTGACCACATATTTTAGACACAATGAATCTAACACATTTAAGCTGAATGATCTATTTTAGACAAAATTTGTCTAATACTAATGTGCAAACGACATATAATCACAACCACACCAACACTAAAAACATACAAACAAGTTTCTGTCTTTAAAATCCATTGGACAGCAAAATATTGATTTAATTAGTCTTTTTTATTCTGAATGGCGTTGGGGTGATGGTAACGCAAGTGGCATTGGTGTTTATCACAACACTCACTGAAGACTGGATGTATTGGTGTTCAAACTTCCCAGCTGGATTTCCTGATCAAATCCTGATCTGAACTGATGCATCTAATGCAAGTTGACCATGAGATATGCTTCCATTATAAAAAAAAAATATACATCATATTTTAGACTACTTCAAATGGTTGAGGGTAGGAGTAAAATAAAATTTTCAAGTTTAATGGTGGCCTTACAGACAATATGACTGTAATAAATGGCTCTGTTCATCACAGGTGTTAACATTAACACAGATCAACTGTGCAAACATGAGCATGTGTTTCTTCTTTCAATCAATCTGTTTCATGGCTCAAAAATAATTTTAAAAAGTATGTTTCAAATAATTTGTAGTTTATCAAGATTAGAACAATGAAGAATAACAAAGGGAACTAATCTGATTCTTAAATTCAGTGTGTTGAATACATTCTGGCTTGTCCCAATATTACACATGTGGTGTTGCTGTTTCAATGGACATCGTATACTCCAAAGTAACAATATGTTGATGGTGGTACATTCAAAGTGAGTGTGAATGTGTAATTTGGATTATTTGCTTAGCTTTAACAGTTTTTGAGTCATACTTCTATGATGTCTGCATTGTGACAGTTAATAGTGATATCTAGCACTTGGACATCATGCCGCAGACATATAGCATGATGTCCCACCCAGTCACATTTCCTGATACCGGGCCAACCAGTCCTAACACTAACCTCTTAATGTTGAGTGCCAAATGAGGCAGATGTTAGTACCATTTGTTTTATAAGTCTTTGGTATGACTTGTCCAGAGATCAAACCCATGACCTCTCGTATCTGAGGCGGACGCTAGAACCACTATGAGACCAGAGCGGTCGGTACATGCAAAGAATCGGATGCTCCATGCTGTTTCTGTACATCACAAAGTAACACCCATGAACTAGGAGTTTGAAATTAATTTCGGCTGGGCATTACTTAGTATGCTAATACATAGCTTATTGCTTCTTGAATCACAGGAAATGCATTTAGACATTTTGCTTTACAAAAAAGAAATACTTTACTATTCTGACTGAAACAATCATGCTTTGCATTCTATATATAGAGTATAATCATGCTTTGCATTCTATATATAGATTATAATCATGTTTTGCATTCTATAGATAGAGTATAATCATGCTTTGCATTCTATATATAGAGTATAATCATGTTTTGCATTCTATATATAGAGTATAATCATGCTTTGCATTCTATAGAGTATAATCATGTTTTTCATTCTATATAATATTTTTTTTTTTTTTTTTTTAATGGTTTAACGCCATTTTTCAGCACAATATAGGCTATACATGGCGGCCAGTATTAATGGTGGAGGAAGAAACCGGACAAAGCCCGGAAAGAACCACCGACCCACGACAAGCTACTGGCAAGCTTTCTCACATAACTACATTTGCCGAATCTTAGACTCGAACACACGCAGACAGAGGTGAGAAGGCAGTGGTCCGTAACGGACAGCGCTTTAGACCACTCGGCCACTCGGGGCCCCGTATATTCTATATAATATAGAGTATAATCATGTTTTGCATTCTATATATAGAGTATAATCATGTTTTGCATTCTATATATAGAGTATAATCATGTTTTGCATTCTATATATAGAGTATAATCATGTTTTGCATTCTATTATAGAGTATAATCATGTTTTGCATTCTATATATAGAGTATAATCATGCTTTGCATTCTATAGAGTATAATCATGTTTTTCATTCTATATAATATAGAGTATAATCATGTTTTGCATTCTATATATAGAGTATAATCATGTTTTGCATTCTATATATAGAGTATAATCATGTTTTGCATTCTATATATAGAGTATAATCATGTTTTGCATTCTATTATAGAGTATAATCATGTTTTGCATTCTATTATAGAGTATAATCATGCTTTGCATTCTATAGAGTATAATCATGTTTTTCATTCTATATAATATAGAGTATAATCATGTTTTGCATTCTATATATAGAGCATAATCATGTTTTGCATTCTATTATAGAGTATAATCATGTTTTGCATTCTATATATAGAGTATAATCATGTTTTGCATTCTATTATAGAGTATAATCATGTTTTGCATTCTATAGAGTATAATCATGTTTTTCATTCTATATAATATAGAGTATAATCATGTTTTGCATTCTATATATAGAGTATAATCATGTTTTGCATTCTATTATAGAGTATAATCATGTTTTGCATTCTATATATAGAGTATAATCATGTTTTGCATTCTATTATAGAGTATAATCATGTTTTGCATTCTATTATAGAGTATAATCATGTTTTGCATTCTATATATAGAGTATAATCATGTTTTGCATTCTATTATAGAGTATAATCATGTTTTGCATTCTATATATAGCGTATTATCATGCTTTGCATTCTATATAATAGAGTATAATCATGCTTTGCATTCTATTTATAAATTATAATCATGTTTTGCATTCTATATATAACACATCAGTCTTGACATGGTCTGCCAATTAATAGGTGCTTCTACCTGACCATCTTCCTTTTGACTGGTATAATTCACTGCATAAATTAGCCCAAGATTAGTTTTACATGTACTCCAAGCAGAACTGTAACTGCTATATATGCTACATATCACGTTTTTTTAAAAAGATACTGATATTCATCTATGGGAATAACAAATTATGCTCTTAGTGTGTTTCAGCAGGTAGGCACGAGACAAAATATAATGAAAAAAAGTTTAAAATATTAGATCTAGACTTTTTATATACCAATTGTACATTTTACCAGAGTTGAAACAAAATTATGGAACACATTCTATAAACAGCCAACATATTGCCTCCAATAATAATTATTATTCTCATAAATATCAATATTATTTATATTATTTTCAATAAAATAATGGCATCAATTAATAATTTATTTATGAATGGAGTCGGATGTAACTATAATTTACCTAAATTGGCTTTGCCGTGCTTGCCCAGTTTACTTTTTTTACTCATGTTTCCAAACTCTTCTAGGTGACTGATTGCACTTAAAGTCCTAGTTACTCACCAGCTCATCAAAACTGAAAATAAAATTAAACTTTAATCTCAGAATGTAAACTTGATTACTTTCATTATTCTCCCCGCATTAAAAATTACCTCCACCTGTGCTTTTCCTCCACCAAGCACTACGTATCAGCACAGCAATGATGATTATATACTGAACAATTTCAGGAAATATAATAATGACACATCCTCCAAATCTAATGGTGATTTTAAATGTAGATTCAGAGTTAGTTAAAAACACTTAGATTGCCAACCTGATCCTGTTCCTATTAGTTTCTGGGTGCAATTCTTTATCCATATAAACATTGCTGACAAAACACTTAGCTGAGCAATACTATAACTACAGGCAATGGACGAGTGTTGTGTAATGGCAGACAGGCATCAAGCTTGTTGCCTAAGTATGCCAGTTTTCACTTAAAAATAAAATGATATTGCATTACAAAATCCTAAAAATTCTAAAAGGAGGTGATCACTGAAGGGAGAGTGACCAACAATAAAAATGTCAGATTGTGAAAAGAATATTGATCAGTTTATAGGGGATTTACCATGTTTAATCATTAAACGAAATATTAAAACTGAAGAATGTGAGTGTTAGTGGACAAAAGGCCATGCTAGTCATGTACCTACACTTCAATTTGTAGGAAAAAGGATTACTCTCAGTTTTATGAAAAGATTGTAAGTGCAATGTTAACATTCAACTTTCAAATAATCCAACATTTCACGATCTGTTGCTGCTTTCCCAAAAATCTAAATGCGCAGATAGAGGTATAGTTACCATAAACTAATTTCCAACAGACTGATTACTTTTAGTTGAGAAAACCAAAAAGACAAGGCCCCTTAGTAATGAATTAAATTTAAAATCATGTATATGCATTTTGTAATGGGCAAGACTATTCACGACACTGCTATGCACCTTAACTGGGAAAGACTTTGCATGGTTACATTGTACCTCATCTGATGCTGCATATTTAATTTATGTACATATTAAGTACAGCTATATTTACTGCTACAGCAAAACCTGTTATGAGAGATCACCCCTTCTGCCAACCAAAAGCAGTCTCTCAAGACAGGTGGTCTCTCATAAGAGGTGTATGAAATTTGACTGGTTTTCAGGGTCAATAGTTAGCATTGTTGAAAAATAAATAATACTCCTACTCACTGTACATGTATCATATCCTTCATTCATAAATCTTGTTAAATATTGCATGCATTCCTCTCAAAATATCTTTATATAATAAAGATATTCATCTATCAAACAACTAGAACAAAATGCAGTTCAACATCACATTAATATAAACAAAAAATGAATAGTTAGATATGATGTATATATCTTATTCTATACACTTATTCCCATGGTTTTTTTTTATAAGAAATCCATGTATACTTCTTTGTTGACATGTTTTACTCATCTGTTTGGTCTGAACATGTATCAAACATGTACTTATCATGTAGCAAAGAAGCAAAATTTGGTCTTTGATTACATTTTGAACTTGCGTTTTACCAACGCTTAAGCTGACTGCTTTTTGGCGATGCAGTCTCCCCTTTTTCATTTCTTTAAATGACATTAATCCTTTCTTCCAGTGTTAAATTTTTTCTTTTTTTCAGCGGAGGTTCTGCCATTGTTATTAGTGTTGACATTATAAAGACTATCGGTTTTGATCAGGTTTTGGGGAAATGTGGAATATATGTATATTATGTACCAATGAATGAAACCAAAAGACATACACAATATCGTACATTTATTCTGAGACGAAATTTAAATCAACAGCGTTATAGCTCGATAAACAAAGGTTGCGACCATCTGCATAAAGATCAACAGATGGTAGCTTGGTGAAACACTAACAAAAGAAATAAAAAATAATTTTTAATGGCTTCGGCATTACGGTTAGTAACGTACTTTAGTCTGGTTTACTGCAATTTACAAAATCACGGTCGCTGGTCGCGTTCAGCAGGTGGTCGTTCATAACAGAGCGTTTATATAGTAAAATCGATTCGTGCATTACGATTGTGGTCGGAAATGACAGGTGGTCGCTCATAGCAGAGGTCGCTCAAGACAGGTTTTACTGTACCACATAACATATCTATGAAAAATGCTCATTTTTGTAACTGATTACCTTTAATTCCATATATGTAAGCCACTGTAGTTAAAACTTGTAAAGTTCTATACATGTACTTATTCATCTCTGGTAGAAACAAACATTTTCAAATAGAATTAATCTTATTTACTATTAATGTTCTGCAGTGTTTTGTGTACATTCGCACAACACAATTCTTTCTGAATTCAAGAAAACAAACTATACACATTCACGCAATGAATCTGAGTAACAGATTTCTTTCCTAATTCAAGATAACAACATATACACATAAAATTTATATTCACACAGTTAATCTGAGTATCAGATTTCTTTCCTAATTCAAGATAACATATACACTTAAAATTTACATGTACACAGTTATCTGAGTATCAGATTTCTTTCCTAATTCAAGATAACAACATATACACTTAAAATTTACATTCACACAGATATCTGGGTATCAGATTTCTTTCCTAATTCAAGATAACAAGGTATATACTTAAAATTTACATGCAGAGCAAATCAGAGTATCAGATTTCTTTCCTAATTCAAAATAACAAAGCATGTGCTAAAATTAACATTTTTTAAAAAGCAAATTGTGAGAGTCGATCCCAGATTTTGTAAGAAACAAATCAACATATTTCCACTCAACTACTGTGACTAATACATTGTAAGATGATAATTTAGAAAATATAAACCTGGACAGTTAAAGCAATACTGAATTATAAACATTTTTCTATTTAGAAAACCATTCATTCACAGCCTAGCTTTTAATTGTTTGCACACCAAAATCATAATTATTCAAATCCAAACTGTGAGACAGATGCCAGTCCCAATGTGAATACTGTTAGAGAAGGACAGCAGTGCAAAATCATAAAAGCTGTAGCAGCAGAGAGGGCAAACAGACCACCCTTTTCGAGCAAAAATAAGGCTTACAGACCACGTTTTCAAGCAAAATATAAGGCTTCCAACAAAATCTCATTTAACCAAAAAAAAAGTCTCCATTTTTGCAAAAACGGAGATTTTACGATTTTGCTCGCAACGATGTGGTCATCACCCTCTCTGCTGCTACAGGTTAACAAAAAATAAGAAATGATTTTAACCGAATATTTGATCCAGTCCTTAGGACTTTACAAACAAACTAATCGCTAACACCTCTTCTTGTAAATCAATCAGATTATTTGACTGGTCGGTGAGTCGGAAATTAATTCTCGTTAACGAATTATTATGGCATCGCATGTAGACAGGATTAATTGGGTTTTCAATAATTAGGAATCCTGGAGGAGCTGTTGGTGCAAACGAATAAAGAATATATCCCTGCTGAGCTTGATTTGATTGCTCTAGATTAATCTGATAGCTTCCTTCGATAACATCACATACTAAATTGAGCGCAATCACCGATGAAATATTCACGTTGAACGGAGCGATATGCCTACCGCCACCATCTGGATCATTATTATATTTGAGGAGGACAGTTGAATCTGATTTTTGTAGCGCTTTGATATCGGTTTTAACAATTCTTGCTAATTCATCAGCGTTGTATTTCGGAAACTTGAAATTACGCAGATTGTCTTCTGTGATATTGTAATCGGTTAGGAATCGTTTATTGTCGCTGTTGTCATTAATTATTGTTTGAATAATTAGTTCATAGATATATTCCATGTCCGATATAAGTTGATTTATTATTTCAACGTGTTTTTGCGATCTTGTTTTCCGTAGTTGTTCTAGTTGTGTGTCATATAATTGTTTAATCTCATTAAAATAACCACGGACGTCAGTTAGCGTAAATGAAATAGTAACAGATGAGTCGGTTGTTCTTTTAATGATAAAATCCCATTGCAATGTGTCTTTGTTGGTGAATATAAATCTATCGGCGATTTTTCCTTTTCTTATATCAGATAAATTATCTCGATAACTGGGATTGATTTCATGATATGATTCTACGTCCGTGGTTAAGTCGGTGGTGGATTTTTCCGGTGGTAATTCAGGCCATCCTAGTACGGTTCTAATAGAACTCTGATAGATATCTACGACGTATCCTTCTGTGCTTATCTCAATTGTGGATGATAGCGTCGGCTCATGAACTGTTATAGCAATTTTCGATTCTGTTCCAGTAATCGATTTTATTCTACGCGCGAATTCATTATTGATTTGTTCGATTTGGTATGATCCGGTTGGTATGGAAACAACGTTCCAGTCTGGGGTTCCGTCGGGTTTATTCTTATTTGCAAACACTAAAGAATTATTGGGTTGTTGACCACCAAATGATTTTGATCTGATATTAGGCCAACTGTGATACACTCGTAGTTTTGCTAGCGCTATCTCCTTCACGGGGACTGGGCTAGGGAAATTCACACTAAACTCGGGTTCCGTTGATGTTATTGATATCATGCTTGTTTGTACTGGGTTCGTGTTCTCCACTATTTGTTGAAGTAATTCCATCGGTGTCGTCATTGTTATTATACTCATGTTGTATTTCTAATTTTGACACCGTGGAATCATAAATACTGACCATCACTGAGAACTCACAATCTGGTATGGTTGAGATTATTGAGATCATTTTGGTTTTTGGGTTCGTGTTTTCCAATTCCATCGGTGTTGTCATTGTTATTATATTCATGTTGTCGCTCTAATTTCGATATCGCGGAATCAAAAATACTGACCATCGCTGAGAATTCACTATCTGATATAATTGTATTATCGAGTGACGACGATATCATCAGGGATAACTGCGAATATGCGGTTGATGCAATATGAAATTGAATTAAGTAATTCTGCAGTTTACTCTGGCTGCATGATGATATCTTTTTTGCTATCCCGGTTGATATACCCCCGATTGTAGCCACCGCAGAAATGCAAATTGGAACTACGACCGGGGCAATCATTGTAACCGATGCAAGTATTATTCCGGCGCCAGCAAGAACGCTTGACACCGAGTACATAGTAATATCAATTGCGGTGATTCTTCGTCGGTATTTTTTTATTTTTATTTGATACTCCTCAGTGAGGGTTTTGAGTCTAGTCTGAAATTCTCTGACCTGATCATAGCGACATTGCGTTGATGAAATCATTTTTATTTTAAAAATACTAGTGTTTTCAATTGTGTTTTCAAGTTCGCGGAAAGTAATTTCAAATTCGCGGAAAACTCTTTCATGGTGTCGAATCGATATTACGACGATGATGGAATCATTGTTGTTATTTTAAACCAACTAGTGTTTTCAATTATCCCACCAACGAAGTGGTTTTAGGATCGGATGAGGGGACACCGGATACAAATTCTATTATCCAGGGTAGTGGCTCCCTAATCACAGACTCGTCGGAATTGCTTATAGTAATCGTAAGCGGGATTGATATATAGGGTGGTGGTTTTGGTATTTTCTCTAGTATATACATCAATGTGTAAACACCTCTGATACTTGTGTTGCTGAATTCCAAATCAAATTTACGGCGATGTATTATTGTAAGTCGGTAGCAACCTGGTGCACCAGTATGTCTGTTGCCAACACTAAGATGAATTTTTTCTCCTCGGATCCAATCAAAAGTCCCACTATCAACCGTGTACACGACGTTATTGGCGCTTACACTATGTGGAATTTTTATTTTATTGATGGCCGCGCTAATTTCAGCGAGAGTCATGCCTGCCACAAGCGGGGTTCCAAAAAACCTAACAATTACGTCGTCGGTGAGTTTTTGTTCGTCAATAGCTTTTTTAGCTTCACCGAGGGTTGGACCTGTCAACGATGTGGTTTCAGAAACAGGTGTTCTCCCTAAAAATCTATCCACGATGGTATTAAGTGTTGTTTGTCTCACCATAAACATATTAATATCTTTGAGAGTTATTGTAGATGTAGCCGGGATACCAAAGAAATTATTAGCGATGTAGGCATTGTGAGTGTGCTTGCCGATAAACTCACTGATTTCAGCGAGAGTCATGCCTGCCACAAGCGGGGTTCCAAAAAACTTAACAATGACGTCGTTAGTGGGTTTTTGATCTTCTATTAGTTTAGAAATCTCGAGATAATTTGCCTTGATTTCATTTTCATTCATCATCCTTCCCGCGTCCTTGTTAAAAAAGAATAGCGATAGATAGTTTTTAATTTCAGCGAGAGTCATGCCAACCACAAGCGGGGTTCCAAAGAATTTATGTACGACATTTTTGCGAAAAGTACTATAACCTCGTATATAATCCTCCAGATCACGTTTGTGGGCGTCAATCGCGTCGGTGATTGTAGACACAAGTGCGCCTGGTTTAAGTTGTCCACTGTTGGAATATAGCGCAATAGAGTTTTCAGCGGTGTCGCGCTGCCGTATCAAAATGTCATTCAATGACACATCACTGCTTTTCAATTTACCCTGTTTGTCCTGAAATACAACTATTTCGTTCGGGTCAACACTTGCTAAATTTAACGTCTCAGCTATTTCATCTTTGATTAGTTTTTTTACATCACCGGTTGCAGTGTCATCGGGTTTGGGTTTCAAAGATCTCCCCCAAATATCAATCATGTTATTGTAAAACTCTTTCTCTCTCTAAAATCGTTTTTGACGACTTCGTTGAAAAATCTTCGATTTTCTCCAGCGATTACTAGTGTATTCATTCACGACAACATGTGGTGGTTTTCCGCTTGGGTTACTCAAGGAGTTAGAAATAGCGTTAAGGACATTTAATACTTCGCTGCCACATATTGGTGGGTCATTCATTTGTTGTGTTGGTAGCGTAGAATACCAAGTCTTCATTGGAAGGGTTTTTATATAACGCATAAACTCTTTTGGTGGGGCTAATCCATATGAATCAAAATAGACAATCCCACGTGGATCAATAGCGTATGCAACCCAGTGAGTTCCGGGTCCGGTGCTGTTATCTAAATTAATGATTCTGGTTTCAACGCTGTTTGGTTGATGTGGTAATTGATCTTTCATAAAGACACCTCTGAAGTTTTTAATCGCGAGTTTTTTAGCAGCATCGAGTAAATCAAAATTGGACATGGGAACCATAGGTTCCTGAGTCATAGACTCTCCAATTAATAAACCGGTCCTAGTCTTAGACCCTTTCCGCTGTACCACGAATACGGGGTTCCTGGTAGTCTTAGACCCTTTCCCTTTTTTTTATATCCTTTCCCAGTTGCCTTCTTTAGTGCCATTCCTGCTGCAGTACCAACGGCTCCTAACGCTGCCGCTTTAGCCACCGCTGGGGCTGCTGCTGCAATCAATGCTGGTATCACAGCTAACAACGGGAATATACCGCCTGTTTTAATCATATTTTTGATAGCAGCCGCAGAGAGAGTAATCTGGACACCATTTTTTGCTACTAGTGCATCATTGAAATGTTTCACCTGACGAGTTGTCAGCGATAATTTATTTGCACCACCAGTCATTTGGTTGGGTTTCAACGTGATTGTGGTTCCGCATTTTTTAGCTGATTCCGATTGGAATTTTTTGATTTGACCAGGAGTTAACGCAACACTAATATTACTATATGACATTATACATAATTGATTGATTCTAAATCGTTTACATGTTTTCCACTGGTGCATCTACCACTCTCATTCTTCCACCAACACCTTCAAGTAGCATTGATTTATCACTGAGAATGACAGCAACCGCTCTGTAATTAGCAATACCACCAGGACGGGTTACACGGGCTCTAAAGTGTATATCAACGACAGATTGTCTCATCAAATCGAGATGTTCCAGTGAAAAGTAATAAATCGGATAGAGGCTTTTAAAATCCAATTGTGATATTTGCAAACCAGTATCCACATTTTGATCACGTGCCATAAACGACAATAGGTTATGATAGACACGTGCAATATGGTTGTGAGTGTAATCGAGTTGTATATCCTCGGATGGTTCCTGTTGGCCGTTTATTCTCAGCGAGACTTCATTAACACCTAACTGATCAAATATCATATGACTTCGTTCTTGATTACCAACTCGCGCAGCATTCTGTAACGCAATAAATATATGACGTGGAGCTGAAACACCTTGTTTTGATGCCAGATGCCATGTGAATGTACCATCAACATCATCAGGTTTAATATCCGTAGTCACTGATAACCAACTCAACAATGATTTTCCTCCATGATCCATAAACGATAACAATTTTTCTTCATTTGTGATTGATGGAGTTAACACTGGCATCCACAATGATAGTTTTGTTAAATGGACTTTACCCTCGGGAACACCAGCATCACGCCAGATTGCATCATTATCAGTACCCTTTCGCACAAGCGCTACTGTATGCTTCGCTCCATAAATAACTTTTCTGACGTTTCTACAGAATCCAAATATATGATGCAGTGGGATCGCACATGAAAATTGTTGACGCTGTCCATGCAACGTTAATACGCGTGTTGCAAACCCTAGGTTATAGTTAGTGATATTATTTATGACATCAAAATCACCAGCTGGTCTTACATATCCGGCTGGTGCTGGATTAACTGAAGAAGCATGTGTTGCCTTGACTCTAGAATACTGGACGTGTTCAGGGTGATCAGTGATATCCTTAGAAAACATCATAGATGGACCCACTGATCTTGTATAATCATCAGAGTATCTCGCTAACCCTATGATTGTTGTGGCAACATCAACTTCACGGTCTATTGATTCAATTTCTTTTCCATCAATGAGATATCTAGCGCTTTCAAATAACGCCATGATACCGTTATTGACAAAACCAACTTTGATAGTTGGGTTATTGTCATATGGTGGATCATTATGAGTAGAATCGTTTGTTACAAGTTCTCCTTCGATTTCAATAAATGCCTCACACGGTAGGAAGTATTTACTGGTATCATGAACTTGAAGTTCAATTCGCGATCGGAGATCTGGTTGTACTGCGTGATAAGAATAAAATTGAAAATCGCGTACAGAATCATTCTTGAGCACTGGGGCATCCATATCAAATGCTGGATCAGGTGACCTTTTGAACATTTTATTCTATTTATCAGAGTCTAAATCGCGATTTTCCATTTCATCGTCGTGTTTTTTTAAAGCCACTTCCTGCTATCATGTTTGCTATCATGTTATTTTGGTCTCCTTGATTTATCAAGGGAGTCACCATCGACGCTAATTTTTCATCTACTGCGTTATTTATAATTCTACTAACACTTGCAGGCATTTCCGCTGTAGACGGTAACGGTTTTGAAAATCCTTTGGATTTCATCCGTGATTTCACTAATGATGTTATTTTATTCTTTGCGGCTGAAAACGCTTTTCCGGCAAGATCTCCAACAGCACCAATACCCTTATCACGAATAACATCAATGGCTTTCATTCCTAATTGTTTAGCCAACGGCATCACTTTTGGAGCCATTCTTGAAAATAATCCTAAAATGGTATCACCGAAACCATCTCCGTAGTATGCTCTATAAACCGGAAACCGTGAATTAACTACGTAGACGGGGGTTGGTTTATCATGATTGTAGTGTATGATCATTATTTGAAATCAGAAACAATTTTTCAATTGTTATTTATCTAATCAATTGACTTTTCAATTCAGTCACTATGATACCCACTTTCCACTAACTCGCCAATGAAATCTCGATATGTGCTGATATCCATGATACTACCCTGAAATAACCACCTGCAGATATCAGCTGCTTCATTAATTATTTCCGGTGAGTTATTTCCGGCTCGTTTCCCTCCGATGAGAACCTCTAACCGTGATATATCACTGAGAACACTACCAGGACATGTCATGGTAGAGTCAAAGACTCCAGCGTTGAAATCCTTTGGATTTCCAATCGAATATCCTTTTCCGCTTGTTTCCTCAGTTGTACCAGTTGCGCCCTCACTATCATCAAGTAATTGCCTTTGTCGGCCTCGACTTTGTTTTTCTCGTTCTTGTTGTTTTTGTATACCATAACTATCAACTCCTACTTTAAAAGATCTATACTCAACTGTATCCTTTATCAAATTACCAGTAATCCCCTTATTCGTTTTATACAACCAATTAACCCATTCATCTCGGCTTATTCTACTGTTTTTATACTCGTCTTTTAAAAAGTCCTTTCTAGAATGAAAGCTTTTGGCGGCAAAATCACCAAATGTCGAATAATCGTTGAGTTTTATTAATTCAGGTCGTTTGATTTTTGTTATAGCTTCTTCGGTAAGTTTGTCTATAAAGGGAACACCTCTTGGGGTGACGACATCAACAGGTTGTGGATCAGGCGCAGAATCATCAATATCAGCTAATCGTTCATACTCGCGCTGAGTTTTTATATCACTGGATAACTGTTGTATCCCTGCGCGTGTTTGTCCGGTCTCTGCTGCTATCTTTTCAAGCGTATCAAGCAGCGGCGCCTTCTTTAATCGTTCTCGCTCAGGAATATCTCCGTATATCGCTGCTTCAGTTAACTTTTTCACATCTTTGGTCGCACTTGTTATCGGAGTAAACAGTTGTTCACTTGACACAGAAAAGTCAGTCTGCGCTTGTTGTCGTTGTTGCAGTTTATTCCGTACAGAGTCACGAATTGGTACAAATCTCCCGATTGCATCCAGTCGTTCACGAGCCAATCGGGTTGTTAATGCTTCATTGACCATTATTTGAAATCAGAAACAATTTTTCAATCCGACCTAACACCACCGTGGAAGTGTTATTTCATCCTATAACAGCCTCTACGATCGGTGTGGAATCGGCACTTTTTCATATAATAATAAAATGTAATGTGCCGTTTCCACATTGTTGTTTTTATTGATCAATCTGAACTGTCCATCAATTTTTATTCAGTGTGAAATATTTTCACTGTTTTTGACATTGTCAATCAAAAAATGCTAAAAAAAATTAAAATCTCTATGAGGGACGGTCACAATCAAATAATGATAAATGGTCAATCAAAATTGTTCATTTTCTTGAATTAACGCCCGTAGGTTTCTAATTTTAGAATTAACCTCCTTTTTCAATTCGTATCCCAATTCTTTTCGTATTCGTTCTATGACGGTATACAACGGAGCGAACACACTTACGTCACTGGAAAATGCGAGAGAGTCCCGAATAGAATTCTGAATTCTCTTGATGAGCGCATACTTCTTTGGTAGCATATACTTGTTAGTGCTAACTCCGTATTCTATATCCTGAAAATCAGACATGATTTGATCAGGATTTAACCCATCTGATAGTTCAATATCCCAACTTTTCAATTTTGAAATCTCGGATAAAATGCTATTCATGTTTTCAGAATTCATTATTCTATAATAATGATATATTTCTAAATGAAAAATATGACGCATTAGACATAACTAAATTGAACTTTTTGTCCCGTCCTTTTTGAAATAGCCGATCGATAAATCCCCTCTGCAACAAATCGTACTGAGGGTGAACAAATATCGAAATGTCTACCGGCGCTGGTTATTGATTGAAATATTTTTTCTTCGTTAGTTATCGTATTCAAAGATTTCACAGGTCTCTTCCCAACCGTTTTGCATTTTCCAGTCTTTCCTCGTTTGGTATTCTCACTTTGAGTAACAGCCTGCAGATTTGATAAAGAATTGTTTTTCGGATTAGAATCCTTGTGATCAATGACAGAATCATCCTCGATCAATCCATAAAAACATTCAAACGCAAAACGATGATTGAGATAAGTTTTCTTCCCAACAGTAAACATCAAGTACCCTTGATTATTCACAGCACCAACTGATTTCTTCAGTCTACAGTGTCTTACAACACCATCACTGGATGCTTCATAATTTGTAATCAAGGGATGGTGTCTGAATTCTTGGTTCATTCGTATACATAATACTATTGTTTGTCTAATTCATTGTTTGGTTTAATGATAAATCTTTCGATGTAGTCTTGAGGAGTTCTTATGATTTTGTCAGGGACGTTGTCAGTGTCAGGGACTTTTTCAGGGTCATAATTTCTGATTGATTGTCCATTTTTTATTCTTTTATCATAATAACGCTTCAACTCCCTGTATCGCTTTCCACCGCAATTCAAACACAACTGAGATTTTCCCCTAACCCCAACCCCACATCGTATGCAGGGTAACGGGCCAAGGCTTCCACGTCGAAAGCTTTGCATATGATACCCACAAAACTCATTTCTGCATGATTTGTTACACGGGGTTACTGATCCAATCATAAGCCACTTGCAGTGATTCATTATATATAAATTCTTCATTTAAATGCTTGTTTTAATTATAGCATGAGGAAATTAAGGAGAACGCCTTCGAAAAATGCTGAATTCAATGCTGATAAGGAGTTTAAAAGATTATTGAAAATTAATCCTAAATTTAATCTCGATAAACCAAGAAAACGTCCAATAGACGGAAACATGAAAGAGTTTAAGAGATTATTGAAGATTAATCCTAAATTTAATCTCGATAAACCCAAAAAACGTAACAAGAGATTATTAAAAATTAATCTCAAACGTCCAAGAGACGGAAACATGAAAGAGTTTAAGAGATTATTAAAAATTAATCCTAAATTTAATCTCGATAAACCCAAAAAACGTAACAAAATTAATCCTAAAATTAATCTCAAACGTCCAAGAGACGGAAACATGAAAGAGTTTAAGAGATTATTAAAAATTAATCCTAAATTTAATCTCGATAAACCCAAAAAACGTAACAAAATTAATCCAAAATTTAATCTCGATAAACCCAAAAAACGTTTAATAGACGGAAACATGAAAGAGTTTAAGAGATTATTAAAAATTAATCCTAAATTTAATCTCGATAAACCCAAAAAAACGTCCAAGAGATTACCCTGGAAAGATGCTCAATTCAATCTCGATATAGTTTCTAATACACCAAAGAATACAATTCTTGATAAAGCCATGATTAGTAAAATCAGAGACTGTTTTAATGAATTCAAGCGTGATGGAGCATCTTATTGTTGGTCAACATTTCGAATTGATGGTGTTGTTGATGCTACCATGACTGATGAAAAAGCAGCAGTGATAATTTCACGTGTTGGGGAAAAAAGGTATTTTTTCAGAATAAAATTCATTATTGAAGTCGATGGCAAATGGATTATTAGGGATAAATTTGAACCAATTCTCAAGAATAAAAAAGCTGTCATTGTGAGTAGAGATTCCAAACCAGGAATTCTAACCGGCATTGACAAACCATACTACGAAAGATCTTATCCCGTAACAGCAATGGTTTATGGGATATATCCGTTAAATGATAAACCCGATATCGCAAAACTAGCTCCTATGAAATATTCTAGTTCACTGAATTGTGTAGCAACACGGGTAATGGAACACTTCACAAATGCATCCCGAGGAAATAAACTAACTGATCTGCGACGTAGGAAAATAACCGAATGGGAACTGACAGTGAAACAGCATGGTGCAAAGATTTCTGATATAGCTAAATTAGAAGCATCATTAAAATTCCCAATATCAGTAACAACAATAACCGGAGAAGTATTATACGAACCGAAATATCAATCGCGAGGAGCTCCAATACAGATTATTGATCATAACAAACACGCGTGGACACCTGCGGTAACAGTATTTCCACGAGAACGAACCGTGAAATATATCCCTAAGGAGTTCGGCGGGGATGTTTTCTATGAAGAGAAATTATTCGATGCTATTCATGCGTTGTGTAAAGATGATCCTGTGTCAGTGTGGTTACTTAGAAGTGATGAAGATCCCGAAATAGGATTCGATCAATTTGTAAGACCAAATGGTGAATTATATCGCGTTGAAGAATTAGATAACAGAATGAGAAAAATCGCTAGTGATTTTTCACCGGAGAATTCCCATGAAAAACTACTCACGGATAGTTTTACTATTCCATCAGTGGCAGCTCACTTCGCAAGAGAAAAAAACTCATGGCGTCCAACACGAAGTGATTTTCTCGAGGATGTTAAATTGAGTTGCGTCAAATTTGGTCATGGAAGACTGTGGAATACGAAATACTCACGTGATGGTATGATTTCAATTGATATATCCGCGTGTTATCCCGGAAGTTTTCTCGGATATGGGGAATGTGCTGAGTACTTCAAACGATTTGGACACCCCACGCATGAAATGACTCGTGTTGCGATTAATGGACCATTGCCTGATTTTGATTTAACCGGATTCGCTCGTGTGATATCATTCGAATTAGCTACAGGGTTACATCCGTGTAGTTATGTTTGGCTCGGTAGACACCTATCTGAAAAACACTGGATGCCAATAGTGCTATTGAGACATATGATTGATTGTGGTATGCTAATATCGTTGATTGTTTCCGAGGCTATTATATGCTATCGAGCTCAGAAAGAAGTTTGGCTACCACAACCCGATTTAGATCGTATAATCAGCGAACAGCGAAAACAATTCCCTGATTTCAATGAAGAACAAATCATGAATCGGTCTAAGAAGTTATTTGAAAGTAAAAAAGAACAAGCAAAAGATTTTGGACGAAGAATAATCGGTAAATTTACCCAGGGTGGAAGATATGACAACGCAAAATATTCTTCGCGGTTGATCATAGACGTCGCTGAATACGATTTTATTGTAACGGATTTAATGAAACAGGGAAAACTTGTATCCCGTAAGGATGCTTTTCTATCCAATGGTGAGAAATTAGGTACGGTTGTTACCTACTGTGATGGATATAATTCCCAGTATACACATTTAAGATCATCTATGCTAGCCTATGCTTCTATTAATCTATTTTCGATGATAAATAGATTTCCTAATACCGCGGTTAGAGTGGCCACTGATTCGATGTATATACACAATAAGTACAAATCAGCTGTAGCTAAATTCACAGATCCTGAAGAAAATTGGGGGCGTTGGCGATTTAAAAAGGAGATGCTACATGAGTATTGTGAATCGGCAGACGTTGCCATGGATGATAAATATCTTTGTTGTAACCGTATTGAAATTCAATCAGAATTTTCTAATGCACCACCGGTATCTGATCCAGTATGTAGATACAAGACAGTTTATTTAAACGGTTGTGGTGGGTCAGGAAAGACAACTCGTGCAATTGAATCATTTCGTCGGTCAACCATGATGGTGCTAACACCGACTCACAGACTCGCCAGAGAGATGATACAGCGAGGGGTAAATGCCTGTACTTACCATAGTTTCTTTCGATGGAAGGGTGACAAATGGACTCCTGAGCGTATGGGTGATAAATTCATTCCTGAAATCATAATTTGGGATGAAATATGCACAGTGTCATTAGATGTATTACAAACATTTCTCGAGTGGTTGTTAAACAAAAACACAAAAGTCGTCATGTGCGGTGATCACGGCCAACCACCACCATTTGTCGGTGCATCTCCACATGAATGGCTAAGGGGTTTTGTAGACTATTATGAAGAAATTACCACTGATTATAGATCAATTGATGAACGATTACGAGAATTCAAAGCGCTAATTAGATTACAACCGGATAGAATCCAATGCGAAATAGCGCGTGAAGTGATTTCAGAAAACTCCAATGAATGATTTCTGGGAAACATGGAGACCAAATGATTTGATAATTGCAAGTAGAAAAATAGTCAGGGACACACTTCAGATGAAGTTATTTGAATTGCATAAAGAAAAATTTGCAACGCTTCCAGTACCCCTTTGTTATAGGCCATCGGATACACGAAAACAGAATATTGAAGTTGATATTCCAGGACAGAGTGAAAAACAAATTCTCGTATTAAATGATATTGTGCTGGTTGATATCAATGTCGTTGAAGATGCATTGCGTGCTAATAAATCCCCGTGGACGCTAGGATACGCAGCAACAATACACTCTTCACAGGGATTGACTATATCGGATACAATTGTTTGGATCGTAGATAATCGCATCGAATGGTCGAATTTAGTCTATCTCGCAGTATCCAGAGTACGAAAAATAAATCAACTTCGAAGAGTTGTTTTCGATGATAATGACACAACAATAAGTGATATTGATGTTAGCATCATTAATAAAAAACTCTCCGGTTACAAACAACAGGACAAAAAAAAACAACGAGAATTTGATATTGATGCTGAATTAATAATCACTTTGAAGAAACAACAGAATAATCACTGCGCGAGTTGCAATTGTATAATGCATTGGCAGTATTCGGATAAGGATCCTCGCCAATTCACCGTAGACAGAAAAAATAACAATCTCGGTCATGTCAGAAACAATGTGATGTTGACTTGTCTTGAGTGCAATAGACGCAACGGCGCTAGTTAAGACCATGCGGTGGCAATTGAGTATCCTCGGGAATTACCTGTAGTTGTTGTCGAGTAAAACCCCGCTGAGGGGCAGTTGAATCCAGTTTATAGACTGGAGGTCTACCAGTTGATCGTGTTATACTAGATATCTTGTGTGCAGTAACACTCCAAATAGGATCAGTAGCCCTTTTTCTACCCCCTTCAAGCTCTCCTGGTTCGTATAAGTACCTCACAATGACATTACTACCAAGAATTGGTTCTTTGAAATCTTTTTGTGGTTGTACGGGTATAGACTTCTTTTTAATAGCGTTGCTAGGTTTCATGTTGATTGTTCTAGTAATCTCATTATTCAGTGCGGTAATCACAGCTGGTAACCTTTTGACCAATTCACGGGATCGCTTTTCTTGGATGAATTCTTTTGCGTATTGATATCCAAATAACCGCTCAGCAATCGTCCGATTAAATCGTTCTACAATGGCCTGATCGCGATGTAGCGCAGTATGCCCTCGTCTGATGGTGACATTATGATGTTTCATTGTAGATAATACTGCACCCTGAAATTCCTTGCCAGGATCAACCTGCAATAGATTTGGCCAGTGCAGAGGACCTCGTCGATAAATCCTCTCAAATGCAGAAGCAACTTCAGTGGCTGATTTTGTTTTTAACGGTTCTGCTTCTTTGTATCGACTTGCAATATCAACTACGGTTAACGCATATTTGTAACCACGATCATGTGGCAGAAATAATATATCAGCCTGATGAACTTCATTAGGAGCGGTCACATCAAAATGCGAGAATTGAATTTGTTTAGGCGGTGGTAGATAAATTTGCCATAGTGCCTGTTTGGATAACCAATTAGCCGCAGTGGTTTTTTTCACTTTTGCAGCGCTAGCAAGTTTATGGACTGCTGATTTACCCCTCCAGTATCCTCTTGGGGAATAATAAATAGATTCCATATTATTAATTACCGGCACCTAACATCAATTTGCTTTTCATAGCCGATTTTATCAAAAATGAAGCCAATTTTTCTTTGAAGGATTTATCAGGAATAGCATTTAACGCATGAATTAATTTCACATCTGCTAGATGCCTGTGTTGCAGATTGCTGCTTTTATAAGCAACATCATGAAGGTGACAGGCCTTATCAATGGCGTTTATTGGTTCTTCACCGGGTCGGGACTGATTTTGATCATTGAGTCTGATATCAAGTCTGGTTCCCGGTCCACAGTAGCTATATCCTGGAAGGTGCTTTTCTCCGGGGTACTTTGCCCATGGGGTTCCAGGGAGCTTTGCCAATTTGGCTGCGATATCACCTCCTCGTTTTTTTTTAAAACATCTCCGAATTGTAAAATCTTTGATTTTGTAGAAACAAATCTAAATTTTTTTGTACCACATGTTGCACATCTACCAGTAAGTGCTGATCTGTTATTTTTAGTTGTAACCGTCGTCACATCATTTGTGCTAGTACGCGTTTTACACTTCACACAATATAGATCCATAATTTATGTATAGAGATATGGATATAATTGATTTCTCGGCGACTAAACAAGAGAACCAATTAAGCATCATGCAGCGCTACCAAACTCTATCCGGATGATTATAATCGGGCCATCTGGATCCGGTAAAACGCAATTGTTGCTCAATTAATAATGAGATGGATGAAGTGGGATAAGTTGTATTTAATTGCCCCTAGCGTAGATGATCAACGATGTTATGAAGTGTTAAAGGATTTTAACGAGAATGCATCAGAAATTAAGGGTGAGAACGCCATTGATTTTATAACCGATATCGATGAAGCACCGAGTATTGATGATATTGATGGAGATATTAACAATTTAGTCGTATACGACGATATAATGTTGGATAAACAAAAAAATCCTGCTAGGATCTTTTCCAGAGGCAGGCATAAAAACACTGACGTGATATATGTCACTCAACGCTACACTCAGGTTCCAAAAGTCATCAGAGATAACTGCAATATTCTTGCTGTATTCAACGGAGTTGATACTCATACTCTTAGAAATATTTGGCAGACATGGTGCTCTGATATGGACTTCAATCAATTTCGAGATTTCTTTAGTCATGCTCAGTCGACTCCGCACGGATTCGCAACAATAAATCTACATGATCCTCGGACACGATATCGTATCGGACTGGATCAAATATTCGGTTGAAATCGTAAAAGAATTATTAACCCAGAACTGAAAACTTTAGCAGCAGAGAGGGTGGATGACCACATCGTTGCGAGCAAAATTGATTAAAAAATCGTAAAATCTCCGTTTTTGCAAAAATAGAGACTTTTTTTTTGGTTAAATGAGATTTCGTTGGAAGCCTTATATTTTGTTCGAAAACGTGGTCTGTAAGCCTTATTTTGCTCGAAAACATGATCTGTAAGCCTTAATTTTGCTTGAAAACGTGGTCTGTTCACCCTCTCTGCTGCTGCTGTGCCTTTTTAAGTGGTAACAAGCTTAGCCTATCACATACAAAAATGTTAATTACTATTTCTGCACTCATCAATCTCCTTTACTATTGAATTTGTACAAAAGTCTGGTCAGATTCATGGCTTCAATAGTGGCAATCACCATATCTTGCTAATTATCAAACTTATATCTTGAAATCAACATATATTCAAAATTGGATCAAAACTAATTCAGAAATATGGCCTCCAGAGAGGAAAGAAGGTTAACCAATCAGATGCAAAAGAATTACCTCACTATTATGCATGGATCATGCTAATTTGTGAACTCGTAAAATATTGTCATGATACAAGTTCAGATTTCAAATCTGACTGAAGTAAAGATCAAATATATACATGGATATGGTTTCCAGAGTCATAACAAGATTAGCCAATCAGATGCAAGATCACCCATTAATACGAGTAGGTTGCCCATTTTTGAACTTAATAGATATTCAAAGCTTGTTCAAATTTATATCAAAGATAGCGTCCCACATGTTAAGAATGTTTAGCCAATCAAACTGAAGATCATCTTATTATGGCCCAACAAAGCCGCACATAAAACGGTGTTTTCTGCTGCACTGGTTTTAAAATCTGGGTAGACAGGTCACTGTATTTTAAACATTAGATATATTTAATATGATCTTTTGCAATTTTTTCTTTAACTCATCAGATGTCATAATCACCAGGGCTTTGACTTTAGTTTTGATCAAAATCAGATTAAAAAGGTAAGGATCCAGTGTAGTAAGAAACTCATCCCATCAGATGCATTCATGTCATTATCAAATACATAAAAGATTTAAATGAATTCCTAGTACACATACAGTAAAACATGTCTTGAAAGATCACTTCCATGTAATACCACCTGTCTTGAGAGACCACATTCTCAATGCACAAATGTTTTCATAATATAGCCTTGTGACCTGTAATGAGAGACCACCTGTCTTGAGAGACCATAATTTTTGGACAAAAGAAGTGGTCTTACAAGACAGGTTCTACTGTATTTCTAATACCATCCAAGTCAGATAAAAAATAAGGCCCCCAGATGCAAAGTCAGAAACTCAGACGCAAAGGACCAACTATTTGGATTCGGAGGGGGTACAAAAACATTATACATATGGTAATTTTTTTCTTTCACCACTATATCATTTATTTTTTTAAACAAATATATTGGATGAAAGAAGTTTTCTTTTTGTCTAAAATTCTTTAGATGATTTCCCCCCCCCCCCAAGCCATCTAGGGAGTCTGAAATTGTTTTTAAATTAAATCCAAGGCATCCCTTCCAACACAAAAATGAAAAGGTCAAGCACTTATTTTGCATGCATCTTGCTCATACACAAACTTGATGGAGATTTTGAAGGTATATACCCACATTCCATGTCTGATCTAAACTGGATTAGAAATATGGACTCTTGAATTAACAAGCCATTGTTTCCTTTCACTTCAATGTCATACATTTTTCAACATATATAATGGCTATAATTTGCTGTCTTATTGTCTAAAATCTGTAGAGGAAAACATTGCTGAAACTATTTTTAAAAAATTGTTTTTTGAAAAAATAATCCCAGTCCCCCACCCCTCTGGAAAATGACCTGGCTAATGATTAGTAATCCCTCATTATGCCTGAATCTTGATCATTATTAAACTAGTCTAAAATTATGAAGATGATAATAATAATAATGATGATAATAATAATAATAATGATAATAATAACTACAATAATAATAATAATGATGATAATTATAATGATAATGATAATAATAATAATGATAATAATAATAATAAATATAATAATAATAATGATGATGATGATACTAATAATGATAATAATAATAATAATGAGGACTTTGTATAGCGCCTGATCTTTAGAAGCTCAAAGCAATAAGCATATATTCCAAGTTTAATCTAAACTGGATCCAAAATATGAACTCCATTTGCGTGAGAACAAGCAGCTGTTGAGAAGACGCAAGATGGGCACTAGATGGATGAAGTAGGATGGATACAGACCCACATGTTCATATGTTTGTTCAGGTATGTGAACTAAAATGTATAATGTAATTAACAAGGGGTTTTAAGGGGTTCACCAAACAGTCCTGCAATATAACCTGAAGAATTCTTATCAACCACATGGGCTTATCTCATGCTTTAACCCAGCCTTACATGTACTATTATTATAGTAACATTATTTAGTACACGAGTGACTAATTTTGTCTGTTAGGCCTAGTTAAATTGTAAGCAACAATACTAAGCCATGTGTTGCTGATGGTATTTACATTCATGTCTTATTGTAATCACAAGATTTTGGCCTATAAAAATTGATTTTTTTGGTCAAAACTATCACTTTTTACACAAGGGACTTTTTTTAATTGTTTGTTTGATTAGTATTTTTAATGTAGTTTTAACAACTTTTCAGTCATATCGCTATGATGTCTGCAGTGAGGCAGTTTATAGTGATGTCTAGCACTGGGCATCATGCCGCAGACATGTAGCATGATGTAGCACCCAGTCACATTATCCTGACACCAGGCTAACCAGTCCTAACACTAACCTCTTAATGCTGAGCGCCAAGTGAGGCAGCTGTTAGTACCATTTTTGTAAGCCTTTGATATGACTCTGCCGATGATCAAACCCACGACCTCCTTTTTCCATGGCAGATGCTCTAACAACTAGGCCACTGGAGCGGTTATACACAAGGGACTAAAATGTAATTAACTGTAAATAGTCTTACAATGTTTTGTAAGGCATTGACCCTGATATTTATGTTTGTGCTGACCCAAAAAGGCAAAAATATAATTGTACATGTTGATGTCTTATATAGAACTATACAGCACATATCTAACATTCCAAATATACTAATGCCCATGCAAGCAAAGACAGCCCTTACCTCAAAGCTATGTGAATCCTAATGCACAATCAGTGATCATTTTCTCAAATTACTGTAGTACTACGTAGAAAACAAAATTGATATACATGTTTTAAATGTGTTTTTATTTACTCGCATAAATTTATTAATACAATAACATTAATTTAGTTTAGGGTATTATAAAAAAAGTTTCCATTTCTTTACATTTTTGCAAAATCCTGATTGTTGAGGAGAAAACTGTTGATCTCCAAAAGTCAAACATTTTGACGGCCAGTTTTTAAATTTAAATTTTGTTAACAACCACTGGCTTAATATCTTAGGGTGTATGGGGGGGGGGAAGGGAAAGAATATAAACATGCAACAATGAGACCATGATAAATTAAAAGAATTTAATGTTACTGCTTGAAAACGGATTAAGTTAATGTTTTTATCGGTACATATCAAAATACAAAGACAGTGGGGTGGGCTTGGTGTTATCTACAACGTATAGTCAAACTCTGTATTATCACGGGCTGTTATCACGCTAAATGGGATTTCCAGAGTAATTTTGCATATGCAATGCCTAGTGACTGTTTACCTCGGTAAAGTTGCAGAAAAGAGGTTAATCAGATCGGTTAGAATACAATTTCATCAAAATGTCAACATTTTTGGGAAGTATACTTTGAAAAACTTGGAAATGCACTATCTGTTAAGGTGCATGCAATTTCATTGATCACTATATGCAAAAGTACCATTGAAATTTTAATATCTACATCGGTCTCAAGTACTAAATATACTAAATGTGTCATCTGCACTTTAATAATTATAGGTTACAAACTGGTGGTGACATACAAACCATATCAAGGCTTCGCATGGAATTAGATTCTATGGTAGCCAATAAGGACCAAAACAGACAAAACGTAAACAATGATCATGTGCATCATACATAATCATGAAATTATTAATATTCAACTGTTTCCATTTGTTATTTTTAATTAATAATATTAATAAAACTAAATTACTTATTATTCATACCTTAATATATATATATATATATATATATATATATATATATATATATATATATACCTTAATATATATATATATATATATATATATATATATATATATATTAAGGTATATATATATATAGATATATATATATATATATATATATATATATATATATATATATATATATATATATATATAATCATCACAAACTTACAAACTTGTATTATTTTTGTCTTTCAGAATCAACGTATGAAGAAAGCAAGGAGAGAGTATCATTATAGAAATTTACATAAAGCTTTTAGTGGAATTCTTGCAGGCTTGTCTGTTTATCATGCAGCTAGGCAGTTTGGTATTCCAGAGTCAACCTTGAGAGTCAGGACTAGAGGACATGTATCCCTTGATGCCAAGCCAGGTCCAGAGAGAATCTTCAGTGAGAATGAACAGCATCAACTGGTAGATCATCTCAAGTATGTGGCTGATATCGGATATGGATATAAAAAGTCAAATGTGCAGTACCTTGCAGCAGACTATGCCTTGTGGAAAACAAGATCCAAATGAATGACCATTGAATGATTGCTGGTTTTATGGGTTTATGTGCAGGTGGCCAGATCTAAAACTTGCCAAGCCACAGAGGCTATCTATAATGCGAGCAAAATGTGCTTCAAGGGATGTACTAAACAGCTATTATAAGGAGCTATCAACCATCCTTACAGTCAACCATTTAAGAGAAAGGCCAGATAGAATATTTAATATTGATGAAACTGGAATCAATAATGAGCATTCACCTCCAAGAGTTGTATGTGGCAAGGATACTCAGGCACAAGCAGTGGCATCAAAAAAAGATCACAAAATGTAACCATCATTGGGTGTGGAAATGCGCTTGGAAACCACATCCCACCATATTTGTCTTCCATGGGAAGAAGTGGAATACTCAGTTGTTAGACGGTGCTCCTCCAGGATCTGTTGGTGAGATGTCAGATAGTGGTTGGTCAAATGGAAGCATATTTCATAATTACATCACCAAACACTTTGCAAAGCATAGTGGAATAGCTGATGGGGAAAAACTCACAGCCCACCCTCATATTGTATGATGGTCATAAATCACATATATCTTGAACACTTCTAGGCTCGGCGAATAAACACAATGTCATTCTTTTTGTACTGCCACCTCATACAAGCCATATCACACAGCCTCTGGACATTGGTATTTTTGAACCCTTCAAATCAATGTACAACAGTGAACGTCAGCTATTCCTGCAAAAGAACCCAGGACAACAAGTAACAAGATATGACATTGCAAAACTTATTTGCAAACCTTACTTGAAGGCAATGTCTCCTGAAAATTTAATTTCTGCTTCTTGTAAATCGGGAATATATCCTTTCTCAAATAAGAAAATTTTGGATTCCCAGTTAGCACCATCAACCATTTACCATCTGGAGAATGATGCCAGTAACAATGAAGAACAAATTACAGTAACCTCTCAAGCAGCAACTCTGGATTATGATAAAGATGTTGTTATGAATGCCAAAACATCAGAAAAAGATGAAGACATATATGAATTCTTTAATAAGAGAAAAATTATAAAAATTGCCCAAAAAGCCACACAAAAAAGTGTTTGGTACACCGTTCCTTACTGGTAGCCTAGCAAAAAAGAAGAATATCAACATCATGCAACACTCATCAGCTTAAAAACCTTACAAAGATGCACCAATTGTTCTAGAAAATTCCACCAGTTTCACTGTCAGGCAATCATCTGTCTCAGCTGTCAAGTCAGCAAGTAAAGAAATAATGAATATCAGAATAGTACCTTTCTCAAAGAAATCTTGTACTACAGCTAAAACGTTTTTGAAAACATCACATATGATTACAATCCCTTCTTCTCCTCAACCTTGTCCTTCTGCATATTGTGCAGACAATGATGATGAAAACATATTTGAGGACAGCCAAGACAGCTTACCTGTATCAGAGGATGAATCTTCTAATTGTTGTGTAAGTCACAAGTATCAGCCTCCTGCACTTAGGGGTTGTGTTTAAATCTTGTGATTGTTAAATGGGCACAGTGTGACAATTGCCAACATTGGACACACCTTTCATTTTGTTGTGCAACATCAGTTGTTGCAACAGTTCATTTCTTTGCCCACACTATATATAAAATTCATAGATATTTAATTTTTAAAAACATTTTATTGCGTTTTTATTCCTGGATTTCAAGTTGAATTACATTTGTGTATTCCATTTAATCACTTAATCCTTTTTATTTATGTGGAATATTCAGCCAATGCAAATGTGTACATTAATTATTAAAGGTATTATTTCAAATTTACATTTATTACAATACATGCGTGCTATCATATCCAAGTTATGTAAATACCTAGTCCTACCTGTAAGACATAGCACATGTAGCTTTGTTTAAGTGTTCTGCCCAAAACATAAATATCAGCGTCGGGTCTTGTATGTAGGACTAGTAAATACAGCGATAATATATAGTTGTTACCCCCATGGTAGGTATAGGACATGAAAATTGAAATACCAGTTTTGTAAGTAAATCAAGCTTTTTTTCAATTGTGATGCATCCAAGAATGAAAAAAATTCAGTCTCAACTGTCTCTGTGATGCAGCGTGGCGTACTTTTGTGACATGAAAGGAGTGGGGGGATTGACAATTCTCAAAATGCAATTTTGTCAACCTGGTCCTACTTAATTTCATGAAAATGAACAGAGTTAACAACTCTGGATTGTGCCAGAAAACGTGTATAGCTTCAGTTTTAATTAGGACAAACAATTAAAGCTATACCAAATCGCACGTGTCGTCAGCCTGCTGAGGACTGTGTGTACTCATTATTTTGAATAGAGCTTTATCGGTAATATATACCAGAGGAGTCTGACGTTTTATCAATAAAGTACGGCGAAATTTCGGACAATATATATTTATTACCGATAAGGGGAATTCATGTTGTCAGAGATTTTGCCATACTTTATTGATAAAACGTCAGACTCATGTGGTAGCACTAAACATAAATATGGTGTTACCACAGGAGTCTGACGTTTAATCAATAAAGTACGGCGAAATGTCTGACAAAATGAAATACCCTTAACAATTATATATATTATTTGTGAAATTAAGCATTGCCAATATAATACTCATACCACCTACTTAATGCTTAATGCTTCAAATTCTCTTTTTCTCGCTCGTATCCAAACTGTATACGTCAATTCGCGTGGCTCTATGTGCGCATCCTTCCTGACTTTACATTGAATATGAAATCTCACATGTTTGTCACTATTTGACTACCGATACATTGAAGTTACAAACAATCGAGCGAAGCCGGCATCAATATGTATATACCGCCTCGCGTACATTTCAGAACATGTAAGAAAGCTGTACAGGTTTCCAAAGCTGAGCCAAATCATTTTTCGGAAAACAAGTTGCTCTAATTCTGTATTGAAATACATACATGTGCAATTCAATCTGGACAACTTTGAGGAATGCCAACTTTCAATATATTAGTTGTAGTTGCTGTGTTTTTTTCTTCTTTTTCGAACTGCAGATCGCAGGCTCTATATTATCTCTATTATCGCGGCTAACGGGATTTGCGATTAATTCTGGACAAGCGCCGTCTAGCGGTTATTTACAGCTGTAAAGCTGTATCTAGTAAGGACGCAAATAGCAGCAGAGGGGGTCAACCATACAACTTTTTCCGACAAAAAATTGATTGAGTCCTCAAAACAAAAAATAGAGCCTTCCTTCGAAATCTCATATTTTAACCCAAAAAAAAAAACAAGTCTCCATTTGGCAAACGGAGACTTTGCGATTTTTCAATCAATTTTGGTCGCAACGTTGTTGTCGTTCACCCCCTCTGCTGCCGGAACTTTCAGTTCTGGTTAACAAAAATAATAAATGATTTTAACCGAATATTTGATCGAGTCCGATACGATATCGTGTCCTAGGACGGAAATCCTTTCAGGATCTCACAAACAGACTAATCGCTAACACCTCCTATTGTAGATCAATCAAATTATTTGACTGGTCAGTGAGTCTAAAATTAATTCTCGTTAACGAATTATTATGGCATCGCATATAGACAGGATTAACTGGGTTTTCAATAATTAGGAATCCTGGAGGAGCTGTTGGTGCAAACGAATAAAGAATATATCCTTGCTGAGCTTGATTTGATTGCTCTAGATTAATTTGATAGCTTCCTTCAATTGCATCACATACTAAATTGAGCGCAATCACTGCTGAAATATTTACATTATGCGGGGCAATATGCCTACCTCCGCCATCTGGGTCATTATTATGTTTGAGGATAATTGAATCTTGTACTTGTAATACCTTGATAACATTTCTAACAGATTCTTTTAGTTCCTCAGCGTTATATCCGGGAAATTTGAAATTATGTAGATCGGCTTCTGTGATATTGTAACCGGTTAGGAATCGTTGTTTATTGTCACTGTTGTCATTAATTATTGTTTGAATAATTCGTTCATTGATATATTCCATATCAGATACAAGCTGATTTAATATTTCAACGTGTTTTTGCGATTTTGTTTGCCGTAGTTGTTCTAGTTGTGCTTGTTGTAATTGATTAATTTCATTGAAATAACCAGTGATGTCAGTTAGCGGAAATGAAATAGTAACAGTTGACTCATCTGTTCTTTTAATTATAAAATCCCATCGCAACGTGTTTTTGTTGGTAAATATGAATCTATCGGCGATTTTTACTTTTCTTATATCAGATAAATCATCTCGATACATGGGATTTATTTCATGATATGATTGTACGCCCGTGGTTAAGTCGGCGGTTCCGGGTGGTTTTTCAGGCCATCCTAACACTGTTCTTAACGAGCTGTTATAGATATCCACGGCATACTCAGGGGAGTTTATTTCGATCGACGACGAGAGCGTCGGTTCATGAAGATTAATAGCTATGCTTGATTCTTTTCCAGTGCTTGATTCTTTTCCAGTGATTGATTTTATTCTACGCTGAATTTCAGCATCGATTTGCTCAATTTGGTACGACCCAGTTGGTAACGAAACAGTTTCCCACGCTGGAGTACCATCGGGTTTATTCTTATACGAGAACACCAGTGTGTTATTCGGTTGCTGACCGCCAAATGCAACTGATCTGATATTAGGCCAGCTATGATATACTCGTAATTTTGCCAGCGCGATCTCGCGCACTGGAATCGGAGAAGGAAAGTTCACACTAAATTGTGGGTTTGTTGATGTTATTGATATCATGCTTGTTTGTATCGGAGTGGTATTCTCCGCGATTCGTTGAAGCAGTTCGAGTGACATTATTATTAACGCTGTCTTCAATTTCCAATTTCAACATCGCTGAGTTATACAACTGGGTCATCGCGGAAAATTCAACATATGATATGAACGAATTATCTATCGACAGCGAGATCAACTCGGATAATTTCGAGTATACGTCAAATACCACCCGGTACCGAGTTGTAGCGTTGCTGCGATTTTCTGAGAACACGATGATAACTTTTTAGTTATCGCGGTGGCGACTGCCGCGATTGTTGTTGCTGCCGAGAACGCGATTGGAACTGCAATCGGAGCTATCATGGTCACCGTCGACAAAATAACTCCGGCGCTGGCCATCACACCGGATACCGAGTACACGGTTACATCGATGACGGTAATTCTTCTGCGGTATTTTTTCATTTTTTCACGATAGCGCTCAGAAAGCGATTTCAAGTTTGCGGAAAATTCTTTCACGGTGTCGAATCGATATTGCGATCATGGATCCATCATCGTCATCGTTATTTTAAACCAGCTGATGTTTTCAATTATCCTATTATTGACCTGGTTTTAGGATCAGACGCGGGGATACCGGATACAAATTCTATTATCCAGGGTAGCGACTCCCTAAACACGGTCTCGTCGGAATTATTTATAGTAATTGTCAACGGAATTGGTATATAGGGTGGAGGTGGTGGTATTTTATCGAGTATATATGTTAGAGTGTTAACACCGCTGATACCTGTGTTACTAAATCCCAAATCAAATTTACGGTGATGTATTATTGTAAGTCGGTAGCAACCTGGTACACCAGTATGTCTGTGGCCGACACGAAGATAATTTTCATTTCCTCGGACCCAATCAAAGGTCCCACTATCAACTACGTATACGATGTTGTTCACGACGCCGGCGCTGTGTGGAATTTTTACTTTATTGGTAACCGCGTTAATCTCCGCGAGGGTCATACCTACCACAAGTGGTTCTCCAAAGAACCCATCAACGCCACTATTCTCGAAGAACTTATTGACAACTTCGTTGGCGAGCTTTTGTTCGTCAATAGCGCTTTTAATTTCAGCGAGGGTCGGGCCTGTCAGAGATTCGAGGTTAGATGAAGGTTCTACCCCAAAAAACTTTTTCACGCTGTTGTTAAATATCATTTGTCTCATCCTGGACATGCCAATCTCTTTGAGACTCAACCCAGATATACCTCCATGGGGGTCATAAAAGAAACTATCAACGAGTTGAAGATTGTGAGTATGTTTTCTAATAAACTCATTAACAGTTTCGTTGGTGGGTTTTTGTACCTTTTCAAAATCTTCTTTTAGTTTAAGAAGATCGTTGTAAATATCGAGATATTTTGCCTTGATTTCGTCAGGATTCATTATTTTATTCGTGCTCGTGTTATAAAAGAATCAATTCAGAAGGTCTTTGATTTCAGCGAGAGACATACTAACCACAGGTGGGGCACCAAAGAACTAACCAACGATATTTCTTCGAAAAGCATTATAACCTCGAAGATGATCATCCAACTCACGACCGTGATTGGCAATCGCGTCGGTGATCGTGGACACAAGTGAACCTGGCTTAAGTCGTCCGTCGCTGGAATACAGCGCAATAGAGTTTTCAGCGACATCGCGCTGCCGTATCAAAATTTCATCCAATGACACATTACTGGTTTTCAATTTACCCTGGCGATCTTGAAATACAACTATTTCGTTCGGGTCAACACTTGCTAAATTTAACGTCTCAGCGATTTCATCTTCAATTATTTTTTTTACATCCTCGATAGAACCCACAGATGTTTTCGCGGTGGGTTTCGACATTGACAGAGATCGTCCCCAAATATCAATCATTATTGTTAGCGTAACTTGTGTTTTCAATTTATTGGTTCTCTAAAATTACCTTGTAATTTTCCACTCGTGTATTCGTTTACAACCAGATGAGGTGGTTTCTGTGACGATGAAATCTCCGCGAGGACATTTGATACTTCACGGCCGCATATCGGTGGATCATTTAATTGTTGTGTTGGCAGCGTGGAATAAAAAATCGGAATTGATTGATTCTTTGAATTTATATACCGCATAAACTCGCTCGGTGGAGCTAACCCATATGAATCGAAATAAACAATCCCACGTGGATCAATCGCGTATGCAACCCAGTGAGTTCCCGATCCGCTGCTGTTATCAAGATTGATGATACCGGTTTCAACGCGTTTAGGTTTCTCGGTAATTGATCTCTCATAAAAAACCCTCTGAAGTTTTTTATCGCTAGTTTTTTAGCAGCATCAATTAAATCAAAATTGGACATGGAAGAATTGGGCTTTCAACTAATAAACCGTTCCTGGTAGTCTTAGACCTGATCCGTGAACGGATCTGCCGCTGTACCATGAATACGGGGTTCCTGGTAGTCTTAGACCTTTTCCCCTTTTTTTTATATCCTTTCCCAGTTGCCTTTTTCAACGCCATCCCTGCCGCGGTACCAACGGCTCCCAACGCCGCCGCTTTCGCCACCGCTGGGGCGGCCGCTGCAATCAATGCTGGTATTGCGGCTAACAATGGAAATATACCACCCGATTTTATCATGTTCGCGATTGCAGCTTTCGAAAATACAATTGAACCCCTCGCTTATTCTTCAGCGCATCATTGAAATGTTTTATTTGACGATCCGTCAATGATATTTTATGTGCACCGCCGGACATCTGCGCTGGTTTTAACGTTATTGTGGTTCCACATTCTTTAGCGGATTTTGATCGTAATTTCTTGACCTGACCATCAGTCAGCTTGACACTAACAACACTATATGGCATTTTATTGTAAAACATATTTATGCTTTCAATTGATCTAATTGTGAATCGTTTACATATTTTCCACTGGCGCATCAACAAATCTCATTCGTCCGCCAGCCCCTTCTAACAACATTGATTTATCACTGAGAATGACAGCAACCGCTCTGTAATAAATAATAACACCAGGGCGGGTTACACGGGCTCTAAAGTGTATATCAACGACAGATTGTCTTGTTAAATCAAGATGTTCCAATGAAAAGTAATAGATCGGATACAGATTTTTAAAATCCAACTGTGATATTTGTAGACCAGTATCAACATTTTGATCCCGTGCCATAAATGACAGCATATTGTGATATACACGTGCAATATGGTTGTGATTGTAATCAAGTTGTATCTCCTCGGATGGTTCCTGCTGTCCGTTTATTCTCAGCGAGACTTCTCTAACACCTAACTGATTAAATATCATATGGCTGCGTTGTTGATTACCACCTCGCTCATTATTCTGTAACGCTACAAATATATGACGTGGAGCTGAAACGCCTTGTTTTGATGCCAGGTGCCATGTGAATATATCATCGATATTATCCAGTTTAATATCCGTGGTCACTGATAACCAACTCAACAATGATTTGCCGCCTGTTTCCATAAATGATAGTAATCGCTGTTCTGCTGTGATTGATGGAGTTAACACAGGCATCCACAATGAGAGTTTTGTTAAAATGACTTTACCCTCAGGGGCACCAGCATCACGCCAGATTGCATCATTATCAGCACCCTTTCGCACAAGCGCTACTGTATGCTTCGCTCCATAGATAACTTTTCGGATGTTTCTACAGAATCCAAATATATGATGCAGTGGAATCGCGCATGAAAATTGTCGACGCTGTCCTTGCAACGTTGCTACGCGTGTTGCAAACCCTAGGTTGTAGTTAGTATTATTATTTATGACATCAAAATCACCAGCTGGTCTTGTATATCCGTCTGGTGCTGGATTAACTGAAGAAGCATGTGTTGCCTTTACTCTAGAATACTGGACGTGTTCAGGGTGATCAGTAATATCCTTAGAAAACATCATAGATGGACCAGCTGATCTTGTATAATCATCAGAATATCTCGCTAACCCTATGATTGTTGTGGCAACATCAACTTCACGGTCTATTGATTCAATTTCTTTTCCATCAATGAGATATCTTGCACTTTCAAATAACGCCATTATGCCATTATTGACAAAACCAACTCGGATGGTTGGGTTATTGTCATATGGTGGATCATTATGAACAGCATCATTTGTTACGAGTTCACCTTCGATTTCGATAAACGCTTCACAAGGCAAAAAGTATTTACTGGTATCTTGAACTTGAAGTTCAACTCGCGATCGTAGGTCGGGTTGTATTGCATGATAGGAATAGTATTGATAATAGCGGACGGAATCGTCTTTGCGCACTGGGGCTTCCATATCGAACGCGGGATCAGCTGTTCGTTTAAACATTATTATTATTATTTAGTGTTTTCAATTGCGAAACTCTTTGTAATTATCGTCGTTTTCGTTTTCGTTTCAAACCACTTCCTGCTATCGCGTTCATGATAGCGTTATCTGTTACCGGCGAAGCTGTCAATGGCGAAGGAGTCACCGAATCAGCCAACGACGCTAGTTTTTCTTCCACTGCGCTATTTATTGCTTTGCTGATTTTTGCAGGCATCACTGTAGTTGATGGCAGTACTGTTTGTTTTTTTCGCACCAATGATGCTATTTTATCTTTCGCAGCAGAAAATGCCTTTCCGGCAAGATTTCCAACGAAATCTCCGATTTTGCTGGTTCCCTTATCACGAATAATATCAATGTCTTTCATTGATAATTGTTTAGCTAGCGGAGCCACCTTGGGAGCCATTCTTGTAAATAACCCTGCAATGGTATTGCCAAAACCATCTCCGTACTACGCGCGGTAAACAGGCAATCGTGAGTTCACCACGTAGACGCTTACGGGTTTATCATGGTTGTAGTGTATAATCATCTTGTTATAAAACTAGTAGTTTTTCAATTAGTGAACTGCGTAGTCAATTCCATTGAAAACGCTTTGATTTTAATCGCTGTGATAACCATGGGCGTCTCTGTGATTTTCAACTAATTCAGCAATGAGTTCTCGATATACATCAATGCCCAAAATACCACCGGCAAATACTCGTCTACAGATATCAGCTGCTTCATTAATTATTTCAACGGAGTTGTTTTCAGCTCGCTTTCCACCCATAAGTACTTCTAACCGTGATATATCCGAGAGAATATTACCAGGACATGTCACGGTTGCGTTGAAATCCAAAGGATTTTTAATTGAATATCCTTTTCCGCTTGTTTTCTTAGAACCGGCTTCTGCTTTTATGTGTATTTGTTCCGGGATTGGATCCTCCATATAAGGTGGTGGTTGTGGACCACCTTTAACCACAGCTAGAAAGTTATTATAACCAGGGTGCTGCAACGCTGAGATTTTATCCCCGCCATGTTTCGCTAAATATATTTTTGATGCCCAAGTGTCTTTGCCTTTTATAAAATCTTTTAACTCGTCTTTTAATAAATTCTCTCTTATACCCTTTGGAAAATTGTTTCTAGCAAAATTAGCTAATTCGGAATCCGTACGGTTTCCTCTAATTTCATTTAATACTGCGACTGTAAATATCCTTTCAGGTGAATAGTCTCTTCCTGCAGCTGCACCTTGTTGTTCTTCTTCGCGTTCTTCAATTTCGCGCTGAGTTTTTATATCACTGGATAGCTGTTGTATCCCTGTGCGTGTTTGTTCAGTCTCTGCTGCTATCTTTTCAAGCGTATCAAGCAGCGGCGCCTTCTTTGCTCGTTCTCGCTCAGAAATATCCCCAAATATTGCTCGTTCAGTTGCTGTTTTCACATCTTTGGTCGCACTTGTTATCGGAGTAAACAGTTGTTCACTTGACACAGAAAAGTCAGTCTGCGCTTGTTGTCGTTGTTGAAATTTCTCGCGAAGTCTGTCTCGAACCGGTATAAACTTTTTAATTGCTGCTAGCCGCTCTCGGGCTAATCTAGTTGTAAGCGATTCACCTACCATATATTGTTTGTGAACTGAGTTTTCAAATGTGAAACTATCACAATTAAAAGCTGAGTTATTAAATAATGTACCAGCAAGCTAACGTATCCATCTCCGGCAAGGTGAAACTGTACGACGCTATCCGCGAATGTTTCAGAAATAACATCGCTGGGGGTTTCAGAATTGTAATATCTGAGAACGGCAATGAACGATTTTTGTTAACGACGCAGCAACAACAACAACTACGTGAAAATGGAGGCGTCGCGGTGATTACTTGCTACCACGACCAGATCATCCAGTACGCACATAACTGCATGAGCAAACCCAAACTGCTGAGTATCCTTTCAGGAGAAAATCCTATGTAGTTACAAAACACGCTAAAAAAAATAAATTTTATTAGAAATTTACTGAAAGCCTATTTTATAGTAACGCTCACGTGGTTAAGATACTGGTTTTTCTTCGTTTAATATTTTTCTAAGATCACGAACTTTAGAACTAATTTCAGCTCGTTTTTGATACTCTTGGCCGAGCTTTTGACGTATTGCTTCAACGGTGCTAAATAACGTTATAAATGCATTAATGTCGTTACCGTACAAACAAGCATTGATGGACTTTTGAATTCTTTTCACGAGCTTGTACATCCTAGGTAAAACATAACGACCCTTACTAGACTGATACTCAATATCTTCATATTCCGAGGTAATCTTGTCACAGTCGAGACCTTCAGATAATACTATCCCTCTATTTTTTAACTTTGAGATTTCGGCAATTATAGCATTTACATCGCTTATATCCATATTTTTATAGTATACTGTATCTCTAATTATTAAAAAAAAAATGTAACACTCATTTGGCAATCTCGCTGGCGCCCTATGACGTCAGAGAGACACAGAGGTTACTTAATTAAGTTAATTAAAGACATGTATATGCTGTACTGAAAATCCCATTTGGAAACCCCTTTCGCGTCAAATAACGTAAAAGAGACCCAGAGGTATGTGACAACACATCCTTGGAACTCCTTGGTTGCCTTCACATCCAAGTAAGCCCAAGGGGACCCGAAACATACATCTCCTGCGGGAGGCCTAAGGTGACAAACATCATCTTAGACCGCCCAGAAGATATACTTGAGGTGACGTAATACATGTACTTAATTACCTTAATTAATGGACGGCACAACATGAAAACCCCATTTGGCAATCTCGCTGGCGCCCTATGACGTCAGAGAGACCCAGAGGTTACATATACGACAACACATCTTTGGAACGTCTTGGTTGCCTTCACATCCAAGTAAGCCCAAGGGGACCCGAAACATACATCTCCGGAAGGGAGGCCTAGGGTGACAAACATCATCTTAGACCGCCCAGAAGATATGCTTGGGGAGACGTCACTACATATACTTAATTAACTTAATTAAGGATGGATTATATTCAATGAAACGATGATGGTAATGATGTGGAACGGCACAGGACAGCACAAACATGAAACGACGGGGCGGATTTTTCTACGGCCAATCCAACCAATCAAAAGCAACCCAATTAAATTAACCCGGTTGCATGATTGACAAAAGTCAACCACACGCCCGTGTCAATGGCATGGGTTAGTTTTGATTGGTCGGAATTAGCTTTCGAAAGCCCCAAGCTTAATGTCTTTCATGTGCTATATAAAGCGACTAATATGGCGGCGTTGATTCACAAGTGTGTTATTTTATTTCCTTGAATTACTTATTAATGCCGTTTCACAACATTTAAATGAGACAAAATAGTTTAATAAAACACTACACAAAAGAATATAGTTGTTAGATAACTACGTGTATTTACTCTTTTCTAATCCTCTAGACAAATGCGTTATCGATTAGGCCACAAATAGCTGTATACAGAGGAATTTTAACCACGCCCACTTACTTCAATGAATGGGAAACACTAGGATTTCATGCTCGTTCCGGCTGAGCGAACACAGGTAACGCGTTAGATTATAAAGAATGTTTGTACTGAAAGAACGTGGTTAGCTGTTTGCTTTACTGCTGGTCCACCCACCCCCACACACATGAGACATGTAGATAAATAAAAATACAACTGTTTAAATAAATGCAGTTTTAGCCCAAGCGATAATAAAAAGTTTTATTTACATGTATTATATACTCCATTAGTCACGTGTGCGCGCATATGTCAAATACCTCTCCTACAGGTAATAGCAGACGACACATAATACAAGGGAACTTAGTGAATAGAGTGTTACGAGTGGTTGATTTATACATAAAGGATTTATCTCCCTTGAATCGTTTCAGGTGTATACGAATTTTATCCTGTGACCTGTCTTTTTTGACAGAGCAGTTTTAATTATATTTTCTGCAACAAATCGTATTGAAGTCCCACAAATGTCAAAGTATCTACTGGCCGCATTTATTTATTGAAAGATTCTCTCTTCATTATTTTCTAAATCAAACGATTTGACCCCCCCTAGGGCGTTTTGAGTGTTTGCCGGTTCCACCTAATTTTGCATTCCTACTTTGTGAGACGGCTTGAAGATTCCCAAAACAATTATCAGTCTTGTTATTATTGATATGATCAATAACAAGGCCGTCTTTGATCGGTCCATGAAATGCTTCATAGATTATTCTGTGACAGAGATATTTCTTCTTCCCGGCACTAAACACCAAATTATCCCATATTATTCAGAGATCCAACCGGTTTCTTTAGTCTGCGGTGCCTGACAAAACCATCACTGGAGGCTTCGTAATTAACAAGCACCGGATGTGGTCTGAAATCTTGGCTCATTTGTATAATAATACTATTTGTCTAATTTATATCTGCTTAAATTATAAACCTCTGGATATAATCTTGAGGGGTTTTGATGACCTTGTCATTGAACGGGTCATTGATTCGTTTGTCATAATAGCGTTTTAGTTCTCTGTGTCGTTTGCCGCCACAAATAAGGCATAATTGTGATTTTCCCCTAACGCCCACCCCACATCGGAGGCTTGGGAGAGGGCCGAAGGAACCGTTGCGAACGCTTTGTAAATGATCCCTACAGAATTCGCCTCTGCATGATTTGTTACACGGGGTTGTTGATCCAATCATAAGCCATTTGCAGTGATTCATTATATATAAATTTTCTATTTAAATACTTGCTTTAATTATATGAATGAGGAATTCGAGAGATTATCAGCGATTAAGCCCTACAAAAATGTTAAATTCAATCTCGATAGAGTCTCTAATACACCAAAACGTCTAATCGGTGATAGAACTATACTGAAGGAGTTTAAGAGATTATCGAATATTAAGCCTCGGAAAAATACTAAATTCACTGATTATACCATGAAATAATTCCAAAGATTATCGAAAATTAAGCCTTGGAAAAATACTAAATTCAATCTCAATAAGGAGTTCAAAAGATTATCGAAAATTAAGCCTTGGAAAAATGCTAATTTTAATCTCGATAGAGTCTCTGATACACCAAAACGTCTAATCGGTGATAGAACTATACTGGGTAAAATCAGGGAGTGTTTTAATGAATTCTACCGAGACGGTGCAGTACACTGTTGGTCGACATTTCGAATTATTGATGAAGATGTCAATGTACCCAACATCGATGCTACTATGAACGATGAAAGAGCAGCTGAGATAATTTCACACATAGGCTCGCCAAGGAGCTGGAAATCCAAGGGTAAATTGCAAAGCAATTCCCAACAGAAGTATTTTTTCAGAATAAAATTCATTATCGAAGTCGAAGGCAAATGGATTATCAGGGATAAATTTGAACCAATCCTCAAGGATAAAAAAGCTGTCATTGTGAGTAGAGATTCCAAACCAGGAATTCTAACTGGAATTGACAAACCATACTACGAGAGATCTTATCCTGTAACAGCAATCGTTTATGGAATATATCCATTAAATGATAAACCCGATATTGCAAAACTAGCTCCTATGAAATATTCTAGTTCACTGAATTGTGTAGCAACACGGGTAATGGAACACTTCACAAATGCATCCCGAGGAAATAAACTAACTGATCTGCGACGTAGGAAAATAACCGAATGGGAACTGACAGTGAAACAGCACGGTGCAAAGATTTCTGATATAGCTAAATTAGAAACATTATTAAGATTCCCAATATCAGTAACGACAATAACCGGAGAAGTATTACACGAACCGAAATATCAATCACAAGGAGCGCCAATACAAATTATTGATCATAACGAACACGCGTGGACACCTGCAGTAACAATATTTCCACGAGATAGAACCGTGAGATATATCCCCCCGGAATTCCTCAGGGATGTTTTCTATGAAGAGAAATTATTTGATGTTATTCATGCGTTGTGTAAAGATCATCCTGTGTCAGTGTGGTTACTTAGTAGTGCTGGTTCCGAATCAGGATTTGATCAATTTGTAAGACCAAATGGTGAATTATATCGCGTTGAAGAGTTAGATACTAGAATGAGAAAAATTGATAATGATTTTTCACCGGAGAGTTTCCATGAAAAACTATTAACGGATAGTTTTACTATTCCATCAGTGGTAGCTCACTTTGCAAGAGAAAAAAACTCATGGCGTCCAACACGAAGTGATTTTCTCGAGGATGTTAAATTGAGTTGCGTAGAATTTGGTCATGGAGGACTGTGGAATACAAAATACTCACGTGATGGTATGATTTCAATTGATATATCCGCGTGTTATCCTTGAAGTTTTCTCGGGTATGGAGAATGTGCTGAGTACTTTAAACAATTTGGACACCCCACACATGAAATGACTCGTGTTGCGATTAATGGTCCATTGCCTAATTTTGATTTAACTGGATTCGCTCGTGTGATATCATTCGAATTCGCTACAGGGTTACATCCGTGTAGTTATCTTTGGCTTGGTAGACATATATCTGAAAAGACCTGGATGCCAATAGTGTTACTACGATATATGATTGATTGTGGTATGCTAATATCGTTGATTGTTTCCGAAGCTATTATATGCTATCGAGCTCAGAAAGAAATTTGGCTACCACAACCCGATTTAGATCGTATAATTAGCGAACAGCGAAAACAATTTCCTGATTTCAATGAAGAACAAATCATGAATTGGTGTAAGGAGTTATTTGAAATTAAAAAAGAACAAGCAAAAGATTTTGGACGAAGAATAATCGGTAAATTTACCCAGGGTGGAAGATACGACAATGCAAAATATTCTTCGCGGTTGATCATAGAGGTCGCTGAATACGATTTTATTGTAACGGATTTAACGAAACAGGGAAAACTTGTATCCCGTAAGGATGCTTTTCTATCCAATGGTGAGAAATTGGGTACGGTTGTTACCTACTGTGATGGATATAATTCCCAGTACACACATTTGAGAAGTTCTATGCTAGCCTATGCTTCTATTAATCTATTTTCGATGATAAATAGATTTCCTAATACCGCGGTTAGAGTAGCTACTGATTCAATGTATATACACAATAAATACAAATCAGCTGTAGCGTCACTCACAGATCCCGAGGAAAATTGGGGGCGTTGGCGATTTAAAAAGGAAACACTACATGAGTATTGTGAATCCGCAGACGTTACCATGGATGATAAATATCTTTCATATAACCCCATTGAAATTCAATCAGAATTTTCTAATGCACCACCGGTATCTGATCCAATATGTAGATACAAGACAGTTTATTTAAACGGTTGTGGTGGGTCAGGAAAGACAACTCGTGCAATTGAATTATTTCGTCGGTCAAACATGATTGTGCTAACACCAACTCACAGACTCGCCAGAGAGATGAAACAACGAGGGGTAAATGCCTGTACTTACCATAGTTTCTTTCGATGGAAAGGCGATGAATGGACCCCTGATCGAATGGGTGATAAATTCATTCCTGAAATCATAATTTGGGATGAAATATGCACAGTGTCATTAGATGTATTACAAACATTTCTTGAATGGTTGTTAAACAAAAACACAAAAGTCGTCATGTGCGGTGATCACGGCCAACCACCACCATTTATCGGTGCATCCCCACATGAATGGCTAAAGGGTTTTGCAGACTATTATGAAGAAATTAACACTGATTATAGATCACTTGATGAACAATTACGACAATTCAAAGCGCTAATTAGATTACAACCGGATAAAATTCAATGCGAAATAGCGCGTGAAATAATTTCAGAAACTCCCATGAATGATTTTTGGGAAACGTGGAGACCAAACGATTTGATAATTGCAAGTAGAAAAATAGTGAGAGACACACTTCAGATGAAGTTATTTGAAACGCATAAAGAAAAATTTGCAACACTTCCAGTACCGTTGTGTTATAGGCCTTTGGATACACGAAAACAGAATATAGAAGTTGATATTTCAGGACAGCGTGAAAAACAAATTCTCGTATTAAATGATATTGTGCTGGTTGATATCAGCGTCGTTGAAGATGCATTGCGTGCTAATAAATCCCCATGGACGCTAGGATACGCAGCGACGATGCATTCTTCACAGGGATTAACTATATCGGATACAATTGTTTGGATGGTAGATAATCGCATCGAATGGTCGAATTTAGTCTATCTTGCAGTATCCAGAGTACGAAGAATAAATCAACTTCGAAGAATTGTCCAGACAGAGTCAGGCGATGATGACACCACAATGGATGATGCTAGCATCGTTGATGTTAAAATTATTGATAAAAAACTATCCGGTTACAAACAACAAGACAAAAAAAAAACAACGAGAATTTGACATTGATGCTGAATTAATAATTACGCTGAAACAACAACAGAATAATCACTGCGCAAGTTGCAATTGTATAATGCGTTGGCGTTATTCGGATAAAGATCCTCGCCAATTTACCGTAGACAGAAAAAATAACAGTCTCGGTCATGTCAGAAACAATGTGATGTTGACTTGTCTTGAGTGTAATAGACGCAACGGCGCTAGTTAAGACCCCGCGGTGGTAATTGAGTATCGTCAGGAATCACTTGGAGTTGTTCGCGTGTAAACCCCCGCTGAGGGGCAGTTGAATCCAATTTATAGATTGGAGGTCTACCAGTTGATCGTGTTATAGTAGATATCTTGTGTGCAGTAACACTCCAAATAGGATCAGTAGCCCTTTTTGTGCCACCTTCAAGCTCTCCTGGTTCGTATAAATACCTAACAGTGACATTACTACCAAGAATTGGTTGGGAAACGCTAGAATCATTTTGTGAAATTCTTCGAATTTCCATTTTAGGTATAGACTTTTTTTTAATCGCGTTGATAGGTTTCATGTTGATTGTTCTAGTAATCTCATTATTCAGTGCGGTAATCACAGCTGGTAACCTTTTGACCCATTCACGGGATCGCTTTTCTTGGATGAATTCTTTTGCGTATTGATATCCAAATAACCGCTCAGCAAGAGTCCGATTAAATCGTTCTACAATTGCCTGATCGCGATGTAACGCAGTATGTCCTCGTCTGATGGTGACATTGTGATGTTTCATTGTAGATGCAACCACACCCTGAAATTCCTTGCCAGGACTTGTAACAGATTTGGCCAGCGTAGTGGACCTCGTCGATAAATCTTTTCAAATGCAGAAGCAACTTCAGGTGATGATTTTGTTTTTAGCGGTTCTGCTTGTTTGTATCGACTCGCAATATCAACTACAGTTAACGCATATTTGTAACCGTTGTCATGAGGTAAAAATAATATATCAGCCTGATGAACTTCATTAGAGACAGTCACATCAAAATGCGAGTAATTAATTTGTTTAGGCGCTGGTAGATAAATTTGCCATATAGCTTGTTTGGATAACCAATTAGCCGCAGTAGCCTTTTTCACTTTTGCGGCGCTGGTGAGTTTATTGATTGCATCGTTACCCCTCCAGTATCCCCTCGGAGAATAATAAATAGATTCCATGTTGTTATTAATTACCAGCGCCCATCATTAATTTGCCTTTCATAGCTGATTTTACCAACCACGAAGCCAACTTTTCTTTGAAGGATTTATCAGGAATAGCATTTAACGCATGAATTAATTTCACATCCGCGAGATGCCTGTGTTGCAAATTGCTGCTTTTATATGCGACATCATGAGCATGACACTCCTTGTCAATGGCGTTTATTGGTTCTTCACCACGTCGAGGTTGATTTTGATCATCAAGTCTGATATCTAATCGTGTTCCGGGGCCACAGTAGTTATATCCTGGAAGGTGCTTTTCTCCTGGATACTTTGCCCACGGCGTTCCAGGGAGTTTTACTAACTTGGCTGCGATATCACCTCCTCGTTCTTTTTTAAAACATCTCCGGATTGCAAAATCTTTGATTTTGTAGAAACAAATCTAAACTTTTTTATACCACATGTTGCACATCTACCAGTAAGTGCTGATCTGTTATTCCTAGTTGTAATCGTCGTCACAACATTTGTGCTAGTACGCGTTTTACACTTCACACAATATAGATCCATAATTTATGTATAAGGATATGGATATAATTGATTTTTCAGCGACTAAAACAAGAGAACCAGTTAAGCATCATGCAGCGCTACAAAACTCTATCCGCGCAATTATAATCGGGCCATCTGGATCCGGCAAGACACAATTGTTGCTCAATTTAATAATGAGATGGATGAAGTGGGATAAGTTGTATTTAGTTGCTCCTAGCGTAGATGATCAATGATGCTATGAAGTGCTAAAAGATTTTAACGAGAATGCATCAGAGATTAAAGGTGAGTCGTTGATTTTATAACTGATATTGACGAGGCACCATCCGTGGATGACCTTGATGGAAGCATTAACAATCTAGTCGTATACGACGATGTAATGCTGGATAAACAAACAAACCCAGCTAGAATATTTTCCCGAGGCAGGCACAAAAACACTGATGTGATATATGTCACTCAACGATACACTCAGATTCCAAAAGTGATCAGAGATAACTGTAATATTCTTGCTGTATTCAACAGCGTTGATACACATACGCTACGAAATATTTGGCAGACATGGTGTTCCGATATGGACTTCAATCAATTTCGAAATTTCTTTAGTAATGCTCAGTCAACCCCACACGGATTTGTAACAATAAATTTACATGATCCTAAGACACGATATCGTATCGGACTTGATCAAATATTCGGTTAAAATCATTTATTATTTTTGTTAACCTATAGCAGCAGAGGGGGTGAACGACAACAACGTTGCGATCAAAATTGATTGAAAAATCGCAAAGTCTCCGTTTGCCAAATGGAGACTTATTTTTTTTGGGTTAAAATATGAGATTTCGAAGGAAGGTTCTATTTTTTGTTTTGAGGACTCAATCAATTTTTTGTCGGAAAAAGTTGTATGGTTCACCCCCTCTGATGCTCAAATATCCTACAGCACAATTTCCTCAAAAATATAAACATTATTTCTGAGTTTACAATGAAAAAGAATGAACATTTCTCTTTGTAAAGTGCTTGCATTTACGTTGATCATCACCTGCATTGGTTTTGATTACGAAATATATTCAGTGTATCGTCCGATGATTAGAGGTCATACTGACGGTGACATACATGTACTTAAAAGTTTACAGTGGCGTAGCTGCGGGTGGGTGGGTGAGGGAGTCACGAATGTGGAATGTGCTACTTTCGTCAGATAATTGTTTCCAGTTTGGGATTGTGACCGTACTGGTGAAAATAAAGGTTAATTCGCCGATTGGATTCAGGACATGGTCATTTAAGAGTTATGCGTTGGTACATAACTGTCTTTTGAATGCATATGTGTAGTTTTTCAGCCTTCTTGCGATTCTGAAGCGATAAAAGACTCGTGAGATAAAGTCAAATCGAGCGAAGTGCTGTGGTCACGCTTGTATTCTTTGTGTTTATATATATATATATATATATATATATATATATATATATATATATATATATATATATATATATATATATATATATATATATATATATTGTGAAGTGCCAAATTTTTGGTCAAATCCATTAAATAACACTTAGTTCTAGCCAGCAGCCATTTGTTAGATTTACGGGACATTCTGCACGGAGAGATATTTTTCTAATCGGTTCTCCCAGTTAACTGTGTTTGTTTAAATTATACTGACCGAAAGTGACCTCCTGGAAGGTGCATTCTCTAACGAATCATGTCAAAGTTGATTTGGAACAGATTGACGAAAAGATTTTCAAGAAGAGCGCGATACTAAAATAAAGACTAAGGAGGTTACTTTTTTTAGAGCAGTACCTTCGAAAACAACAGGCTCAAGAAACCGCCGAAATTCCAACGGCGAGAGGGCGTACCAAAAACACGAGGTATTTGTTTCAAATCCACACTTATCATGATTTAATTGATATAATGTTTCTTCGTTACAGATCTGCCTGATTTGTTGATACGTTCGTATGAATAGTTTCATTTGTTACATTAATTTAGTAATGTGCTTTTTAATTATGAATTAGAATTCGTACCTTAATTCATAGTAAGAATGATGTAGTATTAATTGATGTTGTAAAAATACTATGTGGAGATATGATTGGAAAGTGTTATGTTCATTCTTGAATTTATCATATTGTTTGAATATTGATTGTGTTCTAAGATTTAATGTCTTACTTTAAGTAATGAATTACGGGAATACATGTGAATTCCCCGAATTTTGATATCGTGGATAATTTAGTGACAGTGTATAATGCATTACGTAAAAGCAAACCGAATTAACAGGTGGTTTAGCTGTATTGATCTGAAGACATGTATAATTGATTACTAGCCGTAAAATTGTTACCACTGATGGTAATGTCTGATTGTTCGAACCAGCAAAACGGACAATCTCAGCTATTAAAGTGTAACAAGAGACTTAGTGCGTTTTACTTTTTCTTTTGAAAGGAAAATAGTTTTTATTTGGAGAGAGCAGTGCGAAGACAGATGAGATACAAGACGGGGAAAAGATATTGTGCAGTAAGAGTAGCAAGGAGCAGACATTAACACAGAGAAAAGTCAGAATTCGAGGAGTTAGCAGAGAAACAGTTCGACAAAACAGGTCATGAAAAACGAACAACGTGGACGAAGTTTATTGAACACTCGATTCTTATGATGAAATTAGCTATCAGCCATAAAACGGCTAGATTTGTTTAATTCTATATGCCATTTATTTGAAATTCGGTTAACGTAAATTCTGAAACCACGTGTATTCAGAGGGAAAGGAAATTTCACTGTGTATGTTTTTCTTTTTCTTTTGTGATTAAATTGTTTATTTATCTTTACGGGGGCTCGTAGTTTCTTTGTTCAATATATTATCTCAGTTTACCGTATATATATATATATATATATATATATATATATATATATATATATATATATATATATATATATATATATATATGTATATATATGTATATATATATATATATATATATATATATATATATATATATATATATATATATATATATATATATATATATATATATATATATATATATATATATATATATATATATATATATATATATATATATATATATATAATTGATAATGGTAATTCATGTTGTCAGACATTTCGCCGTACTTTATTGATAAAACGTCAGACTCCTGTGGTCCGTGCCAGGATGTCTGGATGATTGAGATTAACTCTGGTTCAGACTGAATCTGGGTCACGCGTACTTATCCAGTCACCTCTGGCGCCAAATACTCTCGCTACGCTTGGGGGGGGGGGCAAAAATATTAACCTTGCAACGGACGCCGAATACCCTCGCTACGCCAATGCATGTTTACGGTTGCAATTTCATTGCATGGTAGAAAATATGTTCCAAAACTTACAAAATGTTGCTTATAATAATAATGCACGTTAGGGCCGAAAAGAGCGATCACGGGCCCAAACTAGATACTGTTCAAAGAACTTTTTTCTTTTATAAAATAAAAAAGTGTTGTTCGGCACGGGCCTCCTTACGGGCACAGGCCACGGGGATATATCCCCGGCTGATACCCCCACCCTCTCGTCGACACTGCTTATTGTACGTAAATTTGAATATAACAGTTTAACTTTCTTATAATCAGTATTATTTCAGTAATATAATTAATAATAGTTGTTATATAATTACATTTCTTTGCCCACATTCCAGTTAAAATGCATATAAAGTTAAATAATAATTTTTATTTTTATTTTTTTAAATGTTGTTATTCATGTAATTTACACTTGAATTACATTTGTTTGGATCAGTTAATAAAAGTGGGGACGACTTACATTGGTCAGAACATAACCATGTGATCAGACCAAGTTGCGTAGTTTATTTCTCTGTATAAACTGTACGGATAGCTACTTTATACCAATAACCACTGACCTGGATGGCATACACATTGCATACCTTTAAAACAAAATAAAAACGGTGGTTGTATATAATATTTAGAAAACTGAATAAATTGATCTGATAGAATCCAATAACACATCTGTGTTGTTTATCTGTATATAAATCATTCTTTTTTTGACTAAAGTTTAAAAAGAAAAGCAGGGAAACTCGAAATCGGCTAAGAAAATTAGGGTTACTGAAAATTCATTGCGTTATAAATGAATTTAAAACTATTGGTAAATGGATATTGGGGTTGGGAATATGGAATGTCCAGAGACTGACATTATAACAATTGGATTCACAGTCCTACAATGTAAGTAGCTGATTTTGATTGTTATGATGTGGGGGTGGATGGGAGATCCACTACAAACCCATCATAACTGTCAGTGTCTATGTCTTGCACTGTTGGACTATTGAATCTCCATCATTATTATCATTTACCGATAGTCTTAATTTCATTTATAAGTAGCCACCATTTGTAGGCTAAACTGTTACTCATCACAAAATACATGTAGATCTAAAGAAGAGAAAATTGGTTCCACACGTGTTTGGACATTAATGATTCTACCAAGTCACGATGAACACATGAGAGCATCAAATCCAGGAGTCATGCGTATGAAAAACTAAACAACACATCATTTGCTTTGAAAATTAAACTTATGCTCATATCATATACAATTGCGATAAAAAGTTAAGACCATGTTGTGGAATATTCAGAACCTTGGATCGCCTACCATTGATTTAATTATTTTGGTTGATGTTGACGTAACTATTACGTTGCAGACGGGGAATCCACTATTCTGTAAATAGCTAAAGCAAACGCATTCAACACGAATTCTTGCTCTAAAAAAAGCTCTAAACCTGATGGGAAATATAATTTAAAAATACAATAAAATATAATAAAATTATAAAGAAATTAACAGGAGTTACTTATATTACCCATGTGTACACACCAGCAAGATACCTACGCCCCTCTTCTGACAATTGTATACTCATTATACCCACTATAAAAACGAAGTCATATGGACGATGTTCTTTTGCATACCAGGGCCCAGCAACGTGGAGTGAATTGCCTATTAGACTCAAAGACAGTGATCCCTTTCAAGAGTGATCTTAAAACTCGCCATTTTCTACTGAAGGAACAAACTTAAAGACCTAAAAATGTTTCCTACCTTAAATATTTTCAGCATAGTGTTCACCAGTGCTTATTAGGCCAAAAGTGTTTATAGTGTTATATTGGAAATCGCGTCATAAGAACGGTAATGTTAAAGTATTGATTTACAATCCAAAACATGCCACCTATAAAATCGGCTGTTTGATTACTATCCAGACAGATCACATATGTAATCCAGCACCCGGTTTTTGATCTACAATACAAACATACCACACATACAAGTCAGCACCCGCTTTTTGATTACTATGCAAACATATGCCCCATATATTATCCAACCACGAAAAGAGTAGGGATTTGTTGTATGCACTCACATTATACGTGAATACATGCTAACATGAGAAGAGAAGCAGGATGTAATAGACACACAAGAAGTAACAATAAATCAAAAATCAAGAGAAGCACAAATCCAAAATGGAAATGAAAACCAAACAAATAACACATACAGAGAATTGACGAAGAGAGAAATAGAATTAGAGGTTAAAGAGAGAGAAATCCGAAAGCAACAAAGTTTACAAATGTTAAAAGAAAAACATGAACAAAGGCTACAAGAAGATGAGAAGATGGAAGTACAAAGAAAAGAAACAATAGAGGAAAGGAGAGAAAAACCGGAGAAAAAGGAGAGATAAAAGACGGATGAAAGCAGAGGAAGAAAAGACTAGGAAACAATACCATTACCTAGAAGAAGATGAATGTATTGAATACATAAAAATGGAATAAACAAAAAACTAAAAATTCCAAAACAAAAGAGGAGAAAAAAAATATAATAATATAAAAATAAATTTTATATAAAAAAAAACAATTATACAAAATGACATAGAAATATGCACAGAATAGCACACGCACAAAAATATAGCAGGAGGGCCTCCCCAAATTTTCTGTGAAAATCAAAATTGGAGAGAGAACCCTCTAAAGAGAAAAAAAGGAAATATACACTATCAAACAACAACAAACACACAAGGGTAGGTAGTGTTTATAAACACACTACTATACAATAACATACAAACATGCTACAGCAAGAGAGGGGGTAAAAAAAAAGGTTTGTTAGTTTTAGAATCGGAACTCAAAGGGGGAACAGGGACCCTCAATTGGAAAGTACAGATAAGGACGTCACGGGGCTAAATTACAAGGCGCTACGCAAAGTGGACAGGCCTGTGAAAGAGTCTACAAAATAACCCACTTAGAGGGACACAAGAACAACAATACAAAAATATAACAAGTAGGGATTAGTATAAGGTATATATTGAGTGTTTCCCAATAAACATGCCCTTCAAAAGCAAAGTCACTGGTGAGAATTTCGCAATACTATACAATCTTGTATACACTGTATACACTTTATGTAGCTCCCGTACTACACAAATAGCTCCCGTACTTCACAGAGAGCCATGTTTATAGGGCAAAAAAACAATTTAGACTAACTTTGGCAAGGGAATATAAATATAAATCAATAAAGACGACCCAACTCGAGTCGGGAGAAGTACAATTTAAATTTAAAAAATGTGCAGACCCCGACTCGAATACAGTCTGACTTGATATAAATAAATAGACTTTAGACTAAGTACGACACGAAAGGAATTCAATCATTAAAATATTAGGAACATTTAATCTCGTAATAATAAAACAACATAAATAAAGATAAAATGAAGTACACCGGACTTTGCTAAAAAATGAAAATTCTATAAAAGTACATTGGGAAAATGTACAAAAAAAGGCTATCCTAACAAAGATATATATATATATATATATATATATATATATATATATATATATATATATATATATATATATATATATATATAGATATAGATATAGATATAGATATATAGATAGATATAGATATATAGATATACAAAGAGCATGCACAGGTTACTGGGTCAACTAAATAAATTAAGAGAAGGATCGAAGACGATGTAGGTGGAAAAAATCTATCTCGGATAACCCTCTTTATAGTAACCTTAGGGACTCTAAAAATACCCTTTTCAAAAATATTATATAATCCCGATGGGAAAAACTTAAATGTAAGTTTAAAATAAATGAAAAAAACGACAAAAAACACGTAAGCTATACATTAGAGGGAGCACACTCATACATAAACATTTTTTTCTAGTTTTTTTTTTTTAAATTGGGGGGGAGCAGCTATTTGGTGACCCCTCCCCCCAAGTAAGTTTTAGTTTGTCAAATAATACGGCCGTTGTAATGTTATTATTTATTGAAGAATAACTGCAGAAGGCGTAATATAGTATTTATTAAATACAAGGCATCAATACAGCTTGTAAATGGAGTAAGGTCTGCCATGAGAGTATATTTGCCATGGAACACCCTAGTGAATGTATAACATAAACCAATTGTTGGTGTGTATCAGTTCTAGTCCAGTGTGGGATATACGATTACTTTTACTATCAAGTTATATTTCAAAGCTAATTAGATTAAGGCTTACACTACATCACCCCATCTGACAAGTTTACATTAAAACGAAACGTGATCTGATGACCTCATTTCTAAACAAGCTTCATTAGCTTCATTTTTACAATTTCAGTCTCTCAGGTGGTTTTGGTAATCTTCCCGAACGTTTGAAATATCCGTTTTGAGTGGTTGGCACTGATTTTCTTTCATATGAGTCTGAGTAAATGTATCAGAGTTTGAAGCAGTTACTCTGAGAGGCTCTGATAATGTGGTAGGCATGGGAATTAAATTTCTATTATACCGTATCTCTCCCTCGTTAGTTACCACCGTGTACGAACGAGGTATAGATGCCTCAGATTTCATTATATCTGATGAAAATTGATCTTTACTCCTTACTTTATTTCCTACCTTAAGTTTTTTCAAATTTCGGGCGCGGTGTCGACGATCTTAATTTCTCTTTTGAGTTTGCTTTTGATAGTTTTCCGCTTTTTTTAATTTTATTAAATCTGGCCGCTTCGGCTCCAAGTTGTTTGGTGCCATTGCCAATGTAGTTTGTAATTTTCTTCCCATTAATAATTCGGCAGGGCTGTATCCATTTGGTAATAGTGTTGCGCGATATGTCAAAAGAGCTATGTAAGTGTCTTTTTTTTTTAAAGCATTCCTTTAATTGTTTGATTGTTTGAACAGCTCTTTCGGCGAGACCATTGCTATGTTGATATTTCGGAGTACTTGTAATATGCCTGAGTCCAGAACTTTTCGCAAAATCTTTGAGTATTTAGGATGTGTATTGCGGACCATTATCTGAAACTAATACTTCTGGTATACCGTGCCGCGCAAAGATTGATTTGAGATGATTGACAGTTGCTTTTGAATCTGTGCCTTGCAATTTTGCTATTTAAGTGTATCGGAAAAAATAATCAATCACCAAGAGATATATTTAACCATTCAGTTCAAACAAGTCTGAAGCGACTCTTTGCCAAGGTCAACTTGGAAATTCATTTGGTATCATTGGTTCAGCTTGATTTCTTGAGTTTTCTATGCAATTTTGGCAAGATTTCACCAAGTGTTCTAGCTGAGTACTTATAGTCCTTTGCACCAAACTGACCGTTTTAACGCGTTCTTGGCATTTCACTATACCTTGGTGACCATCGTGAATTCTCTCAAGGGTTTCTTTTTGAAGTGATTCTGGTACATACCAGGCGTGTACATTTCATTTCAAAGACCATTTTGAATTGTAAATTCACCTCTATCTGCCCAGTACGATTAAAGCTTTCCGCCAATAGCGGATTTCTCTGGCCACCCCGTTTCACAGAATTGTACAAGTTGTTTGCAAATCGAATCATTTCGATATTCAGATTTTATTTGTTAAAGTCGAGCATTTGATGCAGACAAAGTACTAACTACGAAATCAACGTAGGCGTTAGTTTCCGCCTCAAGTTTTCTGTCACTCTCAGAGTAATAAGTTAAAGGTGCTCTGGACAGAGCATCAGCAGTTAATAGATTCTTGCCAGCAACATGAACTATAAAAAGTTGAATCTCATCAAACGCATTCTAAAGCGTTGAATTCTAGGAGATAAATATCCCAAGATTTTTATGCTCATTTGTGGTACTAATGGCGTATGGTCAGTTTCATGTTTGAATCGTGACCCAATAAAATAGCTACTGAAGCGTTCACAAGACCAAGTGATTGCAAGGGCCTCTTTATCTAGTTGAGCATTGCGTTACTCAGTTTCTGACATACCTTGTAATGCGAACGCGACCGGTTTCAGAGTGCTACCGTGCTTTTCTACGTTAGCACAGTATCTAGTCCAAATGAAGATGCACCTGCAGATACAACTATTTTTCTGGTAAGGATATCATTTCTTGCTTGATATCTCTTAAAGCTTGTTCTTGATCTGGACCCCAAGTCCACGTACTGGTTTTGATTTTTCGGCCAAATTTAGACTAAATTTGCCAAGCTGATTTGCCATCCCGAGAAATCGTCGTATCTCTGTTACACATGTCGGTGTGTCTATTTCATTTATAGCTTTGGCTTTTCCTGGATCAGGTTGGCAACCATTTTTGTCAACAATATGCCCAAGAAACCTTATGAATGGTCTCGAAAATTCACACTTTCCAGCGTTCAAAGTGAAACCGGCCTTTTGAATTGATTTCATGACCATTTCTAGTCTTTCGCTATGCATTTTCTGCATCCCCTACCCAAATAAAAAAAATGAACATCGTCTACGTGATAGAGTGTTTCGTCAAGTCGTTCAAAAGTTTCTGACATCTTTTTTTGAAAAAATTCAGGCGCAGAACTGATCCGGAATGGAAGGCGATTAAAATAAAGCCTACCGAAAGGAGTAATGAAAGTTGTAAGGCGGCGTGGATCTTCTGACAGGTTTATCTGCCAAAAGCCCGAGTTTGCATCAAGTTTGGTGAAAAACTTTGCACCTGCTAGTTTTGCAAGGGATTCTTCAACTGATGGTAGTGGGTGGTTTTCTCTTTTAACCGATTCATTCAGTTTAGTTAGATGCACGCAAATTCTTACCTTACCGTTTGGTTTCGGAACAACAACCATTTCCGCGCACCACTTAGTGGCCTCGTCTACTTTTGAAATAACACCCATATTTTTTCATTCTATCCAACTCTTCTTGAACTCTATTCATTAACGGGATAGGAAACTTTCTAGGGGTAGATAAGACATACGATTTGGGTTTTTTGTCCAGAGTTATGTTATAGAACCATTTTGTTTTCCCTAGACCTTTAAACAGATTTGGATATTTCTCGCGATAATACCTAAATTTATAGATTGATCGTGAATTTTGCTTGCATTTTGTGAGTTTTCATCTGAAGCATTTACTGAAGATATATTTACCTGTTCAGTAATCATTAGAGCCTGAGTCGCAGGCCTGCAGAAGAGTGCCTGATTCAGTCCATTCACAACAAGTATGTCTTGTACACTGAATGCATTGTTTGATTCCAGTCCACATGTAAATTTTCTCAGCACTTTAAGTTTCCAGGTCCATACAGTTTTCGATCAGACTTTGATAGTTTTTGATCTCCAATTTTTCGTAAATCCTTCTCAGGAATTACAGTCACATCAGCTCCAGTATCAGTCTTGAATAAAAGTGAAGTGCTGTTCAATCTCACACACGTTATCTACGGTTGACCCTTCTTTGTGCTAATAGTCCCTAGAAATCCAGGTTCCGCTCTCGATTCTATTGTGCGAACTGTTGATTTTGACAGACAGCATTTTGCATAGTGTCCTCTTTTCGTACACTTATGGAATTCTGCTTCTTTTGCTGGACATTGGTCTTGAGAATGATTTCCTTTCTTTCTACATCTCATGCATCCTTTTCTGCTGCCATTATTTTGTTGAACATTCGGGAATTTATGTTTCTGTTTCCAATATTTCAGTGATGATGTTTTTACTGCATCCATTTCAGTCATTCTTTATCCACTTGCTCGTATCGTTGTTTGTTGCTTTTCCACAGCCTCATGTTGTCGACCTTGACTAACGGCAGATTCTAGAGTTAGATTCGCAGTTTTGAATCTCGCAGTCCAACTACAAGTCGATCTCTGATCATTTCATCATGTAGTGGCCCGAATGTACAATTATCTGCTAACACATATATAGCTGTAACAAAACTGTCCACTATTTCTCCCTCTTCCTGTTTTCTTTGATTAAATTTTGCTCTTTCAAAAATTACATTCCTCTTTGGAATGAAATATAGCATGAATCTATCTGTCACAGGCTTCCACTTCTTTTGATCTTCCTCTGTCAGGTTGAACGAAGACAAAATGTCATCAGCTTCACTTCCCATGCAGTAAATCAAGGTATGCAATTGAATTACTTCCTCTTTTTCACTAAGTCCAGATGCTTGACCAAAGCGTCAAATGTCATCGCATCATTGGTCATCTTTTCAAAATTCGTCACACGGCATGTATTATATTCATCCGAAGGAAAAAAAAACTCGTTTATATTTTCCCATACAAATGCAGTAACCTATAAATACCAACGTTCATTGGCATTATATTGTTGGCATTTGGGATCATTCATCACGTATAAACCAGAGAAGACAGCTGAATCTGGTTATTCATATTTTTTGTAAGGATTATCGTGTGCTACCATCAAACTAGCAGGACTATTTGGCGTCATTGTTATCGTCTTTCTTCATGGTATTGCTCTGTTCGTATGGGACCAGTATATTCGCTGAAAACCAATTCACTTTCACAACTGATCATAACAAATGTCTCTCTGATAAGATACTTTTTATCGGCAGAATGACATTTGAAAATCTTGCTAGCCCGCGTCATGGTCACTCCGCTATCATATCCGTGCGTCACGGATATTTCTGATGCAAAGGTGGAATGTACACCAGCACAAAGATGACTGTCACGGTGTAGAATTAAAGCAGATTTCAACATTCGTATGTTAGACCCTGAGCCTAATTTCTCGTCGACAATATGTATGAAGGATAATTCTGGGAAATACAGGTGTCACGCCAGTTAATTGACATAGTCATATAACTAGAGACGTGCGCGTTATTTTTGCCAAAGCCTTTTACGTAGCATTGTTCACAGGTAAGTGACGATTCTTTGTTTGGAACAAACGGAGCATCAAAGAGAATCGTAAACATCCATGACAGACGGTTGGGAGGGGCGGTGTCTGATCATTATGAACCGACGTCCAATTGAGCAAGGCGTGCCAAACATTAGAATCTCAAGTTTAAATATATTATCTTGAAAACCAAAATATTAGTACTGCTACAATTATTTTGCGGAAATAAGGCAAATACCTACTCCGACGCTATTCGTTATTGGCGGGAAAAGTGTATATTCTGGGAATAACAAGGAACTTTAAAACTGAGCAGTTACTATTTGCTCAATTGCTGTAAAATATTACTGCAAAGTAAGTGTACTTTACTTATTGCAATATGTATACTTTAGTACGTAGAATTACCATTTGTAGTTTGATTCATTCGTAGTGTTTGATATACATGCATATTTTGAGATATGAGCTATGTGATGTAAAGAATTAATATTGTAATTCGCAATTAGGTGAATTCGTAGTAGCCTCAAAATTTTATTCATTTAATATTATAAATTTGCAAATGTTGATTTGAATTATTAACTTTATATAATGGTTGCGGTGTGCAACGTTAGTTGTAGGGATTTTACCTATTTGTGTATACATTGTAGGAGTATCATGTATAAGGATATATCAGCGCATGGATATATGCATATCTGTGTACATTTGTAGAAATGCTATGTACAGAAAAATGCGTCTGATTATATGATATTGTTTTGCATAATAAGATTGAATATATATATATATATATATATATATATATATATATATATATATATATATATATATGTGTGTGTGTGTGTGTGTGTGTGTGTGTGTGTGTGTGTGTGTTTCGATGGGCTCGAAAAACGGTAATGGCCTATCTGATGATATTAATGTTTGTGTGAGTTTACATACCAAAGGGAATATGCTATACTAATATCCTTGTATGTATACTTTAGAAGCATTTCGGGACCAGATGGAATTACTCCAGCAACTGGTCCGAGTCTCTGCGAGACAAAAGAGAAGGAAGAGCGGATGGAGAAGTTTGAAGGAAGAATGGAGGGAGACAAAGGAAAATAGAAGGAAGAGTTATACAGATGAGTAGTAACTCAAGACATAAAGAAAAATATCACACACTAATTGAAAGGATGAAATAGGCCGTCACTTGATCGAGTGATAAGGTTTAAGTTGAATTGTATTTTAGAGATGACTATATGAATTATATTAAAAAGTTGCGATTTGAATTTCACATTTTGTGTATTTATTAATTTAACTGTCGACATCGCTGACTGGGGGCTAGGAGCTTTGCATCTATCTATCACTACTTCTTTTTCTGACAAAAACGACCAAGGGTGGGTCTTTTGTATTAATTAAAATAAATTGGGAGCACCGCACCCCAAATTGGAAAAGTACCAACTGTGAAGTGGCAAATTTCAGTCGATCTATTAATAAACCATAAGGTGAGGCCAGACAGCAATTAGTTAGATTTATGAAGACACGTCGTGCCAAAGAGGGATCTGTATAGTAGGATGCGACCTTTGTACTAATTAAACGTTGTTTACTCAGCAGCTAGGCTGACTGCTGGCGACCATTTAAAGTTTCATTTCTCACGAAAAGTGTCAGAATTGAGAAAATGTAGAGATTCTGTTACTTAAAACCAAGCATGTCATATTGATCATGACGTAAGCGACTTTAGAGAAAAGTAGGAGAAATACATTTGATTCTGATTGATCACGGTTAAATAAGGGGTGTGTTTTCACACGAAAATTCGTAGAACATAATAACGGCCTGGTGAAATTAAAAGTTAGTCTTGAAATTGCTCTATAAGAGAGACCAGGGGTATAATTATTTAGTAAAGGCTCCGGATGTTCAGAAAAAACCGCCAAACTAAGGGAGACACGCCAAAAACACAAAGGTACTGTCACAATTCCATGTATATTATTGATGCAATTTATATGATGTTTGCTTAGTTTACAGGTCTGCATGATTTCGTTTGATACATTTGTATATTGATTTAATTTGATACATTTGTATAATAATGTGCTTTTGAATTATGAATTGGAATTCTTACCTTAATTCTTAGTTAAGAATGACGTAGTGTTAATTTATGTCATAAAAACACTATGATGAGTTATGAATAGGAAGTGTTACATTATTTCTTGATTCATCATCTTGTTTGAATAATGATTATGTTGTAAGAGTTTAATGTATTACATTAGTTAATGATTTACAAGAATACACGTGAATTCACCGAATTTTGATTTCATAGATGATTTAGCGGCAGTGTATAGGATATATGTGCTGTGAAAGTTAAGGCAGAGCCATGATCCAACGCCTCGCTGTGTGTGCGTTAATATATTAGGTGAAGGCAAAACGAATTAACAATTTGTTTAACTACATTCATTTGAGGACATGTGTAGTTAATAACTAGCCGTAAAGTTGTTATCACTGATAGAAATATCTGATTTTTCGAACCAGGAATAATGAACAGTTTCAATTGTAACCATTGTAACGAGAGACTTAGGCTATTTTAATTTTCTTTTGAAAGGAAGAAAATAGCTTTATGAGAAGATCGTGAAGTTACGGGAATAGCGACGTAAACTTTGGAAAAAGAAATTGGGAGAAAGGGAAATTTCAGTGAACGCATGATACAGTGGACAAGTCCGGAATCAAGCGGAAACATCCACGAGTGCAGAGTACATAGAAATTGGACGAGACAGCGACTTCTTGAAACAACATTGATTGAACGAGGATCGAGAATAGCAGGTTATGAAAATCGAACAAAGCATTGACTTCGATTGTACCAATCGATCCTATGATGATTTGAAACTATCAATAATAGAACGGCTAATTTGTTTAAAACTTTTTAAAATCTTATTGTAATTCGGTGAAAGTTTTATTTCTAAACAGCGTGTATTCCTAATGAAAGGAAGTTTCATAATTGTGTATGTAATTGATTAAATTGTTTATTTATCTTTACGATGGCTCGGAGTTGTTTGTTCAATATACCTGCTCAATTTACCAAAGCAGTTCTCATACTCGAACCGGGCAATTATATCGAGGGTGGTCATCTCTTAGATAACGAGTATCAAAAGGGAGTGGTTATAGTTATTATTACTATTATATGTTGTACAATACCCCTTGACAAAGTGGGATTTAACACTTACCCTTTGACAAGCGGGGCTTGTACAATACTATATGAATAACGCTCATAACCCGCGAGTAACCTGACACCAGCCTTCACAATACCTTTGCTCTACCTACCTTGTTAATTTGTCACAAATTAAGATCGAAATAAAAGCCACGAAATCACAGCTGACGAGGAACTGATATACGAAAATCTGATTCACTAACACGACAATGCACTGCAATCATTTTTACAGAACGTTAATGAGTATCATTGAGGAAATCTATATCGGCCTGCATTCATCCAAGAAGTACAATTGAAAAAGGCCGTTTAGGAAGTTACACCAGTCAAATCCAAGTATGTATCTCATTTTTGTCATTGTCGTTCAATGTGCCCCCATTGCATTCTCCATTATTGATGATGATGATGATGATGATGATGATTATTATTATTATTATTATTATTATTATTATTATTATTACCTATAATTAATTAATTGTTACCCGAGTAAAAATAAATAGATGCTTATATGACATTTTTTTGTTCGTATCCACCAATTGCTTGTATGCTGCAAGAAATTTCTGACGTTCTTTGAAATTTAGTCTTTACATCGCGACCACATTTCCGACGTGGTACATAAACACCAGCTTGCTTTATTTGAGTATTATGATGATAACAGTATCGAGCAACACAACGCGATCCACATCGACGAGATTCGACTCTTAATAACAAATCACATGTATGACAATTGAATACAATCGTTATTGCAATCATATACTTTCAACTGCGGCTGTACCCTCGACGAATGTGCTTTTATCGCCAGGGGTAGCAGTCACACAGATGAGAAATATTTTGTAATCATCGAACCATTCCAGTCAATTGTCTGCGTATTGCTTTACTATTTGTAACCGCAGACGTTAACACACTATGGAATAGCCTTGGGGTGGGGTGCATTGTAATTTCTTAGCAAATAATAGAGAAAAAGCCGACCACCCAGGTCGATAAACATTGTCTCATCTACTGACAAAATAGATTATATGCCTGTGATTTAAAAACATTTGACGACTGTTCGCATCCATACTAAATCTCGTCGGAGCAGTCAATTCATTATTATCCAGATTTTAACACCATTTGGCCTCGTATAGTCCTTTCTTTTGCCAAACCCTACAATAAAATGCTTACCAACTTGTTATAACAATATTAGAAAGGCCCCAGGAAAGAGAAACCGAGAATATTTTCTCAATGAACCTATATAATTTTGCTCATGTCAGTACGTGAACAAGGTGTCTTTGACGATTTCTTTCTTTCTTCTATCCTGAAACTATGAATGTCTTTACTGGAATTACCTAATCGTAGAATTAAAACCTACCCCTAAAAAGAATATTGGTATTTAATATGTTAATTAGTAAATGACCCTTACAATCCATAATCATGAAAATTAACACACATAATATAGATATACATAACAAGATTCTATAGAACTTTCCAACATCCAATTCTTTAGCCTTTGCATCCTCGTGAAATAGTTCCCTTTTAGTTATTTTGCTCGATTAATTATTTTCTGGTCTTTCTCTTTACACTCGCGTATTCTGCATATCACTTATATTGGATACCAGATAGAGTCAGACGCTCGTCTTTTATCAATAATTGTTTTGTCATCTCTCAGCCACATTAATACATTTCTAATAGGATTTTGTTTGGGAAATATTTATCAACTATTTAGCGAAAAATAGTCGTAACATATTTCAAGAACGCATCGTATAACGGTGCACATGTAGTTTCGATGATTCTAATGGTTCATCAATTTTATGTATGTACATTTCCAACTGGTGTGTATTATCTTTTCTCCAGATAATTTTAAGTTGATTGTGCCTAAAGGTGAATTTTTAGAATTAACAGGAACTGTAAATTGTGCTGCTACAGGTAAATGACATTTCTGATTACATTCATTGAGAAGGCATTCCACGATTTCTATTACTTCTTTTAATCCTCAAAGGGGACATCGGTTGAGAGATTACCAAGTGAAAATGTAAAAGAACATAGAGTATTGTGAATTAAATCTCAAATAGTCCTCAAACTTTAATGACAAGTCCAAAAGTATAAAGTATTCCGAATGAATTCCAGTAGTTGTTTCGAATTAATTGTAATCTTAAATGTGTTCTTTTACCAATAGCCTAGAAGAGCGTAATAGTCTTGATGTATTACAATGATATAGCTTAAAATGTCTCTAAACGAATTCACAATAATCACAAATAGCGATTTAATCTGTAAGTATTAATAAGCTCTTTATAATTCCAATAAATAATTCAAATCAATAAATCATCTAAAATTAAAATTAACACAGACTAATCGCACTTCATATATTAAGAAAGGTATGCGTAATTCTAATATAAACAGTCTTAATATATATATATATATATATATATATATATACATATATATATATATATACATACATATATATATATATACATATATATATATATATATATATATATATATATATATATATATATATATATATATATATATATATATATATATATATATATATATATATATATATATATATATATATATATATATATATATATATATATATATATATATATATATATAACTTAGCCTTGGACGGTTCCAAGCCCGGCTGAAAAAGGAGGAAGGTAGGGTGGAGATAAGACAATTAATAAAGTAGGGATATCAACTTTTCTTGTATATTGATGTCAATCAGCAATGGAATAAAATGGAAACAATGAGTCTAATTAGGTTATTATTTGACTGGGTGTGTTCTTTTTGCACTACTGGAATCGTTTGAAGTTTGAAAAAGATAGTTATTCTCTTTCTCTCTCCAATCTTCAAATAATTACTGGTCTGACCTTTCATTGGTGATTATTTTCGACGTAACATTTTACGAACAGAAATACATATACAAAGTTTGTAAAGTATATCCTCATTGAAAATGTATTTACTAACCTTGATGGACATAAATTATTTTCAAGACACATGCAGTTCAATTCGGGAATTCCATCTCTCTCTCTCTCTCTCTCTCTCTCTCTCTCTCTCTCTCTCTCTCTCTCTCTCTCTCTCTCTCTCTCTCTCTCTCTCTCTCTCACACACACACACACACACACACACGCACTCTGCATTTATGTAAATATATGGTGCAATGTCAAATTGTTCTTACCTATAATAACTTCTACAACAACTGTATTATATACACCATCAATTGTCTTACTGCGTATCATTGCATAATCAATTGTCATACTGCTTATCATTGCATAATCAATTGTCTTACTGCGCATCATTGCATCATCAATTGTGTTACTGCGTATCATTATACCATCAGTTGTCTAACTGTGCATCAGTGCACCATAAATTGTTTTACTGTGTATCATTGCATCAATAATTATCTTACTGTGCATCATTGCACCATCAATTGTCTTACTGTGTATCTTTGCACCATCAATTATCTTATTGTGTATCATTGTACCATCAATTGTCTTACTGCGTATAATTACACCATCAATTGTCTTACTGCGTCTCATTGCATCATCAATTTTCATACTGTGTATCATAGTACCAGCAATTGTCTTACTGTGTATCATTGTACCATCAATTATCTTGCTGCCTATCATTGTACCATCAATTGTCTTACTGCGTATAATTGCACCATCAATTGGCTTACTGCGTATGATTGTACCATAAATTATCTCTACTGCGTATCGGCACCATAACTTGTCTGTCAATGTATCATTGTACCACAAATTGTCATATTGCGTATCATATTCCATCAATTGTTTTGCTGTGTATCATTGTACCATCAGTTGTCTTACTGTGTATCAGTGCACCATAAATTGTTTTACTGTGTATCATTGCATCAATAATTATCTTACTGTGCATCATTGCACCATCAATTGTCTTACTGTGTATCTTTGCACCATCAATTATCTTATTGTGTATCATTGTACCATCAATTGTCTTACTGCGTATAATTACACCATCAATTGTCTTACTGCGTCTCATTGCATCATCAATTTTCATACTGTGTATCATAGTACCAGCAATTGTCTTACTGTGTATCATTGTACCATCAATTATCTTGCTGCCTATCATTGTACCATCAATTGTCTTACTGCGTATAATTGCACCATCAATTGGCTTACTGCGTATGATTGTACCATAAATTATCTCTACTGCGTATCGGCACCATAACTTGTCTGTCAATGTATCATTGTACCACAAATTGTCATAATGCGTATCATATTCCATCAATTGTTTTGTTGTGTATCATTGTACCATCAGTTGTCTTACTGTGTATCATTGTACCATCAATTGTTTTACTGTGTATCATTGTACCATCAATTATTTTGCTGCCTATCATTGTACCATCAATTGTCTTACTGCGTATAATTGCACCATCAATTGGCTTACTGCGTATGATTGTACCATAAATTATCTCTACTGCGTATCGGCACCATAACTTGTCTGTCAATGTATCATTGTACCACAAATTGTCATATTGCGTATCATATTCCATCAATTGTTTTGCTGTGTATCATTGTACCATCAGTTGTCTTACTGTGTATCATTGTACCATCAATTGTTTTACTGCGTATCATTGTACCATCAATATTCTTATTGTGTATCATTGCATCATCAATTGTCTTACTGTATATTATTGCATCATCAATTGTCTCACTGGTTATCGTTGTACCATAACATGTCTTACTGTGTATCATTGTACCATTAGTTGTCTTACTGTGTCTCATTGTATTATCAATTGTCTTACTGCGTATCATCGAACCATCAATTGTCTTACTGTGTATCATAGCATCATCAATTGTCTCACTGTGTATGATTGCATCACCAATTGTTTTACTGCGGATCTTTGCACCATCAAAAGACTTACTGTCTATACTTGTACCATCAGTTGTCTTACTGCGTATCATTGTACCATGAATTGTCTTATTGCGTATCATTATAGCATCAATATGCTTACTGTTTGTCACTGTATCATCAATTGTTTTACTGAATATATTTGCATCATCAATCGTCTTACTGTGTATCATTGCATCGTCAATTGTCTTACAGCGTATCATTGTAAAAAAAGTTGTCTTAGTTTGTATCATTGAATCATCGGTTGTCTTATTGTGTATCATTGCATCATCAATTGTCTTACTGTGTGTCATTGTACCATCAATTGTCTTACTGTCTATCATTGCACCATCAATTGTCTTACTGTGTATCATTGTACCATCAATTGTCTTACTGTGTATCATTTCATCATCAATTGTCTTACTGCGCATCATTGCATCATCAATTGTGTTACTGCGTATCATTATACCATCAGTTGGCTTACTGTGCATCAGTGCATCATAAATTGTTTTACTGTGTATCATTGCATCATTAATTATCTCACTGTGCATCATTGCATCACCTTTTGTCTTACTGTGCATCTTTGCACCATCAATTATCTTTTTGTGTATCATTGTACCATCAATTGTCTTACTGCGTATAATTGCACCATCAAATGTCTTACTGCGTCTCATTGCATCATCAATTTTCATACTGTGTATCATTGTACCAACAATTGTCTTACTGTGTATCATTGTACCATCAATTATCTTGCTGCCTATCATTGTACCATCAATTGTCTTACTGCGTATAATTGCACCATCAATTGGCTTACTGCGTATGATTGTACCAGAAATTATCTCTACTGCGTATCATTGCACCATAACTTGTCTGTCAATATATCATTGTACCACAAATTATCTTACTGAGTATCATTTTACCTTCAATTGTTTTGCTTTGTATCATTGTACCATCAATTGTTTTACTGCGTATCATTGTACCATCAATATTCTTATTGTGTATCATTGCATCATCAATTGTCTTACTGTATATTATTACATCATCAAATGTCTCACTGTGTATCGTTGTACCATAAAATGTCTTACTGTGTATCATTGTACCATTAGTTGTCTTACTGTGTCTCATTGTATTATCAATTGTCTTACTGCGTATCATCGCACCATCAATTGACTTACTGCGTATCATAGCATCATCAATTGTCTCACTGTGTATGATTGCATCACCAATTGTTTTACTGCGGATCATTGCACCATCAAATGTCTTACTGTCTATACTTGTACCATCAGTTGTCTTACTGTGTATCATTGTAATATGAATTGTCTTAGTGCGTATCATTGTAGCATCAATATGCTTACTGTGTGTCATTGTATCATCAATTGTGTTACTGAATATAATTGCATCATCAATCGCCTAACTGTGTATCATTGCATCGTCAATTGTCTTACAGCGTATCATTCTAAAATCAGTTGTCTTAGTTTGTATCATTGCATCATCGGTTGTCTTATTGTGTATCATTGCATCATCAATTGTCTTACTGTGTGTCATTGTACCATCAATTGTCTTACTGTGTATCATTGCACCATAAATTGTCTTACTGTGTATCATGGTACCATCAATTGTCCTACTGTGTATCATTTCATCATCAATTGTCTTACTGCGTATGATTGCATCATCAATTGTCTGACTTTTTATCATTCCACGATCAATTGCCTTACTGTATATATCATTGTATCATCAATTTTCTTACTGCGTATCATTGTACCATCAATTGTCTTACTGCGTCTCATTGCATTATCAATTGTCTTACTGTGTGTCACTGTACCATCAATTTTCTTACTGTATATCATAGCATCATCAATTGTCTCACTGTGTATCATTTCATTATCAATTGTTTTACTGCGGATCATTGCACCATCAAATGTCTTACTGTATATACTTGTACCATCATTTGTCTTACTGTGTATCATTGTACCATCAATTGTCTTACTGCGTATCATTGTAGCATCAATATTCTTACTGTGTGTCATTGTATCATCAATTGTGTTACTGAATATAATTGCATCATCAATCATCTTACTGTGTATCATTGCATCGTCAATTGTCTTACAGCGTATCATTGTACCATCAGTTGTCTTACTTTGTTTCATTGCATCATCGGTTGTCTTATTGTGTATCATTGCATCATCATCATTAACTGTCTTACTGTGTGTCATTGTACCATAAATTGTCTTACTGTGTATCATTGCACCATCAATTGTCTGACTTTTTATCATTGCACGATCAATTGTCTTACTGTATATCATTGTATCATATATTGTCTTATTGTGTATCACTGTACCATCAATTGTCTTTCTGTGTATCATTTCATCATCAATTGTCTTACTGCGTATAATTGCACCATCATTTGTCTTACTGCGTCTCATTGAATCATCAATTGTCTTACTGCGTATCATTGCACCATCAATTGTCTTACTGTGTATCATTGTACCATCAATTGTCTTACTGTGTATTTGCATCATCAATTGTCTTACCTTTTATAATTGCATCATCAATTGTCTTACTGTGTATCATTGTGCCATCAATTGTCTTACTGTGTATCATTGTACCATTAGTTGTATTACTGTTTATCATTGTACCATCAATTATCTTACTACGTATCATTGTACTATCCATTGTCTTACTGCGTATCATTGCACCATCTATTTTCTTACTTTGTATCAATGTACCATCAGTTGTCTTACTATGTATCATTGCATCATCAGTTGTCTTACTGACGAGTTGCAACGATACGCCCCAAACTATATTGAAATAAACCAACCCACATACGAATTGCAATACAGTCTACTTAATGAAAACAATACAATAATCACTATAACATTTACTACCTGACAAATTCTTTTTAAGTAATGTTACCCTGTAAGATTGTAACAAGATAACCGGGTGGGATTTCCGGATTCACAACAGAACACTTTTGACGATGATGTAAATACAATGTTTAATAATGAATGACTTGAATGAGCAATTAAATTATGAATACGTGCGTGTATATTTAATCCAAATATTGGATTAATTAACATAACGCTCAAACGTAATAATGAATCATACAAACAAATTACTCTACAAAATACAAACACAGAGGGCGAATAAATACACATTGACTACACAATGGAAAGATGGATATAGTTCACTCAGCTAACAAACAATATATAAGTTTACTCCTGTAGCAAAATGAATTCACTCGTACTGAAATTATGCAAACGTAAAAGGACAGATATACAACTTATCTTTACAGTCCTGAAAGATAAAATGGGATTTACGAATCCCAAAATTATCCCACGGCTACAAGATTATAAGCAGGATACACTCCGTCGTAAAAACACTTTATTTCAGCTCCGCGGCTGCTAAAGTTCAGCTTCACAGCTGCTACGAATAATTTATGTCGTTGGCTTTACAGCTCGCACCATGTAGACCTCAATCACTCCAATAACTTGGAACGCTCGGGTCACTATAGTCACTCTGGACACTCCAGACAGCTCTACACTTTCCGGATGCCCCGGACACTAGACTCTGGACAACACCGGACACTCCAGATATTGGACACTCTAGACAATGGACAATTTAATATATTTACTAACACGGACTCTTGAACATTGTTATTGTAGTGTCATTACGAACACAGACTCTTGAGCATTGTTAATTTAGTGTCAATACGAACACAGACTCTTGGGCATTGTTAATTTAGTGTCATTACGAACACGGACTTTTGGACATTGTTAATTTAGTGTCATTACGAACACAGACTCTTGAGCATTGTTAATTTAGTGTCATTACGAACACAGACTCTTGGGCATTGTTAATTTAGTGTCATTACGAACACGGACTTTTGGGCATTGTTAATTTAATGTCATTACGAACACAGACTCTTGAGCATTGTTAATTTAGTGTCATTACGAACACAGACTCTTCGGCATTGTTAATTTAGTGTAATTACCAACACAAATTCTTGAGCATTGTTAATTAAGTGTCATTACGAACACAGACTCTTGGGCATTGTTAATTTAGTGTCATTACGAACACAGACTCTTGAGCATTGTTAATTTAGTGTCATTACGAACACAGACTCTTGAGCATTGTTACTGTTGTGTCATTACGAACACAGACTCTTGGGCATTGTTAATTTAGTGTCATTACGAACACGGACTTTTGGGCATTGTTAATTTAGTGTCATTATGAACACAGACTCTTGAGCATTGTTAATTTAGTGTCATTACGAACACAGACTCTTGGGCATTGTTAATTTAGTGTCATTACGAACACAGACTCTTGAGCATTGTTAATTTAGTGTCATTACGAACACAGACTCTTGGGCATTGTTAATTTAGTGTCATTACGAACACAGACTCTTGAGCATTGTTAATTTAGTGTCATTACGAACACAGACTCTTGGGCATTGTTAATTTAGTGTCATTACGAACACAGACTCTTGAGCATTGTTACTGTTGTGTCATTACAAACACAGACTCTTGAGCATTGCTACTGTAGTGTCATTACGAACACAGACACTTGGGCATTATTAATTTAGTGTCATTACGAACACGGACTTTTGGGCATTGTTAATTTAGTGTCATTATGAACACAGACTCTTGAGCATTGTTAATTTAGTGTCATTACGAACACAGACTCTTGGGCATTGTTAATTTAGTGTCATTACGAACACAGACTCTTGAGCATTGTTAATTTAGTGTCATTACGAACACAGACTCTTGGGCATTGTTAATTTAGTGTCATTACGAACACAGACTCTTGAGCATTGTTAATTTAGTGTCATTACGAACACAGACTCTTGGGCATTGTTAATTTAGTGTCATTACGAACACAGACTCTTGAGCATTGTTACTGATGTGTCATTACGAACACAGACTCTTGAGCATTGCTACTGTAGTGTCATTACGAACACAGACACTTGGGCATTATTAATTTAGTGTCATTACGAACACGGACTTTTGGGCATTGTTAATTTAGTGTCATTATGAACACAGACTCTTGAGCATTGTTAATTTAGTGTCATTACGAACACAGACTCTTGGGCATTGTTAATTTAGTGTCATTACGAACACGGACTCTTGAGCATTGTTACTGTTGTGTCATTACGAACACAGACTCTTGAGCATTGTTACTGTAGTGTCATTACGAACACAGACTCTTGAGCATTGGTAATTTAGTGTCATTACGAACACGGACGTTTGGGCATTGTTAATTTAGTGTCATTACGAAAACAGACTCTTGAGCATTGTTAATTTAGTGTCATTACGAACACAGACTCTTGGGCATTGTTAATTTAGTGTCATTACGAACACAGACTCTTGAGCATTGCTAATTTAGTGTCATTACGAACACAGACTCTTGGGCATTGTTACTGTTGTGTCATTACGAACACAGACTCATGAGCATTGTTACTGTAGTGTCATTACGTACACAGACTCTTGAGCATTGTTAATTTAGTGTCATTACGAACACGGACTTTTGGGCATTGTTAATTTAGTGTCATTACGAACACAGACTTTTGAGCATTGTTAATTTAGTGTCATTACGAACACAGACTCTTGGGCATTGTTAATTTAGTGTCATTACGAACACAGACTCTTGAGCGTTGTTAATGTAGTGTCATTACGAACACAGACTCTTGGGCATTGTTAATTTAGTGTCATTACGAACAGAGACTCTTGAGCATTGATAATTTAGTGTCATTACGAACACAGACTCTTGGGTATTGTTAATTTAGTGTCATTACGAACACAGACTCTTGGGCATTGTTACTTTAGTGTCATTACGAACACAGACTCTTGAGCATTGTTAATTTAGTGTCATTACGAACACAGACTTTTGAGCATTGTTACTGTAGTGTTATTACGAACACAGACTCTTGGGCGTTGTTAATTTAGTGTCATTACGAACACAGACTCTTGAGCATTGTTAATTTAGTGTCATTACGAACACAGACTCTTGGGCATTGTTAATTTAGTGTCATTACGAACACAGACTCTTGAGCATTGTTAATTTAGTGTCATTACGAACACAGACTCTTGAGCATTGGTAATTTAGTGTCATTACGAACACAGACTCTTGGGCATTGTTACTGTTGTGTCATTACGAACACAGACTCTTGGGCATTGTTAATTTAGTGTCATTACGAACACAGACTCTTGAGCATTGTTAATTTAGTGTCATTACGAACACAGACTCTTGAGCATTGTTACTGTTGTGTCATTACGAACACAGACTCTTGGGCATTGTTAATTTAGTGTCATTACGAACACGGACTTTTGGGCATTGTTAATTTAGTGTCATTATGAACACAGACTCTTGAGCATTGTTAATTTAGTGTCATTACGAACACAGACTCTTGGGCATTGTTAATTTAGTGTCATTACGGACACTAACTCTTGAGCATTGTTAATTTAGTGTCATTACGAACACAGACTCTTGGGCATTGTTAATTTAGTGTCATTACGAACACAGACTCTTGAGCATTGTTAATTTAGTGTCATTACGAACACAGACTCTTGGGCATTGTTAATTTAGTGTCATTACGAACACAGACTCTTGAGCATTGTTAATTAAGTGTCATTACGAACACAGACTCTTGGGCATTGTTAATTTAGTGTCATTACGAACACAGACTCTTGAGCATTGTTAATTTAGTGTCATTACGAACACAGACTCTTGAGCATTGTTACTGTTGTGTCATTACGAACACAGACTCTTGGGCATTGTTAATTTAGTGTCATTACGAACACAGACTCTTGGGCATTGTTAATTTAGTGTCATTACGAACACGGACTTTTGGGCATTGTTAATTTAGTGTCATTATGAACACAGACTCTTGAGCATTGTTAATTTAGTGTCATTACGAACACAGACTCTTGGGCATTGTTAATTTAGTGTCATTACGAACACAGACTCTTGAGCATTGTTAATTTAGTGTCATTACGAACACAGACTCTTGGGCATTGTTAATTTAGTGTCATTACGAACACAGACTCTTGAGCATTGTTAATTTAGTGTCATTACGAACACAGACTCTTGGGCATTGTTAATTTAGTGTCATTACGAACACAGACTCTTGAGCATTGTTACTGTTGTGTCATTACGAACACAGACTCTTGAGCATTGCTACTGTAGTGTCATTACGAACACAGACACTTGGGCATTATTAATTTAGTGTCATTACGAACACGGACTTTTGGGCATTGTTAATTTAGTGTCATTATGAACACAGACTCTTGAGCATTGTTAATTTAGTGTCATTACGAACACAGACTCTTGGGCATTGTTAATTTAGTGTCATTACGAACACGGACTCTTGAGCATTGTTACTGTTGTGTCATTACGAACACAGACTCTTGAGCATTGTTACTGTAGTGTCATTACGAACACAGACTCTTGAGCATTGGTAATTTAGTGTCATTACGAACACGGACGTTTGGGCATTGTTAATTTAGTGTCATTACGAACACAGACTCTTGAGCATTGTTAATTTAGTGTCATTACGAACACAGACTCTTGGGCATTGTTAATTTAGTGTCATTACGAACACAGACTCTTGAGCATTGCTAATTTAGTGTCATTACGAACACAGACTCTTGGGCATTGTTACTGTTGTGTCATTACGAACACAGACTCATGAGCATTGTTACTGTAGTGTCATTACGAACACAGACTCTTGAGCATTGTTAATTTAGTGTCATTACGAACACAGACTTTTGAGCATTGTTAATTTAGTGTCATTACGAACACAGACTCTTGGGCATTGTTAATTTAGTGTCATTACGAACACAGACTCTTGAGCGTTGTTAATGTAGTGTCATTACGAACACAGACTCTTGGGCATTGTTAATTTAGTGTCATTACGAACAGAGACTCTTGAGCATTGATAATTTAGTGTCATTACGAACACAGACTCTTGGGTATTGTTAATTTAGTGTCATTACGAACACAGACTCTTGGGCATTGTTACTTTAGTGTCATTACGAACACAGACTCTTGAGCATTGTTAATTTAGTGTCATTACGAACACAGACTTTTGAGCATTGTTACTGTAGTGTTATTACGAACACAGACTCTTGGGCGTTGTTAATTTAGTGTCATTACGAACACAGACTCTTGAGCATTGTTAATTTAGTGTCATTACGAACACAGACTCTTGGGCATTGTTAATTTAGTGTCATTACGAACACAGACTCTTGACCATTGTTAATTTAGTGTCATTACGAACACAGACTCTTGAGCATTGGTAATTTAGTGTCATTACGAACACAGACTCTTGGGCATTGTTAATTTAGTGTTATTACGAACACAGACTCTTGGACATTGTTACTTTAGTGTCATTACGAACACAGACTCTTGAGCATTGTTAATTTAGTGTCATTACGAACACAGACCTTTGAGCATTGTTACTGTAGTGTTATTACGAACACTGACTCTTGGGCATTGTTAATTTAGTGTCATTACGAACACAGACTCTTGAGCATTGTTAATTTAGTGTCATTACGAACACAGACTCTTTGGCATTGTTAATTTAGTGTCATTACGAACACAGACTCTTGAGCATTGTTAATTTAGTGTCATTACGAAAACAGACTCTTGGGCATTGTTAATTTAGTGTCATTACGAACACGGACTTTTGGGCCATGTTAATTTATTGTCATTACGAACACAGACTCTTGGGCATTGTTAATTTAGTGTCATTACGAACACAGACTCTTGAGCATTGCTACTGTAGTGTCATTACGAACACAGACTCTTGGGCATTGTTAATTTAGTGTCATTACGAACACGGACTTTTGGGCATTGTTAATTTAGTGTCATTACGAACACAGACTCTTGAGCATTGTTAATTTAGTGTCATTACGAACACAGACTCTTCGGCATTGTTAATTTAGTGTAATTGCCAACACAAATTCTTGAGCATTGGTAAATTAGTGTCATTACGAACACATACTCTTGGGAATTGCTAATTTAGTGTCATTACGAACACAGACTCTTGAGCATTGTTAATTTGGTGTCATTACGAACACAGACTCTTGAGCATTGTTAATTAAGTGTCATTACGAACACAGACTCTTGGGCATTGTTAATTTAGTGTCATTACGAACACAGACTCTTGAGTATTGTTAATTTAGTGTCATTACGAACACAGACTCTTGAGCATTGTTACTGTTGTGTCATTACGAACACAGACTCTTGGGCATTGTTAATTTAGTGTCATTACGAACACGGACTTTTGGGCATTGTTAATTTAGTGTCATTATGAACACAGACTCTTGAACATTGTTAATTTAGTGTCATTACGAACACAGACTCTTGGGCATTGTTAATTTAGTGTCATTACGAACACAGACTCTTGAGCATTGTTAATTTAGTGTCATTACGAACACAGACTCTTGGGCATTGTTAATTTAGTGTCATTACGAACACAGACTCTTGAGCATTGTTAATTTAGTGTCATTACGAACACAGACTCTTGGGCATTGTTAATTTAGTGTCATTACGAACACAGACTCTTGAGCATTGTTACTGTTGTGTCATTACGAACACAGACTCTTGAGCATTGCTACTGTAGTGTCATTACGAACACAGACTCTTGGGCATTAATAATTTAGTGTCATTACGAACACGGACTTTTGGGCATTGTTAATTTAGTGTCATTATGAACACAGACTCTTGAGCATTGTTAATTTAGTGTCATTACGAACACAGACTCTTGGGAATTGTTAATTTAGTGTCATTACAAACACGGACTCTTGAGCATTGTTACTGTTGTGTCATTACGAACACAGACTCTTGAGCATTGTTACTGTAGTGTCATTACGAACACAGACTCTTGAGCATTGGTAATTTAGTGTTATTACGAACACGGACGTTTGGGCATTGTTAATTTAGTGTCATTACGAACACAGACTCTTGAGCATTGTTAATTTAGTGTCATTACGAACACAGACTCTTGGGCATTGTTAATTTAGTGTCATTACGAACACAGACTCTTGAGCATTGCTAATTTAGTATCCTTACGAACACAGACTCTTGGGCATTGTTACTGTTGTGTCATTACGAACACAGAGTCATGAGCATTGTTACTGTAGTGTCATTACGTACACAGACTCTTGAGCATTGTTAATTTAGTGTCATTACGAACACGGACTTTTGGGCATTGTTAATTTAGTGTCATTACGAACACGGACTTTTGAGCATTGTTAATTTAGTGTCATTACGAACACATACTCTTGGGCATTGTTAATTTAGTGTCATTACGAACACAGACTCTTGAGCGTTGTTAATATAGTGTCATTACGAACACAGACTCTTGGGCATTGTTAATTTAGTGTCATTACGAACAGAGACTCTTGAACATTGATAATTTAGTGTCATTACGAACACAGACTCTTGGGCATTGTTAATTTAGTGTCATTACGAACACAGACTCTTGGGCATTGTTACTTTAGTGTCATTACGAACACAGACTCTTGAGCATTGTTAATTTAGTGTCATTACGAACACAGACTTTTGAGCATTGTTACTGTTGTGTCATTACGAACACAGACTCTTGAGCATTGCTACTGTAGTGTCATTACGAACACAGACTCTTGGGCATTATTAATTTAGTGTCATTACGAACACGGACTTTTGGGCATTGTTAATTTAGTGTCATTATGAACACAGACTCTTGAGTATTGTTAATTTAGTGTCATTACGAACACAGACTCTAGGGCATTCTTAATTTAGTGTCATTACGAACACGGACTCTTGAGCATTGTTACTGTTGTGTCATTACGAACACAGACTCTTGAGCATTGTTACTGTAGTGTCATTACGAACACAGACTCTTGAGCATTGGTAATTTAGTGTCATTACGAACACGGACGTTTGGGCATTGTTAATTTAGTGTCATTACGAACACAGACTCTTGAGCATTGTTAATTTAGTGTCATTACGAACACAGACTCTTGAGCATTGTTAATTTAGTGTCATTACGAACACAGACACTTGGGCATTGTTAATTTAGTGTCATTACGAACACAGACTCTTGAGCATTGCTAATTTAGTGTCATTACGAACACAGACTCTTGGGCATTGTTACTGTTGTGTCATTACGAACACAGACTCATGAGCATTGTTACTGTAGTGTCATTACGAACACAGACTCTTGAGCATTGTTAATTTAGTGTCATTACGAACACGGACTTTTGGGCATTGTTAATTTAGTGTCATTACGAACACAGACTTTTGAGCATTGTTAATTTAGTGTCATTACGAACACAGACTCTTGGGCATTGTTAATTTAGTGTCATTACGAACACAGACTCTTGAGCGCTGTTAATGTAGTGTCATTACGAACACAGACTCTTGGGCATTGTTAGTTTAGTGTCATTACGAACAGAGACTCTTGAGCATTGATAATTTAGTGTCATTACGAACACATACTCTTGGGTATTGTTAATTTAGTGTCATTACGAACACAGACTCTTGGGCATTGTTACTTTAGTGTCATTACGAACACAGACTCTTGAGCATTGTTAATTTAGTGTCATTACGAACACAGACTTTTGAGCATTGTTACTGTAGTGTTATTACGAACACAGACTCTTGGGCGTTGTTAATTTAGTGTCATTATGAAAACAGACTCTTGAGCATTGTTAATTTAGTGTCATTACGAACACAGACTCTTGGGCATTGTTAATTTAGTGTCATTACGAACACAGACTCTTGACCATTGTTAATTTAGTGTCATTACGAACACAGACTCTTGAGCATTGGTAATTTAGTGTCATTACTTACACATACTCTTGGGCATTGTTAATTTAGTGTCATTACGAACACAGACTCTTGGACATTGTTACTTTAGTGTCATTACGAACACAGACTCTTGAGCATTGTTAATTTAGTGTCATTACGAACACAGACCTTTGAGCATTGTTACTGTAGTGTTATTACGAACACAGACTCTTGGGCATTGTTAATTTAGTGTCATTACGAACACAGACTCTTGAGCATTGTTAATTTAGTGTCATTACGAACACAGACTCTTGGGCATTGTTAATTTAGTGTCATTACGAACACAGACTCTTGAGCATTGTTAATTTAGTGTCATTACGAAAACAGACTCTTGGGCATTGTTAATTTAGTGTCATTACGAACACGGACTTTTGGGCCATGTTAATTTATTGTCATTACGAACACAGACTCTTGGGCATTGTTAATTTAGTGTCATTACGAACACAGACTCTTGAGCATTGCTACTGTAGTGTCATTACGAACACAGACTCTTGGGCATTGTTAATTTAGTGTCATTACGAACACGGACTTTTGGGCATTGTTAATTTAGTGTCATTACGAACACAGACTCTTGAGCATTGTTAATTTAGTGTCATTACGAACACAGACTCCTCGGCATTGTTAATTTAGTGTAATTGCCAACACAAATTCTTGAGCATTGGTAATTTAGTGTCATTACGAACACATACTCTTGGGAATTGCTAATTTAGTGTCATTACGAACACAGACTCTTGAGCATTGTTACTTTAGTGTCATTACGAACACAGACTCTTGAGCATTGTTAATTAAGTGTCATTACGAACACAGACTCTTGGGCATTGTTAATTTAGTGTCATTACGAACACAGACTCTTGAGCATTGTTAATTTAGTGTCATTACGAACACAGACTCTTGAGCATTGTTACTGTTGTGTCATTACGAACACAGACTCTTGGGCATTGTTAATTTAGTGTCATTACGAACACGGACTTTTGGGCATTGTTAATTTAGTGTCATTATGAACACAGACTCTTGAGCATTGTTAACTTAGTGTCATTACGAACACAGACTCTTGGGCATTGTTAATTTAGTGTCATTACGAACACAGATTCTTGAGCATTGTTAATTTAGTGTCATTACGAACACAGACTCTTGGGCATTGTTAATTTAGTGTCATTACGAACACAGACTCTTGAGCATTGTTAATTTAGTGTCATTACGAACACAGACTCTTGGGCATTGTTAATTTAGTGTCATTACGAACACAGACTCTTGAGCATTGTTACTGTTGTGTCATTACGAACACAGACTCTTGAGCATTGCTACTGTAGTGTCATTACGAACAGAGACTCTTGGGCATTGTTAATTTAGTGTCATTACGAACACGGACTTTTGGGCATTGTTAATTTAGTGTCATTATGAACACAGACTCTTGAGCATTGTTAATTTAGTGTCATTACGAACACAGACTCTTGGGCATTGTTAATTTAGTGTCATTACGAACACGGACTCTTGAGCATTGTTACTGTTGTGTCATTACGAACACAGACTCTTGAGCATTGTTACTGTAGTGTCATTACGAACACAGACTCTTGAGCATTGGTAATTTAGTGTCATTACGAACACGGACGTTTGGGCATTGTTAATTTAGTGTCATTACGAACACAGACTCTTGAGCATTGTTAATTTAGTGTCATTACGAACACAGACTCTTGGGCATTGTTAATTTAGTGTCATTACGAACACAGACTCTTGAGCATTGCTAATTTAGTGTCATTACGAACACAGACTCTTGGGCATTGTTACTGTTGTGTCATTACGAACACAGAGTCATGAGCATTGTTACTGTAGTGTCATTACGAACACAGACTCTTGAGCATTGTTAATTTAGTGTCATTACGAACACGGACTTTTGGGCATTGTTAATTTAGTGTCATTACGAACACGGACTTTTGAGCATTGTTAATTTAGTGTCATTACGAACACATACTCTTGGGCATTGTTAATTTAGTGTCATTACGAACACAGACTCTTGAGCGTTGTTAATGTAGTGTCATTACGAACACAGACTCTTCGGCATTGTTAATTTAGTGTCATTACGAACAGAGACTCTTGAGCATTGATAATTTAGTGTCATTACGAACACAGACTCTTGGGCATTGTTAATTTAGTGTCATTACGAACACAGACTCTTGGGCATTGTTACTTTAGTGTCATTACGAACACAGACTCTTGAGCATTGTTAATTTAGTGTCATTACGAACACAGACTTTTGAGCATTGTTACTGTAGTGTTATTACGAACACAGACTCTTGGGCGTTGTTAATTTAGTGTCATTACGAACACAGACTCTTGAGCTTTGTTAATTTAGTGTCATTACGAACACAGACACTTGGGCATTGTTAATTTAGTGTCATTACGAACACAGACTCTTGAGCATTGTTAATTTAGTGTCATTACGAACACAGACTCTTGAGCATTGGTAATTTAGTGTCATTACGAACACAGACTCTTGGGCATTGTTAATTTAGTGTCATTACGAACACAGACTCTTGGACATTGTTACTTTAGTGTCATTACGAACACAGACTCTTGAGCATTGTTAATTTAGTGTCATTACGAACACAGACCTTTGAGCATTGTTACTGTAGTGTTATTACGAACACAGACTCTTGAGCATTGTTAATTTAGTGTCATTACGAACACAGACTCTTGAGCATTGTTAATTTAGTGTCATTACGAACACAGACTCTTGGGCATTGTTAATTTAGTGTCATTTCGAACACGGACTTTTGGGCCATGTTAATTTATTGTCATTACGAACACAGACTCTTGGGCATTGTTAATTTAGTGTCATTACGAACACAGACTCTTGAGCATTGCTACTGTAGTGTCATTACGAACACAGACTCTTGGGCATTGTTAATTTAGTGTCATTACGAACACGGACTTTTGGGCATTGTTAATTTAGTGTCATTACGAACACAGACTCTTCGGCATTGTTAATTTAGTGTAATTACCAACACAAATTCTTGAGCATTGGTAATTTAGTGTCATTACGAACACAGACTCTTGAGCATTGTTACTTTAGTGTCATTACGTACACAGACTCTTGAGCATTGTTAATTAAGTGTCATTACGAACACAGACTCTTGAGCATTGTTACTGTTGTGTCATTACGAACACAGACTCTTGAGCATTGCTACTGTAGTGTCATTACGAACACAGACTCTTGGGCATTATTAATTTAGTGTCATTACGAACACGGACTTTTGGGCATTGTTAATTTAGTGTCATTATGAACACAGACTCTTGAGCATTGTTAATTTAGTGTCATTACGAACACAGACTCTTGGGCATTGTTAATTTAGTGTCATTACGAACACGGACTCTTGAGCATTGTTACTGTTGTGTCATTACGAACACAGACTCTTGAGCATTGTTACTGTAGTGTCATTACGAACACAGACTCTTGAGCATTGGTAATTTAGTGTCATTACGAACACGGACGTTTGGGCATTGTTAATTTAGTGTCATTACGAACACAGACTCTTGAGCATTGTTAATTTAGTGTCATTACGAACACAGACTCTTGGGCATTGTTAATTTAGTGTCATTACGAACACAGACTCTTGGGCATTGTTAATTTAGTGTCATTACGAACACGGACTTTTGGGCATTGTTAATTTAGTGTCATTATGAACACAGACTCTTGAGCATTGTTAATTTAGTGTCATTACGAACACAGACTCTTGGGCATTGTTAATTTAGTGTCATTACGAACACAGACTCTTGAGCATTGTTAATTTAGTGTCATTACGAACACATACTCTTGGGCATTGTTAATTTAGTGTCATTACGAACACAGACTCTTGAGCATTGTTAATTTAGTGTCATTACGAACACAGACTCTTGGGCATTGTTAATTTAGTGTCATTACGAACACAGACTCTTGAGCATTGTTACTGTTGTGTCATTACGAACACAGACTCTTGAGCATTGCTACTGTAGTGTCATTACGAACACAGACTCTTGGGCATTATTAATTTAGTGTCATTACGAACACGGACTTTTGGGCATTGTTAATTTAGTGTCATTATGAACACAGACTCTTGAGCATTGTTAATTTAGTGTCATTACGAACACAGACTCTTGGGCATTGTTAATTTAGTGTCATTACGAACACGTACTCTTGAGCATTGTTACTGTTGTGTCATTACGAACACAGACTCTTGAGCATTGTTACTGTAGTGTCATTACGAACACAGACTCTTGAGCATTGGTAATTTAGTGTCATTACGAACACGGACGTTTGGGCATTGTTAATTTAGTGTCATTACGAACACAGACTCTTGAGCATTGTTAATTTAGTGTCATTACGAACACAGACTCTTGGGCATTGTTAATTTAGTGTCATTACGAACACAGACTCTTGAGCATTGCTAATTTAGTGTCATTACGAACACAGACTCTTGGGCATTGTTACTGTTGTGTCATTACGAACACAGACTCATGAGCATTGTTACTGTAGTGTCATTACGAGCACAGACTCTTGGGCATTGTTAATTTAGTGTCATTACGAACACGGACTTTTGAGCATTGTTAATTTAGTGTCATTACGAACACAGACTCTTGGGCATTGTTAATTTAGTGTCATTACGAACACAGACTCTTGAGCGTTGTTAATGTAGTGTCATTACGAACACAGACTCTTGGGCATTGTTAATTTAGTGTCGTTACGAACAGAGACTCTTGAGCATTGATAATTTAGTGTCATTACGAACACAGACTCTTGGGCATTGTTAATTTAGTGTCATTACGAACACAGACTCTTGGGCATTGTTACTTTAGTGTCATTACGAACACAGACTCTTGAGCATTGTTAATTTAGTGTCATTACGAACACAGACTTTTGAGCATTGTTACTGTAGTGTTATTACGAACACAGACTCTTGGGCGTTGTTAATTTAGTGTCATTACGAACACAGACTCTTGAGCATTGTTAATTTAGTGTCATTACGAACACAGACTCTTGGGCATTGTTAATTTAGTGTCATTACGAACACAGACTCTTGAGCATTGTTAATTTAGTGTCATTACGAACACAGACTCTTGAGAATTGGTAATTTAGTGTCATTACGAACACAGACTCTTGGGCATTGTTAATTTAGTGTCATTACGAACACAGACTCTTGGACATTGTTACTTTAGTGTCATTACGAACACAGACTCTTGAGCATTGTTAATTTAGTGTCATTACGAACACAGACCTTTGAGCATTGTTACTGTAGTGTTATTACGAACACAGCCTCTTGGGCATTGTTAATTTAGTGTCGTTACGAACACAGACTCTTGAGCATTGTTAATTTAGTGTCATTACGAACACAGACTCTTGGGCATTGTTAATTTAGTGTCATTACGAACACAGACTCTTGAGCATTGTTAATTTAGTGTCATTACGAACACAGACTCTTGGGCATTGTTAATTTAGTGTCATTACGAACACGGACTTTTGGGCCATGTTAATTTATTGTCATTACGAACACAGACTCTTGGGCATTGTTAATTTAGTGTCATTACGAACACAGACTCTTGAGCATTGTTACTGTTGTGTCATTGCGAACACAGACTCTTGAGCATTGCTACTGTAGTGTCATTACGAACACAGACTCTTGGGCATTGTTAATTTAGTGTCATTACGAACACGGACTTTTGGGCATTGTTAATTTAGTGTCATTACGAACACAGACTCTTGAGCATTGTTAATTTAGTGTCATTACGAACACAGACTCTTAGGCATTGTTAATTTAGTGTCGTTACGAACACAGACTCTTGAGCATTGTTAATTTAGTGTCATTACGAACACGGACGTTTGGGCATTGTTAATTTAGTGTCATTACGAACACAGACTCTTGAGCATTGTTAATTTAGTGTCATTACGAACACAGACTCTTGGGCATTGTTAATTTAGTGTCATTACGAACACAGACTCTTGAGCATTGTTAATTTAGTGTCATTACGAACACAGACTCTTGGGCATTGCTAATTTAGTGTCATTACGAACACAGACTCTTGGGCATCGTTACTTTAGTGTCATTACGAACACAGACTCTAAAGCATTGTTAATTTAGTGTCATTACGAACACAGACTCTTGAGCATTGTTACTGTAGTGTCATTACGAACACAGACTCTTGGGCATTGTTACTGTTGTGTCATTACGAACACAGACTCTTGAGCATTGTTACTGTAGTGTCATTAAGGACACAGACTCTTGGGCATTGTTAATTTAGTGTCATTACGAACACGGACTTTTGGGCATTGTTAATTTAGTGTCATTACGAACACAGACTCTTGGGCATTGTTAATTTAGTGTCATTACGAACACAGACTCTTGAGCGTTGTTAATTTAGTGTCATTACGAACACAAACTCTTGGGCATTGTTAATTTAGTGTCATTACGAACACAGACTCTTGAGCATTGGTAATTTAGTGTCATTACGAACACAGACTCTTGGGCATTGTTAATTTTGTGTCATTACGAACACAGACTCTTGGGCATTGTTACTTTAGTGTCATTACGAACAAGGATTATTTTGAGCAGTGTTAATTTAGTGTCATTACGAACACGGACTCTTGAGATATTCGGGGCTCCTCTTTTTTTGTCAAATAAATCCACTTATAAAGGTATGAGTGTTGCTTACAGATTATCGGCATCATGTTTACTCAGATATCTTGGTATCTTGTTAGACAATAAGTATTGCAGTCAGATTAAATATTTCTATTGTTATAGATTATAAAAGAGTAGCCGAGACTGCACATCTCAGGGTAGGATGTTCTAACTAATGAACATAATGCGAAGAATACAAACTGAATGCAATCAAAAAACTTTTAACCGCTCTCTGGAAGACCAATCAACACATTCGCAACTTCGAGATCAGTCTTGAAGATCAAACTTTGAATGTTAAATTTCATAAATTTTGGTGTTTTTTTCTCTCCAAACAAATCACCTCCGTTTATACGTTCTGAGACTGCAGCTACATACAAGATTTACTTGCCTCCGAAATTAGCGAGCTTGACAGCGTGCAAATATTACGCACTTCCAGAATTGAATATATCACAACGGAAGTGCTCCGCTTAACATGAACACTTTTATGTTTTGCAAGAACGTTTCTGTGAAGAATATTCTTTAGTTCAAATTACAATCAATTGACAGACTTATCAAGTCATTACAAACCCCAGACATGGGTCCCAAGTGGCCGAGCGGTCTTAAGCGCTCTCCGTTACGGATCACTGCCATCTCACTTGTACAACACTCGTCTTGGGATATGCGTTTTCTGCGACGCTAAAGATCAAGTCACTTAACGCATTGTACCATCTGCACACTGGCGACATCTAGGCGCCTTTCCTCCATTGAGAAAATACCTTATATCGAGTTGGAATTTCTTCAATATCGTGTCTTTTAACAAAGCTACGCACAATGTTCGGACTCCATATTGATAATTTTGGTTGATGGGAAAGACCCATGATATTAAGAATTCTGTTACCTGAGCAACTAAGAAAACGTTTGGTAAATGTACGAAATCTAATCCTATTCATCAACCATATTTCATGATTGCGAGGAGGTTAAGGGGTGGGGCGAGTCCACTTTTTTAAATGCCGAAAAGAATGTGTGGTTGAATATCTTTATAGTTGGTTGAAATTAAAGCTGTATCTTATTATCTGGTTTCAATAGTTTTGATTGCATGTCCAAATGTGGTTAGAAAATATACGTATTTTCCCTGCTGAAAAGTAGCTCAGTAAACAATCTCTGCATTAGGAACCGAGGCTCGTTATCTCGAATAATTTATCATACAGCTGTATCTTAGTGCTACTTAATCACTTAATAAGTAAGACGAAATCTCTCGAGTTGGCTCTGGACTGTTACCACTTACAAAGCGGTGAAGAAGTACACCTGTATCACTATGCAAGTGGGACAAACTTCAACGATATATTTCAGGATAAGTTGAGAATTCAGCAAAGAAATTCGAACAGGTAAGTTACAATTTAACTAACAGACACATCAAATAAATAAGTATGATGGGGTCGGTATGATATATATATATATATATATATATATATATATATATATATATATATATATATATATATATATATATATATGTATATAGTATATACCCCGCTGTGCCTTATTGGCTAGTCCTATAAGTTGTAGTTGACAAGAAATATAACGAAGGAATACAATATCAGTTCACTGCATGTGTTTCTCACCACATCGTAGTAGTAGTAGTAATGACAGTGGTATCATCATTTAGTTTTTGATTTGTTTGATTAGGATTTTTAACGTAGCTTTAAGAAAACAATTCAGTCATATCGTTACGATGTCTGCAGTGAGGCAGTTTATAGTGATGTCTAACACTGGGGAATCATGCCGCAGACCTGTAGCATGATGTCACAGTAGTCACATTATCCTGACACCAGGCCAACCAGTCCTAACACTAACCTCTTAATGCTGAGCGCCAAGCGAGGCAGCTGTTAGTACCATTTTTGTAAGTCTTTGGTATGACTCTGCCGGGGATTGAACCCACGACCTCCCGCTTTCGTGGCGGACGCTCTAACCACTAGGCCATCGGAGCGGTTTCATCATTTAGTGATGTTGTTTTGCTTTAAGTCATCATCGCCCTGAGAACAAGAGTAGATGCAGTTTCAAGTACGTGTCTTTCAGAGCTAATTTGGATCTCTTATCTGACAACGTAGGGATGTGATAAGTTATTTATTGACCCTTCTCATAACACTGACCCCCCTAAAACAATTCAAGGCCTTCTTGACATGTATATCATAGAAATACTTCAGTACGAGTGCCTTAGATCGATATGTTAAGATTTATATACAATAGTTTTATTACATGTATTCTCGACACCACCGATCAGTTTCTTGAATGTACAATGTTCACATAAGTACAAAGTTACACTTAATAATTTCATGTCTTCCAATTTTGTTATACGTCAACAATCAGCCTTCTTTTTTGGACCACTCCGGTGGTCTAAGTAGTTAGAACGTACGCCATGGATGAGGGAGGTCGTGGGTTCAAATCCCAGCCGAGTCATACCAGAGACTTATAAATATGGTACTTACAGCTGCCTCGCTAGGCGCTCAACATTAGAACGGTAGTGTTAGGACTGGTCGGGTTAGTGTCAGGATAATGTGACTAGGCGGGACATAATGCTACACATATGCGGCATGATGCCCCAGTGCTAGACATCACTATAAACTGCCTCACTGCAGACATCATAGCGATATGGCTGAAAAATTGAGAGAGAGAGAGAGAGAGAGAGAGAGAGAGAGAGAGAGAGAGAGAGAGAGAGAGAGAGAGAGAGATTATTTATAATTATTTATTTTTAATTATTTACAAATATACGTTTGTTAATGGATGTACGTATTACATATAACCATATGGTTGGTGAGTGTTGGTTGTGAGTAGAAATATGATTAAGTTTCAACTAACACTAAAATATTTCGCTCACCTTTGGTCGGGTGAATTAAAAAAAACATCCAAACGCCTCATTCTGTGATAAAACATGTAACGATGCACAACAAAAGGTGAAATAAATTTATAGTCACTGCACTGAAACACATCTCTGTACATATAGATTGAGTAACGTATTTGCACAAAAATATGGTTTTCATTTCAGCACATAAACGATGAAAGGAAGCAAGAAGAGTGGCCGCTGTGTGATAGTAGTTGTAGTTAGTGTGCTTATTACATTGGCAGTCATGACTGGAATTATCGTTTGGCAAGTAGGGTATAAAACTTCCATCAACACTCCGCCTGCTGGAATAAATAGAATAATCGGAAATGCTCGGTTATCTTACAATCCTGACAGCAAAAAAAGCCTTAGTTTCATGGTAACGAGCGGGAAAGGGGAACTTAATGGCAACCTTTGGGCCGTTGGAGGCTCGGGAACCCCTATAAGCTGCGAAAAGAAATCCCTCAATGAGGAGTGCCTGGAATGGGAGAAAGACAGGCAATTACGAATAACATATATTGAACATGTTCAACCGAAATTAAATTGCTATGAGATCGAATGGTCAACACTAAAATGTCAAGCACAAGTTTTGATGGACTGTTATGACTTAGGTGGAGCCCATTGGTACGGAGGATACGAAGACAGGTTTCAGCCATGGCCACTAGAAAACACTTCTAGACCCGCTTCGGCCTATGTAACGATGGATTCGTACATAAACCAGATTGGTGGTGTTCAGGAGAGATACTTCTTTAATTCAAATGGTACTGGTTTCTTCATTCCCGATGAAATACCCCTATACGTGAGTATCAACGATGATCAAGATGGGCGGTTCTGTTTAATGGCAAAGAACGAAATAAGTCCTTACCACAACATAGATGGACACCTGCCGAACCTAAGGTATAATATATGCAGTGGTTTCAATGTCTTGGACATTCATCGTAAGATGTCCACCTTGTTTATCTCCAAGCCTAGTGACATACCAGATGAAATGCTCTTTCGGTATCCTATTTGGTCAACTTGGGCACAATATCATAAGGATATTAACCAATCCATCATTAATACCTTTGCTCAGGACATTATAAGAAATAATTTTTCACATTCCCAGCTTGAAATTGATGACGACTGGACACCTAAGTATGGAGATATGGTTTTTAATGAGGATAAGTTTCCTAATGCAAGCGAAATGGTAAGGTCTCTAAATGAGCTCGGATTTCGAACAACGATCTGGGTTCATCCATTCTTTAATATTGATTCGAAAGCATTTATTGAAGCCAGCAACCAGTCTTTCCTCATAAGGGAATACGGAAGTGAACTTCCTTCTTTGGTATCATGGTGGGATACGAGTCTAGCTCGAGGAGAAATGGCAGGAATATTAGACACTACTAACCCAAAAGCAGTGCAATGGTTTCTCTCAAAGCTAAGATATTTAAAAACGGAGTATAACATAAGTTCTTTCAAATTCGATGCAGGAGAAGTAAGGTGGTTACCAAAGATTTACAATGCTTCATCAACTCCAGTGAATCCTAATATTTACACTCATCAGTGGGCTCGTCTTGCATACGAATCCGATCGGGATGTGAGACATCAGGAAGTTAGAGTGGGATACAGAACTCAAGATATTCCAATCTTCGTTAGAATGTTGGACAAGGAATCAAACTGGGACAACAATAACGGGCTGAAAACTCTGATCCCTACAGCGCTCACTTTCGGTGTGTTGGGGTATCCATTCATCCTTCCTGACATGATTGGTGGAAACGCTTATGACGGTTATCCTGACCCAGAGCTATTCATAAGATGGCTTCAGGCGACTGTTTTCATGCCGTCGCTTCAATTTTCGATAGTTCCCTGGCAATATAATGAAACAGTCCTCAAAATCTCCCAGAAATTTGTGAAACTTCATGAACAATATGCAGACAAGATAATACAGTTGGCCAGAGAATGTGTCAGAACGGGAGAACCTATTGTGCGGCCGTTATGGTGGGTCGATCCTGACGACGAAGTGGCCCTGACATGTGACTCCGAGTTTCTCGTTGGTAACCATATTCTTGTTGCTCCCGTTTTAGAAAAAAATGCGAGGTCAAGAGACGTTTACCTTCCCAGTGGCTGGTGGAGAGACGAACTAAGAGGAGAAAACTTGACAGGGAAACGATGGCTCAGGGAATTTAGGTCAGAGCTGGATGAACTCCCTTATTTCATAAAATTACCTAATCCTTGAATTTATTCCGTCTATCGTCAAGCATGTTTTATGTCAAAATTTCTTCATTAATTAAAGTGACGAAAATTACTTCCATTGTCAATCAAAATGATCATAAAATGAGCAGAAAAGACGAATGTTTCATCTCTTAGGGGTGAGGTTGGACACAAGAAAATTAATATTGTAGGCAAAGACGGTTGCTGTTGTTCCTTACGTTAATATCCAGAATAAAATAGTCTGGTGGGAATTTGTTTTTGTTTTATTTTGTTTGTTTGTTTGTGTGCTTTTTGTTTTGTTTTCTTCGATTGTTTTGTTATTATGGAACATTAATCTGACTGATATATTGTATTCACGTCAACACCAAGGCACAAGAGAATCGATGAATAATTATTCTGTACATTATATTTCTGACTGTGTTTTATTAGAAACTGACTTTCAATATTATCAGAATATAAATATTTTGTAGTAAAGTGAAATAAATTGATCAATTAAATATTTAAAATTTTACTGTATGCTGATTATACCAGAACTAGCTCCACTGACACAATGAGAAGATATGGTATCTTCTTGAGTTTGACGATTCGCCTATTTGATGAAATTTCAACGCCAGTGCATAACGTCGTCAAACTTTGCTGAATTTACTGTACATTATTGCCGACAGTTGCATGTTTATTTGATCACCGTGTATTTTTTATTTTTTGTTGGAAATTAATTTAATTTTACATATGTTAGAACATATATGATTTTGATGATTCTAATATTCATTTAATGTTTTCGAAACCCATTTTTTTAAAAAAAAAATCCTAACAATATTGACGTGATATCATCTGCCTAAATCCCCGTCACGTGATTAACATCCAGCATGGTATATACAAAATGTTCCAAATGTAATGAGGGTCGTTATGTACGAAAGAATACTCTTCGACGACAGCAACAAAACAAAAGCATTTTCCCCGTTGTTTAGTAACCAACATTTATTAGTTTACATAATTATTACTGTTAAAATGGCAAACATTTGGTATGTTGGTTTGGTTGGTTGTTTGTTGTTTGGGGTTGCTTTCTATTTTTTTTAATAACAATTGTTTCGGTTGGCTTGTTTGTTTTTCATGTATTACAATACACTTGTACAACACATCTTCCATTTAGTATTTTTGTTTAGCTTGATTTCACTCGGTACTGAGTTGTGACCTTCACTAATATTCCAATTTTATATTGAGCATTTCTCCTCTTGTTTTGAGAGGGTAGTAATTATAACCTGGCTCTATTTCTTTGTTTTAGGAGGCTAGCATTCATTATTTTGATGTATTTCTTTGTTTTGGGAGGCTAGCATTCATGACTTGGATGTATTTCTTTGTTTTGGGAGGCTAGCATTCATGACTTGGATGTATTTCTTTGTTTTGGGAGGCTAGCATTCATGACTTGGATGTATTTCTTTGTTTTGGGAGGCTAGCATTCATGACTTGGCTGTATTTCTTTGTTTTGAAGGTTGCTATTCATTAATTGGCTGTATTTCTTTGTTAATTCACTTTAATCAAAAGAATACACAATACGTTTCAAGTACGTAATCCTTTTTCTTTGTTGCCTGTGCTATTTATTTCCTATTCATCAAAACAGTTTACGTACTGCATATAAATGGCATAGGTTGAATAGTTGTATAACAGTTTATGTACTGCATGTAAATGGCATAGGTTGAATAGTTGTATAACAGTTTATGTACTGCATGTAAATGGCATAGGTGGAATAGTTGTATAACAGTTATTTGAATAATATTATACATGAAAAGCAAAGAACATCTTCACTTATTCGGTAAGGAATGAAAATATACGCTTTTTCTTAATTTCAAATATTTTCCCTGAATAGACCGGTCAAAACTGGATTCAGAATGTTGTTTATTTTTTCCCTATTTAAAAAAAAAGAATTGTATTGATAAATTGATACACTAGCCATGAAATAGTACCAGTTCGGATTCTGTAAGAGTAACGTAAATGGACACTGCCCAAAACATAATTATCAAAACGTGTTATTAAATGTCTGTTTGTAACTGTACTTGTGTTACAAAAGCAACTTTTCATTCATAAGGAAAAATACAATTGATATCTTTTAATGAATTAACTATAACTAAAATCTCGCCAGTAAAATCCAATGTATAATATTAGCTCATACATTGGAAGGGCACAAAGTAAACTTTCTAATGGAAAAATAAACATAAACCATTGACACATTTTTTATCAACCAGGTAACCTGACCCTAAAATTTAGTGTTACAACGCAGACCCGAGCTTTAAATGGGCACGTCTTGGAGTAAGAAGTATTGTGCCTCAATCCGTTTGTCCTCTGTGCTCACAAACATGTGACTAACTGTGGCCATTCACAGAGGACGCTCCATATATGGGCAAATGTTAATTCATTGTTCCTTTTGCCTGGTTATTTGTCCATCTGACATAGTATTATCCATGGTTATCGGTTCATTTGGCTTCTCGTTTGAATTTAAATGAAACTTTATTTCTTGTTTGCATGCTTATCACTACAATAGAAATAGTTTTTGGTTTATTAGTATACACTAGAATGCCATTTTGACGATGACCTCTTGAACACAAGGTATTATTATACTGTCTAGAAACTGATTTGCATGTTTTCTTCTAACGTTGATGACTTTTAGATAATGTTGAAATAAATTAATTTTTAAAGGTGCTTCAGTTATCATTTATAAGATCCTATTTTCGTAACCAAACAATGCTTGGAATAATATATATGTTTGTGGGTGTATAATAATAATAATAATAATAATAATAATAATAATAATAATAATAATAATAATAATAGTAATAGCCACATGAAGAAGAATGGTGATTATCAGAGCCACGGATGGGTTAAGTAAGTTGACTATAGGTTCAAAAATACACACACACAGAGAGAGAGAGAGAGAGAGAGAGAGAGAGAGAGAGAGAGAGAGAGAGAGAGAGAGGACTATTCATATATTCAACTAAAGGATTTTGGTGTTACCATCTATTTCCGGATGATCGTTGAATATCTCTTGTTCACATTTACACACATGCATGAACAAAATCATTCAAAAAGTATTGATGACAATCTTCACAACCATGAATCTTTCGAGGCAAACGAGCGAGATAATTTTAAGCGCGTGCAGAAGAAAGTGTACCAATGCAGACTGCAAAATAAGCTTACAAATGATAATGTACGTCTCCTGTTGGTAAGTTCACAAATATACGAATATGACTTAATACAGTTGTCACTCGTTTTTGTCTGTTTCTTCCAAAAAGAAATTACCACGCATGGAAATGAACCCATTTTGTTCTCTAGAAGTCACTATAAATATGTGTTTTATTTACACATATCTGACAATATAAATATTCTATTATATTTAGCTCTGGGCAGAATCAGCTCAAGTGTTGGAGGATGGGATTTCAAAAATTCAAAAGAGTCTTAAAACTTTCCTCGAAAGGGAACCAATTCTTCAAAGTGTGCATAATACCCAAAAACTTGCGCAATAATAAATCGATGGTCTAATTTAAAGAGACAAGTGGCTGGACTTATGTTTTAGTCATGAAAGGGTGTGTGGGGGGCGAAAACTCCTGACTCCACTAGAGGAGTTATGGTAGCAAGAAAACATTAGCAAACATTTATATCTAACTAAACAAAGAGTCATAAATGAGTAGAATCACCTTCATAGATTTTAAATTTTTATATTTACAATAGATATTCATCGTTATCTCACAAAAGACTGTTTTGTCTGCAGTCCGTGTCTCGCTTCCGCATATCCTGAAAACTCCGTATCATGTTTTTTTCGGCATAGTATGGCACAATGCAGGCTGGCAGTTCATAAGTCTGATTTACAGCTGAATAACACAATTAGTAATGATATACTTTAAGTAAAATATCTGCAGAAATAAAACAAAAACCAACGCAACCAAAGAAAATAGTGTTGCATCTATACATGCAAACCTCATAAGCAATTGTTACCTAACTACGATAACAATGCGCTACCAAGAATACGGAGGCAAATTTATGATTATTATCTCTACTGGACAAACTAAATTCTCTGCTAATGTATCCATCCTTTAAGTTACTAACCAGATCGTGGTGTAGCTTTTCAGCTATAATCTGAATATTAACGCAATAATCCACTCAATCAGTACCCGTAATCCAAAACATAGAAGCTTAATGGCCGTAATACCTTTACTCTAAATATATAATCACTCCAGACTAAACACACATCAATGGAGGCACATATAAATTGTTATTTGCAGTTGCACATACTCAATAAGAAAGCGGAAAATCCCTGGATCATAAAGAATGATACGTGATACTATGGAATCAAAACAACATGGGGCACGACTATGATCACGCGTGTTAACGTATACAGGTTAAATAATTATAATTAGTCCCCAACTGAGAATCGAACCCAGTTCCGCCACTAACGGCTCGCATAGCCTCTTGAATAACTGCTCGTTCCTCCGCAAGAGGATGAAACCGGGGGGGGGGGGGACATATAGCAAATGAGATACTTGCTTAAATAGTATAACCTTTTGGTCCTATTGGAGATAAGGCTTGATAATCTCTTTGCGTGAAAAGATAATACATAATTGTCTGCAAAATAACATAGAATAGTTTTGAGATTGTTATGGTCTCATTATGCAATGAAAAAATACGACATAAACCCCACCACCACCAAAAAAAACACAAACAACAAATAAACAAAACAAAACAAAAAAGACAAGAAACAAACGAAAAACAAACCATGAGATATACAGCGACTGCCTAGGCGAAAAAAGATGAAAATATAAGTTTCAGTTTCCTGTCTTGGAAAGCAGTATTTTTGATTTAGTTGTAAGATTAACTTTTGTATTGTGGTAATGCCTGTGCCCGTTTGGTCTAAAAATTTAATCCACACCAACTAACTGTTCTTAAATATAAAGTGAGTTGTAAGATAACTGTAACTAACTGTTCTAAAATATAAAGTGAGTTGTAAGATAACTAACTGTTCTAAAATATAAAGTGAGTTGTAAGATAACTGTAACTAACTGTTCTAAAATATAAAGTGAGTTGTAAGATAACTGTAACTAACTGTTCTAAAATATAAAGTGAGTTGAGCAGGATGAGATGCCATGCATAATTATGGTACTAAATTAAGTGCCCTTCCTTCTCGAAAAAAAACAGAGAACCTAAAAAAATCCCAACAAAACAAAGAAACAAACTGATATTAGATTACCAACCATATTAAAGTGTTCTAAATTAGTATGCATTTGACCACAATACATTCTCTCTCTCTCTCTCTCTCTCTCTCTCTCTCTCTCTCTCTCTCTCTCTCTCTCTCTCTCTCTCTCTCATTAGCACGGCTACCGTAGCAGTGTAATCTGGTAAGTCTTTAAGGTCGCATACATCAAAGCAAACTACGTCTGAGATTTTAAAATGACAATTGTAACTGAGTTAATGTTATTATGGGTACATCTCGCTATTCAGTCCAGCAATTGTTCAATTTTCTTATACATATTTGCACTGGGTAAACAGGATAAGAAAACAGAAGAAACTTAAATATATGTATTAAATTTTTAAACAAATCAATTTAATTCTTAACACATTTTCAAAAAATAATTCTTGATGACAGTTTCTTTTCAGTCACGAAGTAAATATTTCCTTTAAACAGTAGTTACATTCGATAAAATATATCGATCTATTAGTATAATAAATGTCTAAGTTGATCCCAAGACTCATAATGCAAGAAAAAGTGGCCTAATTTCGTATCCATGTATAGCTAATAATAAACAAAATGTGGAGAAAATAATTAAGGGTGTTCCATGACTTGTAGTATTCCATGACTTACAGTTACTACGGCATCGCCTGCTACGTTTCTGGATATGACCAGATAATTGTTCGTGATAAAAGTTATCTCTATAAGCTTTTTATTTTGGGAGTAAATTTTGGGAATTCAGCATGTAACGTCTCAGTAAAAGACAGTCGAAGTCGACTCGATGTATATCGACGAAATGTTATGCACTCTTCATGTGTAATTAATTTTGTTTTTTCGCTGGAAAATATTGATTCGGTTAATATTCTTAATTTACACCATTTTTTAAGTTGCTATACAGTTTGTGCAAATGTTGCTTCGCTCTAAACAACATAATAACAACAACAACAAAAATCCAAAAGAAACTCAGAAAATCAACTGGATATACCATTTACAACATCCATTAAGGAACGCATGCGGTCGCTTGCTTTATGAATATAGGTAAAAATACCAATGAAAATGCTGTATTGTCATGCATACAACAATCTCAGTATGTACTAACCAGGTATAACGAATACCTGCTGTGCAACAAACTTAGTGATTTTTTTTAATATAAAAAACCGGTCGCATGTAAATACTAATTACGTTACTGCCGTCTACCAAGCTTGGAAAATTTATGGTCATCTTCAATTTTGCCCGGAAAAAATAAATAAATCTCATAGACCAGTTCAAATACTGACTTAAATATAATTGCAAATTAATGTATTGCTGCATATTAACATTTCTTTCACAGAACAAATGTTTTAGCTACGGTGGTTGTAAATGTATCGGTGCATAGGGTAATTTGGTAGTTGTCTGTGTGTAGGGTAATTTGGTAGTTGTCTGTGTATAGGGTAATTTGGTAGTTGTCTGTATATAGGGTAATTTGGTAGTTGTCTGTGTGTAGGGTAATTTGGTAGTTGTCTGTGTATAGGGTAATTTGGTAGTTGTCTGTGTGTAGGGTAATTTGGTAGTTGTCTGTGTGTAGGGTAATTTGGTAGTTGTCTGTGTGTAGGGTAATTTGGTAGTTGTCTGTGTGTAGGGTAATTTGGTAGTTGTCTGTGTATAGGGTAATTTGATAGTTGTCTGTGAATATGGTAATTTGGTAGTTGTCTGTGAATAGGGTAATTTTGTAGTTGTCTGTGCATAGGGTAATTTGGTAGTTGTCTGTGTATAGGGTAATTTGGTAGTTGTCTGTGTATAGGGTAATTTGGTAGTTGTCTGTGTATAGGGTAATTTGGTAGTTGTCTGTGTGTAGGGTAATTTGGTAGTTGTCTGTGTGTAGGGTAATTTGGTAGTTGTCTGTGTGTAGGGTAATTTGGTAGTTGTCTGTGTGTAGGGTAATTTGGTAGTTGTCTGTGTGTAGGGTAATTTGGTAGTTGTCTGTGTATAAGGTAATTTGATAGTTGTCTGTGTATAGGGTAATTTGGTAGTTGTCTGTGTATAGGGTAATTTGGTAGTTGTCTGTGTATAGGGTAATTTGGTAGTTGTCTGTGTATAGGGTAATTTGGTAGTTGTCTGTGTATAGGGTAATTTGGTAGTTGCTCCGATAAATTGAGCAACTCTCGTCTCTTTCAAGACGTATCACTTTGAGATCAGCCGAAACTTCAATCGTATAGACACTGACATATTTCCCTTCGTACTGAAGAATTGTTCTAACGTTCTCTTTGATTTGAATACTTTGTTTCAGTCAAACAACATATTCATCAATTAGTATAATCTGTCATATGGCCTCTAGTATGGGGCCAATGATATCAGAAAATGAATAAATCTTACGCTTTAATGTCTGACGTTTAAAGAACACTGCGCTCTTAACTTAGACGTAAATATAATATGGCACAAAATCGTAAGAAAGCTATAATGTTTTTCCACATACACGTGAAAATATCAAACGATTTAATCATTTTAGTCGAAAAAATATATCAGCGCTGTCAATCTGTCTATACTGCAGGTCCCTCCCTAGATAACTATGTACACTTGCTCATCTGTGCATGTTATAAAAGATAAGGTGCTTTTCTGTACATGTTATAAAATATAAGGTGCTCATCTGTACATGTTATAAAAGATAAGGTGCTCATCTGTACATGTTATAAAAGATAAGGTGCTCATCTGTACATGTTATAAAAGATAAGGTGCTCATCTGTACATGTTATAAAGGGTGAGTAAAGACAAAAGGAAGAACTCAGAACCATTATAGTTGTAAATTGTACACGTAGGGAAGAAATAAAGAACTACTAAAATAAAAAAACAAGTTTTCTTAAAAAATGATTGACGAAGATATTTTGCTGGATTTTGCTCCACTATTCAATGGCAAGAAGGGAGAAAAGTATATTTATAATAACTGGCCCTTGCCTAAATGAAGACGAATGAAATAGGATGCACGTATCTGGTCTTTCTGACCGGTTGTCTTATATATTGTGCTAAGTGAATATCCATGATTTTCCGTGGTCAATCGAGCATCTTAGTGTCTGTCTTGAAGGGATCACACCACTACTAACTTGTTTGGTTTATTAGTTGCACTAGCAGTTTGTGAGTAGTTTGTGTGTAGTTTATTTTTAAAAAATATATTTTGCCCCCCCCCCCCCCATGAATTGAATTGTTGTCAATTTCTGGATTTAAAGTTTGTTTAACGGATCACAGAAAATTTGATCTAATTATCTTATTATCGCTTTATAAACAGTTACGTGTCTTGGTTCATAGTTTGTTTTGTGTGTTTGTTATTGTTGTTTTTAATATTTTTTGTGAGAAAGTATAGAGTCATTTTAGCGCTGCTTCTGAGTGGTTAACGTCCGCCTTGTATGCGGGAGGTCGTGGGTTCGAACACCAAAGAGCAATAAGAGGTTAGTGTTAGGACCGGTAAGTCTGGTGTCAGGATAATCAGGATAATGTGACTGGGAGGGACATAATGCTACATGTCTGCGGCATGATACCCCAGTGCTAGGCATCACTATAAACTGCCACACTGCAAACATTGTAGCGATATGAGTGGAAAATTGTTAAAGCTACGTTAAAACTCCAAACCGCACAGACACACACACACACACGCATGCGCACACAGTCTTGAGATCTGATAGTTCCAATTCAAGTCGTAATTGTCAGCAACAAAGTAGTTATCATAATATGCAACTATTAATTTCTTGCCATTAAATTGTTTATCAAAGATGGCAAGGACTTGCTGACGTTTGTTACATTCTGCGTTATTGTTAACATTAATGTACAGGGCTCTAACATGTACATATAATCTTACTGTTCCAGGGAGGTAATTAATGTTTAGGAGAAAAAGAACGGGACCCACAGCAAAACCTTGGACTACTCCTGATATGACTCATAAGTTGATTCACTTTCAAGTATTACTATCCGACGAATTTCTAGCAGGAAAACTTTAATCCCATTTAGTATTTTCTTATTTTTACCATGTTGATGTATGCATATGTTTTAGCTGAAGTATGTTATGACAAGCAGTATGATACCAATTTAATGACCGTATGAAAGGCTTTCATATAATTATTAAACTATTTGTATCACGTGACTTATTTTTAAATAAACCCAATTCAGTTTGCAATTTTTATTTCGAGTGTATAAGTAAATACAGCAGGAGCGACAAAATCAATAACAAATGGCGTTACATGTCTGCTGAAGAATTTCGGTCTGCTCTTCAACTGCAATGTATGCGAAAGACACTTATTAAATATGAAGAAAGCAGAATTTATATATCTACTTGAAAAAGGTAAATCGGTTGTATGCAAATTTACAAGTCCAAATTATGCACGTTTAAAAAACCTTCAGTGAGGTTGACCTTCAGTTCACTGTCTTTGACGCCTAGAAAAAGTGTTTTTCCTGAGGTTTAAGAGGTAAAAAATCTTGTACATAATTAGCAAATTAGTTTAGTAACCGATATATCAACAGGTATATGCAATACAGGTGTCTGTCTCCTCGACTGGAATGATAGACTGTAACCTTGTCTTGTTATAAACTTGTTTTTGTTACATGACTGTTAAAATAGTACCTCACAATAAATGGTGTATGTCATTTACTATGTCTCCAAAATTCAAATGACACAGTTTACAACATTTGAGGTATTTAATAGCTGTGATTACGCTGTACAGTGGGTTTGCTTTGCGTCTTATTTGGAAAACCTTTAAAATGACATTCCATGCTTACTGTAAGATCTATTGTTCTACTTTCGCTTCACCAGATTTGACCATATTCCATCTTTGTTTATAAAAGAGACATAGCTGACGACAGTAAGAAACATAACACTCAATAGATAAACATAAACAATTTATTTTCCTATTTTGCTCCTGTTTTCTGTGCTTTGATACAAATTAGACAATGTTGTATCTTAACAACTTGTCTCATTTGGAGTGGTCTACCTTTTGATGTAACAACCCGGAGTGTGAATCTACGCAAATTGTTCTCAACATCTTTTTCAATTTGTTCCATAGCATCATTTATTTTTTCCCCAGTCCTGTGAGTTCCGTCTTGTTGAGTGAGATCTATTGGGGCACTGCTTAGACAAAGCTATGTAGGAAGTCAAACATTAAATCGATGATTGTAACTAAATGTAAATAACTGATTGATATGTCCCTAATTGTTTCCAAAAGTAGCTAATAGTCACTTAGCAAAACTAGGATGATAAGTTAATTTTAGTAAGAATTAAATCTCAAATAAATGTCCTAAAAAATGTGTCTGCAAAGATATACTGAAATTACTTATTCATGTGATATATAAACTCTTCCCGTATTAACTACTTTTGGTTAATTTGTGAATTGTAGGTAACAGATGATTTAATGGACGTGTTACGTTGTACAAGGCATGACTTCCATCCACATACATATATGATGATGTAAATATATTGACTGGTATACCTCCTTTAAATTAAAACTGACCGAATTCAGAGGAAACCGATCCTTGGGAAAACGGATTATTCGAGTCATTCACTTGTCCTGGGGAAAAGTTGGAGAAAATATACAGGAATCAAAGTTACGCATATCTTTTTGTCTTAAAAATCAAATGATGTAAACCTAAGTGATGCTGATACTGGAGTTTGTTCTGCCCGGCAACTTCAACTCTCTCTTTCTCTCTCTTTCTCTCTCTCTCTCTCTCTCTCTCTGCCCGTCTATCTGTCTGTCTCTCTGTGTTTCTCTCTTATATATATATATATATATATATATATATATATATATATATATATATATATATATATATATATATATATATATATAAAGCAAGTTTGCAAAACTCCTTCTAGTAAAAATGTCAGTCAATTTCGTAACTTTCAGCATATAATTTACACGCATCACGCTCTGTCTTGGATTTCCAAGATGGAGGATAAGACAGTAATATTACAAAACTTTGATGTTAAGGACATACTAAAACAGATGAAACATTCAGTTTATCATGACAAGGTCTCTGTAAAACTGCAAACAGCAAAATAGTTCCGCATCACTGAGGAAAACAGTCATGTTACATTTATAAAACACTAATTAAACAATGTGACCAAACCCAAACCGCAACGTATAGGAGTTGCTTTGGCAGGGTTCAATATTTCTATAAATTTGTGGTCAAATCCGTCTTCAGAGAAGGCAAATAAATCAGTAGAAAAGCAGACAGTTTAATAATAAACACTTGCATGAATATGTGTGAAATATTTAATATAAACATTCTCTGGAATAAAATCCTATAGAAATAAGCGCACAATTAAAAGTAAGATGGTAAGCTCCATGTTGGCACGGAGAAAATAACCCGTTGTGCAATACTTGTTTTAACAAGATTAAAAGTTCATAGACAAGATCACTCGCATAGAATGGCATTGGACATACTAAACGTATTGTATAGATAATGCTATTCGAATGTCATGAAAAAGGCAAGGCAGTGAGCAGCATTACGTCCGGTTACCACAATGAACAGGGATCATCTAGTCTCATGTAACTCCCAGGCTTGCAATGAAATGCATCTGCGAATTCGTGATTGTTTCGTAATTCACCTAAAACCCTGAAATGAAAAGATGCACAAAAACCAAATAGACTGCAGGTGCTAACTATAATCTGTTAAATTACGGTTTAATTTGCACAACTGATCCGAAATAAGGTCGTCAATTAATTTGTATGTAAACCCAATCTTCCCATAAACATTGTGATCACATTAAGCTTGTTTGAATGACTCCATATTTTTTGTCAGTCTGTTATGTACCTATCGTTTAAATACTTGTTCTGCTCACACTTTCTGCATACAAATTAATGGCATTAACAATGAATTCCAATCTCCTTGAAAATCCAGAAAGAGTTATGAGGTGCAACAGCAATTATGTGCCTGACATTGCCTGTTACTCTGTGGCTAGCAAAACTATTTCAAATTTAACATGTACAATCATCAGATTATTCACTCATATTACAAACTTCCAAGGGTTGTTATCGGTGGAGTGCATGTTGGTGATAAGCACCCACTTCCATTGGAAAACCCCCAATGGCTTGCATTTGATGGAGTCTCTGACAACCAAATCCAGCTCCAAGCCTTCACGAGTAGCTTAACTAACCCAAGTGGAACCGGTTTAAACGGACTGGAGAAGGAATGGCAGGCGAGTCTCTGGCGCCTTAAAACCAAACGCTTTGGGCAGATGGGGCTCGTTAACCTTGGGTGGTCATCCATCTAGATAAACTCTGAATTCAAACCTTCGCTACCTTGCGACTATACCCTCTCATGAGAAAGGCTAAGGGAGTAAACCATAACGGAAAATTCGGAGACGAAGTCCCTAAGGCGGCTTGGCATTGTTTTCAGTGTCATCGTGGCAACTCCTGCGACGCTGCTAGTGTCATGACGTATCGGCTTGTCCTTTCCCTTAAATCCTTCAGCAGCGTAGAGAGGGGGAATTGGCTGCATGGGCAACAACTGATTCTCCATATCACCCTGCCGCCTAGACTTGCGCCCTAGAGAGGACACTCCAGCTTCGCTACGTAGCGTTTTGACAACATTGGAAGCAACAATTTACCGGTTATAAGTCATCGCTCGATTGGTGTAGAGTCAGACGCCAGTGGTTGCTTCCTAATGTGGGAGAAACCAACATGTTTCACTGGACAGCTGCCACCCGACTCAAGCTGGGCAGCCCTAGACAATAAGGTACATTCCCGCCACAGTTCGTCTGCCTTACTGGGTTTCTAAGGTTTAAGGTAAGCGAGTACCTGGCAAAGCGGACTGCAATTATTGCACAAGAAATAACAAACGAAAACCAGCAAGGAAACCTCCAATCCTCAAGCTAGGTACCTGGAATATCCGGACCACGCTAACTGGACTCTCAAATGCGGCTTCAGCGTGCTTCTCACACACTTGCACAACCCCTCTGCCAGTGCTGGGATGAGGGTGCAGTGCTTTAGGACATGACAGACGCCAACATCGTAATCCAAGAACAAGAACAAAGGCGGCAGAAGTCACTGCAACAACTACAGGGGATATCCGTTCTCAACATCGTGGGTAAAGTCTTCGCACGCGTCTTCTTGAACAGACTGCAGACACTTGCTGCCATTGTGTATCCAGAGTCACAGAGCGGGTTCCACTCAGAGAGGTTCACAATCGACATGATCGTCTCCGTCGGGCAACTGCAGAAGAAATGCAGAGAACAGCACGAACTTCTCCTGGCCTTTATAGACCTCGCCATGGTGTTCGATCTGGTCAGCAGAGACGGATGTTTCACAATCCTGGTGAAGATTGAATGCCCTCCAAAGTTGCTAAGCATGACCCGGTCCTTTCAAGATGACATGAAAGACACAGTACAGCACGATGGCGCAACGTCCGATCCCTTCAACATCCGCAGAAGAGTGAAACAGGGTTGCGTCCTAGCCCCCAACGCTATTTGGCAACTTCTTCGCTGTCCTGCTCAAGTATGTCTTTAGAACGTCAGCAGATGGGATATATCTGCACACGCGATCAGACGGCACACTGTTTGACCTGGCACGACTTAAAGCAAAGGGCAAAGTGCGTGAAGCAACCATCAGGGACATGCTCTTTGGAGACAATGCTGCCCTAGCCACACAGAAGCTGAGTTACAGCACCTGGTGAACCGCTTTGCTAAAGCATGGGGTGAGTTTGAGCTGACCATTAGCCTAAAGAAAGCAAACGTGATTGCTCAGAACGCGGAGCTCAACAACAAAGCGAATTTGAAAGACATCAAAAACTCTCTCAAGGTTGTCGCAGAAAGTGTGGAGCAACATCATGCTGACCATAAGCATTCTCTTGTATGCCAGTAAAACCTGGACTATGTACGTCTCACAAGAGAAACGACTGAGCGCCTTTTACATGCAATATCTTTGACGCATACTCGGGATCACTTGGAGTGATCGAATAACAAACAATAAGGCGCTTGAACGTGCCAAGATTCCCAGCATGAGCACACTCCTCCGCCAACTTCGCATAAGATGGCTGGGTCATGTACGTCGGATGGATGACGGACGAATCCCTAAAGACCTTCTTTATTCGGAACTCGCCTCTGGCAAAAGGTCCATCGGACGACCACATCTCCGTTTCAATGATGTCTGCAAGCACGACATGAAAGCCATTGATATCGATGTCAACACCTGGCAAGAGCTTGCTATAGACAGGCCCAGCTGACAACAAGCTCTGATCACTGGATTGAACACCGGTGAGGACAAGCTACGCTCTCTAACCGATGAAAGCGATCTCAGACGAAGCAGAAGCAGCTCCAACACACACCAGACTCAACGATCAAGTGCAGTAAGGACTGCCACTCCCGTGTTGGGCTACATATCCACTGCACAACCACTAACTGGGACATCTCTCATGGGCAGACTTTCATCGTCTCCCGGGACTAACGGATGCCAACAACGATTACAAACTGCAAGTTTTGACAGTAGTGAAGAATTGCAAAAAGTAATAGGTTGCAGAGGTCTAGCAAAGTCATGGTTTCCGGAAACTGTCTTATATATTCTGGATAACACTAATGGTAAACTTAGCCTTGAAAGTTCATCTGTTGAATTTAAAGTCTCCAGAGAAAGTAATAATAAAACAATAGCCACGCTTAAAAAAATGATTGGACCAGTTAATACTGAAATTCATGCCTATTAAAGTAATATTGTTCCTGAAAAGTTTTTGAATATATTTTGTTCTTGGAAACATTCGAGTCAAATAAATGAAAGACAATTTCTTAAGACATTGACAAATAGGATAGTAATAGTTTTATTTATTTTATCCAAAAAGGAGCGACACGACTTTAAAAAACAATTAGCCGCTTGTCCCACTTTCCCTGAACTAAATTAATAAGTACCTGTACTTTGCCGGACTGTGCGTATCAATCATTAAAAGTGTCCGGGCATATTCACTGGAATATTTAGCACACCAGAACTGCAACGAAACAATGCAAAATGTACATTCTGAAATATAAACGTCACATTCTAGATAATTAAAAACAGCAATGGACGTTCTTAGTGTACATTATGAAATGACAGTATTCGTAGGAATTATAAAATGTTAAAGTATTAGTTTCCTGATGTAGTTAGTATTCGCACACCCTCCCGGCAGCTTGTTTAAAGAGCAACACGGAAGAATGTATTAGATGTAATTGCTTCAAATACCTTTTGCCGAAGCGAATTCTTGCTGAACTACTGACAAATGAGGATTATGCAATTAAAAACTAACATTCTTTTGGTTGATAAATCAGAACAATAAGATAACAACACACCGTTACTTACTTCTCTCTCTCTCTCTCTCTCTCTCTCTCTGTCTCTCTCTCTCTCTCTCTCTCTCTCTCTCTCTCTATATATACATATATATATATATATATATATATATATATATATATATATATATATATATATATATATATATATATATATGGACCATTAATTAGATATTTACTACTTTTAGTTAATCATACAAAGTCCAGTGCTCTATTCTATTTATAGCATTAAACCTGATTGAAACTTTCAAATAGTGTGACACGATCAGATAGATAGATAGATAGATAGATAGATAGATAGATAGATAGATAGATAGATAGATAGATAGATAGATAGATAGATAGATAGATAGATAGATAGATAGATAGATAGATAGATAGATAGATGGTTTCTCAACTGGCCGCGTCAGAAAGTATCTTGCTTACCTGCGCGTTATTTATGAAAAATAGTTGTTCATGAGTAAAATTAAGTCCAGGTAGTTTCATGGTTTCTTCTCCATTCTCGTGTACCCAAAGTTTGTATGCCTGAAAAAATAAAACCATGATATCAATATTGATGGATTTATCCGTTTATGTGTGGTTTACAATCAGAATAACTAGGGCTGATGTCAATAAACTTTTAGATGTTGTCGGTGATTTAAAAAAGACTTTCAATAATAATAATAATAATAATAATAATAATAATAATAATAATAATAATAATAATAATAATAATAATAATAAACATTATGATCATCACAAATAAATAAATAAATAAATAAATAAATAAATAAATAAATAAATAAATAAATAAATAAATAAAATGTAACTTGTGTAGCATCCTAAATACAATATTATGAGACACATGAAATAAATAATACATACGAATACAATATAATGTAATCGCTTATGTTCATCACATGTCCCAAGCTGGCATGAGATCATTTACCATGCATATCGTGGTCGAAAATTCAATCAAAAGATGATTCGCTCTCAGATTTGTTCAGAGCCTCATTTTAGCGATTAAACTGGAGCTAGTGTCACTTGCTCGCTGTGTGACGAGTTCGCAGTTCTTAACTTCATCCCGAGATATTGTCAGCTGACGCCACATATTACGTTTCATCCGAATCCCTCCATAAATAATGCCTCCAGAGCAAGGTTAGCAAATCAGAGCCATTGTTTAATGCACAATGCTATCGAAACATGGGACCTTGCGAATATAGAACTTGATCGTAAATTTAATCCAAATCTGAGCATATGGGCATCAAGAATGCCCTCAGTGCTTTGACGAATTCAGCTAACACCGTATTAATATGCACGGATAACTCTAGTTATCGAACTCATTCGAAATCTTGCTGATAAAAACCTACACAGTAAATTTAATCAGACTCTGATCATAGATAATACCTAAGATAATCAAAGCCCAGATCACTTCGATACTATGAGAATTGTGTGTGGTCTTTCTGATATAAATATACAGTACAAGTTTCGTAAAATATTTTAAAAATAAAACCCACAGAGCATCATGGAGCTAGTTGTGACTGACGTCGGCGTACGACGGACGCAGGGCCATGCTACAGGCTCATCTGGTTAGCCACAGTTAAAAAGAACCCAAACATCGACTAAAGTGGTGGCTTGAATAAAATCATTTACATCGTATATTTTGAATTTAATAGCATTGTGTAAAATGTGCAATGCAGCATTGTGTTCTAGCATTGTGTAAAGTGACTAGGGTTTATCGCCATTTTTCAGCACAATATAGGCTATACATGGCGGCCAGTATAATTGGTGGAGGAAAAACCCGGGAAAACTCCAGAAACAACCACCGACCCACGAGAAGCTTCTGGCAATATTCTCACGTACCTACACTGACCTAGCCCGAGACTCGAACCAACGCAGAGAAAGATGAGATGGCAACGGTTATACTTGCATATTTTAAAGTCAATATAATAACCTAACATCGAATGCATATAATAGCATAGCCTGAAGTTAACTTTATAACATAATGTAAATTAAATATAATAATATTGTGTCAAGTGAGTGTGATAGCGAGTATAATGATATCAAAGTGTCAAGTGATTATTATTGCACAGCGTAAAGCAAGTCTAAAGCAATGTGCAAAGTGAGTTTAGCAGCATAGTGTAAGCTGAGTTTAGCAGCATAGTGTAAGCTGAGTTTAGCAGCATAGTGTAAGCTGAGTGTGACAGCATTGCTTCAAGTGAGTAAGTTAACAGTGTGAAACGCGAATATAAAAACATAGCATCAAGTAAGTATAATAGTATCATGTTATTTTAGTATAATAATATAGAATACATTGATCGTGGCATCAGGTGCATACAATTGCGTAGTGTTAAGTGAGTATACTAGCGTAATGTTAATTTAGTATAATAATAGTGCATACATTGAGTTTAATAGCATGGCATAACTTGACCATAATAACAAGTATCAAGTGAGTATAATCGCATAATGATAATTTATCATAATAATATAGTATCAAATGAGTTTAAAAGCATGACATAGGATGAGTAAAATAGCGTAGTGTCGGGTGAGTATAATATCATCATGTTAATTTAATATAATAATATAGTATAAATTGAGTTTAAAAGCATGACATAGGATGAGTAAAATAGCGTAGTGTCAGGTGAGTATAATATCATCATGTTAATTTAATATAATAATATAGTATACATTGAGTTTAATAGCATGTCATACGGTGAGTAAAATAGCCTAATGTCAAGTGCAAATAATAACATCATGTTAATTTAATATAATAATATAGTATACATTGAGTGTAATAGCATGGCATACGGTGAGTAAAATAGCCTAATGTCAAGTGCTAATAATAGCATCATGTTAATATAATATCATAATATAGTATAAATTGAGTTTAATAGCATGGCATACGGTGAGTAAAATAGCCTAATGTCAAGTGCTAATAATATCATCATGTTAATTTAATATAATAATATAGTATAAATTGAGTTTAATAGCATGGCATACGGTGAGTAAAATAGCCTAATGTTAAGTCCGAATAATAACATCATGTTAATTTAATATAATAATATAGTATAAATTTAATTTAGTAGCATGGCAAAACGCAAGTATTAAACATAGCGTCAAGTGAGTATAATAGCATCATGTTAATTTAGTATAATAATACAGCATAAATTGAGTTTAATAGCATGGCAAAACGTGACAATATCAGTCTCAAGTTGGCATAATTGCCAGTGTCAAATATTTGCAAAATGCACTTTGCAATGAAAAGATATTTAAAATATAGCATTCAAAATATCGCAACATACTAAGAAAATACATTTTTCTCGTAACAAACTCACATAAAAACTTTGCCTTATCCCGCCAACGTCAGCTATATTTTCATCTAGAGTTTTGATACCATCCACCTGCAAGGATAATATACTTGGTACAAGTTGCAGTAATACACTTAGTACAAGTTGCAGTAATAAATACAATTGGAATAAGTTGCAGGAATACACTTGATAGAAGTTGCAGTAATATTCTTGGTACAAGTTGCAGTATTACTATTGTTTCAGGTTACAATAATACACTTAGTATAAGTTGCAGTGATACACTTGGTACAAGTTGCAGTAATACACTTGGTACAAGTTGCAGTAATACACATGGTACAAGTTGCAGTAATACACATGGTACAAGTTGCAGTAATACACTTGGTATAAGTTACAATAATAAGCTTGGTATAAGTTGCAGTACTACGCATGGTACAGCTTGCAGTAATACACTTGGTACAAGTTGCAGAAGGCTATCTACATGTGGAAATTTTTATACCTTATTCGTATCTTCATAGTTGCCGATTTAAGGAGAGATGAAGTGGCTGGATGTTGCTTCCTAAGATAAATTTCGTTGGTAAAATGGCAATTTTCTTTAAAGTTACACTTAGTATAAGTTGCAGTAATAAACTTGGTACAAGTTGCAGTGATACAGTGATACACTTGGTACAAGTTGCAGTGATACACTTGGTACAAGTTGCAGTGATAAACTTGGTACAAGTTGCAGTGATACACTTGGTACAAGTTGCAGTAATACACTTGATACAGGTTGCAGTAATACACTTGGTATAAGTTACAATAATACGCTTGGAATAAGTTGCAGTACTACGCATGGTACAGCTTGCAGTAATACACTTGGTACAAGTTGCAGAAGGCTATCTACATGTGGAAATTTTTATACCTTATTCGTATCGTCATAGTTGCCGATTTAAGGAGAGATGAAGTGGCTGGATGTTGCTTCCTAAGATAAATTTCGTTGGTAAAATGGCAATTTTCTTCAAACTTACACTTAGTATAAGCTGCAGTAATAAACGTAGTACAAGTTGCAGTGATACACTTGGTACAAGTTGCAGTAATAAACTTGGTACAAGTTGCAGTGATAAACTTGGTACAAGTTGCAGTCATACACTTGCTACAAGTTGCTGTGATACACTTGGTACAAGTTGCAGTGATACACTTGATACAAGTTGCAGTGATATACTTAGTACAAGTTGTAGTGATACACTTGGTACAAGTTGTAGTGATACACTTGGTACAAGTTGCAGTGATACACAATTTGTAGTGATACATTTGGTACAAGTTGCAGTGATACACTTGGTACAAGTTGCAGTAATACACATGGTACAAGTTGCAGTGATACACTTGGTACATGTTGTAGTGATACACTTGGTACAAATTACAGTAAGACTGTTGGTACAAGTTGCAGTAATACACATGGTACAAGTTACAAGTTGCAGTAGGCTATCTACATGTGGATATCTTTCCGCCTTATTCGTATTGTCATAGTTGCCGATTTAAGGAGAGATGAAGTGGTGGGGTGTTGCTTCAGAAGATAAATTTCGTTGATAAAATGACAGTTTTCTTTAAACTTACACTTAGTATAACTTACAGTAATAAACTTGGTACAAGTTGCAGTGATACACTTGGTACAAGTTGCAGTAATAGAATTGGTAGAATGTGAAGTAATACACTTGGTATAAGTTGCAGTAATACACTTGGTACAAGTTGCAGTAATACACTTGGTTCAAGTTACGGTAATACGCTTGGCACAGTTACTGGGATCAGGTTTCATAACGTGCAGTAATTACGAGACTTAATGGTAGCATGGTTTAGTTTCATAATGTGAACTAATTTCTTAGCATAGAGAATTATCGAAATATTTTCACGCATAATCATTTTGTTATTTGAGATAGTACTAATTTTGTTTATTATGTATTTGGGTCATGTTTGGCAACACGTGGCAGGAAATACCGATTTACAAAATTAGAAAAGCGTACTGATAAATCACACGAGTGTGAGGCAAGATAGAACATGTAGGAGTGAAATTTTGCGTTGCTAGAAAGTATGGTCGCTTTGTTATTAAGGCGTTTAAGAACTACTCAATGTTTAGTATGGTATACCTTTGGTGGTAACATCGATATCAAGCCAGATTAACACAAGTGTTCGACGTTGCTTGATTTGATTGGATGTGACGTGCTATTAGACCTCTTGCATTTCTTGCCATTCATCATTACAAGCAGTTATATGATTTTGGACTTTAAAATATATGGGGATTCCCTCACAGTTCGACTACTACATATTTTATAAGACCCCGTTTCAGTTAGAATGACTTTTAAGAAACATAAAAACAAAACGTCATTACCTTCATTTGTATATCCTTCACCATATAGTCTGTATAATGGTCTGATAAACATTTTGATTTGTTTTTGAAGTTGTCGAGAGAAAAACTGCTCCACCAGTTTCTTATAAGCCCCCTTTCGTCATATGCACGCCCTATACAACATAAAAGTGTAAACTGTAAAAGAAAATGTAGGTAATTCTGATAACTTGACACTCATCAAATTTGCAAACTGGTGTACCCAACATCAGGTCTTTCGAAAAAAGCAATCTTTTTCATAACGTTACGACGAATACTACATTCTCAAATGAATTATACCTTACGACGAATACTACATTCTCAAATGAATTATACCTTACGTTCAATTCTAAAAATGTCTTTCTTTTTCTTTATTTTTTTCTTTTTGTCTTCTCTGTGTTACTTATTTCTTCTACAAATTTATAAAATGCTCACCTGACAAATCATAACCATGGGTTATTTCATGACCAATGGCCATCCCAATACCACCAAAGTTCATGGATCTGGAAGGAACATGTTTTATAAAATGTACTCTGTGACAGCTCTTGTTAAAGAAAGAAAAAAACAATGTCATATTTTGTAAATGCACGAAAAAATATAACCACTAAGCTTCAATGTCTGAAAAACAGCAAACTCAATTAAGAGCCAGCGGCGTCGACTTTTGCTGCTACATTTAAAGCCTACCTGGCGTGCTAAAACATCGTTACTGTAATTTCTTGCTCGGTTATGTATGGATTGGTTTACAGTTGCAACTATTAAACATTAATTACTCTGACTGTGTGAAATATTCTACGATGTTTGTGTAAAATATCCCGAGTCAGCATTAAGGTCAAAGTGATAAATCTGCTCACGCCCACTGACTGACTATTGAAACAATAAATGACAAAAGGTCAGACTCTTTAGAAACATTATTATAACGCTACGTACAAAGAATATCACGATAAATACAAAGAAGAGAGGATTATAATATCTAATCAGCGTGCAATCGTCGGGCAAGGGGCTAGCATAATATTTTATAAGCTTGCAATCATGTGCGATTGAAATAACATAATTATATAACAGTGCAGTCATCTGACATGGCATTAACATTACCATATAAGCGAGCAGTCATCTAACAGGACATTTACATAAATGTATATACATGCAACCATAGGCTAGCAGACTAGCATAACTATATAAGCATTCAATCGTAGGACCGAAGACTAGCATGGTTATATGCGTACAATCATCAGACAGGAGACTAGCATGACTATATGCGTACAATCATCGGACAGAAGACTAGCATGATTATATGCGTACACTCATAGGATACAAGACTAGCATGGTTATATGCGTACAACCATCACACAGAAGGCTAACATGACTATATGCGTACAATCATCGGACAGGATATGAGCATGACTATAAACGTACAATCATCGGACCGAAGACTAGCATGACTACATGCGTACAATCATCAGACAGAAAACTAGCATACCTATAGACCGAAGACTAGCATGACTATATGCGTACAATCATCAGACAGAAAACTAGCATACCTATATGCGTACAATCATCGGACAGAAAACTAGCATACCTATAGACCGAAGACTAGCATGACTATATGCGTACAATCATCAGACAGAAAACTAGCATACCTATATGCGTACAATCATCAGACAGAAAACTAGCATACCTATAGACCGAAGACTAGCATGACTATATGCGTACAATCATCAGACAGAAAACTAGCATACCTATATGCGTACAATCATCGGACCGAAGACTAGCATACCTATATGCGTACAATCATCGGACAGGAGACGAGCATGACTATAAACGTGCAATCATAAGTCAAGGAATTAATATAACTATAACTATATAATATTAACTCTAGTTTAAACATGTTTAGTGTAAACAATACAAAAAGTACTTGCTTTCAAGATCGAACAAAGTATTATCACCCTGCCATATAGAGGATACTCCCCTAGGCAACATGTTAAGATGACTGACATGTGTACAAAATTAATTTCATAAATACTTATTACAACGGCTATAATTTAAAAACGAGACAACGATGAATAAAACAAAAGAAAAAAAAAGAAAAGGAGACGAATTAAGACATATGTCACAGATACAGGAACAGATCTAAGAATCTGTTGGAATTTAACCGTTTGGCAGTTTTAATATATTTTCTTCTGCCTAACCTATAATTTGCTTTTCACTATTTCGTTAGCTTAGAACTTCCTCTTATGCATTTAAAGTTAAATTTAACTCGTTTATTTTTAGTAACAACACGTGTCATTGTTTACCATACATGAAATAACAAGGATGGTCGGTTTCGGGATCCTCTCTACTAATATTATTGGGAGAATCACTTAAATCTTCTCTGTAACGATGCTACTCTAGGGAGCTACAATTATTCCGTACGGTTGCTTGTATCATGTTAAACTAAACATTTTTAAAAAGTATTTGTTTATTACCTGATGCGTATTATCTGAAAATTTATTCCACAAACGAGACGCTGGATGGTTTAAAATCATTTCCTAGAAAGGGAATATCTACATACGAATTAAATAGGTCTAATCAAATCTGTAACGGATTCCCGCTTATCTCGTTCCTATAACGGGACTTCAAGGCTCGTTAAAACAGCGGGGCAACGGCGTTAATACTCCTATGGAATTTTGCAAGTTTATGACTGGTTCTTCTTCGACTCATACATACTGTACTTGCATAACGAGATAACCCAGTGATAATGTGGGCAGCACCAAACTGTACTCTTTCTATTGAAATCCAGTTATCGTCCTTACAACCGTCCCATATTACACTGGCATAATCCACTTATCGTCATTGAAAGTGCCCCAAACCACACCAGCATCATCCAATTAGTCTCCTTACAATTGTCCCAAACTACACTGGCATAATCCAGTTATCCTCATTACAATTGTCCCAAACTACACTGGCATAATCCAGTTATCCTCATTACAGTTGTCCCAAACTACACTGGCATAATCAAAGTTATCCTCTTTACAATTGTCCCAAACTACACTAAAAGGCTAATTTAAATATTTGTGTTTTGTGATGGCTTTTCTCCATGATTATATGTTATGTATAAATTATGTATACATATCTTTTGAAACTGACCTTGGTCAGTAATTTAATTAAGGGCCTAACTGACACAAATCTTGTTATTTCGTAAAGAGTATTTTACATTATTAAGATTTCTCTATGATTTTTGATTGTTTGAAGATCATTATGACTGAGGTAAACATGTTTACTTGTATCTCAGTTTAGAACATTAGCATTTCACTTGGAAATCCCCAATCTTGTTGACAACTTAGAATGCTCTAGAAATGAACTTTTGACCATCATCCTAGACCTAATAGAGTGATTTAGGTTTTTATACATGGGAGAAGTAAACATAATTACGCATTCATCTTTTAACATCAGTGTTTAGAAGATTCGATTTTAGATGTTTTTCAGTTAATGACTGAGAGGACGTTTTTAGTTTAAATAACTCATTGAAATTACAAGATACTCAACATTTAAGAATCAAACCACTATTTTGGGATTATTGTGAATTCATTCAAGGATAATTTGGATTATTTCATTGTGATACATTAAGAATGTTGTTAAATGAGCACATTCGAAGCTACTGGAACATCAGCACGTTCGAAGTTATAATTCATACGGAATACCATTGGCATTCATTCGGAAATGTATAGGTTTGGACCTGTGATAGAACCTTTAGGAAAATTTGGTATTTATTCACAACAATATACTTTTTAAAATTTTAACTTTGCATTCTAGCGAAATAAATAATTACTTTTTGGATTTCGCTCTATTTTCTATTCTTAGTTTAAGACTAAATAGTCGTAATATACCATTCAGTTAGAATTTGTTATGGAAAACCTAAACTTGGATGCGTTGAAAAATGTTAATTTTAGATTTACTATTTCAGCTGTATCGTCAATATATTTTTCCTCCAATTCAAATCATGGAACCAAGTTTTACATATGAATTATAAAAATATAGAATTATGTCGTCTAAATGGTTCATGTGTTCGTATACTTGACGTTTTCGAGAAGATCCTCTAGAGACCTATTGAACAAATAGCATCGGACTATCTAGTTCCCGATTATCTGGTGGCTAATGGCGTTGGGACCGCTTACCCTGTCGACATCTAAATTTTACTTAGCATCCAAGGCGTCCTGCTCAGTAACTTTCATACTTTTTAATGCATAGCGAGTCCTATGCTTGAGCTCTGCAAGAGTCTGGTTTTTATCAGTAATCGTTAATACTAACACTAAACAGTAGTTTCAGATTTCAGGAATTTGAATGTTTTCATCTGCCAATAATACACCAAACTGTCGAGAATATGAAGATTCCAGACGTGGTATTTGGTTCTTAGGTTTCGATTCTATAGTTATATATTTAGTGATTCAAAACGTAGCGAATTTTAGGTTTGCTTGTGTTCTTATATTTTCAGTTCTTACAATTGGTCAATTACTGGTACAAACAGCCTTTTTCGCGTTTTTACCCCCTTTTATTTCATGGTCTCGATGGCTGAAATCATACCATGCTTTATCGCCTGTTCTGATCACTATCTTTGCATCATAGGGCAGCGAACTAGAATAACTTTATAAGCGTACAATCATCAGCCAAGTAACTAGCCTAGCTATATAAGCGTACAATCATAAGTCAAGGGACTAGCCTAGATATATATAAGCGTACAATCATCAACCAAGGGACTAGCCTAGCTATATAAGCGTACAATCATCAGCCAAGTAACTAGCCTAGCAATATAAGCGTACAATCATCAGTCAACAGACTAGCCTAGATATATAAGCGTACAATCATCAACCAAGGGATTAGCCTAGCTATATAAGCGTACAGTCATCAGCCAAGGGACAATCCTAGCAATATAAGCGTACAATCAGTAGCTAAGTAACTAGCCTAGCAATATAAGCGTACAATCATCAGCCAAGGGACAAGCCTAGCTACATAAGCGTAAAAATATTGGACTGGAGACTAGTATTATGTGAGCATACAATCATCGGTCAAGGGACTAGTAGATTTATGTAAGCGAATAATAATCATGCACATAAAAAGAATATGGAATTAGAGCAAATTAAATGTGTCCCAAAATATCCGATTGGTTAATTTTTAACATTGTAACCAAAGTAGAAAAGGTCTTCGATGATGCTTAACTTCTTTTTCTTGGAAATTCATTCAAATTAGGACTATTTTGTTTAAAGAAATTGGTATTTATGATAATGTTTGATTATCTTTCCTATAATTGGGCATAAGATCGTCTATTCTGACTCTGGCCTTCAAACATCCACGCCAAGCCTTTTGAAGCCTAATATCTGCTGGAGTCCTAATATTCTTTAACTACTTACTAAATATTAATTAGAAACTATAATATTCATCTGACGTAAAAAAAAATCTACCAATTACGTTGAAACACATTATTTGGATGAAGAAGATGTTGCGTCCTTGGTAAAATATGTTTTGCTTTTGTTTTGTATTGTATGGTTTTGTTTTTAAAGCATGGTATACGATGTTCATACCTTGGATACGTCCAGCTGTAAAATGGTTCTCTAATTATTCCTGCAGGAAATACTGAAAAAAAAGATAGAATCTATCTATCTATCTATCTATCTATCTATCTATCTATCTATCTATCTATCTATCTGCCTGTCTGTCTATTTATCTATCTATCTATCTCTATCTATCTATCTATCTATCTTCTCTGACGCTTATCAAACGTAAGTACTAACTGCAGAATCAACGTTTTCCAAATCGTGTAAATATATTTGTCATAAAAAAAAACGTAATATTGTTATTGGGTATTTAACTGTCAATAAAATACACTTTAATTATACTATTCTACAAGTCATCATAAATATTTTATGGACAAACATTTACTTGCCTATTGCATTTTGCCCATTGTGGTAGTAAGCATTCACCTCGGCTGGAATAGTGGGCCATCTGTAAATATTCAGAGAAGTATCTATAGATCAATAGTTCGTGACGTTATGAATGATAAAATAGTTTGCATTCGGTGAAACGTGAAGAATTTCAGAAAATGTTTAATTTTTATTAAACATGAGTACTGTATAATGTATAACAGAAAATGTGTAATTTTTATTAAACATGAGTACTGTATAATGTATAAACTTCACACTTTACCCAATAATCCACGTAATCTCATGGCATATCCCTTACAAAGTTCACCTGATAATGCTTTCTATTTCAGAGACTGATTCCCGACTTATCTTTTACATACAGATAAACGGATGCAGCGTTGCGTTTCAGTGACGGATTCTGGAAGTATATTCCAAATAAATCTCGTCTAATACAGCGTTGTATTTCCGAGACATATTCCCGAGGTATATGTTATATACGGCTCTTCTGATGCATCGTTGTATTTCATTCCTTGAAGTAACTTCTACCTACAGCTAAACCGATATGGCGGATCATTTCAGATAAATGATTCCAGAAATACCTTCGATACAAATCCCATATTATCGTAGCATCAGCTGATAAAGAACCGTATTTAACAAAATGTACACGCATTGTGACCAGTTCTACTCAATCTTATCTTTCATTTACTCACAAGAAAGTTAGAAGCCGAAAAAGCTCACAAATACTCAGCAAAAACTCCACTTAATGTTTGAAGCTTATGATGGATTGTCTGACTGCAAGAGAGACAGACAGACAGACAGATAATAGTAGCCTAATATCCAAAGAATTATAATGGTTGAAATCTGACAAAAGTTTCTCTTCTTTGTTACGTGTTTAGGCTGTAATAAACAGTAACACAGAAAAAGTGAAAACAACAAGCTTTGTAAAATTTAATTAATAATTTATATCCTCTGGAAAAAGACAGTAAAACTGGGAAAAGAACTTACAGTCTTAAGAATCAAATCCAAAAATAATTCAAGAATGATCCACGAAATACAAAAGTCCTATTAATAAAATGTTCTAATAGATTCAAGATCGAGTCCTGTTGGAAAATCCAAGATGTAAGACGCTGACGTATGCTGTAGTTGATGCTGTGTTTATCAACAGTTCCTTGTAGAATCATAAGATTTAACACTCGGGTGTTGGAAATCCGAATACAATTTTGATAAACTGTCTTTGTCTAAGAATTCTGTATGAGCACATAAAATATTTTAAGATATATAAACTAATCCTTTGAAATCCTAATGAATTGAAGAAAACTTAACACGGATTTAAACACTGGCAACACAAAGGAAAATTACTTAAAGTTAGATGTAAAAGCCCAAAACTACCAATATTTCACTAAAAGAAAGATTATATTGTATTCTAATACATACGCAGTTTTGAAAAAAATCTCCAAATTGCGAAATCAAGAAGGTGGGAAGGAGTCATGTGATCGTTTATATCACGTACTCCTAACATGACACTGACGAGAACCAATCATTTTTTTCAGAATAAAAATGTGTTTACTTCTTAATTCACTAGTGCCATCTTGACCTTGATAACAACCAATCATTTTAAAATTAAAATAAAACCTGTTTACGATATGGCCATTAGCCTTGAATGAGTATTCAGAATCTAGGTCAACATTACTTGTTTAGTAAAGAATGATTCAGGCCAACTGATTTTCTGAAAACATATCATCTCTAGCGAATAAATATACGTTACAATAACATGCAATGAAAAATAAAATTATTTTAAACTGACAAACAGACAATAAAAATAAAAATAAATATATATTAAATCAGATATACGTAACATCCTATATATGTAGGTAGTTTAAATCTATTACTTACAAGCATTTCAGTTCATCGTTTCAAATGATGACATGTGCTTATTTGAAGCCACCACCCACACACCTTAGTATCTTCAAAGAGTTAAATATCTTAATATCAGTTGATGTCCCACTGTCATGAAAACTTACATTCTCGAGTGTCCACTACCTTTTCAAGAACTGACAAACAATGTGGAGACATATATGCTAATAATATAGCAAAAGAAAAATAGGAAAGAAACTTTTCTCATACTTTTTTTCAGCTTTCTTGATCAGAAGTCGGAGCTGTTTGATGGCCAGTGCTTTCTGAGATCTTATAATATTTCCATATAGGTCATCAGGACGAACGTCAAACTGTATATAAGGTGTAACATGATATGTATACAAAAGAATTATGTATACCCATATGTCAAGCTATTGCTTTTATCACATGGCAGCGATGAAAATGACCTATTTGTGAATAGGTCCTAGCGATAACTGGGAATATTTCTTCATTACTTGTAACTTCAAAAGATGCTTTTGGAAAGATTCGCTCAAAACATAATACCACTATGCCAATCTAATTAAGTATTGCATGTGATCTGTAAACGTCAATTAACCTCGTTGTTTCATGCAACAATTAAGATCATAAGATGTGTATTAACAAGAATAATTAGTTAAGGCCATTCAGAGAAAGAATGATTCATGTAACAGGTACATGAAGGTATTCATACTGAAAAAAATACACCTTCCACCTCTGTATATATCATATCTTAAAGTAGTATACTGGATTTTCTCGTCTTTTGTAGTATATATATATATATATATATATATATATATATATATATATATATATATATATATATATATATATATATAATGTATACAATGTAATAAAGGGAAAATGTAGACAGTTAATATGTCTTATTATAAGTCCATACTTAAGTATACGCCATGTAAAATCGTTTATAATTTTATAATATATGGTGTTTTCTCTTTGTAAATAATTCGTACATGAAAACATTATATTTAACTAAACTTCAAGTCTATATAAAACCGTTAACACTGTTTTATTGCGCACTACATAAATTGTTTCTCGTGAAAACAAGTGTGTGTGTGTGTGTGTGACTAAAAAAATACAAGTCTCTAATGATTGATTTAACAGAGATATTAATATTTTGAAATCATACATATATCAGAATAGAATTGAATCATACATGAAACTAATTCAGCCTTATGAACACATGCCTCATTAATATTCATTAAATGATAATACCTTAATATTATTCAATACAATGATACATAAATCAGAAAAGTATTCATGAAAATGATACATACCTCAGAATAGTATTCAGCCAAATAGGTATCGTTTTTAATGTTGTCGGGGTAGCCTATCATTTTAGTCATTGCATTAAGCTGGAAAATTGATACAATAAATTGCCTATGGATATTTCTTCTCAATTCTACCCTTTCCATAAGAACTGATTCTATTTTTGCAAAAGTATATTTATTCCATATCAAAATCTATTTCTCCCACACAAAAAGTATGAAAATATTTAGCTTGGAACAAAAGGAAAAAGGTATCTCGACAACTCTCCCATCGACAAAATGTTTAAGATAACTGTATATATATATATATATATATATATATATATATATATATATATATATATATATATATATATATATATATATATATATATATATATATATATATATATGAATGGTCATTTTAATTAGGTTATTTATGTTAAAACTAATTACGGTTTATAAAACTAAGAAATTCCTTCCTTATGTTAAACTAATTACGGTTTATAAAACTATGAAATTCCTTAGCGAACCTGAACGTGCATAGAAGTAACCGAATAAATAATACGTGGAAACCATGATTAAGAAAACTGGGTCGAGAGAGAGAGAGAGAGAGAGAGAGAGAGAGAGAGAGAGAGAGAGAGAGAGAATATTAAATCCTATTCAAAAGCCGACTATTCATCTTTAGGTGTAAGTATTCCAATTTAATTTTTTTTAAAAAGCACTTGTATAATACACATATTGTGGCTTAATACCTTTAAAAGAGCTTGGGATTTTGTAGAGTTATCCATCCATCCATTTTCCGTCACCATATTCATAAATGTTCTTTGAAGATACGTAATTATATCCAGTACCTGTCAAAAGACCATTCAAAAAATACCTTTAATAAAATATATAAAGACTTGTATTCATATTATCAGAATGTAAAGTACACATGTAAGTAATGTATGAAGCATTCTTCAAAGAAGAATCATTTGGAAACAATTCTAAGTAGATAGATAATTATTATATACCTTTCCGTAAAACATGAGGTGGTGGGCTTTGAGTTTATGTCAGAAGTAGCAGAACAACGTGAAGATCCTGAATTAAATTAAACAGATGAGTTTTGATACAGATTTCTCCGCACGATGTGAAGCTGTTTTTTATACAGGTCACCTACATCCTATGTAAATTAGAATGCATATTTCGAATTACAAATTGAACAGGTTCTGGGGGATGAGACTGGAGTGGTTTTATTGAAACTTTCGGAATGGCCAAATTAATTAAGGACCCCCAACAACAACAACAACAACAACAACAAAAACACCTGTAATTTCAAAACTACATAGTGATTATAAATATATTAACACTACAGAAAATGTTGCTAAAGTATATACAGTATTTCTAAGATTGAATGGATTGATCACTATGCCATTCTTTTTACACGAAAAGCAAGCAACAACAGTAAGAAAGATCATTTCAGCAAATTAATATCTTAAATGGCGTTGTAAAAAATTTTTTTAAAAAAATCTTTATGTTGAACATGGAACCGATCCCAAGGGATACTAGGGGAATTTTTGAAGACAAAGATAATATCTTAGATATAAGGAAGATTTGTTTTAAAATTTAGTCAATCAACATGAACACATCAAAAGACCGAGAATAAAGCGATTCGTCAACCAGCCGGATTACTCAATAAATACTGGATGCTATTAAAACAAGAAAGTAATGGAAACCTTCAGGTAGTTAACCATAACCACAAAAACGACATATGAGCAAAACGTTATAGATGATACAAAGGCTTTAAACTATTTGGAGACTATCTAATGACTGGAGAATCCAAAACAAAACTCGTATTCCATCGCTGAATATTGATGGTGTACGACTGCAAACATGAGCCTGTACAATAGTATTAAATGGGCAAATCACTGTACAATAGTATTAAATGGGCAAATCACTGTACAATAGTATTAAATGGGCAAATCACTGGAAGCGTTATATCCGCAATGGATACTTTAAATATCAGACATTTCCAAGAAACGCGTCCCTTAAGGAATACCAGGTAATTTATAACATTTCTGTAACGTCTGCCGCGATATACATGAGAAATACTTTAAATGAAAGAAACCAGCAGCCCCACCCTCAAACTTTCGATCAATGACAGCCAAGACAGTTCTAATTCCAAAAAAAAGAAAGAAATATTTAGGAATAGTTTTCAGCACTCTGGGACCATAATATGGGATAAAACCCCAAACGAAATTCTAGCATATCAGCTTTTTAGTAGAGGTGTACTAAATGGATGAAATCTAAATCCTAATGAATACAAGTTATATCCCTCTTCTCCACCTACATGTTTGTATATAAGTATATGTTGCTGTGTTTAACTTTAACATTGATTGGTGAACATCCGTTAGTGTCTTTACAATTTACATATATGTTGTTAATTCGTCTGTAATTTATATCTACATAACTATGTATCTATGTATGTATGTATGTATGTGTGTATATATATGTATATATATATATATATATATATATATATATATATATATATATATATATATATATATATATATATATATATGAGTGTGAGTAGGAATGTCTGAGATTGGTAGTGAATGTGCTCTGTATATATTTTTTACATATGGTCTTAAGGAAGATTAGTTCAAATTTGTAACTAATTTATTACTGTAATGAAATAAAGTTTACAATCTTCTTCTTCTTCTTCTTCTTCTTCTTCTTCTTCTTCTTCTTCTTCTTCTTCTTCTTCTTCTTCTTCTTCTTCTTCACCTTCTTATTATTATTATTATTATTATTAGTAGTAGTAGTAGTAGTAGTAGTAGTAGTAGTAGTAGTAGTATACTGATGTATCTGTTCAAATACGACAGCATCTAGCTCCCATATTGAATCATTCAAACCACGAAATATTTAATTTTAGAATTTTGTTTTTAAAACATGCATGCATGGATGCAGGGCCGTAGAGAGCAATCACGCGCCCTGTGGTAAAAAAAACCCCACAAAAACAACAGACACCCAGGTCTCTAATAGCTCTTGTTAAAATATTTTTTTCTTTTATCAAATTATAAAGTGCTCTTCAGCCCAGGCCCATAAGGGATGTAACTCCAGTTGCCCACCTGTGGGACCTGCATATATGCTTACATAATGACATACGTGCAAACAGACAGACAGACTGTTGACAAAGATGCATGATATCCGGGATCTCTGTGTTTCAAGCAGTAAAATATACTAAAGGTAATAAATTGATGCATTTTTACATATTTCCTTTCTTTTCTTTTTAACAAAACGTCGACATTGATACTGTTAGCTTTAGCTGGATCATGCCACTAAACTAAGTGGAGGCATATTAACATGCCAGGGGAAGAGGAGAAAAACAGAATTTTCACTAGGACCATGATAAATTTTAAATTTTTTTTGACTTTTTCTCACAAGTGACGAATCACTAATACACAGATCACTATTTCTACTAATACTATTATGACTCTATGGTCACAAACTAAGTAAAAGAAGCTCAACCATCAAAGTTTGCACTTGACAAACAATTAATATATCAATGTCTTAAAATGAAAATTCAGAGGAACTGAAAAAGGATTATGAGCTGAATCCAACCTTATCATTTAAAATAAGTTATTTTAAAGCAAAAAAAAAAAATAATATGAAACGCTCCGTATAACTTTTAAGCTCCAAGAATAGACAGCATCGCTAAGAGTCTTGATGTGTCAAAATGGTGTCGTCCGGAACGTTTTTGAATAAGTCATATCAGTTCCAAAATGATAGCATAATCGAATGAGCACTTTCTTTGTCTACTGAATAATCCAAAAGAATGTCTTTCCTTTCTAATAATATCTTATTACAACATAAAATGCGTTTGCATGAGTCATGTTACAACGAGAACCACAAGAAATAAAAATACAAAATCTGCCCAGTCCAAGCTGATTATAAATGAGCGACCAGGCTAAAACACGAGTACCATCACTACCCCATAGGTGACAAATCTCAAAATTCCAACATTGTAGAACAACTCACACGATTTAATCATTCCAATGCGAACGATCTGAATTCTTATTAGATACCACCTGACGGACTGTTCAGTGGGGAAAAGGCTGAATCTCGTCAAGATATACTATAAATTTTATTATGAAATAATTGTAAACACATTCGTAAGCGTTCGTTTATAGCTATTATGAAAATTTACTTTCTTAACATATTAAAATATACCCTATGCACGTACACCAAACCTAGCTATAGATAAGAAGTACAATTTACAGTCATAAATACAAATGACAAATAATATATATATATATATATATATATATATATATATATATATATATATATATATATATATATATATATATATATATATATATGTGTGTGTGTGTGTGTGTGTGTGTGTAACACTAATCATTGCATTTTCTTTTAAATCGTTTCTGTGCAAATTATATTACTTATCTAGATAGTATATGCTGGTTCAATTTTAATGTTTTTTTTAATGGGTACACGATAGTAACGGCATAACAATTTCAATCTGTACATGTCATTTAGAAAAACTGGACAACGCGACATACAATGTAGGAATCGGGTCGCTTTATCATCGGACAAGGTTAACACCACGGATGTTATTACGTAATAAATATAACAGAGTACGGCTTTAGAGCGGGCACTGTTCTATTTGAATGTTGAATAAGCCACGATTGGTTTACCGCTAGTGGTACGCTCGTGGACTTAGCTTAGGAATTTGACAATATATAAATTCGTGGTAAGCTAAATCATTTGCTCCTCACCCACCACCACCATTCGACGGTTTATGTTTTGATCATACAATGAAAAACAAACGAAGTTCAGTGCCCTCAGTGTTTCACGCTGATTAATTTACTCACGTCCTCTCTCTGTTTGCCGCCAAAGTGATTGTCGATAAACAGACGGCTTATGGCCTGTCCAGTATAAGATCTGGTCAGCTTGGTGCAAACCTTCCATCTCGGTTGCAATTGCTTTTGACCCAACACAACCTGCAGCAAAATAAAATGTCTCAAGATGGCACGGTAGGAAATTGAAACGTTTTTGCATGGCTTGGGGGGATACAAAAAATAGATTCTAGAAATATTAACTTCTTTGTCACCGATACCAAACACTCATTTTGTTGGATTGTCTTACACAGAACTTGGTCTTAAAGTAGTTTTAAATCAAGACATTTTTGGTATTAATTTAGAAAAAAAGACAATATAAGAATAAAGTGATATTTTATGATCGAGAATCATGTTGAAAATGGCATAACATTTTCAAATGCGATAACTTTTCAAAGTCCACGAAGGTTACCTAAATTTCAGCCTCATTTGCTTCAATAAGGTCAGTTCTTAAGAATTTTTTCTTAACGTAAAACATGGAGTAACTAGTATTTGTCAACGTAGATGTACTTAATAATATTGTAGGCATTTGATGCGACTATTGACATTTGAAACTAAAATAATGGGAAGAACATCGAATGCATAAACTGGACAATTATTCCTATTAAATTATATTGTCTTAATTCGCTTTGACTAATGCACTTTATAATTTACAAATAACGCAGTATGTATAAATGTTTCAATCTCGTTTACGAACGATAGATAAGCAATTGGTTTCTTTTGCGAGTTGGAATAGGAAACTCTAAAAATGAGTTGGAGAAATGATGTCAACTTTTTAGGACAGTATTTCTAAACTCGTATAAATATATTAATACCTTTGCAAACTTCAGTTTGATTTGAAGCATTTCATCATCAAGGCCACTCAAAGTCGGCTGTATCACTCGCCAAACTATGTAATTACTCACTGTCCTAAAATAAAGTTTTCATAGCAAATTTATCCGCAGAAAATTTAATTAAGTTTATTATTATCGGGAAAGTTTAGCTTATAAACGGTATAATTATTACGTAATGTCTATATAAACCCTATAGGTTTGATCGAGTGGGCTTCATAGCCATGGTCTTAAGCAAAAAGAATGGCTATGGAAAGCTAATCGAAATCTTTTCTCCTATAAAATTAAACGCTTTTTAAGTATATGCTCATTTTAGCGTAAACCACTTTTTAATGACGTAATTAGTTTTAATTAATTATTTAGAAGCACCAAGTAATACAATCTTAAAGAATAATATAAAAATGTCCAAGAAAATAAATATTACCGACCTACTTTGAGATCAGATATAGCATACGAACTGCACTCAGTTTGTTAGTCATGCAAAAATATAAATGCAGACATTTGCAAACTTAAAATATAAATTTGTTATAAGTTCTACAATTTGATGTAAAAGTTGTTTTTGTGTTTTAAAAAAAATGAAAGATCATTTGCAATGTATATCATCATTTAACAGATATGCAACTTGTAATCAATGTCCAGTAACATTAATTTATTTAGTTTGACGATTACACTTATTTCCATTAATGTTAAAATCCTGATATGGACATGGCAAACGGTACAGTACGTCATCGATGGTTTAAGGAAGACATGTATCGAACTTGCAAATATATGAGCGGATAAGCAAGTTTGTAGAAAATTTCATGCATTATATTAAAGTCAACAACATAACCCAATTTCTAGTTTTATTGTAAATATCTTACAAGAGACGACAAAAGTTGTAACTATTTAATGAATTTACCCTTTCCGTAGCTGTAACAATCACTGTAATTCAGTTTGAAATATGGATTCATGTGCTTCAGAGTACACGTGTTTGTACAAGATATCACTCTAATTGGAATGCCTTCTGATAAACTGAGGACAAAGGAATGAAACAAACACAAGGACTCCCTGACGATTCTTTTAGGAAATTAAGCTTGACCAAATTTATTCAATTTCAATATTACTGTTTGAGAGTTCCTTAAAATGAAGTGTATGCTGTGTTTGGCACACAACTTTTTGTTTTGGACTATTGTGCCCTCAGATTGTTTAAAATGATGGTTATAATTTATTTGATAATGGATCCAAGAAGAGTATATCACTGGAGTGATCAATAAAGGTACAAAATATCAAACTTTTTGAGACCCATTGTTCATGTCGGGAAATGCAAAACTGTACAGACATTTTTCAGAATATATTTGAACTACTGGGAATGGTGATGTTTTACTTTAATTGAATGTCTCCAGCGCAAACAAGTATATTCCACTCAATTAATTATTCGTGGAGCTTCAGTGTACCCCGAATCATGATTTTCTGTGTCAACTTGAACGGGCAAATTAAACTCTTTTGTAAATAAAATGTCGAGAAAAATGTCCGAGTTAAACATTCTTGTCAAAAAGACACAAAAATGAAGAAATCATGTACAAGTACTGTGTTTTCTTTGCATTTCTTATCAAGATTAGACTTACAAACAATGTAACCACGTGACAGTTGTGTACAGAAGATGAAAGATGCGCTCGGAAGACAAGGGTTTTTATATAAATCTGATCTTTCCCGTATAAAGAAGATAAAGGTTATCGTTTAGCACTGCAATCTTTAAATAAGCAAGAAATGACTCATACATTTTTGAATTTCATTTAATACATAAATTAAACAGCTATACGTGTATCTAGGATGCGTATTTATCAAAATATTGTGTTCATTATCGACATTCTCGTTATGTTCACAAAATCTTTACAGTATATCATTCTCCCACATTTTTGATGAAATCCAGTGTATTAGATGTACGTTTAGATGTACCAAAACAATAAGTATCTTACTTATGTTAGGTTTCTAACTTGGTCACGCATATACAAATTCAGCACACATTATGATGCGCTTTTCAGGAAAGACTTGCATTAACATGCAGTGACTGAACGCGTTAACGCAAGTGACATTTCTGAACAGAACGAATCAAGCCTCTCTGTTGTCATCAACGCAAGAACAAACAGGTAGATCTGAACAATCACATTATTATCTGTTTTTGGTTTAAATGCTGCTGTGTAATGAAAGCATTAATTAAAAATACTTCTCTGTAAATGAGCTTACTGTAACAAAGAAAATTCTGCACTGATAAGCAAATATCCAGGGGAAAAAAAGAGAATATTATGAACGAAATTTTAAGTGACTACAATAAAGATGCTAAAACAGCCGACCGATTCAGTACATGTGTGTGTGTGTGTGTGTGTGTGTGTGTGTGTGTGTGTGTGTGTGTCTGTTGGAAGTCGGTCATTAAAATATGTCAATAATTATTTCAGGCAGAGATAAGCATCTCGTGACAATTAATGTAAATTTTTCGGACGGAGCTAAATTATACTTATCTTTACGACGTGAAGAAATTCCGTCTTACCTCGCTCTCGTATCGTTCAAGAGTTTGAACAACTTCTCAAAGTATGCTGGCATCCACAATATAACTGGTTCCGTCCCATTAATCGTAATTGGTGACTCATCGAAGGCAAATACATTTTGAAAATACAACAACCAGTCAAACTAAAGAAACAAGAAACATGCATCTTAGTTTTGTGACCAAATATAATTTTGTATTTCTTCTGATTCTTACTATTTTCCTCAAAATAAAATAAAATTGAAGCTTTTGTCTCTTAAAAAGTGACAGCAAATTTGAAGAGAAATGTTTTAAGTATGCCCTAGTAATACAAAATTTGGCAACTTAGATAATTCTGACCTCGTCTGTTCTGCAATAAGCATCAGCTTGTTACATTATAAGTACATGCATGTGTTTAGCATATTTAGGTCAATATATGCATGATTTTAGTTTATTTAAGTCAATATATGCATACTGTTAGCATATTTAGGTCAATATATGCATACTGTTAGCATATTTAGGTCAATATATGCATATTGTTAGCATATTTAGGTCAATATATACATAATGTTAGCATATTTAGGTCAATATATGCATGATGTTAGCATATTTAGGTCAATATATGCATAATTTTAGCATATTTAGGTCAATATATGCAATATTTTATCATATTTAAGTCAATATATGCATACTGTTAGCATATTTAGGTCAATATATACATACTGTTAGCATATTTAGGTCAATATATACATACTGTTAGCATATTTAGGTCAAGATATGCATGATGTTAGCATATTTAAGTCAATATATGCATACTGTTAGCATATTTAGGTCAATATATGCATACTGTTAGAATATTTAGGTCAATATATACATACTGTTAGCATATTTAGGTCAATATATGCATGATGTTAGCATATTTAGGTCAATATATGCATGATGTTAGCATATTTCGGTCAATATATGCATGATTTTAGTATATTTTGGTCAATATATGCATGATGTTAACATATTTAGGACAATATGTGCATGATGTTAGCATATCTAGGTCAATATTTATATATATATATATAGTAAAGATCCTCAGTTCTTTCGTCCGATGACCATCAGAAAACTATTAAAATAAATCAAAGCATACAAAGCCATAATACTTTTAAATACAGACTTATTTCTTCAACGATCGTGACGTTATCAAAGTATTAAAACTTGAAGTTTCTTTCCGACATATGTCGATTACGAATCTTGTTTCTGTAACATGCGTTTCTAAGTTTGCAAATAGAAGTTCACTGGAAGACTAAATATTTCAACTATGTTCTTATATTAACAGAAGCAATTAATGAAATAAGTTTCAGTCATCAAGGTGTTTTGAAGATAGAAACAAACATGTTTCTTTAATCGTGAAAAGATCTAACTTTCTCCATTATACTATAATACACCAACTAATTTCATTGCTTAGAATCTATTAAATTGTAATTAGTCTCCATCGCATTTTTATATGTATCTGTCCTTTCTCTGTTGATTTGTTTCTTTACCTCTTGGTCAAAATATTGTCATACATTTGAATGTCAGATATTTGATTGTAGCCTGTTGTTGTCGTTATCATACCTGGGGATATCTTTCTGAAAGTGTCTGAACTGTCATTTTGTTGTAATTCTTTTCGACGTCCCGCCTTTCATAGGAAGGCACTGTTATCTTAAACAAAAATGAAAGCACTTTGAAATATTTAATAAAATGTGAAATACTTTGAAGAGAACTTAGTAAAGTACATGTTACGTTATGCAAAATAAGGTATTGTATCGTGGTACAGAATGAGTCCGGAAAAAATGGATTGATTTGCAATTGGCAACTTAGATAATTCTGACCTCGTCTGTTCTGCAATAAGCATCAGCTTGTTACATTATAAGTACATGCATGTGTTTAGCATATTTAGGTCAATATATGCATGATTTTAGTTTATTTAAGTCAATATATGCATACTGAGGCATGGCATGGCTTGAACTGAAGTAAAAAGAATTGGTCTGTACACTTTCTTCAGATTCACCAAATAATGTTCCACTTATTGCATTGATAGAGTTTATTCGTTTATAGTTATATTTCAGTTGAAAATTAGTTTGGTCCATATTTTCTCGACAGTGAAAACAGTTGACTGTTCTATCCGTGCAATGTTTTCAAACATACTGTCAATATGAAACACGTGAAGTAATTACATTGGCTAATTGTGTTTCGAATTCTATAAGATCCTTGAAATCTTTTGCTGCCTGTATTCTGTCAGCTCCGAGTTTTACGGCCACCGCCTTCCCAAACTCGTGATAGGCCTTCATCACGGATGAAGTCGGTCCCTGTAGGTATACATCTCTTCCTCCCAACACAAGCTCTGGTTCGTCAAGCTGAAATTAAAAATGATTTGGTCTAATGTTAACCTGTGCTTTGATAATCTACCATGAATGAAACAAAATATCATATAAACAGCCGACGATAATATTCGTTTTGAAAATTAAAAATCTACAGCAGTTCGTCGTGTTCTTGTTCTGTTCTTAAGTATTCATTATCCCACTTTCGATCCCTCTTTTTTTTCTTATCTCGTCCCACCACCCGCACACATTTTACCATCTCAACATCTCTGATTGCAGCTTTAAATAATTCTTCAATCCTACCTCAAAGCGCTAGTTCTGGAATAAATATATCAGATCTGATATTATATCAGTTGATGAAGGCCGAACCACTCTTGAAGAAAGATGATGACGGGACCATAACATGAGACTCACCTGAATCTGGGTGACATGAGCAAATACATACCGTGTTTGACTCGCGTATACATTGAATCCAACTACAAGCAAATATACCCTGATTTTGCTATCGCATATGTCAGCAGATCAGATTTCGGTGGTTCAACTTGTTCAACTGATTACTCCAAAACAACTACTTAAACCCAGATTTGCTGGCGAACAACGTGTCGGCGATTCTTGGTCTATGAAGTTTACAGTTGGATTCGACTTATAATCAAGTACAAACGGTATTGTTTAGGTGTCATTCATTTATCTTATTCATCTGTATCACAATGGCGCTTAAACGATATGTACATAATATTTTTCTTGTAACATATAAAAGGAAGGAGAAGCCTTGAAATATTCCTTTGACGTCTTTAAATATTTAAATATTCTATTCAGATGTTTAAACGTTCTACTGAAACCTTTAAATTTTACAATGATGCCTTTAAATGTTCTTTCGGGACCTTAAAATGTTTCTTTGAGGCATTTCAATGTTCATGTGGGGCATTTAATTATTCATTTGAGACGTTTAAAAGTTCCATTTTGCCCCTTAATGTTCTTTCGAGGCTTTCCAATGTTTCTTGGAGGATTTTGAATGTTTTACTGAAGCTTTTAAATGTTTCTTTGTGGCGTCTAATTGTTCATTTGATCATGTCACTACTTACATACAGAGCGTATTTTCCGGCCACTTTATAGTCGTGCAGAACGGTCAAACCGAAAATAATTCCGTTTGGTATTGGCCCGTCCAAAAAAGTGTTGTATTGCCTGGCTTTACCCAAAGACTTTTCTAAGCTCCAGTTAGTGTCATTGAATTCCTTGAGGGATAGGACAGGCCAGTCACCCATTTCCTCAATAAACTGGAGCATTGTGGATGTGGACACTTCGTTGACCAAACCTAACAGAAACAAGCAGAACGAAAATACAAGTAATGCATTAAATTTTGGGGCTTAGAAAGTGTGTCAATACTATATTAAGTTTGGAATTTAAACTTCGATGCTAGCATTAAAAACTTAATTAAAATCGAACATATCTAAAACGATTACTGGTTATTTTGACAACGACAATTATATATTGTGTTCTAACCGACCAAAAGTCAGTATTCTTATAATACATCCACACTTCAAATGTGATTTTGCACGTTTATCAACGATAACGTTTTTAATTGTAATTTCTAGAAAAGTCCTTGTAAAAAAGTTTATTTAGGACGGATACAGTCAACTTCTGAAAAAGGTCCCATCATGTTAGAATCTAACTTTTCATAAAGAAAAACGTACCTTAACACGCCAAATATATAGTTAGATTTAAATAAATACCAACTGCCACTAATTCTTCTCCAGATCCGACCACGGGTCAATAAATTATGGCCATTATTCATTTACCGAGACTATCGAAGAAGAGTAGCCATTTAATTGGCTTTGTTATTAGCACATCAGATCGATGTAGTCAGCGAAACACCACTAAACTCTTTGTTATTAATATGCAAACATAAGCCAAACGTTGTCTACATGCTTTGTAAAATTGTGTCAAATAAATACGTATTTCAGTGATTTGACCCAGCTGATCAGAGATCGTCAAAGAATAAATAAATAAATAAATAAATAAATAAATAAATAAATAAATTATCATTGTGATTTATTTGCTATGTTAATGTTTTCACGAATAATGTAATTAATAGAAAAGGCTACTTTATATTACGTTATACTTCATTACCTAGATTTTAGGCTTGGTTGTAAGCCTTAATTCCTCTGCAAAATATGGAAATATCTACGCTAGTGTGCAATGATTAGCTATTAGACTTCCTTTCTTTTAAAATGGAACCATTCATAAATATGGCTACCTTTTATTCTGCAACTTTCCGTCAAACTACAAAGAAAAGCATGTGCCAAAACGTATTTGGACAGAATATAAATAGTACTTTTTGATCAGAAGTTATGGAACCCTTTAATGTGATGGAAAATGCCATTTCACGACATGATACTACGATTGCTTATCTCTGTAGAAAGAGGGAGGATTGTATAATGGTTTTAATGTCAATGATGAATGGTTAACAGCAAGTCAGCACAATCCTGGCCATTTAGTGCTAACTACATGTATGGTTCTAATAATATATAGGAAAACATCTGAGAAACATTTATGAAGATAAAGCCTTTAAAAGAAATGTTTGTGTTGCCTTTCAAGATCAAGGGTTAAGATTTTTTTAGAAATGAAAAAAAAAAAATAAGGTGACAATCAATATTCTGAAATGACATAATGAATATATTCTTATACTTACTTTCATTCATACAGGACATGTAAAATGTTCTTGCGATATGGGTCGGGTTCTTATCATCTGAATAGGGCACTTTTTCCAATAATACTGCAAAATGGTTTGTGAAATTTATTAACATGATTCCTTCCACTGAAATTAAGATATTGTCCGAAAAGCAGAAAGTAATAATAATAATAATAATAATAATAATAATAATAATAATAATGAGGACTTAAAGCGCCCAATCTTTACAAGCTCTAAGCGTTACAACATCTATAATAATATGACTACAAAAAACAAAAACCAAAAGACATGAAATTCCAAAACATACAAATTAGGAAGGCAATGAAAATGGTTATGTTTTGCAAAAATATGCTCCAATTTCCACACGATGGTTTCATTTTTATATAATCTGCTAAAAACAAATATAATCAAAATGGAATGTTCCAATTAATGCGTCACTCCTTTTCAATTCTACCATTTGTATATGCTAGCCCCAAATACTAACTCTCGTTACACTTTTAAAAGCTTATCGATTCGTTCCTTCTTCCATAAATTACTGTGATAGATATTTTAATCTTCTTGTATGTGAAAGAAAAAATGAAATGTTAAAATATAAGCTATATTTGATTCCTAATTAACTTACAGGTACTGGTGGATGAAACACAAAACAACATAAAAACACAAACCTAAACTATTGCTGAATTTGTCGCCGAGTTATTCCACTATTAGATTTCAAATTGGATCATCCAACAAACATTAAAACTAATCTAAATTAAGCCCATACAAAAAGATTATAACAAAACCTGTCCCCACTAATTACAGACTCATAAAGTCTCTCTGCTGTTTGCAAAGTAGCTGAGAATCATGTTGGTCGCCATTTGCTTGGTTACATTCATTAATAAATATAACCTTTGTTTATACGCTGAACAATCAGGTTTCTGAGTCAATCACTGTTTTCAAACTGCTTTGATTAAACTAAGAGATGACTGGACCGACTCTGCAGATGATGCCGAGATTATCTAGTGGTTTAGATCATATCGCGATAATCCTTCATAAATTACTTCATCCAATAAATGACATTCTAACTTCAACAAAATTACTCGATGCATTCTATTTTTAATTTACATAATTTATCTACCATTACATGCTACTCAATGTAAGATTTGATTTGATTTTCTTGATTGTCGTTCTAGCTTGAATATGAACATAACGTCACTAGTTGGTTTGAATATGAACATAACATCACTAGCTGGTTTGAATATGAGCATGACGTCACTAGCTGGTTTGGTTTATGTGAGTACCTGCGTGGCTTAATCACGTCAATTTATGCTCAGAGATTTATCCTGCTGACACTTCTGCACAACATCTGCAATACTTCTCAGCTCAAAATATGTTGCTGTAAAATAAGTAAGACTGCGCGAGGCGAAGCGGTCCGGTGCGAGATCTTTCCAAGACTCAAGGTCAATACTGAAGTGTTTCATTGATGACTTGAGGGAATCTTTAAAGCCTTTAGTCTAATATAATATCACCTTTGGCAGTCGCTTTTCTGACATCCTGGTGCCGTGGGCAACCCATCTTATCTATGGTTACACCAACAGAATACAGATACTTGAAATGCCAGTTCATTTGAGACTATCAGTGTTTGTAAACTGTCCTGCGATCATTTTCTCATCAACTTCTTCAGGCAGCCCTTGTCAAAATAGCGCAGCTTCCCGGCCGATTTCTGGCGATAAGTTTGACAGCATTTGATGGCGAGATGATTTGTGCATCATTATACTCCTGGAGTATAGTTCATTTAATCCTCAATAACTGAAAGATTTTAGGTAGCTTCTGAGCCATGTGCAAAACCTCCATCTTTGTAGCCATCTGCTAGTAATTCACCTGCTCCAAATGCTGTGAGATTCTTTAAAAAAGGTCATGTGCAAATGAAGAATAGTAATAATAGAATACAGATACTTGAAATGCCAGTTCATTTGAGACTATCAGTGTTTGGAAACTGTCCTGCGATCATTTTCTCATCACTTCTTCAGGCAGCCCATGTCAAAATAGTGCAGCTTCCCGGCCGATTTCTGGCGATGACTTTGACAGCTACTGACAGCGAGATGATTCGTGCAGGATTGTCTGTTGTGTTTCCGCATGTAGACGAAGAATGCATCATTATACTCCTGGAGTATAGTTCATTTAATTCACAATAACTGAAAGATTTTAGGTAGCTTCTGAGCCATGTGCAAAACCTCCATCTTTGTAGTCATCTGCTAGTAATTCACCTGCTCCAAATGCTGTGAGATTCTTAAAAAAAGTCATGTGCAAAGTAAAGAACTAAGCAAGGTAGTTTCAATACAGCCAGATTTTTCATTGCTTAACCGAGAAACTATTAAGGGTTTGGGATATATATATATATATATATATATATATATATATATATATATATATATATATATATATATATATATATATATATATATACACACATACATATGTGTGTGTGTGTGTGTGTTTGTGTGTGTGTACCACGGGAAACGTCCGCCAGTCACTTATGAAGCATGTATGTGAATCAATTTGATGTCCCCCCCCCACTCCCAGCCCCACCTTTCATTCTCAAGATTGCAAATACCTCGTAATGATTTTAGAAGATCGTCGTCCAAATTTTTGAAGATATTTATAAAACCAGAATCGTCCGGTACGATTTGGTCTTCAATCCATTTGCCACATGAAAATTGGTAAAAGTCTTCACATGGATCCACCTTCAAGTCCAAACTGCCTAAAATGCGAGCCGCTGTAAATGAAAATGATAGGTCACATCGATGGTAATATATATTGTTACTATTGTCTCATATAAATAAATATATATATATATATATATATATATATATATATATATATATATATATATATATATATATATATATATATATATATATATGTATGTATGTATGTATATATATATATATATATATATATATATATATATATATATATATATATATATATATATATATATATATATATATATATATATATATATATATATATATCACTCTGCAAGGAGTTCTACTTTTTCAATTGACAAGACAATGGTTCAGTCCTTTTCGGCATGATTAATTAAAGGTATGTATAACGATGTAAAAGGGAATCTGCTCTGTCTGGCTGATGACGTCTTTTGCCTCTCATTTTTTTATGATTCAACTAACAGCTGACAAGACAAATCCACCGCTATCCGTACACGCAAATAGCAATGAGAACAGTTGTGCTGGCGTCATATTGTTAAAGGGCACCTGACTTGAAATAATTAAAATAATACACAAGAATATGAATATTTATTTAATTTATAGATTAAAGAGAAAAACACTTACAGAATGAATATACATTTAATTGGACAAATAATAATAATAATAATAATAATAATAATAATAATAATAATAATAATAATAATAATAATAATGATAATAATGAGGACTTTGTATAGCGCCTAATCTTACGAAGCTCTAAGCGCTATACACCATCAATAATGATATGACTACACTACAGAACAACAAATGATAAATACAATGAAATTGGAAAACATAAAAACATGCTGAAAATATATAAGATACAAAACATGATTAGGTCGCTAAGTTTGTCCCTGCAGTCGAAACGTGAGTCTTAAGAGCACTCTTAAAAGGAACCACTGTGTATTTGTGTCTAATTTCAATAGGCAATTCGTTCCACGTCGCCGGGCCCTGGTGTGCAAACAAACGTTGTCCATATGACTTTGTTTTCACCTTGGGAACAATGAGTATACGATTATCAGAAGAAGAGCGTAAGGATCTAGCTGGTGTATACACATGGGTAAGGCTGGATAGGTATGTTGGACTGTTGGACAAATTCATACGCGACGTCATACCAAGGTCTGCACTAACACATTGAATCGCTACATCATTTGCAAGGAAAGAAGTTGATCACAGACGAAATGGCCAAAATCTTAAAAAAATACACAGTTGTATGGAATAAGACTAACGTGCTGATATATATATATATATATATATATATATATATATATATATATATATATATATATATATATATATATATATATGTGTGTGTATGTATGTATGTATGTATGTATGTATGTATGTATGTATGTATGTATGTATGTATGTATGTATGTATGTAAAATCCTTACTTAAAATTTTGGGCAAATAACAATTGTTTCAGGTCTCAAGATCGTACCATTCTTTACAATTAAAGATGTAAAATAACTGAATTTCTTATATCGGTATAATAAAAAAAAAATCAAATACATGTCATAGCAAACATTTCTCAAAACATCAACCGTTGCACACAGCGCGAAAATGTACAGAAAAAAACTAAACCAATAAGCAAGATATATCTAGCCTCCAGAATATTGTTTCCGTAATACTCCATGCACAAAAGGGACTCCTTGGTAAAATCTGACGTAGATCGAGGCAGTAACAGTTTAAACAACTCCAAAGTGAACTCCTCAAACCCATTAATTAGGCAATTATTATATACTAACTAGCGTAGGTTAGTATAATAAATCCGCCCTATCAGATTTAATAATGTACTAATTTATTCAAATAGTCCAACTTCTAAGTGTATTGTAATTAGACATTGAAATACTGATATATGGCTTGGAATTGCGTACTAATAAAACCCATACCAATGAGAAATAAGATAAACAATACAAGTCTACATTATCCATAATAATATGTTATTATTTATAAATGTAGTATTTATATATTATTAAATTTGTATGGAAAAATATAAACGAGTTTTTCCGAAAGATACTGCACGACCTTGGTAGTGCAGTAAATCCATCTGACAAAACGACCTTCATATTTTTCCAGACAATTGCAGTCACCATTTTATTATATACTCATTTTATTTTTCTGCCTAAAGCTTAATTACACAAACAATTAAACAATACAATATACAAATTAATTCTGAATATATGCTGTATTCCAATATAAATAACCAATCGCAGATCCATCAATATACAGCAATACTATTAATGGGCACATAACTCCGCCCAGCAAAACTGAAACTTAGGAACGCATTTGACAAAATAAAATATAACTCTCGTTTGGTTTACCTAAAATTGAAATTAAGAGTTATATTGTGAATGAATGTGCTTTGCAACAACTTTAACATTTGATCTGGAATGAATGGATTTGGGTATTTTTGTCGGTTCTTCTAAATTTGGTAAGTAGGGACTGGATTTATCCGTGTCAATTCTACATGAAGTCTATATGGTTTGAGCAGCGAGGGAGGCGTTTTGACTATTCTGCATGTGTTTTCTGTTCTGTCACTGAATGTTTGGAATCATAATGCGGGAAAAATGTGAACTCTTTCAATTGTAATTATCAAAATGACTATTACATATAATGTTCATTTCCATTTGAGGATGTTGTTGCACTTCGAATTTAGTCGAAACAACAGTACAATTTCTTAACGTGTAATCAAACTTTAGAATCTATGACAGAGCTCGTAAAATTCGGATTTGCAGAACTAAGCAAGTAGATTTTGAGGAAATTCAGGATGTAAAACGGTAAGTATATAATATGCTATTTATATTATCAGCTAAAGAAGAGACGTTTCTGTCTTGTCAAGTGCATTCTCTTTGGTATGGCGGTATGGCGTCTATCGCTAGCCTCATTCGTTTAAAACGTTAACGCGGAATATTACAATATGTTGCCATCCATTCAGAAAAATGTAATTAAACAACAAAAAAAGTGTCTACTACTAAAGTGCACATAATTTTTAAAAAAGCGTAGTTTCTAATACTCTATACTACTATTGGGAATACGTGTCGTGCATGTGCGTGCAATATGAAGGTCTGCAACATCGTAAAATATTGCATGATTTTTACAATGTAAGTTAACGGAGATGAAAATGAGCATATAATAATAGTGTATATAGTTACAGAATGTTGTTCTGACGTCATTGGAACTGTATGGTAAACAACCAGCTAAAATTAAACTTACGTAGTTTATGCAGCACTACTCTTGGTATTAATGAAGAATATAAACTATCTGAATTTAGAACCCTGTCTTGTAACACGATGAAAAAAATGAAACTCGTTATTTTTATACATGAATTTGTATAAAGAAAGTTTATTTTTATCTAATTTAGTTTAGTATCATTCGACGAATTCGTATATCATATGGAAACATTAGCCATTGATGGTATTATGTAAAGTATGGGGGCCCCGAGTGGCCGAGTGGTTTAAAGCGCTGTCCGTTACTGACCACTGCCATCTCACCTCTGTCTGCGTGTGTTCGAGTCTAAGATTTGGCAAATGTAGTTATGTGAGAAAGCTTGCCAGTAGCTTCTCGTGGGTCGGTGGTTCTTTCCGGGATTTGTCCTATTTCTTCCTCCACCATTAATACTGGCCGCCATGTATAGCCTATCTTGTGCTGAAAAATGGCGTTAAACCATAAAAAACAAAACAAATATAAAATAACATATACTCTTTAGATAAGTTTGCTTCAGTTGTAACTAATCTATTGTAATAAAACTAAGGTATGTTCTATTTGTATGTATGTCCCCTTTTATAACTTTGTTCGATTTTATTGATTATTTGATGATTTTGAATCGTCAGTTTTTGGACGATATTACTCAATCTGAGTTGTTTGCCAATTACTACGAGCAGAAGTTATAAGATGAAAAATGCACGAGACTTTAAAATAGCATGAGCTAGTTTTGAAAAATGGACCCTCCCTAATTTCTTAACATACGGAGTTCTCTGGATATCTTTAATTTTTACGTGTTAATTTGTTGTTGTTGATTGGAATAATTCACTGTATTGGATGTTTGGGTCGTGTTTTTGTATTACAAGGTATGAAGTACTTATGTTTGCGCTGAGTGTGTGTGAATAAGATTTTTAACGTAGCTTTAATAATTTTTCAGTCATATCGCTACGATGTCTGCAGTGAGGCAGTTTATAGTGATGTCTAGCACTGGGGAATCATGCTGCATACATGTAGTATGATGTCACACCCAGTCACATTATCCTGACAACAGGCCAACCAGTCTTAACACTGATCTCTTAATAATGAGCGTCAAGCGAGGCAGCTGTTAATATCATTTTTGTAAGTCTTTGGTATGACTTGGCCGAGGATCTAACCCACGACCTCCCGCTTCCACGGCGGACGCTCTAACCACTAGGCCACAGGAGCGGTCCTAATGTTTGGGCTGAAAATGCTTACTGAGGAATGATACAAATGTGAAGCAAGAAAAGACATGCAAGTGTGAAATTAGAATTTCGTGATGTGTGGCCATTGGGATGTTAGAGAAAGTTATTTGTAAATAACCTTTCAGTTGTCTTGAGGTCATTGGAAATAGTGGAGAACATGGACTATCAAGTCCCCTTGCTTGTACAACTTTCCTCAGCGCATAGTTACAAAGCACACGAGTAACTATAGCAATACACACATTGGAAGCGGTAGAAATGAGAACAAATCTTGTGATCATCACACGTTTGTTGGTCGTGTTTTAATACACACATTGGAAGCGGTAGAAATGAGAACAAATCTTGTGATCATCACACGTTTGTTGGTCGTGTTTTAATACACACATTGGAAGCGGTAGAAATGAGAACAAATCTTGTGATCATCACACGTTTGTTGGTCGTGTTTGTTATTCTGTTATTGACTATAACTGTTAAATTATTTTCGAAAGCACAAAACAGGTTGCCCAATATTTCACGTAAGCGATCAAATAAACAGTGGATTTTCTGCAGAGTTCCAATATCAGTAGCCTCTCCCAACCTATCCCGCCGAAGAAAGAACACAAAATGGTGGATAATTTAATGACACGCTAAAGCTACGTAACATACAACCATGTCAACAAGATAATGGTACATTCATGGGATTATATACATAAGTTCAGTAAAGAGAAAGTACCCCAACATGTTCATGCTTGAAAAAAGAAAGAAAGTTGAGAATGTTATGTCTAAGAATACATGATATGAACAAGCCACGCATAATGAACTGCGATGTGCACATGACGTCATTTGGTAAGCAAGGTACATTATTGTGCAGTGGTGGCTTCTGCATGTTGTTGGGGGTTTTCTTATCCAGATGTGCATTTTCAAACACTGACGGAACCACCTGAGCGTACTCAGATCGTCACGTGGGAAGTTTTATAAACAAAAATCATTTGAGACTAGCTGATGGCTGCCGTTACAAGAACATATCTAATTCCTAGTTTGTCCTTTTAAATGACCAAATTGAAAAGGATAAGATTGATTTGCTACTACTAGCATCTCCACTCTTTTACATATGCAGAAATGCTAATTGCAAGTTTCAGTTTAAACACTGGGAGGCGGTCCCTATTGCATATGCAAACAGACTACAGCGCGTATTAGCTGTGGGAACAAGTCTCAGTCGTTGACAGTGTTGTGATACTAGACTGACACTCATGGTCGCTTTAAGCGAAACTGAAACTAATTCATTCTAGCTCATAATATATACCTACATGTAGCAATGCAGCTTTCCTCTTGACAAACGCCTGAAATAATAATAATAATAATAATAATAATAATAATAATAATAATAATAATGATAATAATAATAATAACAACAACAACAACATCAGCAACAAGCTACAAAAGTAAAATTAAGAAGAAAGAATGACTAAATATTTAATTCAAATTTTCTCGGAAAATATGTGCATAAGGATAGAATTGCAAACAAACATAAATAGAATGTCCAAATTCAAGATACTTTCCTCCCAAACACCGATATAAAATAATATTACCAGCGTATTCATTGCGGCATCTTAAATTGTTCAACGAAGGTCTTGCTAGCAAAATTTAGACTGATCGTCCACTTTGACTTGTTTGGTTTTCGGGAAGCCCTAGTGTTGTGGACAAAACTTCTATTATTGTACAGGCTGTGACGTTGTGGCTTTTGTAAAACCAAATCCTGTCAATAATTCCTCTATTATTGTACAGGCTATGACGTTGTGGCTTTTGTAAGACAAAATCATGTCAATAATTCTTCTATTATTGTACAGGCTATGACGTTGTGGCTTTTGTAAGACCAAATCCTGTCAATAATTATTCTATTATTGTACAGGCTATGACGTTGTGGCTTTTGTAAAACCAAATCTTGTCAATAGTTCTTCTATTAATGTACATTCCGTGACGTTGTGGCTTTTGTAAGACCAAATCTTGTCAATAATTCTTCTATTCATGTACAGGCTGTGATGTTGTGGTTTCTGTAAGACCAAACCTTGTCAATAATTCTTATATTATTTACAGGCTGTGACGTTGTGGTTTCTGTAAGACCAAATCTTGTCAATAATTCTTCTGAGGAATAGTCATGTTAACATTCGGTTTTCACTAAAAGTCTCCTAACGGTGTCTGGTTTTTCCGAAATGAAAACGACGCCAATCTCACATCCATTATGACTGCCACAGAAGTCAATTTGAAAATCGTATAGTTTAAGAACGCCTGACATGATTTCAACACACATCAGATAGAAATATATATTTTTAATTGCCTTGTCTTGATATCCTGAAAATTCTTTTCGGAGAGTACATAACCAGCCCAATCGAGAGATTTTTCATCTTCTCAATAAACTAATTAATGTACTTTATCTACATAATAAAATGCATTTTGGACACCCACCTTACGTTAGCCTTTTATATTTAATTTTATTTAATTTTGTTTATAGTGTTAACAGTGACAAATATTAATGGAGGAAACAAAACGTAAAGTTGTCATGGCCGTTGCGTAGTTCTCTGACGTTGTATGAACAGCTTTTATTAAACAGAAAACAGGTTATGGAAATCAAACTAACTCAAAATATAAGTGGTGTTTAAAACGTTCTGAATAAGTAGTTCGATGTATATAAACAATCGTTATTAGTGAAATGTTCGTCAATTAATCCCATCAAAATACTCCTATATGATATATACGCACATTTTCAGTCTGATTATCAAACTGCAATTTTGTATTTATTTTTGGATATACTGGCTGCTTTTAAGTCCATTTCCATCAGCAAATATATAACAAAGGGATTCATCCAGAATTCCATTACAGATTCACCAGCGCTGTCTGGGCGACGTGGCCAATTTTGGATGCTGTGCTTTTTCAGGTTATTTGTTAAGAAGTCTGATTCATGCGACGGTGAATCATCATAGGGTAGACGGATATTTCGAGTTCGGCGCGCGGACAGGTTGATCATTCAGTAGTGTTCTAGCACTTTCGAGACATAAAAATGCCTAGTGATTCTGTTAGAGTCAGGCTCATGAACCTAAACGACAGTCTTTACCATCGTAAAAGTAATGCGTATGAAAACTCTCTTGTCAGTTCTGATACATCACGTGCTTTGCGGTCTGTTCATTTACTTCGATCCATATCTCTCGGATATGCTCATTTCCAGCAATCCAAACTGAATTATATTCTCTTGTTTACAAAAATAATATCCATATTTCATCACCCGTAACACTCTTTCACACTTTTCATATTTCTCAAGAAGCTGTTTGGCGATATCAAACCTATTGTGTGATATTCCGTCTACAAATACAAGACCCGTCTTGCACAAACCTTTCTCAACTTCAAACGATTATTCGATTCGGTATATTAAAAAGAGCTGCGAAATGAATGCCCCTGATAATAAAACTATCCGCCACTGTGTATCAATTGACTTCATCCGTTGTCCGCTTAAAAACATCCGTCTCCAGCTCATTAGTTGCAGACAACGGTCTTTCAGAACGTGGGTATCTTCCTGGATTTGCGACGGTATTTAAAACGTTGAAACCACCCCAGAACTGTAGGATATGACAAAGAATTGCATCCGCAACGTTTTATCTAAAGTCGGTCTTGATATCAGCCAGCTAGTACCGAAAGAGTGCCCGGATTTTAGAATATGGTCTTGCAGTGTAGAAAAATCGTTTCCCTTCTCTGACAGTTTTATGTCACTGTCATTTATCTATGTTATGTCACATTTACATATCAGCTGGTGTCACGTTTCGCACGCGCAACTGCAACCAAATTATACAATATTATTTTGTCTATCGATCGGCATAACATTGGTTGACAGGTTAGAAACAAACAAGTTATTATAAAATATTTGCAACTTTTCAAATACCCGTCGCATGAAGCGGATATGCATGGAACACAGCTAAAATAACAGAATTTGATATGTTCGTGATCCTATAGTCAGTCACCAACAGTATATTTGTCTATGGAGCAATAAATGCACTTAACTGTTCAATAATGTGTATTGTTAAAAGCCAAATTCTCTTTAGGAATTCACTGGAATGTCTGCTGAAGAAACTAACCAGCTGGGTGCATGCATTAGCCATTTTCATATCTAAAAAGGAATCACTTAACGATGGCATGATCAATACAAAATAGCAAGCAATACAAGGAAAGAGGAAATACATCATTCATGTATAAATCCTACGTGCCTTTGTATAAACCAATCATGCGTCGCATTTTATAACCACTAAACCTCATCCTGTTTGTGTTCGCGGAAAGACTGACTTTTTGTTGTAAAATGCAAAAATAAATGTATGTAAACAAAACCCTGTCAGTTACTACAAAGAAGCCGCAGGCGATTTGATATGTGTGTGTGTGTGTGTGTGTATATATAATATATAATATATATATATTAAAGTGATATTTCAAGGATGTCGAGTGTGAAACACCTTTAAACAAAACCCAACAAGAGTTGTAAATGCCGAGAGAAAGCATGCGTTTTTTTAATGAACATTTTACTGTTATACGTATCGATGCATTTGGCTTAAATAGTACGTTGGGTTTTCCCTTTTTTTTTCAACACACAATTGTATCATACAAACATTCAATACTATTTCAAACGACATTAAACATAGTGGGGGGGGGGAATTAAAACTCGTATAAGGGTTGAAATATAAATGCTTGTATAAATAATCTAAAACGTAATCTATTTAGTATCATATATGATGAGTAGGTTACCTGAAGAGCTTTCTGTTCTCGTTCTCTTGCTCAGCTCCACGCCAAGAATTACTGCTAATACAACCGTAGCACAGACTGCGGTCAAAAGGCAGATGACCAGGATTATAATAATTCTGACTTGTTTACACCTTCGTGAGAAAGCAAAAAAATAAAAATCACATCATGATAATTCGTCAAGTATTGACAGTTTATCTCTAAATTTAGATGATCAGGTAAGAACATACACAAAGGCATTAAATGTTTAAACTGTTGATTTCATGTCGATTATGCGAAACATCTGCACAGTGCATGCTCACTCTGCGCCATAGTCTCTAAAAAAGCGACTCTGCTATGTGCCGATTTACTATCATATTTTGGATATTATACCTACGCCGACCAACTCTGAGGTGACGTCTGTACGTTGTTGTTGTTGTAAGGTTTAACGTCATTTTTCAGCACACGATAGGCTATACATGGCGGCGGCATATATTATTGGTGGAGGAAGAACCCGGGAAAACCCCCGGAAAAAATGACCGACCCACGAGAAGCTACTGGCAAGCTTTCTCACATAATTACATTAGCCGAATCCACGCAGACAGAGGTGAGATAGCAGTAATCCGTAACGGAAAGCGCTTTAGACCACTCGGCCACTCGGGGCATCTCTTCTGTACTTTATAAGTAGCGAATTAGTTCCAAACAAATGGCACAATTATTTTAATTTTCATAACTTACTGAAGTTAATATATTACATCTCTTGAAAATAATTTTAAAGTAAGCAAAGTTCTTTCACAAAAGCGTGTAAATATGTGTTTTTCTTGTAAAACGTAACATTGGATCACTTTCGTTGTCAAATCTTCTTTTTCGGAGGTGCGTGGTTAAGCACGTTGTAAAGCTCTTCGATTTCCTTGGTAAGTATATCTGGCTTGTAGTTCGCATTCCCTTATTGCATAAATAGAAATTATCGGTTTTCAAAAGAAAATGTAAGTTGTGAGGTTTGAATGCATACTTTGTACTACCAATGCCTTAGCGAAATGATGGCCAGATGTTTTATTTGTGATGGAGAAAGCTTCGGTGCCTGGGGTATTGAAGCGTTGGAAACGTGGCCAGATTAGTGCAGTTCGATTCCCACCATCAGCTTAGATTGGCTTCATCGGCGTGTACTTAGCGAAGCCACTTTTTATATACTTGCCACAAGATATTGTAATCTTTCAAGTGTTGACGTGCAGTAAAACACACATATACACACTTTATCAGAATGATTTCTATGCAACAGACTGTCTGTGTTACAGCACATCAACACTTGAAAGGTTATAAGGTCACAACGATCTCTATTCAGTAGTGTGTGTGTGTATTTGTGTGTGTGTGTGTGTGTGTGTGTGTGTAATTTCGAATTTTAGCGTATCTTTAACAATCTCTCGGTTATATCGCTACTTTGCAGTGTGAAAGTTTATAGTGATGTCTAGCACTGGACATCATGCCACAGACATGTAGCATCATGTCCCACCCAGTCACATTATCATGACGCCAGGCCAGCCAGTCCTAACACTAACCTCTTAATGCTGAGCATCTAGCGAGGCAGCTGGTAGTACCAGTTTTATAAGTCTTTTGTTGGTGTGACTCGGTTGGGGCTCGAGTCCGCGACCTCCAGCATCTAATCAATAGGCCACAGGAACAGTCGCAACAGAGAGAGAGAGAGAGAGAGAGAGAGAGAGAGAGAGAGAGAGAGAGAGAGAATACCCGAATTAAACTACTGCACGTGCCATGAAAATAATGTATATCCACCAAAGTTAGTAAAAACATTTTCATTGAGGACATAATTTACAAATTTTGTCTATACATTTCAGTTCGTAAGATGTTACGTCGAAAATAATCGCCAATGAAAAGTCAGACCATTGATTCTTTGAAGATTGGATAGTATTTCATTTTCTTTTATAAATCGAAAAAAAGCCCTAACACGTGCAAATACCACTGAAGTATACACCACCGACCAATTTTATCGCTAGCAATCGTGTTAACATTATGTGCTTTACAGGTACACCGGCAGCTTGACGGCTTTCAAGCCCAATGTCCGTCGCCGTATATCAGTCACAGATTCAGATAGGCATAAAATAAATAATTTGCAACCATTTTTCCTGAAATTTACAGCATGCACTCAAAAACTAACACTAATTCACGCTGTGTAGTCTCAACATAACATATACTTATTTTATATGATATACCATACTAGGGCGAGATTACGAAGACGTTTTTACTACAGTGTTCATTTATTTACCCGTAGATTCAAACGTTTGCTGGAGATCCGTTTTATGACAAAAAACACAACGTATGTCCTGCGACAACAGATCCCCGAAATTAATTAGCAATTAACATATTAAAGTATTTTTTCGTATTATCGCTATACCTCTCATAAATACATCGAATCAGTATGTTAGAATGTGGACCCCCCCCCCCCCTCACTTATTCAAAGTGTAAATGAAATGTCAAGATGAAATCTGTGAGGCATAATTTCGAGATGCCTACCAAACTTGCAACCTCCTGAAGTTATATTTCATATGCTTTTTGCTGTGATTTTAAAAATGATGCTTTCTATTTATTTTAGTTTATGTAAAAATAAAGTTTCCTACATTTTTATAATTGATAGTAATATAAATCAGTATGAAGAGATTTACCAAGCCTCCTCATTAGCATAACATAACATGAAATTATAGTAGTTGATGCCAACATATACAACTAGTGAATTCGTATTAATGCTGAATTGTATCTTGCACAATTAGTACAAATCAGCGACAACATTTTTCAGGTATTGAACATTTAAGCATGTACAATTCATAAAGGAAATCGGTTGAATGAGGGACAATACCTATGTAAATGGCGTAATGTCTCACGCCATTCAAAATTATTTTCCAAATTATAAACGTATAAATTACAACACCAATAAAAATTCAATCTGGATCAATTGGAACCCAACAACAACGCAGCAGCACCTCTGTCGGCACCTTCTCTTCCCTCTCTCCACGTAAAATTACGAGAAATAATAAGCATGCGGTACATGCGGTAAAGCGCTTAGTGGAGGTTTTTACTTCCCACTCGACGATTAAATAAATCGTGCGCAGTACATACACGTAAATCACCAAACTGAATCCTATCAAAAGCACACAGATTAGGGGTAAAATATTGTGCGGTAGCTCCCTTCCCATCCAGCAAGTTGAATTACGTGGTCCGATGACCGCACACGTCTCTAATACAGGTTCGGTCATTCCTCTTTGACAGTGACATTATATGTATGTGGTCTATAGGTATTGACACGACACGTGTATGACATACCGCGTGCAATATCAAAAGAATTGAAAGATCAGGGACGGATTAAAATATGTCGTTTAGTGTCGTTTATGGTCAACCTAAAGAAGTAGTCATTGGGTCTGTTGGTTGGAACCTCACGTGGGGAATTAGGAGGCTAAACCCCAAGATGATCCTGCATTCTAAGACTTTCCAATGCATGATTTTAGTCACCCAGCTGCATAAGTAAACTTTTCGAAAAATTTCACCGGGGGTGAGGGGGGGGGGGGGGGCAGGGACAGCCCCTGGAGATCTTGAACTTTATTTCGGGCACACTCCTCGTTACAACTCATAATTAAATGTTTATCTTCGATTTATTTAAATTCACATTTTTAGATTTTAAGTGTCAGATTTCGTGCTCAATAAATGCCACTGAAGTTTTAACTTTTTATACAAATGTTACGGGATGTTACTTTTACCACTAGTGCAAGGGGGCCCCGAGTGGCCGAATGGTCTAAAGCGCTGTCCGTTACGGATCACTGCCATCTCACCTCTGTGTGGATTCGAGTCTCAGATTCGGCCAATGTGGGTATGTGAAAAAGCTTGCCAGTAGCTTTTCGTGGGTCGGTGGTTCTTTCTGGGATTTTCCTGGGTTCTTCCTCCACCATTAATCATTAAAAATGGCCGCCATGTTTAGCCTATCTTGTGCTGAAAAATGGCGTTAAACCATTATATAAAAAAAAACACTAGTGCAAATAACAATCGCGTGAGTCAGGTTGAAATATTGTTATTGAAAAACTCAAAGTAATATATAAGTAAATATTTCATTATCATGGGAGATACTGCTCGTCCTCGCTATATCCTGGACCCAGCCTTAATTGACAAGCCAATGGGATAGGCTATTAACTAGTAAAATATCTGTCTCCCGACTGGTTTGTCAGAAACATCATTCGTATGACAGTCTTGTTATTCCCATAACGTCTACTTTGTAAAGTTGCCAATGAACTGCAGGGAATTAGTTACACATCGGCGCTTTACATCATGGAAAGAAAAAAAGAAAGAGTACGAGAATACGCACTTCCATCGCGAAGACATGGTGTAATAAGTAATGGGTTTTTTTTTACGAATTATTTTGAGAATGGTCACTGCAATAACCGAAAACTTTGTACACCATAACATCATATCATCTTCAATGATTAATTGTTTCAACCGATATATCTCTTTACCACTAGTTATATGGAATTCCAATACAAGTTGTATTATCCTCGCAGATCCCCAGTCCTTCATACACTTCAATTAAAATGTTTTTGTCGTGACAATTTCATTTAAGATTAACAGCTGGTATATGAAACAAAGGTACTATTCGAGACTGATCATACGCGTAATTGCGTTCACATTTTCCTTTCTTGAAAAACATAGACATCTCAACCATTATTAAGGTAATACAACAACCACTTGGGGCCCCGAATGGTCTAAAGCGCTTTCCGTTACGGATCGTTGCCGTCTCACCTCTGTCTGCGTGGGTTCGAGTCTAAGATTCGGCTAATGTAGTTATGTGAGAAAGCTTGCCAGTAGCTTCTCGTGGGTCGGTCGTTTTTTTCCAGGGGATTTTCCCAGGTTCTTCCTCCACCAATAATACTGGCCGCTATGTATAGCCTATCGATGGAAAGACCGTTGTCCGTGTGTAGCAGACATACTCTCATGACGACCTGTAATTAATTATCTCTACACAGTCACTCTGGGTTTCTATGAAATAAATCAATGTATATAGGTTTACTTATAGAGAATTATAAATATACACCAGGGAAAGTGGAAATACACCAGGGAATCAAGGGATTCTACAGGAGATTGCTTGATAATACTAGGCAGAGTTGATATTTAATACAAACAATGCTATCATACAATTTAGAGAATTTTTAATTCCTCTCTCTCTCTCTCTCTCTCTCTCTCTCTCTCTCTCTCTCTCTCTCTCTCTCTATATATATATATATATATATATATATATATATATATATATATATATATATATATATATATATATATATATATATATATATAATAATAATAATAATAATAATAATAATAATAATAATAATAATAATAATAATAATAATAATAATATACCAACCTGCACCCTGTTGTTTGCTTTGATTCCGACACTTCGAAATTTCTTTTCGGCATTTTACTGGTGTCATGAGCCTTGGGCATACACTGAGCTTTGTTGAGACATTTTGCTCATAATATATATGCCGTTGGGCATAGTGTCAACTGATGAATTGAGATCCGCTACACCTGTCCTGTTTAATGCTGCTTACATCGTCACGTATGTTCATCTCTGAACCGAGCAAAGCAGAGGTTATGAATATACTATTTTCTTAGAGACTTAAAATAATATGTTTTCCTGGTTATTACATGATATGTTTTCCATGTTATATTTTGATTTTTTTTAATGTCGTACGCTGATATGACATGTTTGAACAATATATCCGATAAACATATACTTATATATTAATTGATTAAGAATGAAACTTTTTAGAAGAAAAAATCACCCCACCCCGCGAAAAAAAGAAATTAAAAAAAAAACACCAAATAAACATTTGCAATGGTGGGTTTTGTACCTTGACTATGAGGCTTCAGGTGTCCCCAGGGGCCGTAACTGGCTAAGGCATCGTCTTTACAGATATATCTCATACATTTCATCTTTGAATTCGGGCATAGCTTCGATCAACCTGAGTATGTTAGAAAACTTGCCGTGAGTTGGTTATTCTTCCCTGGCTTTACCGGGTTCGTCTTCCACCAAATGTGTTGACCGCCTTGTATAGCTTATAATGTGCTCAAAAATATCTTTATAAGCAACAGCAGGTAAATATTTATATTTTCATTTTCAACTGAGATTTTTAAAAATAATACTTTCATCAAACTGTAGACTAAATATACCAGTATACAGAAAATAATATTAATTATGACATGAGTCAAAATACTAGTCAAACATTTAATTAAGTCGAAAAATATTCGCATTAATAAGTTACATGTAATAAAGGAATCAAATGATTTGATTTAGAGATAATTTACAATATATATATATATATATATATATATATATATATATATATATATATATATATATATATATATATATATATATATATATATATATATATATATATATGTGTGTGTGTGTGTGTGTGTGTGTGTGTGTGTGTGTAGTGTGTACGCTGTATCAATGATATACTTTTAATGAAACATTTATACAACGAGGTGTATATCATTGATACAGTGTACATACTGTACATATATTTTATTTATATGACTCTCAAATACATATATGTTTGCCCCTTTGCGCGGAGTTCAGGCGGCTGTGTATTGGCATAGTGACATTTGCATATTGATAAGTTGACCGTTTTCTTTTTATAAAGTTTCTTTTTTAATTCAGAGTGATTAGATCAATATAATACACACTTGGGATTTAAACATGAAAGATAGTTTTAATAATAAAAGTAGAATACTACAACCACTTTGTTAGCTACACACACACACACACACACACACACACACACACACACACACACACACGTTTATTTGTCAGTTTTACTGACAGTGCCAACTGCAAACTGTTCATGTTGTGCAAACTAAAGCACGACACAATGAAAATTCTTCCTTTCTTCCTTTGTCATTGTCAAGTTTAGAAATACTACCTCGGGCGACATAAACATAACATAATCAATCATAGACACGTGCCTGGGCTTTTGCGCACGCATCTGCAATTGCTACCAGAAAGAGAAACACGCCCTACTATCAGTACAAAAAGATTAAAGTAAAATGCAAGAACAGTATTGAGATCCAGTGGATTGGTGACGTATAAAATGTGGCGATCTCGAGGGAAATTTAAATTATTCAACTAGTTTACAGGGGTGGTACACATTTAATAAAGGTAAAATAAAAGACAAAACACCATGTAATGACTAATAACTAAACAGAAGACTTATTGTATTCATCTATTTCATGAAGGAGTTGCGATCACCTGTTCGGACTATCTTTGCTTTCTTTTATGTGATCACTTTGGATCTGGCGTGTACAAGTGAATGTCTCCATTGCCAAACCAAGAGTGACTTTGTGCGATGAAAATGAAGTGAAAGAAACCCTCAACTTCCCGTGTTTGTCATACGGCTAACCTGGCCAGATTTGTTCTGTTCACCGACTCAGCTGGTGACATAATTTTCTCAAAGAAGATACCGAATTTCGTTTACATTCTGGATGAGGGCATTCTCAACATGACAATTTAAATGAGTTGTGAGAAAATAAATGGAATGTTGGCATATCCACTTGGAATTCCTCGCAAGCGTCATCCTATCATAAATCTGGTGGAACAATAATGGTTTGCTTAATATAGTTTCCGGCGCCATCAATATGTACTGTAAAAGTACATCAATATCCAATAGTAGGTTGATACACTCAAGCAAACCGCGTGCTCATACTCAAGACAAAGACACCAAATTACATTTTCTTGAAACCACAATTCGAAAATAAAATGTACCTAACATGCACCAGGCCAATGGTATCTTTCGAATATTGCCATAAGTTATCTATTACACTTTACATGTCTTGATAGAACATATAGATAAGAAAGTACGTTAATGAATTTATTTACAGACTACCCATTTCCATCTGGACTATTTGTTTCTCTGATGAAAACGATCTTCTTTGAAGAGTACATGCATGAACATTCAATTATCGTTCAAAACATCCAGAGCATCATACAATTTGCTACTATTCATTATTGACGAGAGCCCAGAAGATCTCGTTACCATAATAATAATAATAATAATAATAATAATAATAATAATAATAATAATAATAATAATAATAATAATAATGAGGACTTTGTATAGCGCCGTATCTTTTGAAGCTCTCAGCGCTTTACACCATCTATAATGATATGACGACACTACAGGAAAAACAAATGACAAAAACAATGAAATTGGAAAACATAAGAACATGCTGAAAACATATAAGATACAAAACATTATTAAGTCCCTAAGTTTGTCCCTGTAGTCGAAACAGGTGAGTTTTAAGAGCACTCTTAAAAGGGACCACTGTGTCTTTGTGTCTAATTTCAATGGGCAATTCGTTCCACGTCGCCGGGCCCTGGTATGCAAAAGAACGTTGTCCATATGACTTTGTTTTCACAGTGGGAACAATGAGTATACGATCGTCAGAAGAAGAGCGTAAGTATCTAGATGGTGTATACACATGGGTGAGGCTGGATAGTTATGTTGGACTGGAGTCTGTCAGTGAAACATAACACAAAGAACAAATTTTGTGTTTGATTCTGTATCGAATTGATAGCAAGTGTAGGGTACAGAGCAGTGGTGAGGTGTGCTCTGATCGAGGTACTCTAGAGATGATCCATGCAGCTGTGTTTTGAACTTTTTGAAGTTTCTGGAGTAAATATTGTGACGAACCAGATAGAATTGAGTTACAATAATCCAGTCTTGAAAGTACTAATGAACACACAAGTGTTTTAGTGGCATCAACTGAAAGATATTTACGAACGGAACTGATGCGTCTCAGTTCAAGATATGCAGCCTTGCATATGTTCATGACATGTTGGTGCAATGTGAGAGTACTGTCTAGAGTAACGTCTAGGTTTTGTACTGACTGTGAGAATTTAATGTTGGTGTTGCTGATATTTATTGTCTGAGGTAAAGGATGTAAATGAGAAAGTCTTTGTGTTGTGATCAGAATAGCCTCAGTTTTATCATCATTAATCTGCAGCTTGTTATATGTCATCCATGATTTCAAATCAGAAATGCACCTCTCTACTCCATGGATGGTAGCATCAACTTCAGTTGGGTGGCTAGACTTGTATATTTGGGTGTCATCAGCGTACAATTGGCGCGACACTGGGTGATGATCTATGACACTTGAGAGTAGCTGAGTGTATAGAATGAAGAGAACAGGTCCAAGAATAGATCCCTGTGATACACCACAACATACATCAACTGAGCTGAAATGTATTCCATTTGCAGATACAATTTGTGTCCTGTTGACTAAGTAGGACTTGAACCACTGTAAGGCTATATTCTGAATGCCGAATACATGCTGGAGACGGTGAGGTAATATATCATGGTCTATTATATCAAGTGCTGCAGATAAATCCAGGAGAGTGAGGACTGTAATCTTTCCACAATCCAAAGCAGAGAGAATGTCATTAAATACTTTCAGAATAGTAGTTTCCGTACCGTGGCAAAGGCGATATGCAGACTGTACATTGCTAAAAAGATTGTTTGAATTCAAATGCGATACAAGTTGTGTTAGAACAACCTTTTCTAAGAGTTTGTATATGAATGGGAGATTAGAAACTGGGCGGTAGTTTTTTAAATCGTTATGGTCAAGTGTTGGTTTCTTCAGCAGAGGCTTTACGTAGGCAGTTTTGAAAAATGATAGGAATTCTCCCGATGAGAGAGAGAGAGTGTGATATTAATAACATCAGCTAGTGAAGGCAATATTGGGTCTAAGCACTCAAGCAGCAGTGATGTCGGAATTGGATCAAGTTCACAAGACTTTGGTGCACTTTTCATCATCATTGTCCGTACTAAATCAATAGAAACAGGTTCTGCATCATAACTGTATGGTGACGAGTTAGTTGAAATTGTGCTGTCAAGCGAATCTCTAATGGTTTGTACTTTGTCATCGAAGAAATTTGCAAATTGGTCCGGAAGGTCTACTGGAGAGAAGGTTGCTGGAAGTGGTGTACATTTGTTCCTTGACATTAATTTGTTAGTTATCTCGAAGAGCTCTTTGCAGCTGGAACTATCCGTAATCTTAGTACTGTAGTGGGATAATTTGGCTAAATGGACTATGTTTGTGACGTTCTTCTTAGCGGCTTCATAAATTTGTTTATGAATAATGAGTCTGGTGGAAAGCCAAGCCTCTCTGCTTTTCGGCGATGTTTTTTAGCAGTACGAAGCTGGTCCCTAACACTGCTATACCATGGCGAACATTTATTTTATTGATACTCTGTATTTGGTGGCTGGGGCATGTTTTTCAAGCAATTAACGCAGGCAGTTATCAAGTTGTTCCGCTGTTGGATGTAAGAAAGTTGTTAGGTTTTCTTGGATGTCATGCATGAATTTGGTTCTATTTATCATATGGAGGTTTTTCTTAGTAGCAAATAGAGGTGGAGGTTAGGGACTGATACGTCGAGATGGCATACAATGCAGAGGTGATCCGATGAAAGTTCGTGGGATACATGTGGGATTGCAGAATATTTTATCATCAGGTCTATAAAGAAACCAGTCTAAAATGTCACCAAGTTTATGGGTGGGATGGTTAACTGACTGTTTAAGATTGAAAACATGAATGGAATCTAAGAGTTTTGACGTGTATGGTTTCCCAGGACAGTCAAATTGAAAGTTGAAATCTCCAATAATAATTAGGTTACCACCTATCGAATTTCCATACTCCAGAAGATTTGGAAACGGCTCCAAAAAGAGAGATTAAGTCAGCTTGTTTTTTCTACTAGAAGGAGGGCGGTTGAGACAGAAAAAATGGACTGACCTTTGTTCCAGTGTGAGTGTTGTTTGGACTAATTCAAACGATGTGTGACAGAAATTGAAGGTTGTGTTGTACTTAAGGCATTTTATCATGGAATTCTTTGTGATGACAGCAATTCCACCTCCACGAGAGTTGCGGGGGAACGACTTGATGGAGTAATCGCTGGATGTTAAATCCACACACTTGGGTTCATCGCCTGATGGTTTAAACCATGTTTCTGTCAGGAAGAAGACGTCTATATTCTGGTCGTTGATAAAATTAACTATTTATGTGCGCTTTTCCGGTGATCCTACTGACTGAGCGTTGAATAATGTAATACGTAGTGGTATCCTTGAGACAGTTGACACAACGGTTGACGATTTAAGAGGAATGTGAACCAGGTTATCAAAATTAAAGGCAGAATTTTAAAATTGTTTATCTGTTACGGACGAAAGGGAGATAATTTGAATTTTTCTTCCTGTTCTACGCCGGCCAGCTTTGAAACGACATTTCATTTTTCGCTTCCGTTTACATTTAAGTAATGATGAATGTAGTCCCAGTTCGTTCAGTCTTGAGCACAATGTAGTATCAAGAGACAAGGTGTGGTTATTTAATGCAATTAATGAGGGTCCATCAAATTGTAAGCGGGTTGACTGGCGATCACGTGACGGCGGTTTATTAAAAAACAAATGATGTCTTAACAGTGGAACAAAACAGCTGAGAAAAATTCTAATTGTTCTCGTTTCCAAAACAAAACAAGGAGATGAATTAAAACATACGAACTGAACAGCCAATGCATGATGAAACACGATAATGTAGACGAAGATAGACAACAAGCATAAATATCATGAAAGATAACACAAAATCGTAAGAGCCTTACTAGAGCAGTTAAGCGATGGCGGCCATCTTTCCCATTTTCACTGTCCCCAAAAGAAAAGTCCAACAGATCTCATTACCATTGTCACTTTACCCAAATAGTTTTGTAACAAAGAAAGATTTGCTTACTAAGTATGATGTTTAAAGAGTTTTCGTCCAGGACAGAATTTTATCATCAGAACTTGAGTCTTGAATTATATTTTGGATTAAAATCCATTGATCTCATTGGTTGAAATTTAAGTCATACCTAACATAAATAAATCAATTATCTTAGGCATAAACTTAACTTAAGAAGTTACGTTGCTGAAAATGAATGTAGGCGTTCTTTGCCAAAGGCAAGAATGCTACATCAATACATTTGAAAGAAGTTGCTCTTCGTAATGTTGCTTTGTGTTGGCAGAAACCAGAAAACATCTAAAACATCTGTATTTGTGTGTGTGTGTGTGTGTGTGTGTGTGTGTGTGTGTGAGAGAGAGAGAGAGAGAGAGAGAGAGAGAGAGAGAGAGAGATTGATTGATTTTTAACGGCGCACCAGCACTTTTAGGCTATTTAGGGCCATACAATAGGTTGTATACATGTTTAAAAATACTAAAAGTTTAAGATCGACCAGCGATATAAAAAACTATAATAGTTAAATATAAACTGGTAAGATGTTGGTAACAGTAAAATATGAAGCTTCCCAATCAACGGGAGATGTAAATGGTGTTATGTTGATGATAAGATGTTGAAAATAAGGGGCGGTATTTGCATTACATTAAAGATTTTTAGGGGAAGGCATACAAGTTATAGTTTAAAATAAAGATTTACTTCCTTCAGGAAATCTAAAATACAAGTGATAGGTATAGTATCAAAAACGTTCCTTCATGTCATGTACATTATAGTACTTTTGACGCGTAGTTTGCAGGTCGGTACACTCGGTCATAAAGTGCTTAACAGTGAATGGTTCATTGCAGGAGACGCACTCTGGTGGATCTTCACCTTTTAGTATGCGGGAGTGGGTTATGTATGAATGGCCAATTCTGATTCTTGCAAGGACAACCTCCTCCCTACGGATAGTTCCGTAGGAAGGAGTCCATTCACCCAGGGTTGGTTTGATGGCATGAAGTTTGTTATTGACTGAATCATCCTATGACGTCTGCCACTTTTGACGTATATACTTTTTGATACAAGGTTTAAAATCAGTAAACGGTAATTTAAAATCCTATGGTTCTTGGGATAGAGCCATCTTAGCAGCACAGTCTGCTTCTTCATTACCTCTAATACCAATATGGCTAGGTAACCAACAGTATACTATATTGGAGGAGGTACTTAGTTCCGTATTTGTGACGAGGAGATTGACTAATAATGGAGTATCCAGTTTTTTACTGTGAAGCGACTAAAGCACTGATAGTGAGTCACAGAAGATAATGCTATATAAAATACGTTTTTGTTCCATAAATTTCAGAGATAGGTCTTATTACTCTGAAAAAATGGATGCATCGTTTGGCAAAAGATATTTTTTGTGTTTGCCGCTAACGAAGGCCGCAGCAGCCTTTTCATCAACCTTTAATCCATCAGTATAAATTTTAGTGTAATTTGTAAAATCGTAGAGGAGTAGATAAGAGTTTTGGAAGATGGCAGGGTTTGTCTCAGATTTTTTCCCATCGTGTAACGTAAAAATCACTTTGGGTTGCTTAAGGAGCCAATGTGGTGTTTACGAGACAAACGTTTTCTGAACTGTAGAGAGATTAATTTTGATATTGTCAAGACTGGATGATGTTCTGATGCCAAATGAAGGTATGGCATTTGGTTTATTTTCAGATAAAGTTTTGTATTTTGGTTGAAAAACAGCCGAAAAAGCAGGGTTCAGAGGGTTTGATCTTAATTTGAGAGCGTACTGTGCAGAAAGTATTTCTCTGCGATGCGATAAAGGCGGTTCATTCGCCTCCGCGAGAAGGCTTTCACATGGAGATGTCTTAAATGCTCCCAGAGCAAGTCTTCTTCCCTGATGATGAATTGGGTCAAGCATTTTCAAATAGGACTTCCTAGGTGAACCATAAACAACGCATCCATAGTTTAGTATGGGGAGGATAAATGCAAATTGAGGACTTTTATTTTTATCAGCACCTCAGTCCGTGTGAGCAATTACTTTAAGTAGATTTAAAGCTTTTAAGCATTTAGCTTTCAAATTCTTGATGTGTAGAATAAAGTCAGTTTTCTGTCGAAGATAATACCCAAAAACTTTGTTTCTTCAACAACTGGAATAAGTGTTCCGTCCAGCGTGAGTTTATGGTCATCATGATGTCTTTGCAACTGACAGAAATGCATGCATACTGTTTTCGATTTTTAAAATTTGAAACAGTTATTACTGGCCCAACTCGGGATCTTGTTGATATTTTGTTGCAGCTGCCTTTCAATTGTATGCATGTGCTTTGATCGATAACAAATTTAAAAAGTCGTTAACATATAATGAGGAATCCACAACGGGAGCTAAACACTTGGTGATGCGTTTGATTTTGATATTAAATAGCGTCACAGATAAAATACTGCCCTGGGGCACACCCATCTCTTGCTGGTGCATATCGGAGAGGGTAGAGACCACTCGTACTTTGAATTCTCTGTCTGAGAGAATATTTGATATGAAAGATGGCAGACGGCCTTTTAGACCCAGATCATGCAGGTCATTCAGTATCCCGTACTTCCATGTTGCGTCATATGCCTTTTCTAAATCAAAGAAGACTGCTACTAAATGTTTCTTCTTGATAAATAAATGTTTTCAGTCTAACCAGATGATCATTCGTGCTACGACCATAACGGAAGCCACTTTGGAAAGGAGATATTAAATTGTTACTTTCCAAGTACCATGCAAACCGAGAATTAATCATTCGTTCCATTGTTTTGCACACACACAGCTTGTCAGTGCAATGGGCCGATAGCTGGTAGGATCTTCGATATCTTTACCTGGTTTGGGAATTGGTATTACTGTTGCTTCTTTCCAGCTCTTAGGTACATTAGTATAGAAACGAACGAGAGAGTTTCTTATGGTTTAACGCCATTTTTCAGCACAATATAGGCTATACATGGCGGCCAGTATTAATGATGGAAGAAGAACCCGGACAAACCCCGGAAAGAAAGAGAGAGTCATTGACCTTCCATATCTGTTTGCTACTAAGAGAAATCTCCGTATGATAAATATAACTCAACAAATGCATAACATTCAAGCAAACACAACAACTTCGTTACTTGCTACAACAGTACAACTTGATGTGTTTGCGTTGTTTGCTAGACAAACATGACCCAGTAACAAAGTGCAGAGTATCAATATAAAAGTGATCTCCATTGTAAAGTAACATTAGAAACCAGCTTCGCACTTCTAAAAGAGAACGTAGTAAGGCTGATTAGATCTGGCTTTTCACCAGCCTCACTATTTATAAACTGGTACATGAAGCAAAGCGTTATTGGTTGACGAAATTCGCAGACACAAACGCAGTATCGTTCAAATTGACCATTCAAAAGGATAGAACATGGAAAAGCATTCGACAATCGGACAGAGCCAAACAACGAAACGAAGCAGAACTCCTTTAGAAAAAGCGGACATTTCGTAAAAGACGGGGTTTGGCATTCTTGAAATACAGAAACTTCAAGACATATTGGCTTATTGCTGGACGTTGAACGTGTACCCAGATGTTCCTTGCATTTAGATGACCATATATCTCAGAAGGAGAAACATTTCGAAAGCATCATCGTCAAGACCATTTTGTTGCCGTTATTGCCATCACGGGATTTCCTTGGATACGGATATTAATACGAGAAATGTGCCAGTAATTTACCAATCGGGACCAAAGCCTTATTTTACAAAGGCACACGCTCTACTGGAAAGAAAAGACGCCTCTTTCTGACCAAATCGTGGATTTCTAACATCAATGCTATATTCAGAAAGAGTATAATAAGCTAGCGAAGATTTAAAGATAAAACGCACACACATAAATAATCAAAACAAAAACAATCTTATCTATTTTTACTTTGAATGTACACATGAAACTGGAACACGTCCTCAATTTTTGAGTAGCTGACAGTGCTTTGTGACATCCATACAAAAACGTTTACTTTGTCACTGTTCCAATTTATGTACGATTCCAGAGGGATGTGAACACATCTTTAAGGAACCACACACTCTTCTCTATTTTGCCAAATATTTATGAGACCCCTCGACCTTACTTGCAGTGAAAAGGACATTCAGCATTATGGGGACTCTCGTCGATAAGCTCAAGTCATGGCTCACAATTTCTCAGAATGTAATGGAGATTATGTTTTAAAAAAATACTATTCAGAACAAGGCACATGATGTCCCCTAGTCACCATGAACCATGTCAAACGCATTTACATGAAAGGGACAAGTATAGTTAAATGTTCTCATGAATTATTTGACCATGCTTTTGAGCAGATTGCTTAAGATGTTTGAGATGACAGAAATATTCAAAGAATAGTTTCAACTCTTTTTTAAAAAAAAATACCGCAGTCAGTTAATATGTTATGTTCCAACACATGCCTGGTGTTCACTACTACGACCCCGATGGTATACACACAGAACAACCAGAGCATTCTACGCCTAGTATCAAACTAACTCTTCAGACCCGTTTGACTTTCAAAACGAAATGTTGTAAATATTGTCGATCTGATGTGGAAAAGTTCGACGATTATTTATGGATCACGGAGGTAGCTAATATGATTACTACAGCGTGTGGATTAGTCTATAGAAATACATTTTTGCCAGAGAACACACTATCTATCCATCCCATCTCAATATTGTCTCCCCGTTAGATGTCGATATTCCGCCAAAGGTTAGTGATGGTTGTACTACTAGCGTGAAAGCGAAGACAAATTGATGCACTATGTTAGGAACAGTGGTGAGAAGAAAACTGGAAGACTCTCTGTGAACGGATGAGATCTGGAAAACCTTCGGATTCAAGAGATGCTTATTTCATAGTTACCCTACGTGTTTCCCTTAATGAAACTTGAAAAGTCCTTTGGCAGAATTTACCTTGGAAGAATTATACGACCAAAATATACCAACGACGCTTGAGATCCAAAATACAAGGATACCAATTGATAGAAATGTGTAATCGCGATTACGATCGACGTTTAAAAAACGCTATATAGAATTAGATTCATTGTTGAAAGTTGCGACACGATGGACCTCAAACCTTTGAATTATCAGGACAATGTGTTTGCAGGACGAACCAGTGCTACAACGTGGATGAATCCCAAAGAGAAGAAATCAATTACACCGACGTGTATTCCTTACGTTTCTTTTGTTTCATGTTTCGAAACAGTGTAATCAAAACCATCACTGATGTCACAAGGATGAAGAACACGCTTCGATATATGGATATGTGTGTGTGTGTCAAATTGTTTTGTGCTCTGGATCGTGGATACCGTTTTCAAACAGGTTATCTACTTAGAAGGAAGACCAAGAACGAAGTAGTTAGCAAGAACCGGATTTGTCGACTCAGTGTTTTAATTGTGGTGTGAGCTCCATGAATAGGAGTATAGGGACTCAATTTGGCTGAAACATGCCTGATGGAGTCCGTGCTGTCACTAATTTTCGTTTTGATGGGGAATGATTATTATCCTCGTGACTAAATTACACAAATATTCGTAGTTTTGCCTCATGAGCCAAGAGAATGCATTTGCAACGAGCTTGCATTGAATCAAGTTAAACGTAAAGAACAATTATCCTCTATGCCATTTTAAACCATGCTGCCTGAAAGCTACAGTAAGGTTAATAACTTTGAAAGTATTGAAATAGTCAGATATCGATCTAATACCCATGACTCCGATTAAAAAATCACATCACTTCTACCAACAAGGTTGCAATACTACAAAGAATTCTTCCAAAGGACGAAAACTTGCACGATTACAAAACTCGTTTACAAGGGATGTTGCCATAAGACGAAATTTTGTAGGACGTGGTATACATGTTAGTGACTAAATATTTAACTTTGTAGATACCATGAGCAGAAAGAAAAACATTCCTGCGAATGAGTAGTATAGAAAAACATATCAGAATATACCTTTGGAACTACAAGAACGGATTTCCAGAGCGCTTGTCAATATGTCTTGATTTTAAACTAGTGCTATTGTGACAGTATATAAAGACTGATTCTTGGGATGGACTATCACATACATACTTTACGTAAATATCAAGCTTACCATGCCATAACTCTTGACCTCAATGTTGTAACAAATTACATGGAAGGAATTAATTGTTGCAAAAACGTTAATGGAAAAAGTCAATGTTGCAACAAATATCATGGAAGGAATTCAATGTTGCAAACAATTTCATAGAAGGAATTAATTGTTGCAAAACATTTCATGCGAGGAATTCAATGTTGCAACAAATTACATGGAAGTCAATGCTGCAACAAATTTCATGGAAGGAAGTCAGTCAATGTTCAGGCCAGAGGATTACCAACCCTTTTACAAGAACTGCTTCGTCCTAGGATTCCAATGAACTTTGGATTTGTGCTGTGTGTGTCAGTGATTATCACTCTGGATTTCGTTTCCCAGCCAATTCATTTGGGATTATTTCGGAACAGTGTACATGGCAAACATATGACCAAGAAAAATAGTATAATGTGCATGCAATACCATATTCATCTTGCAAATGTTCCATTTCTTTTACTTCTAATCATGACAGGATTACCTTTCTAAGTCATGTTACTGCTGAATATATCTAAGTAGAGTATAAAAAAATCTTGAATTCTTGTGACATTCTTTCTTACTGTTTGTTTTTATATACACATGCCAAAACAAATCGATAACTAACATGTGCATGGGATACTTCTGTAGAATGAATAAGAAACTATACAGTGGCTAGGATTACTAATGAAAAATTCTGATAACAAACTTGTTACATGTATATTTAAAGGTACTCAATGTAGTTTAAAGAAAGTTTTATCAGCATTATCACTAAATTAATTTGATACATCTCCAAGGGTACAAATAAACTGTATCTGAATCTTAAAATTGCATGTAGTCTTATCATTTTCAGGAGTCATTTTTAATCTGGGATACTTCGATAAAAAACACAGTGCTGAAACTGAAGAGCCTTGTGCAAAAATCACTTAGTTACCAGACTCAACCCTAGCTACTGACATAATATGATGATCATTGCAATATCATTCACTGCTCTCTGCAGCGTAAAAATATATTTTCTCTTAACAAAATTTGTAGTTTAGCTTTTCCATATCAAATTCTAGGACATTTTATGTCAAAATGTAATCTTCAAAGAGGTTTTCAGGATAATTTTATTGAATTCAAATTCCAGTGGGAACCCTGAAGGCACTGAAAGTTCATATACCATTTCAAAGAACATTTGGAGGCAAAGCACTGAGTTGAGGAGTATGTACCAGGGACTTACAAACAAGAAACAAATATCTGGTATGTTAAAATATTCATGTGCAATTGTAACACTATTATTAAGTAGAAGTATCTATTTGACATCAATGTAACTCTTTACAAAATCTTTACTGGCACAATGACATATTACAATATCTGGCAAAGACCATGTCATTACCAGGCACTTTCAAGCTGCAATATTATCCAACAATAAGATCCGCTAGTAAATTCATACTCTGACAGATACATTTATTTACCAATTAAGACATAATATATGAACAAGTAAACCTGGTGAAATCTTTTTATATTAAACATTACATGTTATATTGAAAGTTGCTAAATATCCACACACACAAGTATACACAGATGTAGATATAATGAGCTAACCTCAGACTATAATAATCCCCATGCTAAAATTATAGGATAATATATTCTGACTAGGTTTACTATGGCAAAACAAGTGTAACCCAAACCAAGATCTGCCTTGGCAAAATGTATGTACCCCACACAAAGATCTGTTTTGGTAAAACATGCGAACCTCAAACACATGTCTTGGCAAAATATGTGTACACTAAATAAAGATTTGTCTTTCCAAAACATATTCATCCCAAACACATAATTGTCTTTTGTCTTTCCAAAACACCATGTACTGCAAACATGGATAAATGTCTTGCCAAAACATGTGTACCCCATAAACAGATTTGCCTTTCGAAAGCACATGTACCCCCAACACAGATGTTTTGGCAAAACATGTGTACTCCAAACAGATTAGTCTTTCCAAAACACATGTACACCAAACACAGATGTTATGTAAAATCACACATATCAAAAACAGATTTTTCTTAGTGAACACCATATGCCCCAAACACACATTTGTCTTGTCAAAATACATGTTAACCAAATACAGATTTGTCTTGGCATAACAAATGTATACCAAATACAGATTTGTCTTGGCATAACAAATGTATACCAAACACAGATTTGTCTTTGCATAACAAATGTATATCAATCACAGGTTTGTCTTGGCATAACAAATGTATACCAAACACAGATTTGTCTTGGCATAACAAATATATACCAAACACACATTTGTCTTGTCAAAATACATGTTAACCAAATACAGATTTGTCTTGGCATAACAAATGTATACCAAATACAGATTTGTCTTGGCATAACAAATGTATACCAAACACAGATTTGTCTTTGCATAACAAATGTATATCAATCACAGGTTTGTCTTGGCATAACAAATGTATACCAAACACAGATTTGTCTTGGCATAACAAATATATACCAAACACAGATTTGTCTTGGCATAACAAATGTATACCAAACACAGATTTGTCTTGGCACAACAAATGTATACCAAATACAGATTTGTCTTGGCATAACAAATGTATACCAAACAGAGATTTTTCTTGGCTAAACACATATTTGTCTTGGCATAACAAATGTATACCAAACACAGATTTGTCTTGGCACAACAAATGTATACCAAATACAGATTTGTCTTGGCATAACAAATGTATACCAAACAGAGATTTGTCTTGGCTAAACACATGTACACAAACACAGATTTGTCTTGGCATACCAAATGTATACCAAACACAGATTTGTCTTGGCATAACAAATGTATACCAAACACAGATTTGTCTTAGCTTAACAAATGTATACCAAACACAGATTTGTCTTGGCTAAACACATGTACACAAACACAGATTTGTCTTGGCATAACACACATATACCAAACAAGGATTTGTCATGCTAACTGGTCTTGGCAAAACATATGTACACCAAATATGGATTTGTCACACAAAAACTCATATACTGTAAACAGATTTGTTTTAGCAAAACATTTGCACCCCAAACACAGCACTACAATGACAGCTGAACATTTATGTTAAAAATGCCAATAAATTATCAACGTTTTCACAGAAATGAAAAAGTTAACTGGGTCATCTCCAAATTTATATAGATAAATATAAGAAAGTTGCATGTGTATATTCATATATTCAGTAATTGCTGTGCTAATCACTATTTACTGGATTTCAAAATACAAAGACTGATAACCAAGGTAGAAAAAAATCCATGCTCTTTCTAAGTTGAGGTCACAATTATATATGCACTAGAATTAGTTTATCACAGACTATCTTAAAGGCAATCTATTAAAATAAAAAAAGAGCAGGATCAAAAGTAATTATGGCAGCTCAGAATTAATAGTATCAAATATGTCCTGTAAATGAGTTTTGTAATTGATTACTGTGTGATGTGTGTGATTTGGATATATAATTTAACAATTTTTCAGTCATATCACTATGATGTCTGCAGTGTGCCAGTTTATAGTGATGTCTAGCACTGTGGCAATTATGCCGCAGACATGTAACATGATGTCCCACCCAGTCACATTACCCTGACACCAAGCCGACCAGTCCTAACACTAACATCTTAATTAATGCTGAGTGCCAAGTGAGGCAGCTGTTACTACCAGTTTTGTAAGTCTTTGGTATGACTCGGCTGGGGATTATACCCGTGATCTCCCGTATCCGAGGTGGACAATCTAACCATTAAGCCATCGAAGCAGCGTAACTGACTATTGTACTTACTGGTTTAACAATCAATGAATCATTCTTTATTTCCCTCAGACTATACTACATTTAGAATATGAGGAAACATGAAAACATTCAAACATGGCATGATGGATTGAAAAATGTGAAAAATTAGTCACATGTACAAAGGAAATGAGATATAAATAGTAAAATACATTAGTCAAATATATATATGAAATGCGAAAAAATGAGTGAAACACAAATTCAAATGTATAGACAAATAGAGATAGAGGTATCATGAAGATTCAAGGTCTTTATGTTCTTTAACATCATGGTCTTTATGCTCAGTCTTTAACATCATAGTCTTTATGTTCAGTCTTTAAAAACAGGGTCTTTATGTTCAGTCTTTAACATCATAGTCTTTATGTTCAGTCTTTAAAAACAGGGTCTTTATGTTCAGTCTTTAACATCATAGTCTTTATGTTCAGTCTTTAACATCATATTTATGTTCAGTCTTTACATACAGGGTCTTTATGTTCAGTTATTAATATTATAGTCTTTATGTTCAGTCTTTAACATTATGGTCTTTATGTTCAGTCTTTAACATCATTATGTTCAGTCTTTAACATCATAGTCTTTATGTTCAGTCTTTAACATCATGGTCTTTATGTTAGTCTTTGAAAACAGGGTCTTTATGTTGAGTTATTAATATCATAGTCTTTATGTTCAGTTGTTAACATCATAATGTTCAGTCTTTAACATCATAATTATGTTCAGTCGCTAACATCATGGTCTTTATGTTCAGTCTTTAACATCATATTTATGTTCAGTCTTTAACATCATATTTATGTTCAGTCTTTAACAACAGGGTCTTAATGTTTGGTTGTTAATATCTTAATGTTCAGTCTTTAACATCATAGTCTTTACGTTCAGTCTTTAACAACATGGTCTTTATATGCAATCTTAAACATCACAGTATTCCTGTTCAGCCTTTAACATCACAGCGTTTATATTCAGTTTGTTAACATCATGGTCTTTATGTTCAGTCTTTTTCCATTTCCATAATTCAGTATAATAATCTTATAATTCTGAATTGTAAACATCATCAAAGAATTTCACAATTTTCTGAGTATGATATTCAATTATTATTCCAATATAAAATTTATAAAATACCTAAGCACACTCATTGGAGTAATATAAATTGCCAAACAAAAAATTAACAGATCCCTATGTTTCTGCTTCACAGCTCATTTGAATTGTTTATAATTATCACCAAACTGTACCTCTCATTTTGTGAGTCATTTCCAATTATCACAAAATGGTACCTCTCATATTATTCTATCAGAAAATATAGAGTCTAAAGAATAAGAGTTTTGCAACGTATTTTCTGCATACAGCTTGAAAGTGACTGGTTTTGTATCTATTAATCACCTTTTCCTATAAGCATACACACATAAAATAACTTATAATTGGATCACAGACTCCTCATGTTGAAAGGTGAAACCTAGTGTCAAGTAAAAAAGAACACACAATATCTGTTCTAACATCTACTGTAAACATTCCTGTTCTCAATGCATCAAATTATAACATCAACAATTTCAACATGATCTAATGTAACTCTTTGCAAATGAAGCACAGCGATTACTCTTTATAATGCTGCGTATAGGACCCTTAAAAGAGCAACATGTTAAAGGTGAGGTCACCTTGTACTGGGATACATTGTAAACAGTTCATTAGTCCTTCACTATAACAATGTTCATGTGAGCAATAAAAGTAAAGTTTGTTATATGTGAGGTCACAATTTTATATATAGTACATCAGTCCCTCACCAAAACAATGTTCATGAAAGCCAAATCGATTAATTGTTTGTTACATGTGAGGTCACAATATAATGGGGGAAAATTACAAACACTACTTCATTACCTGAATATGACAATTTTCATCAGCCCCATGAAAAGATTACTATGTTAAACCTATTTTGTTTACAGATGATTCTAAATCATTCAAACAAAAAAGATCACTGAATGTAGTCTATAATATTGGTAACTGCATATAATTAACTCAATTTAGCAACTTTAAACTGAAATTGTATAGGGCATTAGTCTTGCACCATCAAGAAATTTCAACAGATTGTTCACCAATTATGGACAAACGTGTGCTTAAAATATCATCAAGGTGCAAGGTCGTGCTAGTGTCCAAAATCTAAAACATTACACAATTTTACTATACATTGGAATTCAAAAAGGCGTGAATGGCACATTGTATGTCCTCTCGATGTTTAATAGTCATCTATGTAGGTACTGGGAGCCCAGAGTGGCCGAGTGGTCTAAAGCGCTTTCTGTTACGGATCACTGCTGTCTCACCTCTGTCTGCGTGTGTTCGAGTCTAAGATTCGGCTAATGTAGTTATGTGAGAAAGCTAGTAGCTTCTCGTGGGTAGGTGGTTCTTTCCAAGGGGTTTACCAGGGTTCTTCCTCTACGAATAATACTGGCCGCCATGTATAGCCTATCGTGTGCTTAAAAATGGCGTTAAACCATAAAAGCAAAGCATGTAGGTACTATTAAGACATGGTTGTCTTGTAAAATTACTGACAAAGAGGTCTCAGTGATGTGGTCAAGATTAGAGGTCTTGAACCTATTGTTTTAAAAACATTTTTTGAAACTGGTCTTATCATGAAAATGAACTCTGACCCCAGAATATTCAAGGTTCTTCCTTACAACAAATGCAGGACATCCACAAAGTATCGGCCACATTAAACATAACCTTTGACCTTTTGATCCCAAAATTACCCTATTGTTCAGCTAATCTAATTCTCCTTATCTCATCACATAAATGGGGCCATAACTATAAAATGATATCCGATTAGTTTTAAAACAGAATATGATAACAAATTTAAACATTTTATGTTCAAATCAATGTCCCAATGGCTGAGAATTTGTTAAGCATAAGGTCAGATACTCCCAGGTTTTTACTTTTGGCCCAACTACTATACTACCCCCTCCCCACCAAATATTACCATGTTAACATCACCAATAAAGACAGGCAGACTCAATCTCAGATCCATTATAACAGTTACACAACCTTGTAGATGATGATAATGTCAGAAAGATCCAACCAGAAAATATATTTTCTTTTGTAACTAAGCATTACACAATATGTACTGTCTTAGAAGCTAAGAATGACCTCAGTTGAACACTGTGACCAAGGTACTATAAAACTTGACCAAGCATAGAATGGTTCAAACGAAGCAAAACATTTTCAGTCATTCTATCCATAGGAATATTAAAATCTACAGAAATAAAACTGCTAAAAAAGGATAGGAATAGAGATTCTTGAAGTTTTATGCAACCTTTACAATATTAAGTTTAGAAATAAATGCAAAACAAATTGCAGCAGGGTATCCTCAAATGGCAGTTACACTTTAACACTACAGTACATTTAGCATTCATTGAATAGTTCAATAGGGTGATTACTTAGGATTGTTGGGCAGCTACCTGCCATATATGAGAACTTAGTTTAATTTCCAGTGTTGGAGTAATTTGTAAAAAGCACAAACATCTGTTAAATTATAATACCTACTTCATTAACACTTTATTTCTTACTGAAACTCAAACCATTTTTAAGCTTACTTGTAATATGGAAACATTCATGGCTGACTCCTAGGAGCAAGCTTATACCCTTTTTTTGGGCCCTGAGTGGCTGAATGGTCTAAAGCGCTCTCTGTTACGGATCACTGCTATCTCACCTCTGTCTGCGTGGGTTCGAGTCTAATAATCGGCTAATGTAGTTATGTGAGAAAGCTTTCCAGTAGCTTCTCGTGGGTCACTGGTTTTTTCCGGGAATATTCCCAGCTTCTTCCTCCATCAATAATACTGGCCGCCATGTATAGCCTTTCTTGTGCTGAAAAATGGCATTAAACTCTACAACAACAACAATACCCTTTTTCCCCCAATTAAACTTTGATGTACAACTTTGTGGCAAAAATGATATGAATATAACTGAAAATGTTATGTTGCTATGGGCTGAATGCCACATTTCAGCACATAATAGGCTATATATGGTGGCCAGTATATTTAGTGGGATAAATACGGTACGAACCACTAGCCTATTGGACACTACTGGCAAGCCTTCTCACACAACCAATTTAACTCTGCCCTTGACTCAAACTCACACAGACAGATCTGAAATGTCAGTGATCTGTAAAGGAGAGTGTCAGGTCCCCTCAAGTAAGAAAAAGACTACAAATATATTTATATCATTATTTTAGTTAATAATTATGGAAAGGTCCATCAAAGAATACATAGAAAGGTTTGGAAATATTTTAATGACTTCATACATCTTTCTTCAACAAATTCTATGGCAACCTGAATTGTAACACAAACTCAATACATCTGAAATGAAATATCACCTAATGCATATCCCAGACGAAAAAAAACTAATGGCAAAAAAATGGTCATTGTTCAATACAGCCTTTTCTTTAAACTACCATGTTAACAATTTTGTGTTAGAAAATAAATTGATTAGAAGAAAAGGAAAAAAAGAAAACTTGATCAGAAAAAGGAGAGTGACATAAACACTGCCTTTTTACAAGAGACATTATGTAACATTCTCATTTTACTAGCGATAAATAACTTTAATGAAGAACTATTGCCTGTTTACACAGAGGTTATAATAAATAATTTACAATTTACAAGCACCTACGACCAAATAACTCATGAATGAACCATCAAGTTTCATTGTTTTAGGTATTAACATATTATTAAAAAGAAATGCCATGCTAATCTGTGTTATTCTATTCATCACACACACTGGCAAACATTGATTCATTCTTTTATGATGAACACAAAAAGAAAAAGTTCTGAAGATTTTTTTTCTGCAGCAAGTATAGTGTACCAACTGTAACATGAACTATAACTATTTAAATAAAACATGATATCATAATGAACTAAATAGTTTGCATTGTGATGTCATATAAAGTTTGTTAATTATTTATTTATGCAGACAACATGAAATAAATAGGTTTGAAGTTGCAGCAAAGACAACCAGTATGTGACCAATAATTCATAAATTGTTTTCCAGTAAATCAAAAAGTGAAATTCCCAGAACTTAAGGTGAAAAATGTTCCACTAAACTGGTGTCATTCAATAAAGTCTATTTCCAGGCCCATATAAGCTAATAAATCAGTTCAGTTCAAGCACAAGACCACTACTGTATATTCTTGCTTATGTCAAAACACAGACCATAATCTGATGTTGTGTAATAAACTTGCAGAACAGGGTCTGTGTTGTTTGCTCATCTGATTAGTCCTGGCAAACTGTACACACCCAGATCTGCCTGTGCATTATGGGATACTAGATCTGATTAGTCCTGGCAAACTGTACACACCCAGATCTGCCAGCGCATTATGTGATACTAGATCTGATTAGTCTTGGCAAACTGTACACACCCAGATCTGCCAGCGCATTATGTGATATTAGATCTGATTAGTCCTGGCAAACTGTACACACCCAGATCTGCCAGCGCATTATGGGATACTAGATCTGATTAGTCCTGGTAAACTGTATGCACCCAGATCTGCCTGTGCATTATGGGATACTAGATCTGATTAGTCCTGGCAAACTGTACACACCCAGATCTGCCAGCGCATTATGGGATACTAGATCTGATTAGTCCTGGCAAACTGTACACACCCAGATCTGCCAGCACATTATGTGATACTAGATCTGATTAGTCCTGGCAAACTGTATGCACCCAGATCTGCCAGTGCATTATGGGATACTAGATCTGATTAGTCCTGGCAAACTGTACACACCCAGATCTGCCAGTGCATTATGGGATACTAGATCTGATTAGTCCTGGCAAACTGTACACACCCAGATCTGCCAGTGCATTATGGGATACTAGATCTGGGTCTATGCTGTTTGCAGTTGTACTTGACTTACAAGCAAGTATAATGGTAATGAGCCCATGATATAATTCTTGTAAAATATTCAAATGCCACAAATATTCTTTTAGGCACTGCATATATATTTCAGGCATATCAAATATGGCAAGCTTTCTTAAATTGTTTTAATTTATTTTAAAGGTGTGACTACCAGAGGAAACCTACCATATTGATTAAATTTAACAGGAAAGGTTATCCAAATAAATCTCTTATGTAAAAATAATTTTTATAATTAAAATTAGGTGTGTAAAACCTAATATAAATATAACAAGTCAATGAAAATGTTCTTTGCCCGAGTTAATGCCCAATTTAATCACCATGTGGTATAAAACTCTGGCATGAATGTCAGAGAAAATAATAAATATCCTCTGCAAACATGTAAATAGAAACGTAGTATCCCTATCACGTCAATCTTGGTGAGCAATCAAATTGTTTAGACTCAGTATCAAACCAAAATAGTCAAAGTCTGATTTAAATGGGAAATATAAAAAGAATTTGAGTATTTTTTCAGCATCCTGAATTGATCTATCATTATATCTAATAGTGTCATGATAAAATATACAAAATTTGTGCAAATTTGTATATATTCTATTTAGTGATTCCAAATACTGGACCTAAATAAGAAATCCACCTCCAATAGGTCACAACTGTGTAATTTCCTTACTAAACAATGAAAATATGAAATATTACAAAAATTGTAACAGAGTTCTATCACTAAAACATTTGCTGAAATTACATTTTTTTCTTGCTCATGAAACTTTAATTTCTGCAACAATCAGAATAATGTGCAATTATTATATCCTCAAGCCCATAGCCATCCCACTCTGACCAAGCATCACACTCTTTAACAGCAAAACAAAATATTTACAACAAATAATCAAATCTTATTTGATATAGTTCATTTTCTACTCAGAAACAGTATCACACACTTAGACCAATAATACAACTTAAGACTGAACACAGACATATAAAGGATATATTGTATTTTCAAAGGTAACAGTGGTCTTGAAACGGACCAGAGTACATTGTAATGCCATATCATCTTATATAAAAAAAATGTTATCTTTTAAACTATTAATACATGTATTATGTTGCATGTTATCAGTTAAAGCAGTACTTGACTGAACTGCTATAACTATGTCACATGTCTTTAATGAACAGATCTGATTAAATCAGTAAAACACGTGATAAAAATAAATGCTTCCTTCACATGATTCATTTGACAAATACCAACATGAACATAAGTAGTACTACTGATGGTACACTATATGCCTGTGATGTATTAAATAGACTGTGATATCTTAATTTTTTTTCAGTCACAGTGACCATAACAATTAAACCACAAAATAAACAGGCTTCTTCCTCGCCCCAAGTGTAAGCCACTGACAAAGTTTGGTCATGGTCAGTGATGAAGAACTAATGTCATCATGCAGAAACCATTTCTTGCCTGTCAGTCAGGAATCCTGACCTTTGACCTTTAAATCCCAAAACCTACAGGCATCTTCCTTGCCCCAAGTCTAAGCCACCACAAACTATGGTCCAGATATATTAACTAAAACTAATGTTATTATGCACAGTACTATTTTCCTTATTTCAGTCAGTGACATCAACTGGGATCTTTCTTACTGCATGAGCAAGCCATCCACAAAGTTTGGTAACCATGGATCACAGAAATTGCAGTGACCTTGGTCAATGACCTTGAAATTGAAGGGAATCTTCCTTATCATCATGTGCAAGATACATGCAAACATAAGTTATGGGATGCAAATCTAATGTTATTGTAAACAAACTAATTTATAATCTTTCAGTCAGTTACCTTGATCTTTGATCTTGTAACCTTGAAATCAACAGGCTTCTTCCATAAATCTTGGAGAACTATAGTTGTTGTGGAAACAAAATTGGTAACAGACAGACAGATGGACAAATGGAAAGCATCATAATACACATGGGGTGGGGGGCATGTACTAATTCACTCCTGTGGTCAAGTATTCAAAATATGAAAAAACATTGAACCCTTCTACATAGCTGTGGGTGTGTTGGGAAAGAAAAATCATATTTACTAAAAAGATCTCTCAAGGGACTGAAGCTTTATTGGCTGAAAAGCATTTCCAGGAATCCAAGACAAGATGGTGTCATTACCTGTAACTGCTCAGTCTTTGAAACCATCAATGATATTCATTCAACATTGATTAAAAGATATTTAGATAGTCACTGTGGTGGCATTATCAGATCTAAGATCAGCACCATTTCATTGGAGACATGAGAAGACGGGGGTGAAAACTCCATGTAGGTATAAGCTTGAGGAAGAACAGCAATATAAAAAAATTCAAGATGGTTATCAATGCAGCTATATTTGACCTGCATAAACTTCAATTAGAATCAACTGGACATCATAAGAAAAGATATTAAAATTGTCATGTCAATATGACCATCCTTCCAATTTGAGTAGAAACAAAAAACATGTCAATACAACAATCATGGCACACATAATAATTGTCAGCTCAGCACCATTTATATTTAGGACCAATGAGACATTATAAAATGTTTTCTGTGAAAACCCGATGTTGATATAACATTTCATCCTGGACAAGTAGTGATAAATTTTATTAAAAAATATAGCTGCTGTGCTGGCCATATTGAAATTTCATTTAAGCCCAAAAGGGCATCAAAGGAAGTCTTTTAGTGTAAACCCCATTTTGTTATGGTTGAATAGCGACAAGATTTTCAAGATGGCCATAGTGGCAGTTATAATGAATGTCCAAGCAGTACCATTTTAATTTAGGACCAACTAGACTTTGCGATGAATGTGCATCCTTACAAAGTTTCCTGGTTGAATTATTAACAACAAACTCATACTAACAAACGTACAACAGACAAATGACCATTGTATAAGCTCTTTAGTTCTATGACCAGTAGTGCTAATAATGAGATTCAAGAAAATAATGGTATCTTCTTGGTGATTGGCTTTCTGCACATGTGGCAATTTTTTAGTGCATCTCCACACACATTACACACAGTGTGACCACATAAAAATGCCAAGTTTCGTCTGCGTTCCATGCATATATTGCACAAAATGTTCTCCTCCATTTCGTTCAGTTTTCGTTGTAGTAGAGATGGATTATCAATGGGTGCAGGTGAGGTTCCACTTGAAAGTCGTTGACTGTCTGTAAAAATAAATTGATGCATATTACCTTAATACCAAGTTTCTATGGACAAAATTTACTTAATGAAACATATGAAAAAGTTAGTCCCCAAACCTTTGAAAATAAGAAATTACACGATCTCTGCCTGATGCTGCACCTAATATGGAAATAAATGAACAATGTTTGATCAAAAGTTTCATAGACCATTGTTATTCTTTCTTTCTCTCCTCACTGGTTTTGTATAAAAGGGAAAAAAGCCATAAAAGAACAAGAAAAAGGGCAGAAAGTTTGAATCTTGCTCTCACCTATGCAGACAATACAAAGCTGCAATCACCAAAAAACCCCAAAAACTTAAAAGTAGCTCTTTCAAAAACAAGCAACTTGAAGATCGTCATGTTTATGATATAAACTATTTTGTCAAAATCAAATCAAATCAATGTAATTACTTTCTTTTCTTTTATTTCTCTCTCAAAATGACCACTCTTGTGGACGAGTTGTTAGAGCGTCCACTTCAGATGCAGGAGCTAGTGGGTTGGAACCCTGGCCGAGTCATACCAAAGACTTATAAAAAAAAGTACTAGCAGCTGCCTTGCTAGGTGATCATCATTAAGAGGTTAATGAAAGCCCTGGTCAGCCTGGTGTCAAGAATAATGTGACTGGGTGGGAAATGAAGCATTATGCATACATGCCAACCCCTGATGATGAAAAATTGTAATCCATGTAGACAAAGAGAGTAATCTGAGAAGAGAAAGAGTAATCCACATACAACATGATACAAATTCATTGAGCATATGTACAACATTTGTTATATATACGCATATTGTCTTTTAACATCAGTTACTTACTTCATGTTTTCATATGTAGCACTTTAAGATTTAAAAAGCAACAGACTCTCAAGTTTGCATTTCAAAACACTTTGTACCAGCTGAGACTATGAATGTTTTGCACACCAGAAGAGCACTAAATGGTGAGTTACAGAGCCTGGATCTGAAATCAGTTTTACTTTTGTTAACAATGCTGAACAATCTCTCACAGTCAGCATTAGAATGGTAAAGAACCGAAATTCCTTTCATAACCTGACAAAAGAAGAAGAAATGTATATCTTCTGTCTATTGGGTCTTTTAGCTGGGAAAAAAGATTTTTTTAAAATTCAGCTCTGTAAGAAGTACATTGTCTGGTTGAATTAAACTTGATACTTCAGGAGTTCTCCTTCTAATTTATTGGCAGCCTTTCCTGCTGCAAGGCGCGTCAAATGACAGAGCCATCCTGTGATGTACAGTGATGAGACATTTTTCAAAATTAAGAATGCATTTACTTTATGAATTCCAGTAATCACTGAAAACCCCATACAGTTCTGCTAATTTATTGAAAAACACTATTACACAAATCAAAATTGTTTTCTCCAGTGGAATTTACTGTTAATTCTGGTAATGAAATAAGAGCACTCCGACTTTGCCCCCAGTTTTCATGGCTTCTGCAATTTTAAGCAAAATATCTTCAGTAAAGACCGAACAATATTATATTTTGTTCTTGCAGATGCACATATTCTGCTATTTTGATATCAGGAAACATCAATCTGATCAAAGAACCAACATGGTCTTCTACTGCTAGGGGTAGTCCATGTTCTATTAAGAACTCCGTAAAAGAACACCTCTGCATTTATACAATTTGAGTTCACAATTAAGTTTTGCTGTAACAAATAAGTTATCTTCGTACAGGAGTTAGTATAATTCAATATTTCTTTAGTTTTCAAATGTCAAATTTATCACCATGAATAATATTAAAATCCTTTCCACACAGCCTGCAATGGGCGTGAATCTGGCCTAGAATGGAACGCTGTGTAATGTAATTCATGTATTCATTACGGAATTGTTTTTTTTTGTCTTTTTTAAATAGATCTGTAAAATTATTTGAAAAACATTTTTGCTCTAGCACATGCATTGACTTGAATAAATCTGACTTTAAGCACCAAATATCCTACAGACTGGTTCTGTACCAAATATGAATTAGAACAAAGAATCTGTAAGTAAAGATTACAAATTAGAAAAGCAGCCTGTTCTCTCCTAACTTAAGCAATACAGCTGCTATAAATATAATCTGAGGTCAAAAGGTTGAAAGCAGAAACCAGCATGTTTCTTGGAAATAGGACAGCTGCTATAAATAGAACATGTTGCTGTTAGGAAAGTGCATGCAAGTCTATGAACAAATATACTGTTATATTGTAGTGACATAGAAGCCATTTTGTCTAGAATATGGTCTGTAGGATTAATGGGATGGTACTAACAACAACAACAAGAAACCAAACAAGAATATCAGAAAAAACTTATAGAAAGCAAAAGAAGATTGGATTGGACAGAAGTGCACAGAAATTGAGAGCAGTATAATAAAGAATAACAGCAAAAAGGCATTCCAGATTGTGAAAGACCTAACCAGACAGAAGCAGCCAAGAGTCAGTACCATTCAAGATGAAAATGGAAAATGCCTCACAAAAGCAACTGACATTGTAGAAAGATGGACTGAGTATTATAAAGAACTCTACACTATCCATCCATTGGAGACCCAGAAGTGCTTTAAGTTCCAAACTCCACAAATGATGATGATTTCCTCATTCTCAAAGAAGAGGTGGAGTCAGCAATAAGAGCACTGAAGAATGGGAAGGCAGCTGGAGAAGACAACGTCCCAGTTGAACTTTGGGGGTAGGTGGGGGGAATCAGTGATAGAGCTACTAACAAAAATCTGCAACAAGATCTGGCAGACAGGTGAACAGCCAACACAGTGGACCCAGTCACTGATTATAACAATCCCCAAAAAAGGCAATCTCCAGCTGTGCCAAAATTACAGAACTATCAGTTTGATTAGCCATGCTAGAATGGTGATGCTGAAGATCATCTTGAATAGACTGAAACTACAAGCAGAAGAAATAATCGCTGAAGAACAGGCAAGGTTCCAGAGTGGAGGGAACACAACAGAACAAATATTCAATCTCAGGGTTCTGTGTGAAAAGCACTTAAACATCAACAAGACATCTATCATGTGTTCATAGATTTCGAAAATGCTTTTGACAGAGTGTGGCATGAGGCATTGTGGGCCACAGTAAAGTACAACATGGGTCAAAAGTTGACCAATACCATCAAGCAACTGTGCAGTAATTGCTCAAGGTTCAAGACAACAGAAAGAGTATGTCAAGGCTGTATCCTGTCACCAACTCTTTTCAAAATCTACTTAGAGCGCATCATGAGCGAAGCCCTGGAAAACCACTGTGGGACAGTCAGCATTGTAGGGCGTAACATCACCAATCTCTGCATTGCAGACGACATTGATGGGGTGGCAGACGACCTTGCCACCTTAGTGAAGAACCTGGAAGAAACATCTTCCATGGCATCTCGTACATGGACCACATCACAAATGAAGAAGTGCATAACACCATCAGGCACAAAGTAGGCCAGTATGAAGACCTCCTCACCACTGTGAAAAAGAGAAAGCTGAAATGGTATGGCCATCTCACTAGAGCCAACAGTCTATCCACAACAGTACTGAAACTGAAGGGTAGTGTCCAGAATGGCAGAGGGAGAGGTAGACAGAGAAAAAAGTGGACTGACAATATCACAGAATTGACCAGGAAAAGTTTTGCAGAGACACAAGCATTGGCATATGATTGAGACAAGTGGAGGGAACTGGTCATATGTTCAGCAGCACAGTGCCTCAATGACCACACTAGGTCAAGAGACTGATGATGAATAAAAACAAGAAAACAAATCATTGATTTTTATGGAAGAGTTATATGACAAACTTTAATAATCCATACACCTTTATGCATAAGGCATAATTTAGTGCAAAAAAAAGTAATTATTAATTATTTCTCCAAAAGCATAATGGCTGGCAAATATGTTGATGCCTGTGTGCCAGACATAACTATATACTGCCATAAAGTAGACATTGTAGCGATATGCCTGATTTTTTAAAAGCTACATTAAAAATTCAAATCACACACACACGAATCCACCCTTAAAATGATAAAATAGAAGCATATTCTGATTGGCTGCTTCTAGTAGTACTGTTATAATTGTCTATTTTGTATGTGTGTGTGTGTGTGTGATTAGGATTTTTAAAATCTTAATATGCGCTGATTTTGTCCACATGCTTCTCATGAAGTAAATGAACAATATTTTTCATTACTATATACTCTCATTTAGACCAAGAGATGTTAACCTTTTCTTCTTAATGAAATTAACCCTTGAGGATTTTGCTGTTTGCGCATACATACATACATACATACATTACATACATACATATATAAAGATCTTCTACATATGTATTACTAAAGTATTCAGTTCTGTAGCTCTGATTGTAGCTTTAACTTGCTTTTTCAATTTATGTGTTTTCTTCTCATATATGATCTCCTGTCTATGCTGTTATTGTTCATATTTTAGTCTTGTAATATATAATATATATGATCTCCTGTCTATGCTGTTATTGTTCATAATTTAGTCTTGTAATATATAATATATATGTTCTCATGTATATGCTGTTATTGTTCATAATTTAGTCTTGTAATATACAATATATATGTTCTCCTGTCTATGTTGTTATTGATCATAATTTAGTCTTGTAATATATAACATATATGTTTCATTTTATGCTGATCTTATGTGTGCTCTCTGTATGCATGTGCAAAATGTAGGCAACAAATTCAAGTACTTTTCAAAGATTAAAAAAATGGAGTTATCCTTCCAATTCTGTTTTAAATGCCTTTTTATTATGGCAGATGGCACATGCAAGCTTTCAATGCTTATACTGACCCTGGTTTATCAATGTAAAGGTTTAAATACATGTAAAAAAAATTAATAGTGATATCTTGACCCTTTGAACCAGACAGGCCTGTTTACCGGCCGGTTGTAACGGTGTATATACCCGAAAGGCCGGTATACCGGCCTAGCTATCTACCGTCATAACCCGAAAGGCCAGTATAAATGGCATAGCTATCTACCGTCATAACCCGAAAGGCCGGAATACCGGCCTGTGTTATGTTATTCGCTAGATGGTCAGTGAAATATAGAAAAAATATGAAAAATATGAAATATGAAGAAATTTCGAGACAGTTTGTTACATAGTCATAGTAATAAAAAGCATTTTATAAGCATGTTTGAAAAGAGACAATTTGATATTTGCTGTTATATCATAGTGGATTATCATTCTAAGGCATAATATTACTTTTATTTTGCAAAATTTTACTTTTTATAAAATTGTCAAAAATTGCCAGGGAGGCTCGGGTTATTGTGCCGAAATATGGGGGAGATAAAGGTTCAAAGGGTTAAATGATTTTGGAGTTTTGCCCCAGAAACAAAAGTGTGGATATATGTACAGATGAATGGACAGTGGAAAACTAATAAAATTATGGATCAGTTGTATAGTGAATAGTAAAAAGCACTATAAACCACTAGTATAATATATTAGCATAATATACATATCACTACTAAAATGTATGTACAAGTTTCATAAAGAGATCTTGAATGGTTTTGAAGTGCTGCTTTTGAAACGAAAGAGTGATTGCTTTTGAAACGAAAGAGTGATGAATGGATAGATCAATAAATGGACAATGAAACACAATAATAATGTTATAAAAATCTGTGATTGAGATGCAATAATACTGTTATATAACACTGAATAAGACCATAATAATGCTATATAACACTGTAATTAAGACATAATAATAGTTGTATAATAATATTGATGAGACAATAATGCGGTTATATAAAACTGAATGAGACAATATTGTTGTTATATAACACTGTGAATGAGACCATTATTGCTGTTATATAACACTGTGAATGAGACCAATATTGCTGTTACATAACACTGTGAATGAGACCAATATTGTTGTTACATAACACTGTAAATGAGACCATTATTGCTGTTACATAACACTGTGAATGAGACTATTATTGCTGTTACATAACACTGTGAATGAGACCATTATTGCTGTTACATAACACTGTGGATGAGACACAATAATCCTGTTATATAACTATAAATGAGACAAATGAGATACACTAATGCTATTATACAACACTGAATGAGACGTAATATTCCTGTTATATAACACTGAATGAGAAACAATAACGATGTAATATAGCACTATGAACAATCCAATAATGCTATTATAAAACTGTGAATGAGACCAACTAATAATGTTATATAGCTAATGAGACACAGTAATGTGGTTATATAACATGATGAATGAGACACAATACTGCTGTTATCTAACACTGTGAATGAGAAACAATACTGCTGTTGTATAACATAATGAATGAGACACATCACTGTTGTAAAATAACGCAAGACACAATAGTGCTGTTATATAACACTATGAATAAGACAAAATGCTGCTGTTATATAACACTATGAATAAGACACAATATTGCTGTTATATAACACTATGAATGAGACAAAATGCTGCTGTTATATAACACTATGAATAAGACAAAATGCTGCTGTTATATAACACTATGAATGAGACAAAATGCTGCTGTTATATAACACTATGAATAAGACACAATATTGCTGTTATATAACACTATGAATAAGACAAAATGCTGCTGTTATATAACACTATGAATAAGACACAATAGTGCTGTTATATAACACTATGAATAAGACACAATATTGCTGTTATATAACACTATGAATGAGACAAAATGCTGCTGTTATATAACACTATGAATGAGACACAATATTGCTGTTATATAACACTATGAATAAGACACAATATTGCTGTTATATGACACTATGAATGAGACACAATATTGCTGTTATATAACACTATGAATGAGACAAAATGCTGCTGTTATATAACACTATGAATAAGACAAAATGCTGCTGTTATATAACACTATGAATGAGACACAATATTGCTGTTATATAACACTATGAATAAGACACAATATTGCTGTTATATAACACTATGAATGAGACACAATATTGCTGTTATATAACACTATGAATGAGACACAATATTGCTGTTATATAACACTATGAATAAGACACAATACTGCTGTTATATAACACTATGAATAAGACACAATACTGCTGTTATATAACACTATGAATAAGACACAATATTGCTGTTATATGACACTATGAATGAGACACAATATTGCTGTTATATAACACTATGAATAAGACACAATATTGCTGTTATATGACACTATGAATGAGACACAATATTGCTGTTATATAACACTGTGAATGAGACACAATATTGCTGTTATATGACACTATGAATGAGACACAATATTGCTGTTATATAACACTATGAATGAGACAAAATGCTGCTGTTATATAACACTATGAATAAGACACAATATTGCTGTTATATAACACTATGAATGAGACAAAATGCTGCTGTTATATAACACTATGAATAAGACACAATATTGCCGTTATATAACACTATGAATAAGACAAAATGCTGCTGTTATATAACACTATGAATAAGACACAATATTGCCGTTATATAACACTATGAATAAGACAAAATGCTGCTGTTATATAACACTATGAATGAGACAAAATGCTGCTGTTATATAACACTATGAATAAGACACAATATTGCCGTTATATAACACTATGAATAAGACAAAATGCTGCTGTTATATAACACTATGAATAAGACAAAATGCTGCTGTTATATAACACTATGAATGAGACAAAATGCTGCTGTTATATAACACTATGAATAAGACACAATATTGCTGTTATATAACACTATGAATGAGACAAAATGCTGCTGTTATATAACACTATGAATAAGACACAATATTGCTGTTATATAACACTATGAATGAGACAAAATGCTGCTGTTATATAACACTATGAATAAGACAAAATGCTGCTGTTATATAACACTATGAATAAGACACAATATTGCTGTTATATAACACTATGAATAAGACACAATATTGCTGTTATATAACACTATGAATAAGACACAATATTGCTGTTATATAACACTATGAATGAGACACAATATTGCTGTTATATAACACTATGAATAAGACACAATATTGCTGTTATATAACACTATGAATAAGACACAATATTGCTGTTATATAACACTATGAATGAGACAAAATGCTGCTGTTATATAACACTATGAATAAGACAAAATGCTGCTGTTATATAACACTATGAATGAGACAAAATGCTGCTGTTATATAACACTATGAATAAGACACAATATTGCTGTTATATAACACTATGAATAAGACAAAATGCTGCTGTTATATAACACTATGAATAAGACACAATAGTGCTGTTATATAACACTATGAATAAGACACAATATTGCTGTTATATAACACTATGAATGAGACAAAATGCTGCTGTTATATAACACTATGAATGAGACACAATATTGCTGTTATATAACACTATGAATAAGACACAATATTGCTGTTATATGACACTATGAATGAGACACAATATTGCTGTTATATAACACTATGAATGAGACAAAATGCTGCTGTTATATAACACTATGAATAAGACAAAATGCTGCTGTTATATAACACTATGAATGAGACACAATATTGCTGTTATATAACACTATGAATAAGACACAATATTGCTGTTATATAACACTATGAATGAGACACAATATTGCTGTTATATAACACTATGAATGAGACACAATATTGCTGTTATATAACACTATGAATAAGACACAATATTGCTGTTATATGACACTATGAATGAGACACAATATTGCTGTTATATAACACTATGAATAAGACACAATATTGCTGTTATATGACACTATGAATGAGACACAATATTGCTGTTATATAACACTGTGAATGAGACACAATATTGCTGTTATATGACACTATGAATGAGACACAATATTGCTGTTATATAACACTATGAATGAGACAAAATGCTGCTGTTATATAACACTATGAATAAGACACAATATTGCTGTTATATAACACTATGAATGAGACAAAATGCTGCTGTTATATAACACTATGAATAAGACACAATATTGCCGTTATATAACACTATGAATAAGACAAAATGCTGCTGTTATATAACACTATGAATAAGACACAATATTGCCGTTATATAACACTATGAATAAGACAAAATGCTGCTGTTATATAACACTATGAATGAGACAAAATGCTGCTGTTATATAACACTATGAATAAGACACAATATTGCCGTTATATAACACTATGAATAAGACACAATATTGCTGTTATATAACACTATGAATGAGACAAAATGCTGCTGTTATATAACACTATGAATAAGACACAATATTGCCGTTATATAACACTATGAATAAGACAAAATGCTGCTGTTATATAACACTATGAATGAGACAAAATGCTGCTGTTATATAACACTATGAATAAGACAAAATGCTGCTGTTATATAACACTATGAATGAGACAAAATGCTGCTGTTATATAACACTATGAATAAGACACAATATTGCTGTTATATAACACTATGAATAAGACAAAATGCTGCTGTTATATAACACTATGAATAAGACAAAATGCTGCTGTTATATAACACTATGAATGAGACAAAATGCTGCTGTTATATAACACTATGAATAAGACAAAATGCTGCTGTTATATAACACTATGAATAAGACAAAATGCTGCTGTTATATAACACTATGAATGAGACAAAATGCTGCTGTTATATAACACTATGAATAAGACACAATATTGCTGTTATATAACACTATGAATGAGACAAAATGCTGCTGTTATATAACACTATGAATAAGACACAATATTGCTGTTATATGAGACACAATACTGCCGTTATATAACAATATGATTGAGACACAATACTGCTGTTATATAACATGATGAATTAGACACAACATTGCTGTTATATAACATTGTGAATGAGTTACAATAATTCTGTTATATAACAAGATTATGACAACTGCCAAGTAAAAATATGAAATTGAACTAATAAACAACCATATGTATTTATTTAAAACTTTTGGGCAGCGTTTCTATCAGACAAATAATACAAGATTGTATGTTGATCATCTATTCCAGCTGTGCTCAAGTCAAATGTTTACATAGGCCAGAATCGACTTGACTGGAACTATGCAAGCTGCAGTCCAAAATATTTACTATAATAAAAGCATAAATATACATGCATAAAGTAAGGATACAGTTTGCAGTCCACACAAAATGGGTCAGCAGGCTGTATAGAGAGATATTAAAAGGATCTAAAAATAAGTACCTGGTCCAATTTTTTCTGTAATTGGTGTTTTACATTGTATACATCTTTTCATCTTGATACAACAGTCCTGACATGCTATAATATGTCCACATGGCTCAAAGCGCACAACGGCTAGTTGCTCTGAACATACCATGCACTCCACCTCTGTGTGGATGCAATCTTCTTCTATGCGGCCTATGGCACTGAAAACATAAATATTGTAAATATGTGTACTCAGTTACTCCTAGTAAAAAATGATAATTTATTCTTTAAAACTGATTATAAACAATTTATATCCATTAGCTTTATGTTTTCATATTTCAATAATTTTAAAATATTTCATTTTCTCATTGTTATTGTAATATATTTTCAATATTCATAACAAAAGAAAATGTCTTAGTAAAGGTAAGTAATTGTAAATTTATATTATTCTTGCTATGTTCTGAAGACTGAATTAACAAATTAGCCAAACATTGCTTGCATAAATTTTCTACTCTCTAAGCCAAAAAACAAACAGCAAGAACAGATGGGGTCCCCGAGTGGTCTAAACCGCTTTCCGTTACAGATCACTGCCATTTCACCTCTGTCTGCGTGGGTTTGAGTACAAGATTCGGCTTATGTAGTTATGTTAGAAAGCTTGCCAATAGCTTCTCGTGGGTCGGTGGTTCTTTCCAGGAGGTTTTCAGGGTTCTTCCTCCACAAATAATACTGGCTGTCACGTATAGCCTATCGTGTACTGAAAAATGGCATTAAACTCTACAACAACAACATGAAGAAGAACAGATGCAACATTTTATACCAAGTAGAGTCCAAATGCAAATAACACACCCTGAACTGCCATCACATAATGTGCTGGAAGATAATGGTCTATGTTGTTTGTTTTAAAACTAAAGGGAACATATCAAGAAAATCGGATTCAAGTCTGCAGAAAAGCGGAATTTCACTTTAAAACGGAGAAAAATCATGTCTGCTTATAGCTGTAATTTGAAGAGTTTATGGCCCAAACCAGAATATTTTTTGAGGTATTATAATAAAAGGATCAAAGGTGCAAGTATTTAATTTAAAATCAGAAGCCTATGGCATTGGTGAGATAAAAAGGAAAGACAGACCAAACGTTATTTAGGAAGAAACACCCGTGTACTATGATGTATATCTATACTAATATAAGTACTTTATTTCTTTATTTAACGTACATTTTTCATCATTTGTATGACATCTTCCTATGTAAGTTTAATTATAATAGTACCGAATGTATATTTGACAAATATATAAAAGAAAGCATTATTGCATAAAACTTTCTTTTTCTTTATGAATCTATATCTGTGTTGTTATCTTTTGTGCATGATTGAGGGTTGTGGAATTAATACCTACCTACTAAAAATCCACTAGCTAAAAAATATTACAACATATTCAACAATGCTTGGAAATTAGAGTTTCAATCAGTGCAGGCAAGTAGCAAAGGTCCTGCATTTGCATTGTGTTTCATGCAATGTGGCTTTTTGGATAACAGTCAAACATAGCAGCCACATGTTCAAATTTAAAAATGGTTTTCTGAACAAATATCATACAGTGAATATTTTTTCTTCAGAGACAGCTTTAATTCACAGTCAAAAATAGACAGAGATTTAAAACTATACCTTCTAATGCTGGCACAACAGACTACTTTTATTTCTGCTGCAAAAACACAACTTTTATCACCATCCAGCAAATAAAATTGTTTGAACCATCAACAATAATGATAACACTGATCTAATTTGACATACTGGCAACTTCTGAGTTACCTGACATGAATATGAAGTACAAGTTGTTGTTGTAGGGTTTAATCCCATTTTTCAGCACAAGATAGGCTATACATGGCAGCCAGTTTAAATGGCAGCGGAAGAGCCTGGAAAACCCTCGAAAAGAATCACCAACCCACAAGAAGCTACTGGCAAGCTTTCTCACATACCCACATTGGCCGAATCTGAGACTCGAACCCATGCAGACAGAGGTGAGATGGCAATGATCTGTAATGGTGAGCACTTTTGACCACTCAGCTAGAGTACAAGAAAAGAAATGTTGGCACATCAATTTACTTGAGATTCCTTTATCTAATCATAACCTTCACCATCAAGAAAACATTTAGCTAAATTAGGCAATCACTGTAGATATAAGCCATTGACAACATTAAGGAAGGAAGAAGCCACTACTTAGTTAGGAAATAACTGACAGCTGACCACTCAAGACAATTATATAGGAAATTTGTTTGGGAATAATTGGAAATGCCATTGTGAACATGTGACTGCTGAATAAAGGAGACTTGTTAGACAAGTTTTACTGTATAAGGGGGAAGAAATGATATCCACGGACAAATGCAGACACCACTGCATAGCAGAAATCCAGACCAGAAATTACTGAGAACCTATTAAATGTGAAAATGAACAACCACATTTAAGAATTGGACACCAGGCAGTACATTTGCAAAGGACGATAAAAATGCTAAATAGATTTTATACAAAATCTTTGCAAGATATATGTGATTACCAGACTGGTATTAATTAATATCATAAGGCTGTCATTGGAATCTGATTTATGATTAACACATGTTGTTTTATTATGGTTCAAAAATATCGGTTATTGTAAAAATTGCATTTGTTTTCAATCACTATAAAGTGTGCAAAATTTATATCAATACAAAATCCTTCTGATTTAGAATTCAATCTACTTATCCCAATTCTGAATTTTGATGTTATGATTTAATTACATTTATGCAACTTGTGCTATTCCAGTATGAATAACTTAACATACTGAGAGAGTTAGTACAGCAAATAACTGCATATATATATTTTTTCATTTCACAGGAAGACTACAACTTCCTTTTCAGATATTATTACATTGATAAGTGTGTATAACTGTATACATTTTGCAATTTATCATGATAAAAAAGTTTAAATGGTGTTCTAAATCTATACAGTCCTACCCGTTTATCTCGACATCCTTGGGCCCGAGGAAATATTGTCGACATAGGTGGATGTCGAAATAAGTGTTGAGGGGGGGGGGGGGGCTGGCTGAAAAAAGATAAATTTAAAATTTGTTAGCAAAGGGTGACCCGTCGTCAGTGAATAGCATTTACAATTTGAGAAAAAAAATTGGAAATTTTGAGTACATGAAGACAAATTACATTTTGGTTACCTTTGCGTAATAAAATCCAAATAAAAATATTGCATTGATCACATCCTGATACGAACAACATCACGATATTCAACGTCGGCATTAACACATGGTTGAGTTGTCAGTTACATGCTTCATGTAGATGTACTTAAATTGGCCTCGATTTTGGTCAGTCTGTTCCCATCTTATTGAGGCTATCAAGGGGATGGGGCTATTCATAGGGAAATGAAAAACTGTCAAGAGTACATGCATTCTCCACAAATACTTTTGTATCCGATGTTATGACGAACATTAAAGCGACTGCACCAACCACTAGTTGCAGTGAAGTTCTCCACACTAAGCTTTTTCGATAATGCTTCATTGAACCATTTAGATGCTTCCTCCACATCTTCAAATGTAGCAGTCTTGCTTCTTCCTTTGGGGAGCGCAGTTACCTTCAACTTAGTCTTTCTTTATAGACTCTGCAGCTTTCATCCTTCCTGGACGTGTTATTTTTAAATGAAAAAGTTTCACAGACCTCTTTGCGAGATGTTCATCCCTTAACTTCATTAACAGCCAGATATTTAGTTTCCAAAGACGGTAAATTTAATTGGCGTTTTACCCTTCTGCTGGTAGCCATCGTAAATGTAAATAAAGTTAAAAACTAAACTCTCACAGCGAAAATCACCGATCACTTTCAAAGGTCTCGGAAACGCGTAATCCGTATTTTCATGCAATTTTTATATATGGGATTCAGAAAATCACGTATACAGGAGTCCTCTGTATGCATCAAGTTCCTGGACGGCAAATTTAAAGGCTTGCTAGTCCTGCTTCGACCACCTGTTGATTGGGAAATTGTGTTCATCAATTGATCCTTTTCGCTGTGCTGATATATTTACAATCAGAAAATTCAGTGGCTGAAAGACCCACAGATGTACATACTGTCATTGTAAGAGTACATTTGAAGAACATGACCCACAAGCTAGGCGGCAAGATCAAAGACTTAACTAGTTGCAGAGTGGTGAGAAAATGTGCTGCTATGGTTTTTTTTTTTTTTTTTTTATCTGACCGCGACATTAAAGCCTGGTGGCAAGATCAACTAATTGTTGAACAAAGTATTGGTCTTAATTGGCAGCTTGTCGACATAAACGTTTTGAAAACAAAGGATTTGTTCAAGCTGGGACCAAGGGCTTCTGTCGACATATACGTTTTTCTTTTATCTTGACGTCGACATATACATGACAATTTGATAGAAATAGTAGACCATGGGACCAAGACATTGATTTTTTGTCGACATAGGCGGCTTGTCGAGATAAGCGATGTCGATATAAACGGGTAGGACTGTACAATAAATGCTGTTGCACATTCTTTTACATTTTATTTATTACTAGCTCACTTCTCATGCAAATTTGGTATGGTAATAGTAATAGAAACGGAAAAACTTTCTCATGATGAAACTGAGATGGACGTGACATGTTTCACTTACGTTGCAGTTGCAAACTGTCGGACCATCTCATCTACCCGAGGGTCAGTAATGAGTTCCAGGGGGGTCTTATTCTGGTGGTTTTTGTGGATCAAACTGGCCCCTTGCTGGGCAAGGTAACATGCAAGGGCAACCCCATTTTGATCATCTGATTTTGATAGTCCCAACTGACTCCGGATCTGAAATGACAAGTCAAGGAGGCATGATAATGTCTTCCAAATAAATATGTACCAAGTAACCTGCTTTTTCTCTAGACAACAATATTTTTTCACCAGTGTACAAGTGTATGCAAAATTGTTTTGGAAAGCTACAGTAACCTAATTTTTTACAGTCAGTAATATCCTTCAGCAAAGGTGAATTAATCTAAATTGTTGTGGAAAGCTACAGATACCAACTTTATCCCTTTTTTCCAGGGTTATTAATATCCCTTCAGCAGTGTATACATGTGCGCAAAATTTGTGGAGTCCCCTTTTCCTACAGTCAGTAATAAATCTTAAGTAGTGCATAAATGTAAGCAAAAAATGTTAAAATCCACAGCAACCTACTTTCTCTAGTCTGTAATATCTCTTCAGCAGTATGTCAGTGTATGCCTAATTTCTTGTGGAAATGGCAAAAATTTGTGATTCTCTAAATTGCAAAAGAAAATTTGCTTCCAGTTTTCTTTCTTGTATTAAACTGGTTTTAAAAATATGAATTTCTTTTGCTGGAAATAGTACAATACAAGATATATTTAAAAGTGTTTCTTGTGTAAATTTAAACAAAATTATAATATAGAACATGTCTCAAACAGGATAATATTTACAGAAGGCCAAGTTAAAAATTAAGAACTAATTTTTTTGTATGACACAATTAACAGTTTCAGCTAATAATATGCAAAATACTTATTGTTATCTAATATTTTCCTTATGACACATAAAATTACTGCGAACCCTCCCAACTCCACTTTTTCCATATCTCCCCCCCCCATATTTGTTACTTAAAGACAATGTGCCACAATGCCTGTGTAATGAACTTTGAACACAAAATTTAGCTGAAGTTAGTAAAGTTTTAACATATTGGCCATAGTGACCTATCTACTTCAACAGTGTTATAAAGTAGGATATGTAAATTGAATACAATAACCTGTTCATAATGTAAAATGTATATCACAGTGACCTAATTTTGCTGTACAGGTGTGTTACTAATAGAGATGCATACAATCATCTAGCTTAATGATTCAAGTATGAACAGTGCTTAAAGTAATAAACTTGTGGATTACAGTAACCAACTATTCTGATGTGGGTTATAATAGTCACCAATATGCATCTCTACACCAGTTCATGATTCCAAATATAATAATATGTCTATATAAACTTGTAGTCCTGAAGTGAATGCAAACACTTACAAGATATAATAAAGTACATGTACATACAAAGTTAGCCCTCCAGACAGCTTTTCTGGTGATAATTACTATGAAACCCACATCAAACAGTTGATTTAGGCAAAGAACAAGGGAAAAAAATCAATTATTTCAATGCAGTGAGGTTGTATATATGTATATACATGTATGTGCAGACACAAATACCAAGGTAGTACAATAGTTATGCCATGCTTTGTATAGATAAGCTAAAAACATGTGCATCGTGCATTTAACAAATAACATGTTAACAAGTGTTTACTTGTGCTCATTGAATGCTAATGTATAAAGTATGTAAGAAACATGTAAAGTATATAAAAATTACAATGTTTCTGTAAAAGTACTTTCTAATTTCGACGTTAATTTTAACTAAAATTTTACTACAGATATTTTCTCCAAAAGGCTATTATTCCTTATATATACATGCTGAAAAATATTTTCATGCGCACTAAACTTCATGTTTTTTTTCTACAAAATATATTTTATTAGTACTACAGTTGTGATTCTGGGCTATAATATTCATGGTGACATATATGTTCATATACGAATCGGATCAAATTGCAAACTTTACAGACCCAGATATGCCACTGCATTGATATATGCACTTTTTTAAAGGTGTAATCAGTAGAACATACAACAAAGACCCTGATCTGCTAGTAAATTATGCACTGCCACATCATGGTCTCTGTTTTTAAAAGTTGAAACTCATTTATATACTGTATATATGAAGTACCCCAAAACGGGCACACCATGAAAACTGGTGCCATACCATAACTAATTTCTTAGCATTATCTTCATGAAAACTGGTGCCATACCATAACTAATTTCTTTGCATTATCTTCATGAAAACTGGTGCCATACCATAACTAATTTCTTAGCATTATCTTCAGTAGCTCTACTTAAATTATCTGTATGTAAAATATATAATTCTTTTTAAAAAAAACAACAAACCAATGGATGGGAAGATATTTTCACTCAATTTCCAATTTAAAACATGTTTCTGGTAGGTGAAAATATGTTTTACTTGGAATTCATCCATATCCCTGTACAAAGGTTCTAATCTTAATGACTTCCAGTTTATCTGAAATAAAATTTTGATCAGGAAAAAGACAAGAACCCATACTTTTCAGGAAATGAATTTCTTGAAGAATTAAAATCTGTGCTGTTTCAGGATTCTCCTTGTCAGTTAAGAGAAGCAGTCTGAATAAATAACATCTATTCCAATGAATACATGTCAAGTCAATGCTGGTTAATCCTGGCAATGATTAAATTACATATAGAAAAGACAACACAACTTACAGATTCCAACATAGGAGAGTCCTCTTTCTCTGTAGCAATACTGTGTCTCATCAGGGATAAGTGTAGACATGTGTCACCATCTTCGTCTTCCACATTAACATCAGCACCACGTGCAACCAAAAGCTCAAGGATTCCCACATGACCCTGGGAGACTGCTAACAGGAGTGGTGTCTGTTGACGATTGTTCCTAATCTCTATATCAGCCTGACCCTGCAGCAATGGTACTTGGTATACTTTCACATTATTGCTTTGTGGTTGCATCAATTTTCATAAATTTACAAAAATAATACTTTTCAAACGAAAATAACTTTATTGTCCATGGAAAGGGTTTCCACAGATGTACTTCTTTGTTAAGTCTTTAAATCTTGCAGCAGCCTTAAATCTATGAAAATTGGTACCTTGCTCTCCAAATTATGGTAACATTCAAAGTGACATATTTACGGAGGACATCCCCCCTTCCCCCGCATATGTCTTATCTTCCTTAAATTCAAGATTTGTGTTCACTAGATATATCTGAATATAAAAATATCTCAATATGAACATTCACTGATATTTCGTATGTTTTTAATTTGAATTGAGTTATTCCTGATAATGTAAGAAAATTCCTGCTCGTGGAAACAAGCTGTCATTAACACTTTGTTAGGATGGTGTAATTATTTCCAAAGCCATGTATTCTACTTAGATGCTGAAGAATGCATGAACTTAAATATTACAAAACTCACATATTTCAAAACTTAAAATTTTTCTGAAAACTCTTCAGTTTAAACTTTTTTTAAATGTGAAATTAACCTATTTTGGCAGAATAATAATTCATATTTTGTATGGTTAATTGTGGCAATTAGCAGTGAAGTCCACTGCTGATGTCCACATAACATGTAATCATGTGATACATTGACCACAAAAATAAAAAAAAGTAATGTAAACACTATTTTAGCATTAATAAATTGTAGCAAATTTTTAACTGGTGCATGAGAGCAACAGAAATTTTAGTGAATTAATGACAGATGAAATTATACATTTTCAGTACAAATTTTACATATTTAAACACAAAAAACACTGACAAATTAAGTGTTATTTTATTACAAAGGGAATTCTCAAAAATCACCTACGATGAACAGCTGCCAACAGTGACGGTTTGTCAAGCCCAATTAGTGACAAAATATCAGATAAGAAATTTGAACATTCTCAGTCTGTGTGCCTGCTTGTTAGTATTAAGTACAGTGCTTACAGTGAATACTTACATCCTCTCCCAGCAACAACTTCCAGAGCTGTCTGTCCAGGTAGATATGCATACTTATACTGTAAACATCTTTTTACAAATAAATACTTAGCAGGCACACAATTATTAAGCTTGCTAAAATTCTACAACTAGACAGTATTTCTGTTACTCATGTTTGATTATTGGTGTAAATAATGCATAACTTGAAAAACAATTAATCAAGACAGACCAGGTTATGATACATGACTTAAACAATTTGTCTTACTGTAACAAGGAGTGTATTAGTCACATCTCGATGTCCATTTAATGCAGCTAGATGCAGTGCAGAGAAGCCATCATCTTTCTTCATATCCACAATTTGTCTACATTTCTGAAGAATTTTCTCTGTAGCACTGAAAATCAAGGCAAACACGACATTTGGTTCAATGCAGACCACAATGGATTGATTAATATCTGAACCATTTTTAAGGCTACCTACAATATATGAATGAAGACTTGAGAATAAGGAAATGTTTAAATAAATTATATTTCTCCAAAAATATCCAATCACATAAAATTTAGGAAATAACATCTGCTACCTCCAAATATGATTCTCTGAAAGAATAAATGTTTTTTTCCATCTATATATAAAATAAATGAAGGGTAGTAAATGCGCCTTGCCACACCTGCTCTTATACAGGATGTTTAAAAGAAGGCATCTTGGGGAAGGGTGGGAAGGATTGATAGAAATGTGATGAGGTTAGTATTACTGGAAAAACATTTACTAAAATATTTCCTTTCTCTATCAATTAAATTCTCTCTATCCATGTCAACCTTTAGGAGTGGGATGACATCGCGACTAAAAGAGGATGAAAGTTTTTAAACATGAAGGCAGCACAGCAAGAGATTATGCATTTAGATTTGCCCAAGACAGATATAATCTGGAATCCGCTTCCTCATTATTGCCTTATATGTAAAAGATTTCTGGGCGAATCCAATATAAGTTGCAATGTCATGTCTGGGACTGATGTTGTTCTGTTAAAAATGGCGTATGGCAACAATATGAGCAGCTACCAATGGTCCAACAAGGTTTATTTCTCTCCTTTGCAGGGACATGTCACATAAATAGAAGCGGCTGAATGCTAACTGAGCTGTCCAGCCAACTGACTTCACTACATCTCAAACTGAGACAGTATGTTCAAAGGCCTGGCTTGTGCAATTGCATCTCATTAGCCAAGATCATTACAAGTAATACCTGAGATTTTAAAGTAAGCCAATCTATTAACCACTTAAGCCAAGTACCAGCACTTGTGGAATTATGTCTTGCTTTCCAAACAAAACTGGTAGGAAGAGCCTTTGACAGCCACCATAGATGTTCTGCATTTGCCTCTGACAATGGAGGCACCCATAAAACAAATGTTTACCGGTTTAAATTTTCACTTGCACTGTCACTCGAACTGAGAATCCATTGCAAAGACCCTCCACTACGTTTCAGCATTGTAGTAGGTTGAAAAGTTGAAATTCGTAGTGTATACAATATCTATCTTTTCTGGTGAATTTATTCATATTCTATTTACTGCTGATCATTATTGTCCTTATGATATCAATTGGTAACACATGTAAGTTTCACACATGTACATGCGTTGCATTCATAAACTTTGACTTTTTAATGCATCTCTTGTAATCATCTTGGTAACATGAATTCACTTAATGAATAGTTTATTTGTTGTGTGCACTTGTTTTTTTCTATCATTTCAGAGATGTCAAGCAAGAGCAAGAAATAAAAGTGCTTTATAGTTGCTGATGATAATCACAAAATGTGTCTTGCCTGCACAAAATGTACATCATCACACCCAAGCTGCATGTATAATTTTGTGGGCAAAAGACATGGTCCAGTGCCTCAAAACACCTTGACAGGCCAAGAAAAAGGGCACATTTGAAATCTCCCAGACATGAAGTTTTAAGTGTCCATACACTCACCAATGTTGAAAATACACAGAATCATACATACAGCAATAATTACTTCTTATTCCAATGAAGCTATATCAATTAATTTCACACAAGTACGATAAAAATCATGGATGATACGCAAAATACAATGAACTGTGTCATTAATATTGTCATTGAGAAAGTTTGAAAAAAACTTGTCTAACCCAGTTGGGCAGCCCCAGGGCATAAGTCCCGACCCCGACTGATGCATGGACATAGTGAAATTGAAACAGGGTGTGTGGGATTACATTCCAACTCTGCCAACTCCCTGGGTCAACATATCATGTATTGTACAACATGTTCTGTTCTGAACGCTAAACAACTTGTTGTGCTATCTGCCCATTTAGTGTACAGCTTTTACAGGTGTATTCCATCTTTTTGGACAAATAAATCCACACCACTTGGTAGCTCTAATGGTGATGTCAGGGTTTGTCCAGCCAGTCTGACCATATGCATGATGCCAACATGCAGCACACCATCATCTCAACTGGTGCTGCCCCTTCAGTTATCCGATCTAGTTCATCTTACTCCTCTATCCACAAGTCCTCCAAACTGGCCACACTCTGTGCTAGATACGACACCACTAGCTCAACTAGCATATCTGGAAGGGGGCCCCCAAGTGGCCTAAAGCGCTGTCCATTACGGATCACTGCCATCTCACCTCTGTCTGCGTGGATTAGAGTCTAAGATTCGGCAAATGTAGTTATGTGAGAAAGCTTGCCAGTAGCTTCTCATGGGTCAGTGGTTCTTTCCAGGTTTTATCTCCACCAGTAATACTGGCCACCATGTATAGCCTATATTGTGCTAAAAAATGGCATTAAACCATAAAAAAACAAAACAAAACATATCTGGAAGGTTAACATTGTGCATGATGATGAGATATCATCCTCACTATGCTACTAAATGCTATATCCCTGGACACAGGGAATTCAGGAAGACAACCCATCTTTAAGTTAAGGTGGTGACATGGACTTACCTAAACATTCTGATCTTACCAAGAAATCAAGTTATTTTTAGGCAGCAGTCAATGATACTTTGCATTTGTCTAAATGTCCATGGAGAAAAGTTAAGAATCAGGACCTGTCCATCACACCAAGATGATGTCAATAACTATGCTTTTTTTTTTTTTCATGGAGACTTACCAGTTATTTCCCTTCAGAGCTGCATGATGTAGAACATTAAAGCCTCTTTTGTTTCTCAGTGTAAAATCTATCCCAGGAAAGTTGATAAGCAGATCTATAATCTCCAGATTGTCTTTGCCAATAGCATCATGGAGTGCCGTGTCTCCATATGCATCCTGTAATGACATGCAAGTGTTAAATGGGCCTAAAAATAGATTTTGCAAAGTGAAATGTTAACAATAAACCTATTTTAACAAAAAAATATCAAATAAGTTTTAAAATGAAAATGCATTTCCAAAACAACTCTATTGCCTAAGGCAAAACAAAATATAATGCAATGACTGGGAATTTTTTAAAACCAGATTGGATGCTTTTGTGTTCTTGCAACACAACTTTTGGGCATTTCTTTCTTTAAATCGAATTAGATGCTTATGTGTTCCTGCAAAATTGGTCATCCCATTAATATAGTTATAATACTGATAGCCAATTTGAAAGTTAATACTTTTAATACTGATAGCCAATTTGAAAGTTAATACTTTTAATACTGATAGCCAATTTGAAAAGTTAATACTTTTAATACTGATAGCCAATTTAAAAGTTAATACGCTTTTAATACTGATAGCCAATTTGAAAAGTTAATACGCTTATAATACTGATAGCCAACTTGAAATGTTAATACACTTATAATACTGATAGCCAATTTAAAAGTTAATACTTTTAATACTGATAGCCAATTTGAAAAGTTAATACACTTTTAATACTGATAGCCAACTTGAAACATTAATGCACTTATAATACTGATAGCCAATTTTAAAAGTTAATACTTATAATACTGATAGCCAATTTGAAAGTTAATACTTTTAATACTGATAGCCAATTTGAAAGTTAATACTTTTAATACTGATAGCCAATTTGAAAAGTTAATACTTATAATACTGATAGCCAATTTGAAAGTTAATACTTTTAATACTGATAGCCAATTTGAAAGTTAATACTTTTAATACTGATAGCCAATTTGAAAAGTTAATACGCTTTTAATACTGATAGCCAACTTGAAACATTAATACGCTTATAATACTGATAGCTAATTTGAAATGTTAATACACTTATAATACTGATAGCCAATTTAAAAGTTAATACTTTTAATACTGATAGTCAACTTGAAAAGTTAATACTTTTAACACTGATAGCCAACTTGAAATGTTAATACACTTATAATACTGGTGGCCAATTTTAAAAGTTAATAAGCACATACAATAAACCAGATAGTGATACTAAGTTTAACAGAACATTAAAACATCTATCAAGACTACTTTTGTTAACATACGAACTAGTGTTAAGAAACCAATAAAAATTAGTTCTTTGGTTTTGTCTACCTGATTGAAAATCAAATAATATTCAATTAATTTGTCCACAAGATGCATTGCCAAAACTGTGAATATTTTTCAAAAAGATTGAAATCCAAAACCGCGAAGAAAGCACTGGACTGAAGTTTGACCAAAATAAATAACAGACACTTAAAATGAGTAAGAGCTTTTCCATTTAAACATACATGGAACACAGGGAAGGCACATTTTTTGTGTGTAAATATGCTAGGGTACTCAGATTACCCAAAGGGTTCATATGAAAACAATGCAAAATTATAAATGTATCTATTTGGTAATATTCTATATTAAACTTACCTTCCCTGGGTCCCATGCATGTTTTACTGGAACACCCTTATTGCTCATTTCACTATATGACTGATGCTTACCAAAATCAATTTGTAATACTGCACTGTTCCCATTACTGACACAAATCAATATGCCATTATATTAAATAATTAACCATTTGTACAGTAATTATTCATGAAAATGTGGAGAAAATATTTTGGAACTATACCATATTTACTCAATTATAAGTTTTGTCAATCTGCTAATTACTCCTAACAACTTCCACAGACCAAGATCTACTGGCACAATATGCGATGGTAGATCCGGGTCTGTGCAGTTTGCAGCTGAACTAAACTAATAAGTGAGAATATATGGTAGATTTTTCAAAATATAATACAGTAAAATTGTGTAATTTAATCCTTTATAACCAAACAAATAACTAATCATATTAGTTAAGGAGACAATATCTTTTATCATGTGATGTAAGTATTTTTGTATTTTTATTAACTTTTCTTTTAAAATCTGAAAATATGATGAATTAGAACAGTAGTGTGGCATCCACAATATGGGCTACCTGATTATATGGGCTACCTGTATATTGACATTAGCCTTGTGTTTAAGCAGGACCCTGACACAGTCTACATGCTGCTTATTCACGGCCACATGTAGGGCGCTACACTCCCCATTGTTCAGGGCATTTATCTTGGCTTGGTGAACCAACAGAAGTTCAATAACTTCACTCTGATTTCTGAAAAAGAAAAAGCTTTTACTGATAAACACATCCCATGATCACATTTGGAGTAGCTGAAAATATACAAACTGCTTAAGAAAACTTAACAGAATCACTAAAGTATAAAAATTAGGCAAAGTGTCCTACTTTTGGAATGGTTGAGTTAATTTTCATCGAGATGCATCTAAATACCAATTTTCATGAGTGTTGGTGAATCAGTCAAGATACAGAGGGTGTACCAAATAGCTGAAAACATAAATGTCTCTCAAGGTGGAAATTTCAGTCACAGTGACCAGGGACCCTGAGTGGTCTAAAGTGTTCTCTGTTACGGATCACTGCCATCTCACCTCTGTCTCTGTGGCTTTGAGTCTCAGATTTGGCCAATGTGGGTATGTGACAAAGCTTGCGAGTAGCTTCTCGTGGGTTGGTGGTTCTTCCTGGGGTTTTTTCCAGGTTCTTCCTCCACCATTATTACTGGCCGCCATGTATATCGTGTGATGAAAAATGGCGCTAAATAACATCACCAACACAATGACGAAGTTTTTGTAAGGTAGAAATACACATGACATGCAAACTATACTGGAAATATTTTCTAAGGTACTGATGATGTAACAGGTAGCTAAGAATAATAATATCACTCATGCATGAATATATGGCAACAATGGCATATTGATGGTATGGTTGGTTTACTATTCTAACGATGCAACCACATACCACTTTTCAATAAGGCTGCAATGTTTACCAAAACTTGTAAACACGGCAAAGAATACCTGCAATTAACCTGTTTAACAAAACAATTTTAAAAAATCAACCTTGGTCATTATCTACACAGTGGGCCTACAGCTGAAGGCTATTTATATCTATAAATACTTGCAAATCCCCACAGACACATAAGTGTCATTCTTGCTCATAGAAGTGGCAAAAAAGCATAATTTGGGAGTAAAAAGTGTAATCTACATATTACATGCCAAAATAACAGCATATATGAAAAAAAAATACATTTTTACTAATAACCTGGTTCTGTAACTGGTCAAAATTCTTGTCACAAAGGGTAAAATCTATATGGATTAGAACCAGAATACAAACACAAAATGTACTGAACAATTAATTATATTCAGCACTCACTTCAACTAGTCTAGAACTAGTACAACATGTATAAATTATGAATTCTGTGGATAATTATGCCTTACAAGGAACTGTAATATATCAATTATAAATTACATGAATTCAGTGGATAATTATGCATTACAAGGAACAGTAAAAACATTATAGATTATATGGCTTCAGTGGATAATTATGCCTTACAAGGAACAGTAAATACATTATAGATTATATGGCTTCAGTGGATAATTATGCCTTACAAGGAACAGTAAATACATTATAAATTATATGGCTTCAGTGGATAATTATGCCTTACAAGGAACAGTAAATACATTATAGATTATATGGCTTCAGTGGATAATTATGCATTACAAGGAACTGTAATATATCAATTATAAATTACATGAATTCAGTGGATAATTATGCATTACAAGGAACAGTAAAAACATTATAGATTATATGGCTTCAGTGGATAATTATGCCTTACAAGGAACAGTAAATACATTATAGATTATATGGCTTCAGTGGATAATTATGCCTTACAAGGAACAGTAAATACATTATAGATTATATGGCTTCAGTGGATAATTATGCCTTACAAGGAACAGTAAATACATTATAGATTATATGGCTTCAGTGGATAATTATGCCTTACAAGGAACAGTAAATACATTATAGATTATATGGCTTCAGTGGATAATTATGCCTTACAAGTAACAGTAAATACATTATAGATTATATGGCTTCAGTGGATAATTATGCATTACAAGGAACTGTAATATATCAATTATAAATTACATGAATTCAGTGGATAGTTATGCATTACAAGGAACTGTAATATATCAATTTATAAATTACATGAATTCAGTGGTTAATTATGCATTACAAAGAACTGTAATATATCAATTATAAATTACATGAATTCAGTGGATAATTATGCATTACAAGGAACTGTAATATATCAATTGTAAATTACATGAATTCAGTGGATAATTATGCATTACAAGGAACTGTAATATATCAATTATAAATTACATGAATTCAGTGGATAATTATGCATTACAAGGAACAGTAATATATCAATTATAAATTACATGAATTCAGTGGATAATTATGTATTACAAGGAACTGTAATATATCAATTATAAATTATATGGGTTCAGTGGATTTTCTGTTTGTTTGTTTTAGGGTTTAATGCCATTTTTCAGCACACGATAGGTTATACATGGCGGCCAGTATTATTGGTGGAGGAAGAACCCAGGAAAAACCCCGGAAAGAACCACCGACCAATGAGAAGCTACTGGCAAGCTTTCTCATATAACTACATTAGCCGAATCTTAGACTCGAACCGATGCAGACAGAGGTGAGATGGCAGTGATCTGTAAAGTGCTTTAGACCACTTGGTCACTTGGGGCCCCCTGGGTTCAGTGGATAATTATGCCTTACATGTATACATGTTCCTTACAAGGAAATGTAATATATCAATTATAAATTATATGGGTTATGTAGATAATTATGCCTTATAAGGAACTGTAATATATCAAATATAAAGTACATGGGTTCAGTGGATAATTACACCTTGCAAGGAACAGTAAATACATTATAGATTATATGGTTTCAGTGGATAATTATGCCTTATAAGGAACTGTAATGTATCAATTATAAATTACATGGATTCAGTGAATAATTATGCCTTATAAGGAACTGTAATATATCAATTATAAATTACATGGATTCAGTCGATAATTATGCCTTACAAGGAACTGTAATATATCAATTATTTTTACATGGATTCAGTGGATAATGATGCCTTACAAGGAATTGTGCCATGTATGCAACTTCCAGTACCTTTAAAGCAAAGTAAGGATGGGAAAGAAATTCTTAACAATGGACAACACTGCCTCTTATGCACAATGGATCCAAGAAAACTCAAAAGTCAACATATTGGACTTTCAACTCGAAGAGTCCAGCTTGAATCCTGTCCAAATCAGGTTAGGTCTACCCCACTGTATGTCTCTTGGCAAAGAACCATCAATCAAATGCCTCAGCACAATATAAATTTTCATTTGTTGTTACAGGGTTTAATGCCATTTTTCAGTATAAGATAGGCTATACATGTCAGCCAGTATAAATAGTAAAGAATCTGGGAAAATAGCAGAAAGAACCACCAACCCACAAGAAGCTACCAGCAAGCTTTCTCACATACCCACATTAACCGAAACCGAGACAAGAACACATGCAGACAGAAGTGAGACGGCAGTGATCCATAACGGTGAGTGCTTTAGATCACTCTGCCACTTGGAGCCCCAACTTTCATTTGTAAGGTGCCATTCAACTCCAAGCAAATTGCCATAAAGAAAGTGATATCTCCATCTCATAAAGCATGAAAACAAGCAAGATAAAAAGCATTACCCAAACGCAGAGTAATGCAAAGCAGTGTCTCCATCTTCGTCCTGCAGTTCTAGATTGGCCCCATGCAGCATTAATAATTTGACAATGTCCACATGTCCCTGGTGACTGGCAACCTGTAATGCCGTCTTACCGGAACTCATCTGGTCAACCTGCAAAAATAATTAAGCTCAAGTCAAGTTCAAATGTTTCTCTACAAGATAATTTCAAAAGTGTAGTTTTATGTATGCTGAATAAATGATATTAAAAAACATCCTTATATTAATTACTATTTATGTTAATTTTTATGTTACTTGTGTACCCTATTTTACAGCACTTTCAAGTTTTATACTACTTATGCTACCCTTTTGTCCTGTGCTATCTAGTTTTGCACACCCTGTGGTCCAGCACTACTTATATTTATGTTTCAACACATTTAATTTTAAAAATACTTATGCAAGTACCCTATGGTTCAGCATTCTCAATATTTTATATTACTTATGCTAGTACTCTACGACCCAGCATTCTGAGTTTCTATATTATTTATGCTTGTTTCCTAATGATATTGATTATATTAGTTCCCTATGGTCCAGCATTATTCATTTTGTATTACCTATACTAGTTACCTATAGTCAGGCATTATCCATTTTTACCGGTATACTACTTATACTAATTCTATATGGTCCAGTATTATCCATTGTTATACTACTTATACTAGTTGCCTATGGTCCAGTATTATTCATTTTTATACTACTTATACTAGTTCTATATGGTCCAGTATTATCCATTGTTATACTACTTATACTAGTTGCCTATGGTCCAGTATTATTCATTTTTATACTACTTATAATAGTTGTTTATGGTTCAGTATTAACCATATTTATACTACTTATACTAGTTCTATATGGTCCAGTATTATCCATTTTTATACTACTTATACTAGTTCTCCATGGTCCAGTATTATCCATTGTTATACTACTTATACTAGTTGCCTATGGTCCAACATTCTCAATTTTTATGCTGCACATGGTAACATTTTTTCCATACCAACATACAAAATTGAATGTGTAAATTCTAAGCATCATAAGGCACCTCAACAAAAATGTAATCAACAAGCCTGGCTGAAAAACTATCAACCATTGAAAATTTTGCTCCAGAAATTAAAATGTTTATGGGCAGACAGATGTTCATATCGATAGATATATTTCCTGTATTACATACCTGGTTGACAAAAGTGAAATATTCTTCCAAACCTGCTTTAATAGCCCTTTAATTGGCATATGGTATGTAAATGTGCTATATATAAAAAAAATTCAATGGCAAATATTGGATTCTCTTAACAACTTCTGTTATTTCTATCATAATTTATTATGTTGTAGTTTCATGAAGTATCATACCGACAGTCAGTATCATCTATCAAATGTTGTTTTTCTTGCTACAAAAAGTTAAATATGAATGATGGGTTGATAGAATGATGGACAAAACATAACATTATATTGATACTGAAACGAAAAACTAATTGCAAAATGCACACATAGATAATTAGTCTAATAAGTTTCAGAGATATCTCTTAAACAGTTTGAGATTTGCTCCAGAAACAAAATGTGTATACACAGCCAGTTAAGTGGACATTAACAATAACTGCTATAACCGCTCCGGTGGCTTAGTGGTTAGAGCATCCACCACTGAGGTTGTGGGTTCAATCCCTGGCCGAGTCATACCAAAGACTCACAAAATGGTACTAATAGCTGCCTCACTTGGTGCTCAGCATTAAGAGGTTACTGTTAGGACTGGTCAGCCTGGTGTCAGGATAATGTGACTGGGTGGGACATGATGTCTCAGTGCTAGACATCAATAAGCTGCCTGACTGCAGACATCGTAGATAAAACTGAATTTTTTTAAAAAGCTACATTAAAAATCCAACACACAAAAGAAAAGAAAACAGCAAAGGGTCTTGTTCATTTTTCAGACCTTTACAATACATAAGAAATATATTAACCTTCAATATCTCTGAGAATGAAGAAAATCATGCTGGCATAAAGGTTTAAGTTATCTCCCTTTGTAGAATTTGAGTTGTGTACATATAACAGCAGACAGAACAAAACTGACAAGATACTTACTTTATCTGGGAATTTTTTGATAATGTCTTTGACTATATCTGTGTGTCCCTGGGCAGCCTCCCTAACAAGTCGGTCAGGCCCTGATTCTAATGTATGTAGTTCTGCCAGCTCATCTAGAATAGCTGACAAAGAGGCAGCTAAAAGGACAAACAAAAGCAGATGTATAAAAAGTCAAAATAAATTCACTTTTTCTGAGGATAATGGTAAATTCATATCAACTTCACTGAACAAAGTGAAAGAAATTGTCTTGCTTCACATTTTATTTGAATCAAAGAGGACACGAGAACATTAAAGGAAGTTAGCTCATATCAGTGTGCGTGTATTAAATTCAGTTGCAGGTACTTGGATATTAGCCTACAATATATACATGCTTGTAAGTCAAGTCCATCTGCAAACTGCATAATATACAAGCAGATCAGGGTCATTGTAGTTTGTAAAGACTAATCAATAGAACAGACAACATAGACTTTGTTATGCCAACTCATAATGTCATGGCAGATCATGGACAGTGCAGTTTGTAAAGACCAATCAATAGAATAGACAACATAGACTTTGATCTGTCAGCTCATGTCATGGCAGATCATGGTCAGTGCAGTTTGTAAAGACTAATCAATAAAATAGACAACACAGACTTTGTTATGCCAACTCATAATGTCATGGCAGATCATGGTCAGTGCAGTTTGTAAAGACTAATCAATAAATTAGACAACATTGACATTGATTTGCCAACTCATAATGTCATGGCAGATCAGGAACATTGTAGTTTGTAAAGATTAATCAAAAGAATAGATAACAGAGACTTTGATCTGTCAGCTCATGTCACGGCAGATCATGGTCAGTGCAGTTTGTAAAGACTAATCAAAAGAATAGACAACAGAGACTTTGATCTGTCAGCTCATGTCACGGCAGATCATGGTCAGTGCAGTTTGTAAAGACTAATCAAAAGAATAGACAACAGAGACTTTGATCTGTCAGCTCATGTTACGGCAGATCATGGTCAGTGCAGTTTGTAAAGACTAATCAAAAGAATAGACAACAGAGACTTTGATCTGTCAGCTCATGTCACGGCAGATCAGGGTCTATGTTGTTTGCAGTTGGACTTCAATTTTTAAAAGTGAATGCAGATGGCAAGAATCAATGATCTTAAAGTATCAAACAGGCTGAAATTAGTCAACTTTAAACAGGCCTTTACATGAGACACTTTTGTGCTTGGACTCTAGAGATTAAATATTATGACTTAGTCTAAAATGTTTATTAACATCATGCTCATGAAAATTAAAGCATTTGGTGGAAATTAGTGAGTCTCACGTGTTCACAGGCTGAATGTGAATATTCTGTTGCTTTTTTTTAAAAAAAAAAACATGATAAAATTACCTACACCACAAAATACACATATTTAAAGTGGGTAAAATCTATTTGGATTGACAACATTATTGCCAAAATGCTGCAAAATTTGGAGATAAAATGGCACCTTGTGATAACCATATTCTTTAATAAGTGTATTACACTCAAATTAAATTGCATTATCATCAATCTTTTTGTTCATCAATGGCTTAAGTTGACAAATGTTAAGATTTTGCCTTGTAAACATCCACTTAACTTGTGCACAACAGTCATCCAAAAACAAGACCGTACTATCAATGAATGTGTTAGTTACCAAGGGACATCGCAAAAAGGTAATAAGTGATACCATCCCCCTTGGAAATTGAGATAACTGTTGGGGTGGGTGGTTGGGCACAACTGTGCTGTCTAATGGCTGAATACATGTTTTATACATGCTTTAGGAATCATTTTTGGTAATGTGCTTTTTATCAAGATGCTTAATATCTGAAAGACCATTAAATATTCCAACTCCTTTCAAATACCTTCAAATGAACACAAAAATATTGCATATTATGTCACTGCTTTTTGTTGTTATTGATTTTTCTTGTTCCCTGCTTCATATGGTAGATCAAGCAAATATGAACACATAAAAAACAAAGTCCCGAAAGGTGATAAAGTCACTCAAAATGTGCAGAAATTGTAAATAATGCATTCAGCCTGCAGTAGATAAATCCACACAAAAACTTCAAAGGGAATGTTGTATGAGCCTAAAGGAAATTAAAAATGGCTGGACTGTCAGGGGATGAACTATACAACATGTACTCTGTACAGCAGCGAAGCTTAAAACTGGTTAACACCTGGCAGTGCCAAGGGGAAGTAATGGACAATAATTTCTGCCCTTTATCTATTTAAAATAGACATAATAAGACAAGTTTTGTCTTTTAATAGGGTTGGATTTGTGAGGTAGAAAGCTATTATTTCTAACATAATGTGACTGGGGAACATACATGTATTTGAAGGAGAAATTCTGAAACTAGCTTCTCAAAAATGAACTGTATCTCTAAAAGAAAGCTCTTTATTATGTCAAGCATTCATTTCATTTAGCTGCCTTGCTATCTTTTATCACATTTGTGAATAAGTAGGCTAAATTAAGTCATTTATATCACGTACAATTTAATATTTATAACAGTGATCGATAGATCAACTGAAATGGGTCAACCAGACACAAACAGAACCACTAAATGATATGGAGATAGGATCTGCATGCATTTTAACAAATCTTTCATTCCATCAACTTTATTTTTTTTTAAAAGATGCAATTAATGTGATAATACAAGAAAAGGTGAGCTTTTAATTCAGTGCAACAATACAATACTTCAAGTCAGATACCAAGACATGGTCAGCAATTAATTAGATCCTCAGAAGAACAAAAAAATGGATATAGCTAGTATGGTAGATTTACCAATTTCACATTTGAATATAAAAAAAAAACATTGTGCTTATGATGATGACACTAAACAAAGCCAAATATACTAAAATGTAGGAATTTCACTTGATTTTTTACAATATTTTTAAAATTAAAGTGTTGCTTCCAGTAGAAATTATTAACATTTTTATTGATCAAAATTTCATTGAATTCTGTTTTGTACTCTGTACTATGTCATTTGGAAAGAAAAATTAACACACTGACTTATTAAAAGTTGATAATTTCATAATGTTGAGTCAAATTTCCAGGTCTAATCTACCATTCTGAACATAAAAATGAGCAGTCTATCAAGGTTTCCGACACCAATTTTGATCACAATTTTCATCATGTTCAACAAATATGGTAAGGGTTAAGTTTTTGGTATTTGCTATTGAAAAACATTTGATCTATGCCAGACCACGCATTAAAAGCTAGTTTACAGACTATCAGGGTGTGAGTTAACAAGGAACTGGTGTACATAAGAGAAATCAGTCAGAAATTCAATGCTTGCAGTGATAGTGCACAGCACAGATGATGTTAGCATGTGTGAGCTGTCATAATATACCACTTATGTCTGAGAGGAATGAATCTAAGCTGCCATAAATAGTCTGGTTCTTTGTTCCTGACTGCATTTCAATCTGTGATACATAGGATCAACTTAATATACTAATGCCCTGAGATAATGGACTAGGATGAACCAGGGGTCAAAACAGCCTATGGCACTAATATCTTCTTAAAGAGCATCAGCTGTGAGAAGCATGCATACAATTTACTAACTTACCTCCTCTCAAACAACCCAGCAAGTATTATTATGAACATAAAGAAATAATGTCTGAAGATTATACCTGGCATTTCCTCCCTCTCATTATGTCCCATGGTGTTATTCATGTCTGTGACAACCCCATGAGGCACGGGAAAACAGTTTAGGGGATTAAATGTCCATGTCTGAATCCCCACTTGAATCCTTAAGTCTCCATCTGGATAAACTTTCAAGATCTGGCCAGTTTTTCCCAAGGTCTACATGAAAAGAAGACAGTTTAGTCACATAAAATTAAGGGAAGAAAAAAAACATACTCCCTCAATACTTGAAATTTAAACAATATCCCCCACAACTTGAATCAAGTGAACAATGAATTGCAAATTAAACACCCAATGAACTTGAAAATTCCTCTACATAGATAAATTAAATTTGTGCGAAGATTGTTTTTGCTTTCAGTATGACCCTTACCACTGACTTTTTAAAACCCCAAATTAATGTTTCTTCCGTAAGTGCCAGTCCTTCACAAAATCTGGGCCAGATCTGTGATGCAGAACTAATGTTATTGTGCTGAAATCAATTTTCTTGTTTCAGTTAATGACCTTGACTATTGACCCCAAATCAACAGCCTTCTTCCCTACTTCAGGTGCAAGCTATAAACAAAGTTCCTTGGGGTATGCAATGTGTTTTTTTTTCTCACTTTAATAGCACTTTTTTAATACAATTTTGGCTTTATTGTTCCAAGGAAATAGGAACAAACAGCCTTGCAACAGACACACTGAATACACTTGGATCATGTATCTGATACTCTACCAACAACAGGGGCCCCGAGTGGTCTAAAGCACTCTCCATTACAGATCACTGCCATCTCACCTAGGCTCTGTCTGTGTGGGTTTGAGTCTCGGATTCGGCCAATGTGGGTATGTGAGAAAGCTTGCTAGTAGCTTCTTGTGGGTTGGTGGTTCTTTCCGGGGTTTTCCTGGGTTCTTCCTCCACCATTAATACTGGCTGCCATGTATAGCCTATCTAGTGCTGAAAAATGGTGTTTAACCCTACTACAACAACAACTACTCTACCAACTTAGCCACCACAGCTCCCTGCTACAGACACAATGAAGCAGCATACACTTGGATTATGTGTCTGATACTCAACCAACTTAGCCACCACAGCTTCCTAGTGTGTCATACATAACTAATGCTCTTGTTTCAAAACCATGTTGCTTCTTCCAAAAACAATAACTATGAACTTAACACTTTTCGACCTTGAAATTAATAGGGTTCATTCTTACTCCAAGTGTAATTCATACACAAAGTTTGGTAACTGTTGAAGGATGGGCTAAATTTATAAAAAAAATAATTGGAAATAAATGGATAGACAGAAATATATGAACACCTAATCTCTTCTATGTACTGCCCTGTCTGTATAAATCAAAGAAAAATTTCTTACTCATGTTTCATGCATATGGATAAATCATTTGATGAATATATATTTATTGACACTACTGAATATACCTCAATTTCTAATTGAATGATTTCCATGCTGACTTGTAAAAAAAAAAACCTTATTGAAAGAAACAAAAAACAATTCTAAAATAACATTTCACTCAATCTCTATCCTTGCTCAGTTCAGATGAAAAAATAGGCCTAATTCTAATGTATGCTTATTGTTCCAGGTTTTAATTTTATTGTATAATGTTCTGCATGACAGATAATCAACATTTTGTCAAATGTGCCTACTTCTTTCATGTTATCATTCCATTCCCCATGATTTTTCTGAAGTTCTTTCATAGTGTGAATGTTGTCTGATATCCTCACAGTATCACCAACTGTGAACTTCTGAACCTGTAAAATAAAAGGTGTAGAATATACTGTCTGAAAAACAAAAAAGTAAAAGTAGAATTGGATTTTGACTATCTTAAAAGCACAATAATTCCACACAATATATTAAATGGGACCCTAGCAAATGTTTACGGACCTTTCTGCACCTTTTTGATTATAACATGTTACAGAAATGGAAGCTATGTGCTGTTTCTAAGGAAACACCAAGGGTGCCAATGCCTGGACAGGTACTTAACCCAGAACCCTGGATTACAAATATATTGCTCTATCCAATGAGTTATCATGGTTTCCTATCTTAAACACATGGTAATTGATTATTTAATGTCAATTGTTACTGTATTAAATAAAACTAAGTTTCTTACTTAGAAAAGTGAACAAGGCTACAGTAGATATGTTATAGAACAAATGACATAGCAAAATGGCATACAGAGATCAACAAGGCTACATGAGATGTGTTGTAGTACACATGACATAGCAAAATGGCATATAGAGATAAACAAGGCTACAGGAGATTTGTTATAGCACACATTGGGGCTGAGCGGAATCAATCTACAGGACTGTAAAGCCTGGAAGAAAGCGTTGAATACTCTCACGACGAAACAGACAGGCCTACCCTCGTTAGAGGATTAATAAAAGGCCTGGATAATCAAAATGGATGATGATGATGATGATGATGATGATGATGATGATGATGATGACACAATGGCATATAGAGATCAAGGCTACAGTAGATGTGCTATAGCACACATTACATATCAGCAAGGCTACAGTAGATGTGCTCTAGTAACTATGACACAGCAAAATGGCATATAGAGATCAACAAGGCAGGAGATGTTTTATTATATATTATGATACAGTAAAAATGCATAGAGATCAACAAGGCTAGAGGAGATGTTATAGTACACATGACATAGCAAAATGGCATATAGAGATCAACAAGGCTAGAGATGTGTTATAGTACACATGACATAGCAAAATGGCATATAGAGATCAACAAGGCATGAGATGTGTTATAGTACATATGACATAGCAAAATGGCATATAGAGATCAACATGGCATGAGATGTGTTACAGAATACATGACACAGCAAAATGGCATATAGAGATCAACAAGGCTAGAGATGTGTTATAGTACACATGACATAGCAAAATGGCATATAGAGATCAACAAGGCTAGAGATGTGTTTTCATACACATGACATTGCAAAATGGCATATAAAGATCAACAAGGCTAGAGATGTGTTATAGTACACATGACAGCAAAATGGCATATAGAGATCAACAAGGCTAGAGATTTGTTATAGTACACATGACACAGCAAAATGGCATATAGAGATCAACAAGGCTAGAGATGTGTTTTCATACACATGACATTGCAAAATGGCATATAAAGATCAACAAGGCAAGAGATGTGTTAGTAAAACAGACATAGCATTTAAGAATATTAGGTAATGTTCTCAAGTAATGTAGGTTACAACAGGAACATATTGGTTGGAGTGGTAGGAAAAGATTTCTCTGATCATAAGCACAAATGTAAAATGATACAATGATACATGTATTTCAAATGAATCTCACCTTCACTTCCTAGCACTTTCCTAATAGATATAAACCCAACAGGTAATCAACAGAAAGAATATGAGATATAACAAATGTCCCCAAAGATGTTTGTCAAAAAACAATCCAACAGTACTTACTTTATTATTCACTTTGGTTAAAGCTCCTGGGTGAAAGGTCCATCTGTTACTGCATCCATCGTACTGAACTCGCACATCTCCACGCTCTGTGATCCTATGGACAGCCCCAATCTTACCAATAAACTAAAAATAACATTCAAATGCAAACTATATGAACGAAAGATTATAATTAAGTAAAACACAAGATTATTTCAGAAATCATATTTCATGGGCCCAATTTTTTAGACAAATTATTTGACTGAAAGCAAGAACATGACCACTGTTACTAGATATAACAGAAGAATAACTGCAGTCTTCAATAAATATGCAATACGGTTTGTTTCATTATTATATTCACAGAAACAGAAATTTTTTGAAATGATTAAGAAAAGTCAATTTTCAATAATGCCCCATAAATCAAAACAAGGTCAATGATCTTGAGATGGTAACTAGTATCCAAAACAGTAGTTTCACTTACAGCTAAGGCTAGTGCTAAAGTTGTCTGGTCTTCATGCATGAATTGTTGAATCCTATAATGGTACCAGGTATCTGGGACCAGATCGTCACTGTAGCCTGTGCCAAGTTGGCAAACCATGATGGGTCATGGGTCCATAATGGCACAGGGCCAATAAGGGTCCATAATGACACAAGGGTGACATGGATCCACAATGGTACCAGACTGACATGTGTCTGTAATGTCAGGCAAATAAGGATCCATAAGGGCACTGACAAACATGGGTCCAAAATGACACAGGAATGACAGTTTCATAATAACCTTGAAACATCTAGGTCCATAGTATCATCTGGCCAACATGGGTCCATCATTGCATTTGGTTGACATGGTTCTGTAATGGCAATCAACAGATATGGGCTTATAAATTATAATGGCACAAGAGTAGCATGTGTCCATCACTTTAGTTTCATCTTGACACTATACTGGATTGAGGCCAGCTGCCTTTTTTCAATACCAATTTAGTACTGTGATGCTGGAACTGAGTACTAGAAATTGGATTACCATAACTGTTCCTTTCAGTTCAGATCATATCACAGTTGGTATTAATCATAGCTATTCTACATCTGATGGTGAAGTCTAGCCTTCATGGATAAAGGCCATACTTCTTTCTATACTTGTACTGGCTCATAATCAGGTAAGTGATTTAGATCACTGTTGACAGTCTTTCCATGCATCACTTGAGGAAATCTCTCTGCCAGTAATGACCATATCCAATCAGCCACAGTTGTCACTACTTGTCCCATCACACGATCATGTCAACTACCATACAAAGTTGAAATTGGTACTAAAAGGTACTGCTAAGATCTGGTCTGATTATGGAAAATGGGCAGGGCTGAAGATGTTTCTGTTTAAGCCATTAAAAGTTCAACTGTTTCACCAATACATTCACCCATACATTTCCTGTCCACTGTGTGCAAGTAACACATATAACCCAAACAGCACCCCATACACATCAGACATGTAACATAGTTTTCTTCTGTGAGCTTAAAGCATCTTCAACCTATGTGCTTATAACTGCAAAATGTAATGACATTTTTGTTTTGAGGACAAAATAATAGCATATAAAGGGATGGTGTTAGCGTTTAAGAAGTTGATCCCCCAAAAATTGCTAACCTCAATATTTTGTTGCCAAGTTTCAATTTCTTTGCCATTTTCATAATACAGTTCTATTCCCTTATCTCAACATCCTCAACATTCTGTAATATTGTCAACATAAGTGGATGTTTAATAAGTAAGGGGGAAGACTGAAAATAAAATTGAAATTAAGCAGTCAAGTGAAAATTTTAAGAAATGAAAAGTCGTCGGTGACTAGGATTTACACCGAGAGAAAAACAAAACCAAAAACTTTGGAATTTATTGTGATTAAATGAATGCCTTTGTATACTGACACCATACATTTGTATTAAAAAATGTACATGTATATGAAAAATCCATGAATTCAAGTATTAGATCATATGCTACAAAATTCATGAATCAATCAAATGCCATTAGAAAACACAAATATATTTTTTTTAAAACTGACCCTGACACCCATTGTCATCAAACGTGTTTAACGAAACAATTACTTGGATATGCATTATCCTAGTAGCACATGGCGGTATAGTTGTTTATATGCAATATGTACATGTACTTAAATCTGCCTAGATTTTGGTCATACACAGACAATTACCATTATGCCAAGGATACCAATGAGATGTCACTATTTATAAGGAAATAAAAACATGTGAACAAATGAAAAGGTTTAATAAACATTTTTGCAAGATGTCCCACTGTCATTTAACTTGATGGCCAGATATATATTGTTTCAAACTATTGGAACTTTAATGTTATTTTTTTATGCCACCACTGGTAGTAATCATAAGCATGAACTGTTTTGTTGCAAACAGGAAACTTTCACTGCACAATAAATATGTTCTAATCACTATTATAAATGAAACAATGCTTATATTTAAGTCTGTTGATTGTTTGCTTTGATCAAATATCTCAGGCTTGCTTTGATGAAGGTGCATGTAATATTGAAGGAGTCGCTAAAGTCTCTCTTTGAAGGACCAAATAAATGCCTGTTTGTTATTGCTGCGGCAATATCAAATAATTACAGAACATTGAGACAGAAAAAAAATTAATTTGCTTAGTATATATAGAGAACGATCACTGTGTTAATGGTAATCAGTTTTCTTTAAAGTTTCAGAAAAACTTTTTTCTGGTACATTTTTCAAAAAGATAAATATATAGCCATTTTCTGGTCAACTATTCGTATCGAGGTGGTCAGTTGTAGCTAGTTAGGCAGCATGACTATTTTGGTTACTGTATGGCATACAGTAGTACGAAGGCCAGACAGCATAAGCAGATTATGATAAAACATGGTTTGTCAATATGAACAACGGACTTGTTTATGTAAAAACTGTCTACAGTGCAATTTTATAGCCAAGTTTGTGGTTTTCTGTCATTGTGCCTTTGAATTTCTCCACTCTCAATTCAAGACTGTATATATAATTTTTAACAACCAAAACTGTTGTTGCCCAAAAAATTGCTCGATGGTATATTTTGTTGCCAATAAGGAGGAAAAAAAATTGCTATTTGCGACATTGGTGAAGCCCAGCACGATTCTTGCAAATACAGGTGAAATCAGTCAAGCATTGCATGATAGTGAAAGGGATGCTAATTTCCAACATAAACAGTTGCAATAATTGTATGAAAGACCTTCTGGTATGTAATAATAGACATTTATTGACAGAATTCACATAATGGTTAGTTATGGTGATTAGAACTGAGGTACTCCAGCAGGTAACATAAAATGGCACTGACATTGCATATCATAAAATGAAGATAGACCAGTAAAGTATGAATTTTTCATTTCTCATAGAAAAGATGACAATTGCGAAGATGGACCAGTAGAGTGTGAATTTTTCATTTCTCATAGAAAAGAGAACAAATGCAAAGTTAGACCAGTAAAGTGTGAATTTTTCATCTATGATAGAAAAGAGAACAAATCTATATATAGCATACTTCACTGGGTGAGGAAACTCATTTGAACAGCTCTAAATCTTAAAAGACACAAAGTGGAAAACAGTTTTGTAAGATCTCTAAAAACAATGTGCATACTATCAATAGCATAGTTAGTTACTGAAATGTGTACAGGATATAAAACCAACCACTGTTCATGGGGAGATCACTCCTGTATAAATCCCACCTTTTTGGGCAGGTTACTTTGTTAGGAGTCTATGCTTTTAAAACAAATAACAGAAAGGAGTGAAAAGCAACCATCTTTACAAAATTTTACATATAATTTATTTTCCCTAGAATACAAAGTGGAAATAACAAAAAATAAACAGCTTAGTATTGCAAATTAAATCTCAAAATAATCCTAGAATTACAGACACATATCCTAATAATAAAATTTCAAAATTAACTTTAGTGTAAATCCAAATTAAGTCCAAATGTTGAAGGTGCTGAGGTGTCTATGGTGGCCTTTATTGTGCTGATGTACCAATAGTCATTTGTTGAAACACAGTAATATAAGTCCATGTTTGAATTCCATATAAATCCAAGTGAATGTCTCTGTCCAAGAATATAATTTTTATGAGCACTGTTTCCAGAGAAAAATTACTGCATTATATAATTTGAATAAATAAATTCCAATCCAAATGAGTTTACGGACAACAAAAATATTAAACCCATACATACAGATAACATTTTAGCTATGTATTAGTTGTTTAAAGAATATTTTTAAAAAATTCAGGTCAGGTAGAAATCAAACTTCATTTTGGACAAGGTTAGTCCATCATACGTTGCTGCATTACAATAATATATATATATATATATATATATATATATATATATATATATATATATATATATATATATATATATAATTTTTATTTAAAAAAAAGACAGTCAATGCAATTTGTAGCATTTTTATTGCTAAAAACAAGATTCGGGGGTGGCTGAATTTTCAAGGTAGTGGTGGTACTCCTCATGCATTATGATCAGTATATGTAGTTAAATAAGAAAGTATTTTTATAAATTCATAGAGAACTAAATGTATACCTCAGCCATTCTGGGATTCCATCCTCCATGACCTTCTTGCATTATTTTCAGAATCTCCACCTCCAGGTTTACCCACACTTTGTCTCCCACTTTGAATTGGTGAGATATGCCAGTTGAGGTAGTCTGTTCTGGGAATTCGCCTGATTGAAAAAGGATAGCTTTTAGTGAGGAGATCAAGGGTCATACCTCTGGTAATTAATGTTATAGCATACTGTAAATTAAGTGCATACATCTTCTTCACAGTGTAAAACTGCCTAAGTTGCTTTAATCCAATTACCAGGTAGAGAAGTGCTGAAGAAACCAAAAGTCAGGAGGGCAGACTAACCAGAAATAACTCCATTAGATGGCATCAATGATACTAACACATTTAATGACTAACCAACATGAAAATCTGCACAACCTGTTTGGCTGATTTTAACAAATCTCGGTCAAGTTATGTTACAGAAACCATAGTCTAGATGATGCTCATGCTTTCCAAAAAGCAATATTTTCATTTAGGATCAACTAGACCAGTGCTTCGAAACCTGGGGGCTATAGGGTTATACCAAGGGAGCCTAAATATACAACTATTAGCATAAGGGGGTCCACATTTATTTTTAAAGCCAAGAAAAGGTCCCTTTAGTCAGAAAGGCTGGGAACTACTTAACTAGACCATGGGATGAATATGAGTGTAAATGTTCAAGGCAGTCCTTCAAGAAGTTTTGAAATAGTGATGACAAATTTGTGCAAATGGGTAGATGTCGGTCAAACAACATAAGGAAAACAGACCATCCCATAAGCTTAAAATCTGAATGAATAACTGCATTCATAAGTATGTGTATTGGACAGGAATTCCTATATGCCTCCCTCCCACCTGGGATATAATAAAATGTTTTAAAAAGTTTGGTTCAATTTATTTTATAAAATATGGTAAAGTTATCCATCAGAAATAAAATGAATAAGAGAGACAATCAAGAAAAAAGTCATGTAAATATCAAGGAACTCCAGAAATCCAGCTTAATTAAGGTATCATCGATATACAGCTGCCAAATTTGGCAGAAATCTAACAATCCTCGGCGTAAATAATCCTCCACAAAGAAAGTTTGGATGAAAATCAGGGGACATAACTCCCGAAATTGCTGGCACAAAATTTTTGATTTTTTAAAATCTCTTTATAATGTTGCATGCCAAATTGGTTGAAATCCAACAAACAACAGTAAAGTTACACTGCAGAAAGCAATAGCAGGGCATTAACTTTTGTAAATGATGTCTTTGAATGTTGGATATTAAAATATTTCAATATCTCATTATAATTAAGTTGCATGCTAAATGAGGTTCAAATACAACTGCTATAGCTTAACATATAACATGACAATGAATTATGAGAAAAAAAATGGCATGCACTAGTGAAGACTATCAAGCATCTGATGGTCTACTTGAGCAAGCAGAGTTTGATTCAAATAAAAACAAACAGGTAAACTAGTTAAAAACACAATGTAGCTAAATCACAGGGAATACTAGTAACACTGGTCCAGTTTTGTAAATATGGTGTAGTACGTCTCATGACACAAATTCATCTCAGGTTCCAGTCTTTCTTTTTTTTATATAGATAAACAAGTTTGTGAAATTGAGCTCAAGACCAACTTTAAACATGGCTTTAATACCAAACAAACATTAGGCTATGTACAGGCCTGAGTGGTAAAATTGGCTAAATAGATAAGTCTACATCTTGGTCCAATCATACCTAAGACTGGGAGATGATCTCTGTAGTAATTTCCAGCACTTGCTGCCTGCACATACTTTAGGTCAACCTTCCCTTTATGACCAACTCGGTATACATTGGTGGAACCTGATGCCCATGTTATTGCAGCAACACTCCTCCCAGACTCTGAGTCCCAACCTCGTACATCTGTCACTTTACCAATCTTTCCCTCACCACCTGCAATCATACATTATCAAGTTTAATTGCACAGAGGTATCATAATAGCAATTATTATTATTATTATTATTATTATTATTATTATTATTGTTGTTGTTGCTGTAGCTCCTGATGCTACTACTGCAGAGTACAATTATTTCTGTATTACTGTTTCATAGAGAACATTTCCTTTTTGGTTCATTTTATTCTTTTAAAGTTAATAACAAACAAAAACAATTTTATGTTCAAGGAACTATTATGTGAACCCCTACACTTGATAAATAATTACACAGGTAGATTTTTCTTGGCTGACTCAAGCAAAAGTTGACAGGTCCTACAAGAGTATGTGGTTGTTGCAGGAATGGTGCTGTCTGGTGACTGTTTCGGCAGAAATCAATGGACTAACTATTTCAACTCTGTGTTTGACAAGGCCTTGTCATGCAATCAGGTAGTAGAAAATGGGGATTCTGCATGCCAATAGAATTATTCAATTATACCACAAATGAAACACTGCATTGAAAATCAAGGCGTGCAGAAATAGCTAATATTTTATAAATCAAAATCATCATGGATCTGTAGGAAGAACAGAGAGCTCACTTATTCTTGATGCTGAAGTCATGGCAATCAGGAAACAAGCTGTTGTTATGGGCTTAATGTGCTTGTGGTACTTCCATCCTAATTCCTGAGGCTAGATATTGTTTTCTAATTGAATCAGAGAGTGTCCGATATCCATTCCATTGAGATCTTTATCTAAGAACAAAACACTGGAGATCACGTTCCTCAAATACATGCCCTGCATATTATGTGCTGAACTGAGAATAGTCATACCAAAGACTTATAAAAATGGTACTAACAGCTGTTTTAATAGATGCTCAGCACTAAGAGGTTAGTGTTACGACTGGTCGGCCTGAAATCAGGATAATGTGACTGGGTAGGACATGATGCTCCATGTCTGCTGCATGATGCCCCAATGCTATAAACTATAAACTGCCAAATTGCAGACATTATAGGAATATGACTGAATTTTTTTAAAAACATCAAAATCATAGTATTTTAAACTTGATGAAAACTTTGTGATATTCCTCTGTTGCCAACAAATATATAAGATATAACCAATATCGATGTGACGAAGATAATATTACATGGCATGTGAAACTTGAGCCTTAGCAATAATGGTGCCAAAACCCAATATTTTCAGTTTATAGAACTCATGAAAATTGATGCTCCTGGACCAAAACTTAAAGTCCTCAAACCAAAGACTTTCACTACAGAGAGTTCGGCATTATCCAATAAAATATTAAAATATTTGAATATTATTATGTCCACTGATTCCATGAACTTACCATCTTGGTTTCCCCAGTCCCAATCAGGACCCCTCACCACTCTAGCGCCACTAACAATTCCCCAGGCCTGCACCTTCACACTGTTCAACCTTTTAGGTACTTTCACCCTAAATAAATAGGGAAACATACATTAGTATTTTGAAATCAAGGGCTTGAATTTCACAAGAATATTACAGTAGCCAAGGCGTCCCTGAATGGCCACGTGGTCTAAAGTGCTCACCATTATGGATCATTGCCAGTTATCTCTGTTGATGTGGGTTCAAGTCTTGGATTTGGCCAATGTGGGTATGTGAGAAATCATGCCAGTAGCTTCTCGTGGGTTGGTGGTTCTTTTCGGGCTTTTCCCTGGTTCTTCCTGCACCATTTATACTGGCTGCCATGTATAGCCTATCTTGTGCTGAACAATGACATTAAACCCTACAATAACATTAACAGTAACCAAGTTGACTAATAGAATTTATAATCAATTAGTCATCTTGGGATTTTGCTAGCAAAAAGTTGCCATCATTACTGTGACTATCTAACTGGTTCAGATCAAAAAATAAACTAGAACTAGAACAGAGTGAAATATTTGGGTATTATTAAAAGCTAGGTATTAAAGATAAAGTCAGTCAGTTTTATTTGGAGGGGGAGCAGTCTTGGGAACTAGGTTGTTTAATGATTAAATCCTTGTTTTACAATCACATTGATAATAAATGTAAATAATGCACTATTTCAAATGAAGTTGCTCATTATTCTGTATAATTAACCTTTATTTTCAAAATGTCCAACACATGAAAGATCATTCCAACTGGTTTTAATTAGCATCATGTGTATATGCGAAAACATTTCTGTATTATATTACTGCTTTTTGCTTTGTTGATTAGTCTGGTTCCTTTTAATAGTATAGTGCAAAGTCAGGAGTCAAAATAGCTCAGAACTAGACTAACTGTTGATACACCACCAAAATGATTTGTTTTAAAAAAAACTAGCAACATTTATTTCATGAGACAATCGGCTACGTTGAAACTCAATATTTGTATAATTGTTCAATTAGTACAATATTGATGATTTCATTGAAAGTAATAGTGAAACTTCTTATCATCTCTGAGAATATCTCTAAATGCCAGTTAATGAATTCGCTGAAAATTGCTTGCCCATACCACAATGGTCTGTATCTGTGAAACCACGCTCTTTATTTAAAAAGTATTCATTTAGCTATCTTTGATCACAGCCAATTAAAGGTAGTTTATCTTACATGCACAATAATATTTATAACTGTTACAGTGTTTGATTGATCAAATGAACTGAGTTCACCCAATATATGACCAGGGCCACTGAACTTTAAGTCTGTAGGATTTGCATGCATTTTAACTTTGTTTTATTCCACCTCCTTTACTTGATTCAAAAGATATAATTATATAATAATATAAAGGGGATCAGCTTTTAATTCAGTGCAACAATAAAACAAATATCTGCAAGTTAGTTGTCAAAACTTGGCTGGCACTTAATTAGGTTCTCAAAAAAGTGCATGCAGATATAGCTGTTACAGATTTTATGTTTAAGTACAAATTGCATTTATGATGATCACACTTGAGAGGCACTAACAGATAGAATTAAAACACAAATTTCACTTAACAAATATAATTTAATTGGCATTTAAATTTTAATGTACTGCTCACACTAGGTGTAAGTGATATTTACATTGATTGAGAAGCCATTTTTAGTTAACTGTATGCTTAGATCATGACTTTTTCCATAAGTAAAATGACCAAGGTGGCGCTCACCAGTTTCATATTTTGCAAATAGTTAGAATTTAAAGAAAAAGAACTTTTCTGAGTTTCCTCACTGGTTATACTAGCTATTTAAAAAGAATCTTGTATATCTTAAGTATTGTTAAAAAAAACGTTAATTCCATTTATTTTGGTGTATGATTGATGGGTGTAATGTGGGTTACAGAGTACACAACTTGGCCTTACTATATATATATATATATATATATATATATATATATATATATATATATATATATATATGTGTGTGTGTGTGTGTGTGTGCACCTCTTAAAAGAAATGCTAGCTCTGCTTGGTCATTTTCACTTCCTTAACTTCGGAGGTAAATTGTAAAAAAAATATTTGATACTCTTTTCTTACATTTTATATATTCTGTAATTCATCCATTGCCCTTTCAGAAGCTGATATTGACATTTTGCAGGTTTTCTCCAGTAGACCTTGCATAAACCCAGATGGGTCTGTACATTAGGGCAAAAAAAGATCAAAGTCTGCGATTTGCTGTTGGACTCAACATATTAACTTATTTTCTCTCAAACTATCCCTTCTCCCTTTTTAGTTTTATTTCTGTTCACAATTCCAATGTTTCTGACTGAAATTTGAGACATGGTATAAAGGTTCCTCAGTTATATTGCTGGTCACAATGTTTACCATGAACAATAAAGTATTTAAAAGAAAGCCACATACTTTTTCTAACCCCTAATTTACAATATATACTCGCTTATGAAACTAATGTCATACAATGCACTGAAAGATCTGGGTCTATACAGTTTGTTGAGAATAATCTTTAGAACAACATCAATCCTGATCTGTAAGCATAATATGTGAGAATCTATGTCAATTGTTTTGTGGTTTAATCACATTTCTCAGTACAATATAGGATATATGCAGCTAGTAGAACCGGTGGAGCAAGAATCCAGGAAAACCTCAGTAAGAACCAGACTCATAGAAAGCATCTGGCATCTTTCTCACATACCCACACTGGTCAAGCCTAAGATTAGGACCCACACAGACTGAGGTTATTTGCAGTTTGACTCAACTTGCATGCATGTACATACAGTTACCTTTTGTTCCAATTTTCAATCAATATTCATAGCATAATTACAATCTGCATGTCTTGTTTAAATAACTTATGAATTTTAAAAAGAATAACACTAGAATTTTAAGGAATTTGATTCTGAGGAGGTAATTATTCTATGGGGGGGGGGGGGATCACTGCTGACTTGTCATTGGAAAACATGAGAATTTAATAAATTAATTTTATCCAATAAAGTTCCTACCTGTAAACATACAACTTACCCTTTTGATGTCGCTGTGTCAAAGCGTTGAAAGGAATGAAGCAAGTCATGCTTATCAGACATATAGCATGAAGTGCAAAGATCAAAGTCGTGACATTTGGTACACTTCCATCTCATTCCTTGTACCCCTTGTTTCTTGCATGTATCACAGATGATGTTTGGATGCTTCACCCCTACAATAAATAAAATATAAAAAACAAAACATGTTACACCGCAATGACACTGCATGACCATTTATTATTGAGTCTCTTTGCACAAATATTAAATTGGTAAAATTAGATTTGTTTTCCTCCAAATGATCAAGATGATATTACCATGTGGTTTCATTACAGGAGAAATCCGGAAAATTGAGAATTTCCATGTTTGATGTGTATGAATTTTCTTATAAAAAATTAGTTTTGCTTAATTTTGTACTAATTTTTTTATGTTTCTTGTATCTTCATCACTGTCAAATTTCTATCTTATCTTAATCTGACTGACCTGCAGCTGTTAATGAATAGTGATAACAAACCATGGAAGGTCAGACTGATTTAGTTTGCAGTTTCAAATATTTTTTTATTTACAGTCCAAGCATTTTAGTGTATGGCTTGAAATTAATGCTTATCTAAAGTGATTTTGCTGATTGATTACTAAAACCAGACCTCTCTAATCTGTTGCAGCAGTTTTGTTCTTATTGTTGTTTGCCCTCTTTTTTTTAAAAAAAAACCCACAAAAAAGGTTATACATAGCAGCAAATATAATTGCAAGAGAAATAACATGGGAAAAGTCCAGCAGGACTAGTCCAACTGGAAACATTTGGACATACACACAATGGCAAAGTCAGGGACTAAAACCCACACAATGAAAATAAATAGGCTTCCTTTAAGAAATGATGTTAATAAGAGTGATTACTGTCAAAATGGTCTTTGTACACGTGGAACTAGTCTGCTGTACTGGCCTTCAAAATTGATTTCACTATTGATAACAACAATTTAGGGTATCAGGAGAGTTTTATCATATTAGACAACTCAACAAAACACAGAATTATAATGAGCTTGAATATTAATATTATTGTTGGTAAACATCCAGTGACAAACATTGGATGATGACAAGAATGAGTCCAATTGCAAATCTAATCAGGAGAAATGAGTAAAATCTATTAAAAATACTGGGAAAATATAAAAAATGACATATATAGCTGGGGGAAATGCTGCTATGTTGTGAACTTCCTGCACTGACTTTGAGTAATAAAACTAAAATGAAAGTGCACAGCAGGCATTGGGCCAATTATATCTGTAACTGTATTTGATTGCATTGTAATCTGGTGTGTTTGTTTGTTTGATTAGGATTATAAAAGTAGCTTTAAAAATTTTTCAGTCATATTGCTATGATGTCTGCAGTGAGGCAGTTTATAGTGCTGTCTAGCACTGGGGCATCATGCCGCAGACATGTAGCATGATGTCCCACCCAGTCACATTATCCTGGCACCAGGTTAACCAGTCCTAACACTAATACTGAACACCAAGCAAGATAGCTGTTAGTACAATTTTTGTAAGTCTTTGGTATGACTCGGATGGGACTCGAACCCACGACCTCCAGCATCCAAGATGGATGCTCTAACCACTAGGCCACTGAAGAGGTGAGATCCTGAAGAACACAATTTGATCATATTGATTAAATATGGGAAAGGAATGAGTGAGGCTGTTGTCTGCTGTTTAGGAAATCCCAGTGTCTACTGGTAAAAGGAAACTAATGCAATCTCTGGGTTTAGCTTGATATTAATTTAAATTTACCTCAAATTTTCCATAAACACAGAACCTCTTAAAATCTTGGTAAGTAATACAAGTTTCAATGATCTGACTAAGATCAGGAATCTTTTGAAAAAAATTAAAGGCTGTACTTAAAAGTGCAACAGTTTGTTCAGCACCAAATTTTAGACAAAATTATTTGATTATATATTCATGCAAGTGATGAAGGGATCGATGGAGTATTGATTCATGAAGATAAAAGTGGTGTAGATCATCCAGTATGTTATCTTTCTCAAAACTAAACAAGCAAAAAACGTTATTCCACAATTGAGATGGAATATTTGGCTTTGATAATGGCTCATCTTTGCTAGCCAAGGTTCAGATATGTAAACCTATCTATACCTTGGTGGATCGATCAGGCATTTCAGTGCGTCAGGGCTGTGATTTTCATTGGATGCAGCAGCAAGCCAATGCATCTAATCAAAATTAAGTTGTTCAAATCTGACCACTGCCCCTATAAGGAGAGCACAGAATTGGAATATAATGCCAGTGCATGTTTAAACAAATATATCCTTTCCCTCAAATAAAACCTATAATGGGTTCCTTCTGGCATAGAATCATACTTTTGAACGTACAAGGTATCCTTTTGAAGTCAACTGCCTCAAATATTTTTTGGCTGATTTACAATGCACTGCTGTTGGTTAGATGGCATTATATATTAAGGGAGGCAACTCATGAAATCCAATAGCTGCCATAAGGGCAAGATCTGAAATATATGATTGATCCAACAAGGAAGGCTAACATTTTGGAACCATGGCTGGTAAAGATGACATTGGCTTTGCAACATTTTGAAGTATATATTAGTACAGCTCTTTTGATTGTTGTACTCAGTGATCATAATCTCCTTACTTTCATTGATAAAATGAAAAATAAAAATCAGAGATTGTTGCACTGGAGTTTAATGCTGCAAGGATGCATCAATGACATCAGACACATCAGGAAAAAGATAATGTGATTGCAGATACTCTCCCACATGAATAAAAATACTAAACTGCTTTATTTTATGCTTATTTTGTGTAATTAAGCTGAGTGTCTCTCAAAAGATATTTTCCTATGTAATTTTTATAATTATTTATAGTGTCATATTCATATACGTCAAATATGTAAAAGAACGTTTTATTGAATAAATCTTGTTTCTTCATTAGGGATGTGTTATGTGTTTAAATAATATTAACTTCTGTCCATAATTATAAGTTGTAAACAATATTTACACAGAAAGAGTTCAAGGTCAGTTTTGCTTACAGTTATTTTTGTTTGTTTGTTTTTGGGTTTAACGCCATTTTTCAGCACCTGATAGGCTATATATGGCGGCCAGTATTATTGGTGGAGGAAGAATTCGGGAAAACTCCCAGAAAGAACCACCAACCCATGAGAAGCTACTGGCAAGCTTTCTCACATAACTACATTAGCAGAATCTTAGACTTGAACCGACGCAGACAGAGGTGAGACGGCAGTGATCCGTAACAGAAAGCGCTTTAGATCACTCATCCACTCTGGACCCCCACTTACAGTTATACTAGGTTCTCTGTTGGAAATCTTTACATTCTGCATGTGATGCTTATTGTTGCATGTGATGCGTCTGTCCAGTTATGTGATGATGAGCATTCAGTTTGCACACAGCACACTTGCTATCCTGTTGACAAAAACCATCATGGAACCAATCAGTGGTTAATTAAAGTTGATCAGGGCGCTTGCTAAAGATGCTTGTAATGATGTTACATGATTGTTATGTGAACCGGTAAGTAAAATGATATGTGACAAAATAAGAAATTTCTTTAAAATGGTAGCAAACATACTTAACACAAACTGTTTATCATTAATGACAAATAAGTGATGACCATTATAATGAAAGATTTCAGTGGGGAAACGCATGTTTTCTTGATACTCCTGAGATAATCATTTATGACTGACACAGAAACTAGCCTCGTGTATTTATAAGCCGGAAATGTTCATCTATATTACAGTGTTGTGCAGAAACAGCTGTAATTTCACTACCGTATGTTCCGGCCTATAAGTCGATACTTTTTTTTTACTTGAAAGTCAGGTCTTCGTCTTATACTCCGAATCGACTTGTATATGGATTGTGTCATTCAAAGTTCATACAAGTTACCTTTGTAACTACAGGTAATAAAATGAACTACGAAATGGATGTGCTTTCAATTATAATAAAACAAGGATGGACTGTTTATTCAGCTGTGTCAAATGATAACAGAATATAGCAGTGATTTGTTCAAAAGTAAAATCACATGCATGTTAGCATCGGTAATGTAATTTCATGATTGCCAGTAATATAGAATATCACAAAACGATACCATTACTAGCGTAAAATACGAAGCCAAGATATTGACCTGGCCTCGTCTTATACTCCGAATCGACTTATATATGGACAAAGGATGGAAAATTTACAAAATTGGTGAATTCGACTTATACTCCGAATTGACTTAAAGGCTGGAAAATGCGGTAAATATAAATAAAATTCAACACCAATTTATCCTGTTGACATGCCTGAAAATAGCCTTACTACTGACATTTGGTCCTTTTGCAGAACAATTAATATTATTATTTCTAACCAACCTATTTGCAAATCACGTGACACTGATGCAATGGCAGTAATTAAATTTGATTACTGTTTAGTGATTCTGTGTATCATTATTTTATGACAATAGAACTCACATGAACCTAATTAAACAGAAATAAATATCCTCTCCACCAAATATACTTCCTGCCAGATATAAAGCCTAATATTTACTGAAAAATGGTGTTAAATCCACAAAAACAACAAAGACCATCTACTACACATACCATTTCTCAGATGAAACAAGCCCCTTTTAAAAATTGCAAGATAAAAAAATGAATTAAAAAAATAAAAAATAAGGTATTTTCCCCCCCACACATTCTATAATGCATTACAGAAACCAGCCAGAAACAGTCAACTGGGGATGGTTACAGTAGTTGCTGTGACTGATGCGTAACTGTGTGATCAGTGTGACTGATGTAATGGGCTAGGCTCCCAATAAATTGTTGTGTGTATGTGACATGGATTTTTAACGTCACTTTAACAATTTTTTTAATCATAATGCTATGATGTTATCTGCAGTGTGTCAGTTTAAAGTGATGTCTTGCACAGGGGCATCATGCCAAAGACATATATCATTATGTCCCACCCAGTCACATTATCCTGACACCAGGTCAACCAGTCCTAAGACTAACCTGGTAATGCTGAGTGCCAAGCACTTCAACTGCCAGTACCATTTTTACAAGTCTTTGGTATGACTCATCTGGGGTTCGATCCCATGATCTCCCCGTATAAGGCAGATGCTCTAACCACTTAAGCCACCAGAGCCATCCTAACAGTTTATTGGAAGCTTGCAATAGTTAACATCTCTTGTTGGGGAGGGAAGGGATGAGTGAATTTTAATTTGAGTCCATTTGGATAACTGTCAGATAGAAATGTTAACATAAGGTCAAGTAGAAGAAGATAACAAAGTTGATAAAAGCTAGAAACAATCTCGGGCAATTGGAAATAGGTGTCATAAAATGAAACTGAATAGTTAATAATAAGGCGGACTAGAGAAAATTATTCTGAAGTCAATGGGAGTTTTAAAATTCTGGCAGTTAGAGAAAGTTATTCCTGATTAGCTAAGCTAAACAATGGGGCCGAGGTGTTCCCAGACAAAAGTTGAGTAATTTCCCTAATGAAATTAGTCATTCTTTGTTTCAGTGGGAAGCCATAATTTAGCTCCAACAAATAACAAGTATTTTTCATTAAATTGTCCAAGAGACAGGGGGTCTGCAAGAATTTGATAGACCCGGAACCAGAAAGATTTGGCTGCAGAGAAAGACCCAAGTCTCAAGAAGACGCAAAGGTCTCATATGCGTACATTATGTTTATTGATATAACTTTGTACTTATTTGTTAAATTTGTTTTGAATTCCTACTTCAATTTAAGCTTGAGTTCAGAAGTTAATCATATATTCATTGTTTTGAATGTTGTACAACTCATATATTGTAAGAACTTCATACACTACATGTATTTCATTGATATGAATGTGCTCAGATTTCGCAGTTTGTATGTAATAGAAATCATGTCATGCATCACTATAAAACTGTGAAAATTGATCTGTTTTCTATGATATGTAGCATGTATGCTAAGAATTGATTTTATTATGTCTAAATCAATGAATCGCAAGTTAGCAAGTAAGGTAGTTAGACAAGATGTAAAGTCCATTAATTCATTAGGTTGTGCATTCTCTTACTGAGACAATCAGTGTCTGCTGACTGACAGTGTTCAGCTAGTAACTTACAGACCACAGTGGGATGTAATAGCTTATTTAAGAGGTATAGTTATGTCATGGTTCCAGTTAGGAATGTTATTAGCAGTTAGGGGAAGAGACATTAATTTTATAATAATGGGGGGGGGGGATGTGTATCAAGTTGTGAACTGACCACATGTGCTTAGTTCTCATGAATAATAAGATGATATCAAATGTAAAAAGTGTGAGAATATGGTTTAATCACAGATGAAGGGTCAATAGAAGCCCCATACCCATCTTACACAGATGGAAAGAGAGCAGACTACAACCAAGTTATGGTTTATGAGAGAGAGAGAGAGAGAGAGAGAGAGAGAGAGAGAGAGAGAGAGAGAGGTAAAATAAATACAGCAACAATGAACTGTCACCAATTTACAATGTGCTTAGTAGAAGCTGTTAACTGATTACCTTATTGTTATAATCTAAAAGAATTATGGCCAAATGTTGGATACATTTTGAAGGTGTAATGAAAGAGATCAAAGATGGTCCATGATGGATTTTGAGACTTTGATTTAAAAAGACAGCTTTCAATTGGCAAATGCAAGATAAAAAGGAGAGAATGACCAGAACATTTAATTTTTGCTGATATTTATTCATATTTTAAATAGACTAGATGACAAAAAAAAAACAAAGGTAATTTTCAACTGTGCCCTATTGGGCACATGGAACTGGAGTCTGATCTTGTGAAAGTCAGGATTTGTGATATATTTCAAGTCAACTGCCATGGGCCTATGTCTTAAAAGTTTCTTTGAGCACTGATCATGGTATACTGAAATTCAATATTATCAGGCACCACTACTCCATATTATAAGGCAAAAAATTGTGCTTTTCCAGTCAGCCAACTGTCCCTGTTTTTTGTTTGCCAACCTTGGCACTTTTTCTGCCAATGTAAAAAGAAGGAAAAAAATGTGTGCATCTAACGGCGCTGGTTTTGCCTACTGCATGAAGTGCTTAGTACATAATACATACTAGTCATTATAATAATATAATGTTAAAAAAAAAGTCTTCAATCCTGTTTTATGTTGAGTCTGGAATAGTTTACTGTTTTGTTCCAATATAATTTGAGAGAAATTACTTAAATTATTCATTGGAATTACAAAGTGCTCAATTACCTTTTGAACTAGTGCACTACATTAGATCATTGTGAATCATCCAAAGACATTCTGGTTGGTATAATTGTGATAAAGAAAAACTACTGATATATCAATACATTCAAGATTGTTGGAATTCATTATTTTGGACTTGTTACAGATAATTCAGCATTATTTGGGATTTTTTCACAATAGTGTATTCTTCTGAATTTTTGCTTTGTATTCTAGTAGAAGAAAATGTCGGATCTGACTAATCTTGTTAATTGCACTTTTTTCTGTTACTCAGTTTACGACCATAAAGTTGTAAACCTACCAACAGAGGCATTGTCAAATATCCTTAGATCATAAGCTCCTTGATATCCCACTCTGTAATTTGTCCGTGATCCTGAGTCCCACTGGACTACAACCGTCTTGTCAGGAGAGGTAGTACTTCCTGGTTTTCCTATCTCAACTACAGTTCCAAGGTGTCCATCCCCGTCATCCTGATTCCCCCACTTCCAGTCTGGGCCTCTGACCACACGCAACCCTACCTCCATTATTTATCCACTGGATGTTTCTGTCAGTCTGAAAATAAAGCACAATATTACTAAAGTGTGAATAAAAAAAGTATGAAGAGTACATCTTTGATCAATGCAACACAAAACCAATAAGCTTACACAAACATTTATAACAAGTGAAATATTGAATATACCTTAGTAAGTAATGATACAATGTGAAGAAATACAAGTTATTTTTTTTTTATAGAAATAAGTAATGAATAGAAACTTGCAGTGAATTCTTAAACAGCACATATTTAAATGACTTGCATACAGTCCGAGTTCCATACTTGTTATTACAAAAGTACAGTCCTCTGAGATTAAATAGATCTAGCTTCAATTTGCCTTCCGTCTGAATGAGTGTTACTCATTGGCTGGTTAATAACCACACAAATTATTATTTATACAGGATGTATCTGTGCAGTGTATGTGCTAACAGACAGGTCCTACTTGGAACACTTTTTGAGAAAAGTACTATTAGATTAGTCTCTTATACTTTGATGAACATTAATTACAATAATATTACGCAATACATTCCTATCTTTAATACACAACGAACTTATAATATACGTTTCCACTTGAAAAGTATTTGCATTCTTTGCCTTTGACACTCCCACCAATCCTCAAAGCGCAACAGGTTCTCGAACCTTTGAAACTACAAGAAAAAAGTGTTTGCATCTGCATGTGACATCTTTTCAAATGTATAAAACTCAAAAGAAAATGTCTCTTTAAAAAGGAATCGACGAATAATAAAGTATAAACGACACTAATGAGAGCTCTGCGAGAATAAAACAGGATGTCAGATCCCTAGCATTCTGCAGCAAATTTCTTTCTGGATAGGGTTGGTTATAAAAAATATAAACAAAGTATCCCTAATTTTTTTCTCCAAGTATATTTCGGCCAAAGTTATTTAAACAGTACGCTAATGTTTCTTAAATCTTTATTGGATTGATTTGATGAAAGCAGTTTAATGCCACCTTATCGCTGTAGCATCAAAAGTGAATTAGTTTATTTTGGCTGTTCCTTTTAACAATGACACTCCTATCAACACATAAATTTGTTACGATGCTTAAGGAGTGAATTTACAATGCATTTGATATATCCAATCTATAACTGACTCAAAATAAAAAAAGACATTTTTAAAAATATTTCTTTACATTTATTTACACCTGAAATGTAATATATTTGATTATATAAGTCCAAAACGGATAATCTAATTAATCACTAAATGGAAGTTCATGGGGAATGAATGGGATAAATATTCAAAATTTAAAGTAGTACGAAATTGATTTTAACTTTGATAAGAGAACATATGTACCGCTTAATATTAATTTATAATGGAAAACACAGTCATATGAGCTTTAGAGCGTTTTGTTCGCCAAAATGGTGTTTAGCTTTCCTTCGGAATTAATAATTTTAAATTCCATCGTAGCCTCGTTTTGACAGCAGGCTCCGAGATATAAGGGTTCTAGTTTGGTCGCCATTTTGAGGATTCTTGTAGAACCATTGTGGATTTTGTCAACTTTGCTGCATTCCTCCGGGATGGAGGAAATTAAAATAATCTATCACATTGATGATGAAGATACTCCTTATTTAATAAAGTTACCGATCCCTGCTGATCGGGTGACTCTTGGCGATTTTAAGAATGCACTTAATCGACCAAATTACAAGTTCTTCTTCAAGTCTATGGATGATGATTTTGGGTAAGTTTTATAGGCATGCCAACATATACTATAAATATTTGCACGCTTTACATGTTCCCATAAACATTGTATTGATCATTTTGCTGTCTAACGTGTGCAAATAAATATTTGTACAGTGTATTACTATGGCTCAAGACAACTTTGGACGATGAGTCATCAACTTCTACAAGAGCTGCATACTTGATCCATAGCTGAGATTGTTGATGGACGTGTCATTTTTACTGCTTAGATATCGTTAGCAGATTGTTTGCCTGGTTTTGTACAAGTGACCCTTTATTCTGTCTGTTTTTTATATTAATTACATAAAACGTCTTTAATTTTCATTTCGGGTTTAATGCCATTTTTTCAGTGCATGATGCACAATATACATGGTGACCGGTATATCTGGTGGAGGAACAAAATCTCTGTAAGAACACCCGATCCACATAAGTTACTGGAAAGCTTTCTCACATATGGACACTGGCTGTAACTGGTTAGAGATCATACTTTGTAAAGGTGAGCACCTTAGACCAATTACCCCTTCTCCAGGGGTGCCCTGACTGGCCTAGTGGTCTAAAGCACTAAGCTTTATGAATCACTGCCGTATCACCTCTGTGTGGGTTCGAATCAGCTGATGTGGGTATGTGAGAAAGCTTGCCAGTAGCTTCTCATGGGTTGGTGGTGTTTTCCTAGGCGCTTCCACCACCACTAATACTGGCTGCCATGTATAGCCTATCTTATGATAAAAAATGGCATTAAACCCTATAATAATAACAACAACCCTCTCAAGGCCCTACAGTGACTTTAACAATGACATGGGAGATGTTACACATTAGCCTGTATACCTCCCAGTTTAACACCTATTCAATTAGTCCTATCATCATAAAAAAATAGTAAAATGTTATCTTATTTAGCCTCACTGTCAGATGAGCCTGTAAAGTGTGATTGACCATTTTATGTTGACATTAGCCAGTAGTATGAATTTACCATGAGCTATAAATGTAATTAGAAATCCCATGTGTAGACTGTATTCAAATTGGGTAGGTTACATATTCACCCTGTTGATATAAATATAATTTGATGTTGTTCACCCACAAGACCTTGTGTTTACTGCCATATCGCTTTTGGGCAAACAACAACATTAATACTTGCAATATTTGTTGATGACAAGATACGAATTAGAAGTTTACTTTATGCATTTATAATACTAACCTATTTGTATTGAATTTGTATCATTGTACAAATAGTTGAACATTTATTTTGCTCAAAAACTGTGTAGATACCAAATAATTTAAAATGTGATACCAGTATGATAACAACAGTATTGTTTGGTTCATTGCCCACATTTAAAAAGCATACATAATGGTATCACCATTTGTACAGTGAAGGTTTTAACTTCTGATGAATCTATTGCAGCCATTGGATTTGAATTATATGTATCACTGCATTATTTTGTTTTGATGTAAGCAACGTTAAATAAGTACAAATGTGTAGTAAAATCTTGCTATATATTTGGGATGAAAAGGCAGTTTAAAATCAAAGTACTCGCATGGCCATTACAAAAATTCCCTCTTATAACCCAACCTTTTTTTCAGGGTCAAAACTATTAATTACTCAATTACTGTAGCAAAACTAAATTCAGATCTGCCATTTGTGGAAAAAGTGACCTAAAAAATCCAGCTGAATCAATCAGCTTGCCATTTTATAGACAACAAATTTTTTAAAATGCCAAAACACAAAAAAGTGTATGTTCAGACAGGTTGGGTCTTTCCATCGACTTCAGGATGAGGCGGGACCAGTAGTATAATAATTAAGACATAAAAGTCATATAGCAGCAGAGGGGGCAAATCGGACAACTTTATAGAAGCATCTATTTGGCAAACCAAGGTTTCCTCCAAAATCAAAAAAAAAATCTTTACTTTGGAGATGCAAAGTCGTTGTCGCGTCCCCTCTGCTGCTATAGGGGTAAAAATCTTTTTAAGATCTCAACCGAATATTTGACCTAATCCAATTCGATACCTTGTTCTAGGATCTATTAAGTTTATCGTTATAAATCCATGTGGGATTGACTGAGCATGACTAAAAAAGTTTCTAAATCGATTATAGTCCATGTCACCATCACACCATGTTTGCCAAATATTTCTAATAGTATGAGTGTCAATCCCATTAAATACTGCTAATATGTTGCAGTTGTCTCTGATCACTTTAGGTACTTGCATGTATCGTTGAGGGACATATCACATCAGTGTTTTTGTGTCTCCCCATGGAAAATATCATAGCTGTATTTTTTTTGTCTATCTGACATTACATCGTCGTATACAACAAAGTTATTAATACTTCCATCGATGTCTTCCACGGATGGGGCTTCATTGATATCGGTAAAAAACTCAATAATATTCTCTCCGGTGATCTCTGTGGCTCTCTCGTTATAATCTTTTAACACTTGATAACATCGTTGATCATCTATGTTTGGTGCCACTAAATACAACTTGTCCCATTTCATCCATCTTATTATCATATCAATTAACAACTGTGTTTTACCTCTTCCTGAAGGTCCAATGGTAATCATTTGAATAGTTTGGTAACATGACATGACATTTTACGGGATCTGGTTTTCGTGTTGATGAATAATCAATTACATTCATATCCATATAACATAAATATATTATGGATCTATATTGTGTGAAATGTAAGAAGCATACTAGCACAAATGAATTTACAACAATTACAACTAAAAATAACAGATCAGCACTTGCTGGTAAGTGTCTACAATGTGGTACCAAACAATTTACATTTGTTTTCTATGAAATCTGGAGAGTTTTAAAAAAAAAAACGATGAGGTTATAATGCAGCCAAGTTAGTAAAACTCCCAGAAACACCATGGGCAAAATATCCAGGAGAAAAACACCTTCCATGGTATAGCTATTGTGGACCCGGGACCAGACTTGACATCAGACTCGATGATCAAAACCAACCCAAACCCGCTGAAAACCCAATAAACGCTATGGATAAGGCGTATCATGCTCATGATGTTGCTTATAAAGCAGCAATCTGCAACACAGACATATCGCAGTTGTAAAATTGATTTTTGTTTTGAAGTCTATCACTGATAAATCCTTCAAAGAAAAATTGGCTTCATGGTTGATAAAATCGGCGATTAAAAGTAAATTGATGTTGGGTGCTGGTAACTAATAACATCATGGAATCTATTTATTATTCTCCAAGAGGATAATGGAGGGGTAAAGCAGCAATTATTAAACTTGCTAGTGCCGCAAAAGTGAAAAATACTATAGCAGCGGATTGGTTATCCAAACAGGCGATATGGCAAATTTATCTACCACCGCCTAAACAAATTAATTAGTCGCATTTTGATGTCAGATTCGTTAATGAGGCTCATCAGGCTGATATAATATTTTTGCCGCATGATGGTGTTTACAAATATGGGCTATCTTTATTTGATGTTGCGAGTTGATACAAACAAGCAGAACCTCTAAAGAAAATCATCAACTGAGATGGCTTCTGTGTTTGAAAGGATTTATCAGCGGGGTTCTCTGCATTGGCCAAATCTATTACAAGTTGATCCTGGCAAGGAATTTCAGGGATTAGTGTTATTAACAATGAAGAATCATAATGTCACCATCAGACGAGGACATACTGCACTACATCGCGATCAGGCAATTGTTGAACGATTTAATCGGACACTTGCTGAGCAGTTATTTGGATATCAATACGCGAAAGAATTTATTCAGGATAAATAATCTCGTGAATGGGTCAAGAGATTACCAGGCGTAATTACCGCGCGAAATAATGAGATTACTCGAACAATCAACATGAAACCTAACAATGCGATTAAAACAAAGTATATACCTGTAAAACCACAGTATGATTTTTCAAAACAACCAATACTCAGCAATGTCACTGTTAGATATTTATATGAACCAGGAGAGTTTGAAGGTGGCAAAAAAAGAGCTACTGATCCTATTTGGAGTGTCACTGCACATAAAATATCTAGCATAACACGATCCACGGGTAGACCGCCAGTCTATAGGTTGATATCAACTGCTCCTCAGCGAAGATTTACTCGTGAACAATTACAAGTGATACCCGAGGATACTCAATTACCACCACGTGGTCTTAACTAGCACCTCTTCGTCTGTTACACTCAAGACAAGTCAGCCACACATTATCACTTTTGTATTCGCTAGCAATAACCAATCGAGAAACTTTTGTAATACATCTACATCACATTATCTCTGGTGTGACCTGTGCTGCTATTTTTTCTGTCTACGCTAAATTGGCGGGGGTCTTTATCTGACGAACACCAACGCATTATACAATTACAACTCGCGCAGTGATTTATTCTTTTGTTGTTTCAGCGTAATTATAAATTCAGCATCACTGGCAAATTTTCTGTTATTTTTTTTTGTGTCCTGTTTTTTTTTCTTCTGATTATATCATCGCTGACAATATCACTTATTGTAGTGTCATTATAATCTAAAACAACTCTTCGAAGTTGATTTATTCTTCATACTCTGGACACCGCAAGATAAACTAAATTCTACCACTCGATGCAATTATCTATGATCCAAACAATTGTATCAGATATAGTCAACTGCTGCGAAGAATGTATCGTTGCTGCGTATATCCTAGCTTCCATCAGGATTTATCAGCACGCAATGCATCTTCGACAATACTGATATCAACCAACACAATTCATTTAACACTAGAATCTGCTTTTCTGTCCCTGACTCTGTCAGGCCTGGAATATCAACTTCGCTATTTTGTCTTCATGTATCCTTGGGTCTATAACAAAATGGCACTGGAAGTGTGGCAAATTTTTCTTTATGCGTGTTAAATAACTTCATCTGAAGTATATCTCTGACTATCTTTCTACTTGCCACTATCAAATTGTTTGGTCTCCATGCTTCCCAAAAATCATTTAATGGGGTTTCTGAAATTATTTCACGGGCTATTTCACATTGGATTCTATCCGGTTGTAATCTGATTAGTTTTTTGAACTCTCATAATTGTTTATCAAGTGATCTATGATCAGTACTAACTTCTTCATAATGGACTACAAAATTCTTCATGCAAATATGTGGGGACAAACTTTATGACTTTTGTATTTGCTAGCAATAACCACTTGAGAAACCTTTGTAATACATCTAACAGCTAGCAATAACCACTCGAGAAACCTTTGTAATACATCTAACAATACTGTGCATATCTCATCCCAAATGAGGATTTCAGGAATATATTTCTCGCCCATTCGATCAGTAGTCCATTCGTCACCTTTCCATCAAAAATCTGTGATAAGTGCAAGCATTAATTCCTCGCTGTTTCATCTCTCTTGCAAGTCTGTGTGTTGGTGTTAGCACAGTCATGTTTGATTTCCCTCTAAATAAATCAATCGCACGAGTCTTCTTCCCTGACCCACCACAGCTGTTTAAGTAACTGGTTTTATATCTACATATTGGATCGGAACACGACAGTGCATTAGATAATTCTGATATCTCATTATTTGTCAAGTAATTGTTTTCAATTGTAACATCAGCTGATTTCGAATAATCACATGGTATTTCCTTATTAATTCTCCATGATCCCCAACACTCATCGGAATTTGTGAATTCTGCCACTGTTTCCTTATGTTTTATATCCATATAAAATGAATCACTGGCGACTCGAACTACGGATTCAGGAAATATATTTATCATCGAAAGTAAATTGATAGAAGCCTAAGCCAGCATAAACGTCCTTAAGTGCATGTGCTGAAGATTATATCCATCGTTGTAAGTAACAATTGTACCGAATTTTGTTCCATCGGACAAGAAAGCTTTACGATTGACATATATATCTCTAGATACTGCATCTGTGATTATAAAATCGTATTCAACATCATCTATAATCAATCGTGAAGAATATCGTTTGTGGTCGCATTTTTTTCCACCTTGGGTGAATTTACCAATTATTCTTCTATAGAGATCTTTTGCGTGTTTATTTCTATCTTCAAAGATTTTTTTTTAACCATTTCACGATATATTCTTCGTCGAGATTAGGAAAGATTTTTTTTATTTTCGTTGATTATACTATGTAGACTATCAAGTTGTGGTAACCAGACTTTAGTTTGTTTCTGATATGATATAATCGCTTCACTGACAATCAGCATTATCAGCATTTTAGAATCAATCATATACTGTAATAACACTAAACCAAACATAACTGCATGGATAAAATCCCTTAGGAAATTCAATTGATGTCACACGAGCGAATCGGGTGAGATCAAAATCGGGCAGTGGTCCATTTCGTGTGTAGGATGTCCAAATCTTTTAAAGTACTTGGAACACTCTCCATATCCAAGAAAACTCCCTGGATAACACGCAATCATATCAACCGAAATAATACTTTTGGGGTCATATTTTGTATTCTATAATCCGCCATAGCCATATTCAACGCAGCTTGACTTGATATCGGAGAAATTCTGCGCGTGTTGGTTTCCATAGATTTCTCTTTCTCGTGAAATGAGCTGCAACTGACGGAATTGTAAAACAGTTTGTTAGTAATTGTTCGTATTGCGTTGAAAAACCACTGGCTAGTTTTTTCATGCCATTGTGGAGGGCTTCAATATGGTATAATTCGCCAGTGGGTCTTACAAATTGATAAAATTTACCCTCTTCGTCTTCAAAACTGTGAAGTAACCACACTGACACAGGATCGTTTTTACTTAACTCGTAAATAAAATCAAATAATTTCTCCTGGGGAGGTTTCCTCCCAAGAACTCCACGGGTAGATATTTTATGGTTCTATCCTGCGGAAATATTGTTACCGCAGGTGTCCACGTGTGTTCATTATGGTCAATAATTTTGATTGGACCTCCTTTTGATTTATATTTTGATTCGTGTAATAGCTCTCCTGTTATCGTCATTACGGTTTTTGGAAATCTTAATGATGTTTCTAATTTGGCTATATTTTGAATTGTTGTGCCGTTCTCCCTAACTGTTAATCCCCATTCGTTTATTTTATTGTGTCTTAGATCCATCAATTTGTTTCCACGCAACACATTTTTTGTAAAATGATCTATTATTCGTTCTGCTACACAATTTATCCTTGACAATTTCATTGGTTTTAATTTTTCAATACTCGGTTTTCATTTAACGGATAGATCCCATAAACAACCGCGGTCAGGAGACAGGATCTCTCGTTATACAGTTTGTCAATTCCTGGTTTGGAATCCTGACTCACAGTGACAGTTCTTTATCTTTCAGGATGGGTTCAAATTTGTTGCGTATAATCCAATTCCCTGTTTCTGAGTGGATAATGAATTTCACTCTTAAAAAAATGCTTTTTCTTGTCAAGATGTGAGATTATCACTGCTGCTCTTTTGTCATTCATAGTAGCATCAACACTACCATCAATTCGAAATGTTGACCAACAGTGAGATGCTCCATCATGCTTGAATTCATTAAAACCATAATGGATTCTACCTATCATGCTTCTATCACTTATTAGACTCTTTGGTACATCAGTGGAGACTCTATCGAGATTGAATTTAACATTTTTCCAAGGCATAATTTTCGATAAACTCCTCCATATTATAATTAAAACTAAGTATTTAAATAAAGAATTTATTATATAATGAATCATTGCAAATGGCTTATTATAGGATCAGTAACCACTTGTAACAAATCCTGCAGAAATGAATTCTGTGGATATCATTTACAAAGCGTACGTCGTGGAAGTTTTGGGCCCTTACCTTGCATACGATGTGGAGTAGGTGTGCGTGGTAAGTCACACTTACGTCTCAATTGCGGTGGTAAGCGATACAGAGAGCTAAAGCGCTATTTTGATAATAGAGTTAAAAACTCCATCAAAGATTCCATTAAAAACTCCATCAATGACTTTGACTGTGTCAGCGTCCTTGACTCTGTCAAGAACAAAATGATAAGAACACCTCAAGACTACATTGAAAGATTCTCAAGTAATAGTTAAACCAAATAATTAATTAGACAAATAATATTATAGTATATAAATGAACCAAGAATTTCAACCACATCCCGTGATTACCAATCATGAAGCATCTCGTGATGGTATTGTAAGACACCGCAGACTGAAGAAACCATTAGGATTTGATAATGGTATTGGATATTTGATATTTAATTCTGGAGGGAAAAGTCATTTTAATCATAGATTTGTCTACGAGGTATTTAACGGATTGATAAAAGATGGATTTGTAATCGATCATATTGATTCTAATTCGAAGAACAATTCTTTATCGAATCTATGAGCTATGACACAAAGTGAAAACACCAAACGAGGAGGGACTGGAAAACACTCGAAAAATGCGAAACCTATAAAGTAATTTAATACAGAAAATAACGAAGAAAGAGTATTTAAATCAATAAATGAAGCTGGTAGGTATTTTGATATTTGCGAACCTTCGGTACGAAAAGTAGCAGAGAATATAACTAAATCCACTTTTTCTAAACAATAAATTTCAAAACAGAATTCAATTCGTATATACCGTAATTATTATATGTAGCATTAAGGGGAATAACTCGTATGCGCTTGTATACAGTCTTTGAAACAGAGATAAGAGTTACGGATCTCAATGGGATTTTTTGATGGCTTAATGGTTTGACTGAATGGCCATTTTTTGTGTTGGTTCACATACACATATATCGTATTCAAAATTATAGACTTGTAGATCTCAAACATTAGCATATTCCATACGTGACTGGATTCTCGTCCCGGGGCCCAGCGTTCGAATCTTTGTGTCATACATTATTGTTGACGGTACTGTTACGTATATGTGATAGAATTCATTTATATTTATTTTTATTGTTGGTTTGCTAGATTCAAATTTGGCATTTTAAGTTTGAAGATTCGTTCATTAAGGGGGGGGGGGTGACCTGTGCTTTACAGAGTGTTTTACCTGTTTGGATAATTTTGTAGAAATCATGCACATGCGTTCACATTTACTTTAATTTCTCTTCTTGTATCCAATATTAATCCATGAAAATTTCACCAATTAATCCAAATTAATTTGTCTACACAGTGATGTATTTTTCTTTCTATTTTTCCAAGTCTTTCACAATTTATTTTTAAATTTTTTAACAAAATTATGTGCAACATTGTTAGGAATATCACATCATCAGCCATTAAAATAAACCAGGAAAATTTAATATGTGATATGGTTTGAAACAATTTGTACATACATTACTTGGCAATGTTCACATCCAGTTTTTGGTTAAGATAGAACTTTGTTCAATAAACACATTTTGCAGGTTGGATACTACATTTGTTTGGTGATACCAATATGCATTTTTAGGCATATGAATTGGTTTCGTTTAGAGCTGTACCGATTAATCGCCCGTACGCGTAATCGGGCCGATTATTAGCACAATCGGTATAATTGGGTATCGGCAAAAATAATCGGTGCCGATGCAAATAATTTTTTTAAATAACCAATTTTTCCTGATAAAAGTTGTATATACAGTCGCGTTTTGACTGACCGTAACTTAATCCTTTGTAACACTAGAGCTCGGGATATATGCAGTATGCAAACAAGTTGCTCATTAACACTACTTTATAGTCGAATAACCATATATCAAGATAAACACGTCGAAACATCAATTAATCTTTTGTAACAAAGAGATTGCTCTAATAAAGTATTTAAAAAGAATTTATCTTAACGCCAGTTGTGCGAAATTTTCAACTCCAGCGTCCGGTAGCATTTGTAAACTGCAGTAAACCAGACTAAAGTACATGTCGCTAACCGCCATTGTAGTGCCAAAGTCATGTGAATAGCCAGTAAGATTAACATCAAAGGGAGTAATGATGGATATATACACAGTCAATTTTGAGGTTTGTGTTTTTTCTTTATCTTTATGAAAACTCACAAAACACCGATAGTCCTTATGTCCCTGTGAGAAATTGTTTGAAAGGGCTTCAGTGTAGGTTTGAGTACGTCGTCTGTCTTTCAGTTAATCCGTAATGCCTGGAGGGTGAACGAACTCATTGTCTTTAATACTAGTAAGTGAGAATCATTTCCGGATTTTTCAAAATTATTTTTTATTTCTTTTGTTAGTGTTTCACCAAGCCACCATCTGGCAGAAGGGGCGGTCTCTCATAAGTCATAACAGGTTTTACTGTACCTTTGAAGCACCGACATATACTAAACAAAAAAAAACAATTCTATATCAATGTTTTACAATTATCTGATGTTGCCGCAGCAATAACGAGTATTTGTTGTTGTCAAAGCCCCCCCCCCCCGACCCCCATTCCAGGTCTTTATTGTTTTCTAAATTTGTCGGCTTATACCCGAGTACATAATATGATAATCAAATAATCGGTCACATAATCGGTATCGGCAATTTTGATAATCGGCTATATGCGGTATCGGCATAATCGGCAAAAAAGTGACATCGGTACAGCTCTAGTTTCGTTTGCGATGTCCGTGTACAGTTTCTCCGGAAATAATAATAAGTGAAAAAAAGATAGATTTCTCTTTCTTCCTTGTCTATTTGTCATTGTATGTTGTAGTTCCAGGATTCATTCCACTAAAATCATTGATTTGGATAGACAGAAGACGATCGCTCCAATCTGCTAGATCGGCAGAAACTTTTTCATTTTCGCTATCATCATCCACTTTTTCTGACTATTCAGTCTCAAGAATCTTCAATGTCCCATTCGAAATCTCGCAAATTATCCAACTGTCGAACATATCTCTCCTCTAATTACTCAATATTTTCTAGATCAAACCCGAGAAACTCCTCATTCTCACTCTCACCGCCATCAAAAAACCACCCGTGCTTCTGCCATCATTTTACGATTTTTTTAAAGAAAAAAACACGTGTATTGAAATGGATTCCAGGTAGTAATCCTTGCTTTGCCCAAACGAACGTAAATTCATTTCTGATTGGTACATGTGGGTCTGATGCTAGGAAAAGCCCCATTTGTAACCAATCAGAGACTTTCTCTCGACCATACATTCAGACCGTATAAAAGCGGTACCGGCCATTGAATGCAGTTGAAAATCTACGCTAAGATACGGTATCAGCCGTTGAATGCAGAAACTGGATTACGCGTAAACACGGCATCGGGGTCGAATGAGTTAAAATGATTGGTTGGTTCCAAGGACAAAATGGAGTTTTGTATAAACATGTTTATATTTTAGTTGGATCATACGCTGGGTACGTGAGTTTTTGAACGTAAATTTGTTCTCATAGTTTCTAGAAGATCATGTGACCCTTTGTTTCCGTAAAAACAAATATATAAACTATGTTTTGGGAGCGAGCTATTCAGTAGTAGAAGTTGGGCTATAGAATATTAAGTTGTGTCGTTTTAAGTTATTATAAATTAACCTTGTACTGGAAATTATGTCAATTCGTTTGGATCAAGAGGAATTATTTTGTTATTTATCAGGAAAAGAATTGTGCTCATAGAAATTTTATTAACAAGAACTGACTTCATCAAGTGACATCGTCTTCCATATTGGATACTTTGCTGGAATTCGAACTTAAAATTATTTGGACATTTTATTACCAGGACTTTTGCAATTTCTCTAGTGGATAATATTTTGAATTATTTTTGGATTAATTTTGAAATTGATTCTTAAAACTAACTTTTCTTTTCTGACAAATATTTGTACTCAATAAATAGTTTATTAAGTTGTACAAGCTTGTTATTTTCACTCTTTCTATGTTGCTGTTTATTTGAGCATAAGCACGTAACAGTACCGATTTGGAAGGGTTTTCTATATAATAATTGGGGCTTTAAGCCATTCGAAATTCAAATCGTGAAACCACCATACATTGCACACCGTCACACAGTTGTGAATGTGTTTTTGCATTCAACCCGGGGTGATTTTGTTGGGGGTATGGTGGTTTCAGTTGAAAGTAGAACAGCCCGTTGTGTATTGTCCTTTTTCATAAACTGCAGGTGATTATAATGATGCAATCTGAAAGATTCCAGCAGATCCTGTACATCCAGAGGTTGACAATGGTAGAGTAAATATAACAAAACTATCACTGTGGATGCCAGTTATGACTCCATCAATTACTGCAGAAGAAAAATTACTATCATTTATGGATCATGGAGGAAAATCATTGATATCATGCTAACGACAACGACGGATACCATGCAGTCCTCTGTTAATGGCGTATTTACATGGCACATGGCATCAAAGCAAGGTGTTGCTGCACCCCAACATTAATTTGTTGCGTCATAGGATATTACGCAATTAAATGACCAAACACGCATTGTCATTGAGGTCAAATTTTGATTTACTCGATGCTGCTAAAAAACTAGCAATAAAAAAAACTTTAACCCTTTAGCTACTACAGCTGTTTTGTAGCTTCACTACTGCTCTGTGCTATCATATCAGTTACTCAGACTACTGAGGCTGTTTGCTAGGCTGAATACTAGAGCATCATCAAGGCTGACTACAGAAATTGACAATAAAAACATGGTTACATTTATATTCATTATTTCAATAGTTTTTACTAGATTTAAGTGAAATAAAAAACAGCTTATCTTGTATAGTGTCTGTTATTCATATATTTTTACTTTATATATACTCCTATATCCCATCATATAAGAAATCCCAGTCACATAAACTGTTTTGAATTCCATAAAATAAATCCAATATTTTCCTATGTACATATAAAAACATGAATGAAATCCACTCTAATCAAAATGTTGCAATTGGTACCTCTCAAAACAGTAATTATCCACACATAAATGATGATGTTATCAAGTAAATTATATTATATGTATAGCAAAATTACCATGTTCTATGTCTTACATGTAGGACTAATGCCCACATGTGATGCTGATTTCATGTCTTGCTTTTGGTCCCCTATTTTCTTAACAACATTGTTTGTTTCTTTCACAAGATTTTCTACCAGATATTCAGGAATTAATCCGAGTAAAAAATCTTTCATTCACTGGTCCAAGCTTGATTGTTGTCTGTTGAACCAACGTAAGAATCAAAAACATTGATTTCGAATACGGTGAGGTCGTCACTCCATTGTACAATTGAAACTACGTCCGCCTTGTCATCCGATTAAAAATCGTTTGTATCTGATGTTGAAATCAATATCTGATCCATTTTCTAATTATGATCCATTAAACTTTTCGATATCACTTGCACTGGACCCGTTAAAGTTGCTCATATCTGAATCGGAATCCATCTTTGTTCATCTCGAAAACACGTGTTTCGTAAACCGCGGAAAATTCATTTTAGTGTATCTAAATTTAACCTCTCAGCATTCAAACTTGTATCAAAATGTCGAGTAAACAATCCTCTCATTGGTTATGATAATCAAAAATGTGTAAACTTTTGTACTTTCAACCAATCAACGTTTAGTTAACACGTACGTATTCTGCGCACATGAGCGTCGCTGGTACTTTGATTACTGCTGAACTTTACGCATCTGTGCGACATTGGCTTGTAAGCTAGGTTTTTCGGCACTGCAGATATGCGTCACGGGTATTCGAGAGCTATTTACAGTAGACGCTTAGGTGCGGCAGTCGTAGCGAAAGGGTTAAAGGTGTCTTTATAAAAGATCAATTACCACAACAACCAAACAACGCTGAAACAGGTATCATTAATCTCGATAACAGCACCGGACCTGGAACTCACTGGGTTGCATACGCGATTGATCCACATGAAATTATTTATTTTGATTCATTTGGGTTAGCGTCGTCTAAAGAATTTATGCGTTATATAAACCGCTTAAAAGTTCCTATCTGGTATTCCACGCTACCAACACAGAAAATGAATGACCCACCAATATACGGCATAGAAGTATTGAATGACCTCAGCGCTATTTCATCATCAGGAAAACCACCCCATAAAACTGTACATGAATATACAAGTAGTTACTTTTTAGAGAGAAATTATATAAAATAACATTGATATTTGGGGGAGATCTTTATCAATCCTGAAAAAAAACCTCCGCAGAAATATCTGCAACCGGTGATGTAAAAAAAAACAATTGAAGATGAAATAGTTGTATTTCAAGATCGTCAGGGTAAATTGAAAACTAATAATGTGTCCCTTGATGATATTTTGACAAAACAACATTTTTGTTTCCATTTTTCATCAAAGTCAGATCCACAATTACTATTTTGTGTTCTGGTTTTTTCACGCTCTTTGCTAACGATTCCTAATGCATGCCATTTTAATCTTGAGATCACTTTCAAGTGCAACAAGCATTGGGGTTAAACATGAATAACATCTTGCTGAGGTCGAAGAAAAGCATGTGAGACCTCGCATATCATAACATTGCCTATGCTAGTCTAGTTCCCTGTTTTGTATGCTCCCTGCATTGCACTCCGCTATATGAATAGTGGAGTGAAATGCAGAAAGCATACAAAGCAGGGAACCATTCATATGCCTCTGCTGGAAGTATACACGATGCCATCCCTCATCCAAAGCATTAGATATTAAATAAATCCTGATAGCATTATGCAAATCCCTTTGTGTTGGAAAAACGCAAGTCAACAAAACGTGCATCAATTTCTCCAGTGTGGATCCCTGGCACACAAATGTGCATAATGGGAAACACTGGCCTTTACTTACCATTCATGTGTTCTCACACCCAACTTAAATTAGTTTTTATGATGCTGGCCTGATTAATCAGATTTATCATTGCTTCCTTCACATCTGTCTCTGAGATTCACATATTCAGACACACCACATGTTACCAGCTTGAAACCTGATATTGGTACTGATATATATTTAACTTTTTCCCACACTAAAATCTGTTTTGTCATATGTACTAAAACTCTCTTTGGTCTTAATTCTTTAATCTACATTTGACAGTTGTGTGGTTATATGCTGGTTATGTGCCTTGTGCAATTAAATGTGTGTACCTTTTCATAAAGATTACATTGCTGTAAATGATTGCTTATATCACTGAAAAATACCAACTGTAAACATGGATCAGAGTAAATCAAACAGCTGAATTGTACTCTGGACAGCTGTGATTTGGTAAAAACGGTGAATGAAACATTAACGAAATCTGCATGTAACATTTTGCAGAATAAACGAGGATGCAATTGTTACTAAACACATTTTGCAATGTGTAAATACTGTCAGGTCTCGGAAATGCATTCGTGTATTTGGACGCAAATATTTGATCTGGAATGCAGAAAATCGCCTATGCAGGAGTCCTCTGTACGCATGCAACTGGGCGGCAAATTCAAAGATTTGTCGGTGCTACTTCAACAATCTACTGAGCGAGAGAATGTTGATTACCTTTTCATTGTAGCTGTGCTGATATTTACAAGGACAGAATTAAGTTTTTCAAATACCCCTATATCATATGTGCCTGCTTTATATATAAGAATATATCAAAAGAACATGTTGCAATAGCTGGGTGGCAAGTTCAAAGACATCGACTAGCAGCTTAGTTTTAAAAATGTGCTGAAATTTACAAAGACTGAATTCAGAAACAGAAAAATCCCAAGATGTAGAAGTGGTTATTATAAGTGTATACCAGAACTTAAGCTTCCGTTATTGTGTTCATTTCTGATTGTAGCCAAATAAATAGTGCATGCATCCTCAAAATTAAGACATCATCAAGACTTGGACAAAACACTGTTTGCAAATTTGGATAAGCATAGATTTTACTGAAATTCTGAAGAGTGCTGAAGTTTCTAGAACTGACAGTTTGGATGGAATGGTAGCCTTGTGTAAGAAAGTGTGATGCCTGGCTTTGTGTTTGGAATATGACCATTCCTTGGATTGACAAAATTCAGTCTTACCCTAAAGGACTAAGAAGAGTTACACTGCTGTCAGGTTAGTCTGGCAATCTAAGGTCACCAATATTGGGACAAAACTAGTGTTGTTCCGATTATCGATTATAATCGATCATCAGTTGGTTGAGCAAAAAAATAAGATAATCGATTGTGAAACTCCATAATCGATTGTGTGTAAAGGGAGACTACTTTTTAGGTGTATGCAAAGCACAAAGGTTAGTAAAACTCCCAGTCACTAAAGTTGACCTGAAATTTATTAATCTCTTCACAACTACAAATAAAAAACCCTACGATTCATAATTAGGAACATATAGTCATTATTACATGGTCAAGTTGTTAAATTGTTGAGTTAATAAATTTAAACACATTTTGTTGATTTGTTGCAGTTAAATTGCAACATCTTTTGTAGTATTTATAAACAATGACAAACAAGAAAATCATGTCCTTCAATACTTTAAAGTATAAACACATCACATATAAACAAAAGAATTTCAGGAGATTGTAGCAGTATTTCAGTTACATATAAATCGGCCATAAAAAGTTGCGTTCATTTAACAAAGTTGTAGAACAAAAGTAATACACGATGTAATATTATTGTCATTTTAAAGCATACATGTCATTAAAAGAGATTACTCCTGTACATTTATAAACATATTGAACTCTTGATCAAAGATACAACTGTAACAAAAATTAAAATTTGTTCTTAGTAACCGATTATAATCGATGATCAGTTGGTTAAGGGGAACCGATTATCGATTATGAATTTCTGACAGATTCCCATCACTAGACAAAACCCATACTGAATTAAATTGATGAAAATAAAATTCTGCAATGCTTACCAATTGAAAAGCGGCAATTGTCATCAGAATATTATATTAAAATAATTAGGGCCTAACCGAAAATTGCCTCGGACATTCGCTTCGGCTAAATATCCGGTTTTTCGGTACTATTCGGAAGTATTCGCCTTGGCAAATAACACACGCACAAATGGTTACAAGTGAAATAATTCAATAAATATGGAACTTTTTTTTTTAAAAATTTTTTTAATAAATAATAATTTTAGTTAATAATAAAAATTTTCATCTTATAGGCGATGCATACGGTACACGAAAAGTTTAAGCTTCGCATACAATAATGAAACAAACGGTACTCTCAGGAGTTGGACCTACTACTCTGTTCATGCCCAGATCCGGCAAATAGTACATCCAAATACTTTGATTCGGTACTCTGCAAAAATTATCTACTCGGTTATGCCCCACAAATAATACTAAGTTTGGACAAATGAGATATCACCCCTATGTTTCCATGACTTGAGATATTGCAGCCTATTCTGCGCATGGCTTTGAAAAGACGTTTATGCATCGTGCTATGGAAATGAAACACACATGATCCAATGTTTACAGAAATTATGTATCGTTGTGCAGAATTAACAGGCTTGCCGAATAGGCTGACACGGTTTTACATGTTCTTTTAATCTGCAAAGTTCAACCTTGTCTGGGATGGGACTGCAACTTTTGCTGGTGGGATGCCAATTTTTACTAAAATGGGAGTCATGGACTCCTAGTTTTAAAATCCTAGTGAGATCTCAGAGGTCCAACTGTACGTTATAATAGAACCTGGTCTTCCTGGTAAACTTGATTGGGAACTTGACTTATGAAGTCTTTATTTACCTTTTATACATGTAATTCTATACTGTAGACTAGGAAATATGCACATGCAAAATAATAAAAATAATTATAGTAGTTTAAAACAGCTTGTCGATGTGGTTATTGAAAGAGCTTCTTTACTGCTTGGTGGCCTGTTGCCAATTTTGTTGTGAATTTATTTTTTCTACAAGTGTTAGGACAACAAAAATGCTATATGATTTACATGCAGTAAATCATGAAGAAACAAAAAAATATTTTTTTGTGTCCTAACATTTGCAGACATTTATAGAGCTTACAAATCCTTTGCTGAAACTGAATCTTATCTTTTTAGTCTTTAGAGAAAACTTAAGATAGCAAAATATTGGTTGTTGTAGATGACAATATGTACCAAATGCTTTTAAATTTCATAATAAAAGTTATAATCAAAATAAATTTTTCTCATTACAGGGTGGTGAAAGAAGAAATTGTTGATGAGAATGCACATTTACCCTGTTTTAATGGACGTGTTGTTTCCTGGGTATGTTGTATCTTTTATTTTTTAGTTCTACTGGTTCTTGAATAGAGAAACTTATGATATAGCGAGTTCTTCTGTCTGATGTCCATGTCCATCCATCCATTGGCACAAATTTGTTAGTGCTGATCTTGTTAAGCTATTCAAAGGATTGTCATCATGAAACGTTACGCACACATTTGTCCTTCTATAATGGATGGTCATATCAACAAGGAGTATTGGATTAAAGACTTGTGATGTCTGGTTGGTCCAAAATGTAAATGAATTGTGTCAGTCTGATGTCCAATACAGTTTCCATTGCAGTCATCTTGAAAATCTTTGTGATAATCTTCTTGGTTGGAAAGCCATACACACATGGTTTTTTACCAAAACACTGTAATGTCTATACTAGGGCATAACTGATTAGCATTTTTCTACTGATTTCCAATTCCGGATTTCGGGCGTGAAATTTTTCCGATTCAGGATACGATTCAATTAATCGGAAATGCTAAATCCGTATTTTTTTTCTAAAACATTTCATCTTCCGTTTCCGGGTTTCTGGTATCTGGTTTTGCCGTGTCTAACATGTACTTAGTACTTTACCATATCCGGCTTCATTTCCGGCTTTCACCCGCCAGTTCAAATAGATTGTCTCACAGCGTGGTTGTGTTGACCATATTGGACTTTTCTGACTTCTTATTTAACTTTATTAATGCACTATTGAATGACATGCAGTGTTAGACATGGTGCTATAGAAATTCAACTTTATTATTTTTATTATCCGAATCGGTCGTTCCTGCCTTGTCTGACTCCGATTAATCGAAAGTTCATACTATCCAGTGGAATCCGATTTCCGGATCAAAAAGTCGGTTATGCCCTAGTCTATATGGTAGTTGAAAAAATTGTGCCACTTTGTCATCCACTATGACCACCATCACAGCTCTCTTGAAAATCTTGCTAGTCCTCCAGATTGGAAAGTCATATGAACATGGGCTTTTCACCTGAGGAGTTTTATCATATCTAGTTCGGATTTGGTTACCAGCATGGCTGCCATTTTTGCTATCTTGGAAATCATTCAACTTAAAAGAAAGTCGTTTTAGTGTGAGGTTTTACAAGAATACTTTTTATCATATCTGGTAGTTATAAATTAAAATGATGTCAGTCTGACTTTGAATCTGGCAGTTTTATAAATCTTGTTCTTTACATGGATGATTATATTGATGGGGTTTTCATCAAGTCTTCTTATGATGTTTACATTGTTCTTAAATGTAAATAGAGCTGATCTGACTTGCAGTACAGTTGCCATTTTGAAAATCTTTTTTTATCCCTACTTCTCCTGAATGGATTGTAATATAGACTTTTGAGTTTTCACCGAAAGACTTTTGATGATGTCTATGTGGTTTTATGTGAAAATTGTGCTGATTTTGATTCATTGTGGCTGCCTTGGTGGCTTTTTTGAAACTCTTGTTTTTCTCAAAATCGTCATCAGTGGTTTCATCTGTCTGTATTTAAAAAGAATTTGTAGATAATGTTTTCCAAGCATCAGTCATTTTGATTTTGCTCTTTTTTTCAATATTTTATTTTGGGATTGTTTTATACATTAACACGAGTATAATGTGAACATTCTTACACACACTTGCAGACATGCACACAGTTGTCCGATATTTTAATCTCATATTTATAACGGGATCCCAAAGTCCAGTCCATTGAAATGGGATATTTTTGATTTCTTGAACAATTTAAATTCATGATAATTTTCAAAGAAAAGGTTGTGAAACTTTTAATTAATTTAAGTACATTTACTGTCATAAATTTATAGCTAAATTGTGTCAGTTTTAGACCAAGGATTTATTTTGGCCAATAAATGGAAAAATGAACATATTTTATGTACCAACCCAAATGTCATGATTATATCCATGTGTTAGTTACTAATTACAGTTCTGCTCAGTAAATTATTAACTTGATTTCTCCACCATCTGAAGTTAGCAAACTTTGTGGATGGCATGCAGTTCTTGTTAAGAAGAAAATATATCAGTGTTTTGGGATCAAAAGTCAGTGTCAGGTTTAATACGACTGAAAGAAGGCAGTTTGTTTCAACACAATAACTTGATTTTGTGATGAAAATGTTGAGGTACTGGGTTTCAATTGACTAAGTGTCAAAGTATCGATGACTTACATTCGGCTAGGAAATTAGCCTATTGAGTCAAATTAGGTTACGGTCATTGTGACTGAAAGAAGAATCTGGCTTCTACAGAATAATTTAGTTCATGATTCTCAGCCTTGACTGAAAGTTCGCGAAGGACTTAGTTATTTACTGGAAGAGATCTGCTAATGCTATAGAGATTTTTGGTCAGGATCATAGTAGCTTACAGAAGAATCAATATAGAGAAATAATTTCATGACCAAACTTTGTGGATGGATAGCACATAGTGTAATAAAGAAATTGATTCTGGAGTCTAAAAGGTCAGAAATCGGTCATGGTAAGTCTTAAAGATAAACAAATATATTCTGTGCATTAGGTTTACTTAATGAGGTTAGGGTCATTGAGATCCAGAAGTAACAAAAATATAAATCTACATAGTTAGCCTTATCTTATTGATGCCCCAATTGAGGAAATTCAGCAGGTGTGTAATGTTCCATTCATGTTATTTTATTGGTATTTGGAATGTGCATGAATTTTGGCCTGAAATCAAGCCCAGAAAAATCATTATTATAGTTAATACTTATAACTGTCTTAACTCATTCTGCCTTGATGCCATCTGTACTCATGATCCGGTTTCTGTATTCAATGGCCGATTCTGCTTGTGATCGAGGTTTTTTGACTGCCTTCATTGGCCGATCCCATCTGGTGAATGTGTGTTTGATACAACAGCTCTGCTTGGTTAGAAATGTGTTACACCAATTAGAAATGCCATTACTTTAGGGTTACTAATTCAGGGCAGTTTCACTACGAGTGTTCTGTTAATGAAAATTCAGCAATTAGTAACCCTTGTTTTCTGAACAGTTCAAATTTCCCCAAAGAAAAATAATATCATTTCTGATTGGTTACTTTTGGCCTAATTCTTGGGGAAAACCAAACAGAGATGTTGTATCTAATATACATTCAAAGCGACACAAGATGGGATTGGCCATTGAATGCGGTCAACAAACTTTGATTAATGGCCAGATCGGGGTCGAAAGAGTTAAATGTATACAATTAATGTTGACCTGTCATCAAATTTTTGCTATTACTAAAACCTTTAACTCTTTAACTTCTAATGCTACTGTAGTGGCTCACTGCTATGCCTAGCTGCTGGGGTCACTACTGCAGCTGATTTATGGGCTGACTACCAGAGCCAAATGCTGCTGCAGCCAAATGATAACTTTTTAGCTGATGTATGGTTGGATTGTGTTAGTTATTTTCTCTCTAATAAACTGATTATAGACTAAAATCATGCATATATAAAAGCTATAACTACCTTATATCTGTTTGATTATTTTATCCTGCTGAAATCCAGGAATATAACACAAAACACTGCTTGTAAACACTAAAATTAACACAAAACACTGCTTGAAAACACTAACATTTATCCAGGAATATAACACAAAACACTGTTTTTATACACTAACATTTATCCAGGAATAAAACACAAAAACACTGCTTGTAAACACTAACATTTATCCAGGAATATAACACAAAACACTGCTTGAAAACACTAAAATTTATCCAGGAATATAACACAAAACTACTTGTAAACACTAAAATTTATCTGGGAGTCTTTTATACTAAGTTATTTATCAAATATATACATTTAATTACTAACACTGTTACCTAGTCACTATGTTCTACTATTTCTTAAGTAATTCCTCGTGATATCTATTTAAAGAAAAAATCTATTCCTTTTTTCCCCTCATGTAAAACGAAAGTTGAGCCGACGCTTTCTGTAAACTCCGTTACTTTCGGCGCACGTGGTTCTCTTGTCCACACTTCATCGTCTTCATCATCAGTTTCTGTCTCATTTTGTGACAGACTTGATAAAGAAGATATATCAGTATCACTACCAATACTTCTTAATTCATGGTGGTCAATATCATCCTCAGAAAAACCAGAAAAGTCGGAATCTGAATCGCTATCGTAAGAGAACACCATGGTTTCTACTGTCAACCACAAATGCATTTATTAACAAACACGCGGTACAAATTTAAAAAAAGGAACTGGATTTAGTAAGAACAATCATTTGTTAGCTCTAATTTGATTGGTTGAATAGACTTTTACTTCCATATATTGACCAATACGACCGGTTGTAACAATTATATACAGAGCAGATCTATCCGTCACTAGGGTTTAGGAAGCATATAAGGCAAGCGGATATATCCAACACCGGGAGTAATAGTGCTCTGTTTACAAGCGGATTTATCAGTCACTGGTGAGGCTAGGCATATTTAGGCAGCAGATATACACATCAGTAGTAGTGAAAGAGTTAAATAACATCCTTTGAACAAAATGTTAATCCAATTTACAAACAAGCAGCCAGGAATGAGGGACTTTTGATATTTAATTCATAACTCTCTCCATAACATACTCGGAGATTGATACTCAGGCCATTATGGAGTTGGCCTACAACATACTCGGACTTCCCTTTGATCTTGTATTGTTTTTATAACACTTGCTTTTATGGAACAATATGTAGATAACAATTGTTATTGATTGTCTGAATTAGAATCACTGATATCCAGGAAGTATTTTGCTTTTCTTGTCTTGGATAAGAATGATACAAGAAAAGTAGAGAAGTCTAGGTCTGTTTGTAATCTCTGTCACACAAGTGCCTTGTTTGTACTTGAACAAGACCAGTGTGTTTACATGTCAGAAATTTTATCACCCTGCTATTGATGATACTTCTGCAACTGACAAGGCTTAGGTGTTGATATGTGTATTGATAATGACTGTGTATAATAGGTTGTACTCTGTGACACAGTCATATCTTTTCACCCCATTTATTAGTGTAAGTTTGATATCACTACTACTGAACAAACTGGAAGATTGCCATAAAACTTTACACACACACACACACACACACACTCATCCAAGGGTCTTGTTGATCATGAAAATAGTGTTTTGGGGTTTTTCAAAACTAGACTTGAGTTTATTGTAAATTAACTTTGTTCAGAAACTTTGTGAAGATACATCACCAGGGGAGATCATTTAGTATCATGGCTTCTTATTAATGTTTTCCCTTATGTAAATAAACTAAATAGAATGTGTTAAAATTCCCACTGTAGATGCATTAAATTTGCAGATTTGATTGCATGTATCAAAATAATTCGTAATTGGATATAAAAGAGCCAGCTATTATACCAACCAGAATCATTTCTCCTGTATTTGGTAAGTTGAAGCTGAAGTTGATTTTCATCTTCTTGAAGAGGCTAAGGATTTGAGCTTTGTGGCTTCAAAATGTTAGGCAATGCATGGCTCCAAGAAGTATGCAGTAGTCACCCTCTTATAAGGCCACCCCTATTGCAGCAGGAAAGTGACCTTATAATGAGGGTGGCCTTTCTAGAGAGGGATGACAAATGCAAATAGTATTTATTCCCTTTTTGTAACTGCGACCTTGTTGGCAACAGTCTAGAAAAACAAAGTAAAAAAACAAACCAGTCTATTCACAATTAAAAATATCCTTGCTGTCATATCCCCTGCATATATTGTTCAGTCTTTTGTTCCAAACTTTGACAGCTTCGTTATTAGCATTTTGGACTTGAAGTCTGTGCAACCATTCATTACGTGCGGTAAAGTAATCATATCCCATTTCAACTGACAAAATTGTCACATTTTCTTGGATCATTTGACCGGTGAGTGGAATTTCTTAGCATGCACAGTGCAGACTATTTAAAAAAAAAACATATATTCAAATCAGGATACAAACATCTACTGGCTCTAACAATCTTCCTTTCTCTGTCCATTCCACCTTCCCATTTCCGCAGAATTGTTTCCCTATCTTTCACAATGTTCTTTCCGACATCAAATTTTTCTGCCATGATCATAGAGCTCTCCCCCTTTTTGGTTAGTTGAATTACTTTCACTTTCTCTTCTAAATTAAGAATTTGATTTTTCCTCAATGTCATGTTGATCTCTTTGCAGTTACACTGTACTTATTCCAATGTTGCCAACTGATAAGACATAAAAAAAACAATTTTTCTGTATTTAACTCATTCGGCCCCGATGCCGTGTTTACGCGTAATCCAGTTTCTGCATTCAACGGCCGATACCGTATTTTAGCGTATATTTTCAACTGCATTCAATGGCCGGTACCGCTTTTATACGGTCCGAATGTATCGTCGAGAGAAAGTCTCTGGTTGGTTACAAATGGGACTTTTCCTAGCATAAAACCCACATGTAGCCAATCAGAAATGAATTTACGTTCATTTGGGCAAACTTTAAATCTTCGGAAACCAAGGATTACTACTTGGCATCCGTTTCAATACACGTGTTTTTTTCTTAAAAATTCGTAAAATGATGGCCGAAGCACGAGTGGTTTTTGATGGCGGTGAGGGCGAGAATGAGGAGTTTCTTGGGTTTGATCTCGAAAATATTGAGTAATTAGAGGAGAGATATGTTCGACAGTTGGATAATTTGCGAGATTTCGAATGGGACATTGAAGATTCTTGAGATTGAATAGTCAGAAAAAGCAGATGCTGATAGCGAAAATGAAGGAGTTTCTGCCGATCTAGCAGATTTTGGAGCGATCGTCTTCTGTCTATCCAAATCAATGATTTTAGTGGAATGAATCCTGGAACTACAACATACAATGACAAATTGACAAGGAAAAAAGAGAAATCTATCTTTTTTCACTTATAATTATTTCCGGAGAAACTGTACACGGACATCGCAAACGAAACCAATCCATATGCCTAAAAATGCATATTGGTATTACCAAACAAACGTAGTATCCAACCTGCAAAATGTGTTTATTGAACAAAATTCTATCTTAACCAGAAACTGGATATGAACATTGCCAAGTAATGTATGTACAAATTGTTTCAAACCATATCACATATTAAATTTTCCTGGTTTATTTTAATGGCTGATGATGTGATATTCCTAACAATGTTGCACATAATTTTGTAAAAAAAAAAATGTATAAATAAATTGTGAAAGACTTTGAAAAATAGAAAGAAAAATGCATCACTGTGTAGACAAATTAATTTGGATTATTTGGTGAAATTTTTATGGATTAATATTGGATACAAGAAGAGAAATTAAAGTAAATGTGAAGGCATGTGCATGATTTCTACAAAATTTTCCAAACAGGTAAAACACTCTGGGGCACAAGCAGCTAGACACAGCTTAGTGTGGCTGGGGCACAGTAACAGTGTTAGTGATAAGTTTCTTGGGGCTGAAAGAGTTAAACAAATTGCTATGTGTTTTTAAAGGAAGATATCTTGTCATGCGATTCATTAGTCGCATTCTGATATCCCATTGTTTTCATACATTTCTTTACACTTAAGTGAGAGAAACCAAAACGGCTTCAATATGTACCATTAACATCACGCAGATTTCACCTCGCAGCTGTGAGGATTTGTGATCTTGACAATTATTTTCAGTACCAATAGCCACTAATTATCTAAGGTGAACAAGCTCAACATCTTATTAATGAAAGCTATAAAGGGTGTCAAACCATTTTGTTGCTGACTTGTGTATGTACATGTACATTGATGGGCCCTAAGTGGCAGAGTGGTCTAAAGCGCTCTTCGTTATGGATCACTGCCATCTCACCTCTGTCTGCGTAGGTTTAAATCTCAGATTCGGCCAATGTGGGTATGTAAAAAAGCTTGCCAGTAGCTTATCCTGGGTCAGTGGTTCATTCTGGAGCTTTTTCCTGGGTTCTTCCTCCACCATTATTACTGGCTGTCATGTATAGCTTATTGTTTGTTGAAATATAACAGCATGCACATTGAAACTGCCACTTCGCATCTGTAACTACTGTTCAATAATTGTAATCTTAAAGATTATCAGAGTGACTAAACCGGACATCTCATGATAACAGCAGCATGTCTAATCTTATTACATGTACTTACCCTTTTTTATGGATTAAAATTTGAGTCTTTCTTGGCATTATGGAAAAAAAGTGGCTTCTGGTGAGGCGTTTTTGATACAACATTAACCTTAGTGGTACATGTACTTAAATTTAGTCAGCACTTCTTTCAGTAACGAAAACCTGACATCGGGAAACAGAAATCGGATTAATTAACACATGTTATGAATACAATACTTGCTCTGTATACATATTAAAATAAACTGTGGCTACTTGTGAAGGGTAAATTTTATGTTGTTGCACCAAAATGCTAGTCGTGTTGGGGGGTGGCCTTTCATGAAGGATACTTTTAAACAGAAACTCGTTGGTGCCAACAGATTCTGGCCATAAGGTGCAGGTGACTGCTGGTCGAGGGGGGGAGGAATTCAGGAGGGGGACTACTTATACAAGGAGTTGACTACAGCCCGTCTGATATCAGTCTGCATTATCTAAACACTTGCATACAGCAAAGCCATCCCAAAAATCTTATTTGCAATGCCATTTACATTGTTAAACATATGTTGATCAAGGCTGAAAACAGGCATATCGAGTTTGAATAGAATAATCTTGCCAGTGGTGCTTGTGTGAGTCTCATGACATGTACAAAAGTGAACTGACACAATGATGGAGTTTATGAGTACTTGTTTTGCATCATTACCTGGACTTCAAATTTGTATTCATACATGCCAGGATGCCTTGTGTTTAAGGAAATGAACTGAACTTAAACCAGTGAGCTATTATGCCTGTTGCAGATTTCTTTGTGTCAGTGATACATATATAGAGGATATAATTAATGGATTCCATCATCAAACTAAGTTATATCATTCAAAATGCAGTAAAGCACTTTTTATTACTGATATTATCCGATAACGGAGTTGGCCCATACATTTTTAACAATAATATACTGTGCCCATTATGGCATTCTGTTTGATCTTGTACAATTTTGTAATATTATTGTTATTGAACAATAAATAGATAATTGTTATTGGTCGCTGAAATAAAAAGTAAACATTTTGCATGTTTTTATTTTTCTTGTCAGTTTATTCTTCGAATATAATTAAGTATGGTCATGTAGGTTCATTGACTCAGATTAAATTAAATAGTACTAGTTATTCTACAATTTTAATAATAATATATCTTAAACAAATCAATTCAGTCCTGATTGTTAAAAGCTTAGCATATTTAATGTAAGCAGAATCTTCGAGATGAAAACTTTATCTAAATTGGGTCAAGAAATATTTACAACTGTGGACAAAGTTAGCTATGTAAACATTCTGTTTACAACTTTAATATAGATTAAATATACTTTACAACTTCAAAACAAGATTTTTACAATAACGCTGTTTTTTCATATTGGTCAGATATGATTCTATAATAAATATACATATGAAGGTGTTTTATGAATGGCAGTTGGCAATGGGTGATATTTGCTCTTGGCAAGTTAAATTTAAATGCTTTCAGTTAAAGACATTTAAAATGAAGAAATAACATTACATTTGTGCCGATGTGCTCATTTTTATGCCATAGCTGGTACAGTGTGCTGTGCCTTGCGCACCTCATGTATGTATTTTATTTAAGATTTTGTTTCAAAATTATGCATAATCATTACAGTGGAACCCCGCTATAACGCGCCTTGCCATAACGCGAATTCGGATATAACGCGGTCGTAGCATGGCTCCCGAAATTTCGTACATGTATATTCATTCACACATGGAGAAAAAAAATTTGGAGAAAAGTAAAAAAAACAAAACAAGAAATTAACTTCATTTTGGGCATGAGATTAGTTGTGACTTTTAAAATAATATGATCGTGGCATGGTTCCTGAAATTTGAAATTCATTTACGTGTATATTTATCGGACCGTGAAAATATTTGTTTAACGTACGAGAAATAGTGTGTAAAACGTTTATTATAATTTGGTGGAAGAATTCTCGTATGACTTTTAATAATAAACGATCGGAACTTAACAATTTATCCAGGTTCTTTAAGTGATTTTGGAGAAGTGATTGTGTATGAATTCTAAAATAATACGATATATATAACGTACGAGAAATAGTGTGTACAACGATTGGCTTCTGAAATTTATCAATTTGAACAGGTTGTGGTGAAGCTCCGTATTCTACTCTAGAAGAGAAAACTGGTTTCATTAGGTTTTTGAATTGTTAAGCCGAAGTAAACATTATCGGAAGTGTTACTTATTACGGATCCATGAGTAAAGCATGTAAATCGTCTTTGTGATTGTCTTCCATGAATTCTGTATACAGTCGTTGCTCAAACAATAGCCGACATGGGCTTCTTATTTAACTGCAATCACAGCCAAGCAGCAGACAAAGCTGTGGTTGATACAAGAGTCGCACAATTTAATAAACATCAAAGGACGAAAGCCGCCAACATGTATGCTGTGCTTGGTGGTGTGATAAACAGTTGAAAGTAAATAATATCCACTTTATTATCTGTAAATTAAAACATTCTTGACTTTGCTAGAACCCAACAGTTCGCGGCAAAGAAGCAAACGTTATTGGATATATTTTTCAAGAAATGATGAAATTTAAATTGGGAACCACACTGACTTTGCACTTTGCGCAACGATTAATTTAGCAGTTTTCACATGTTTCTTTTGATGTTCACAAAATCTGAAATAAAAGTTATTTGCACTCTGAAATCATGCGTTGATTGTTAATTATTCTTGCAGTTGTCGCATATGATAAAATTTTAGCGTTATGAAATTTGTACAGACATCGTATGTAGACCCGGGAATAGCTGCATGCAATGACCGTACGATATCAGACGGCATGTAAATGCTTTCAATATTTTGTTCATCCTATATTTTACACGACAAATTCAGACTATTACAAAATTATTGAATATTTTAAATCTGTACGATTTTCAATGAAATTACATCCATTATGGATGAACTGCATGCCACGACAGCACGGTAGCATACGGTGTTGATACGCTTTTCATGATATAGCGATAGTCTGGTATTATCAGTCAATCTGTATTGTTCAAACAAATAAAAATTAGTAAATGTTTTTAATGCACAGTAATAACCTATAAATATATTAGCCATCGATTATTTTGAATATATCTTAATTAATGCATTCCAGTTAATATTCATCTGATGATAAGCCGACTTTTGATCATTGTACATGTATACACGTATAATATGTTCTCAGAAAAAAAGTTAAGTATTGTAAAACCCCGCATCAACACGACCCTGGTTTTAACGCGATCCGATTTTATGGACCCCGATCATCGCATTATAGCGGGGTTCCACTTTACTTTGAAAACTTGATATGATTTGCATAAGAAATTCCTTAACCCTTAAAGTGCTGCATTGTTTTGCAGTACAAGGTCCCTCAGTGCTAAATTGTTTCAAGGGAAAAAAGAAGAAAACTGCAGTCTTTAAATTGCATGTATTTCATTAAATATACACTATTGATAGACAAACCCTATATGAAAAATGTTGGTGCGTGTCAATGCTTTAAGATTAGCATCAGGTACAGGTGTAAATACAGGTAAAATGACAAGTTACAATTGTATTTCATCAGTATTTTTGTTTGTTTTTGATGGAAAAGTTCAAATATATCTAAGAAATGTTATATTCTTTACTAGTCCAACCATGCACATGTTATGTCTGTCACAATGTTATATATAAATAGTGAAAATCACAGGTAAAGGAAGGGTGACAATTTTGCAAAAATCCACTCCATGAATGTCAAAAGTAAGTTTAAACCCTCTAGTCAGCAATTAATGTTCATGAAAAACTATCAGCTGTTATTTGTTATAATATCATCAAACCGAGGTCCCTATCTGGTGATTAAACCTCAGCAAAGGCTTTATTTTTGTTCAATCATTGGGCTGATTTTGTGTGAAGAGTCACCTTAATTGTTCTCATTGTCTGACAGCTGTAAATTGCTTGGAATAGCTTGAAATCTATGCTATACTTATTTTTTTGCTGAAGTATGCGGTTGATATCACATCATCAATAGCCCATTAGGATTCGAGAACAGACATATGTACCAAACCCATTGTTTTAATCGATGTGAAAACGTTTTAGATGCTCAGGTGTAACAGGCTGCCATTTCTTCATGCAACTTTTTTCCTTCAAGTCTGCCCCATGAACTCTCTGATCTGCATTATGATTTGTTTGATCTACTATCAGATGCAATAACTCGTCATCTTAGAAAAAATCTTCAATAGTCCGTAGGTTCATTATTCACCATCTTGACATTTAATTTTGAATTACCAGTGAATGGGGGTTGACAGGCGCACCATCTTTTCACGTCAAGCAAGCATGTACATCCGACTCCAGTTCCACGTAAATTACTGGCTCAAAATCATTCATGTGTATTTCCATCAATACCTCGCTTGCTCCAATAATGTCATTTTTCTCAAATTATTCAAAATCACTATTTGCATAACTATCAGAATCGAATATTTGTTGCAAGAAATCACATTCGTGTTCAGTGTCGGCCATTTTAGCTTTGCACAAGTACCATGTGTTTAAAAGCGAGCATTTGTAAAATTACATCGTTAATAGGATAGTAAAGTACTGCAGAATGCTTGTTCCGGGCCTTTTTAAACCAATCAAATATAGTTTTACAGGCATTTATGGCAAGATGAACTTATATTATGCGATCATTGTTGATCACCTCAAGCACGACTATTGTCGCGACACACACTATGGGACCAAAAAACAACAGCACAACTATAGTTGCAACACGCACTTTAAGGGTTAGTTTACAAGTGCCCAATGTAAAAAATACTTTGATTTAAACCATAACCTCACGAACAACTCAATGACATAAATTGAGTGACACCTGTAAATACATAAAATATACACAATATAAAATATTATCGCACTTTTACAGTGGAACCCCGCTATAACGCGATAATCGGGGTCCATGAAATTGGATAACGTTAAAAGCAGGGTCGCGTTATTGCGGGATTTTACAGTATTTATATTTTAAAAATCTCCAGCAAACACCGCATTGGCATATATATTTGTACTCATGTCTAATGTAAGAAATCGGAGTTTTATTGGACAATGTTAAATGGAATGCAGTAATAAGACTTATTAAAAAATAGTGGACTGATACTATATTTATAGGTTATTTTTTTGCGTTAGATGGTTTTACTAATTTTTATTTTTTTTCCTCTGAAAATACACGTTGATCGATAACACCCCGACTGACATTATATAATGAATAGGGAGGGTATTAACATTGTTTACTATCGTGCCGACGTGGCATGCAGTTCATCCATAATGCATGCAATTCCATTGGAAGATTGCACAGATTTGAAATATTCAATAAGTTTGTCCTAGACCGTTGTGTCTGAATTTAATGTTCTTATACATAGCATGTACAGGGTATTAACACCGTTTACTTACCATCTGATATAGTACCGTCATGGCATGCAGCTAATCCATAATACCTGTACCTAATTCCATTGCAAATATTGCAAACATGTTTAAAATATTCAATATTTTTGTCACAAATCATTATGTCTGAATTCAATGAGAAAAATTAACAGAAAATTAGTTTATGAACGATGAAGCAAGTGTACGTTTATTACATTCCAGGGTCTGTGAACGGTGTCTATACAAATTGTAAACTTGATTTTCCATAACGGTTATAAAAAAAATTTATATAAAAAAAATAGGAAAGTAATGACGAATTAATTAACAAACACCATACACATAAAATCCGAGAACTAAATCATAATAAGCAGCGAGTCTGTAATGGTCAAGCGCCACTGATATAAAGCTTTTTTCCCAGCTGTATGCATGTACAATTTCCAGCTAACAAAGCCAACACTGTTTACTAGTCAAATGATTTTCTCTAATAACACTGCCAAGCCCTAAAAACATATTGGCAGCTTTCGTTTTTTTTTATGTTTATTAAATTGTGAGATTCTTGCATCAACCACCACATTGGCGGCTGCTTTGTTTATGCAGCTCAAGAACACGTGTCTTTACTCTTGTATTAATAATAAGTTATATTTCCGATGTTTCTTTAGGCATAACAATTCAAGGACCTGGTGAAATTAATACATTTCAGAAGCCACATTTTGCACACTATATCTCATACTTTATCATATTATATATTGTATTGTATTAGAATTCATCCGCAATCTCTTCCCCAAAATCATAATGTTTTTTGCGCAAAGTGCATTGAACGACTTCCGTTTGTGAACTTGCTTTTCCATAATGGTAAAATATTTATTAAGAAAAAGAAGGGGGAAATTAATAACCTTCATAAGCAAACCCAATACACATGTAAAACCCGAGAATTAGGTGCAGTAGGCCTGCAATGGTCACAAGTCAGTTTTATAATTGCTTTTAAAGCTGAATGGATGTCAATTTCATACCCTCTCAATCTCCAGCTAGTGAAGCAAACATTATTTACTGGTCAACTGATTGCGTCTAATAACACCGCGAAGCCCAGAAAACATATTGGCGGCTTTCGTTGTTTGATGTTTATTAAACTGTGAGAATCTTTTATTAACCACCGCATTGTCTGTTGCTTAGTTGTGTGTGCAGTTAAATAAGAAACACACATCGGGTATTGTTAGAGCAATGATTGTATACAGAATTAATTGAAGACAACCACAAAGACCACATCATGTTTATTTTGGCATGACACTTCAAGAAGAAATATACGAAATTTTGGGAGCCGGGGCTCATTATAGCGAGGTTCCACTGTATGTTAGAGTACATCTGCAGTCAAATTATCTTTTCCCCTGATGTATTTAATGTCAAAGTTGTATTCTTGCAGTTATAAACTCGCATTTCAACAATCTAATATGTTTTTTTTTTTCTTCAATTTGTTAATGAAAAGAAAAGAGATCATGATCATTGAATACAGCAAATGGGGAGAGAGCTGAACTAATAATATACACTTGAAAATGTTACAATGCCAGTATTAAAGTCAAACATTTCTTCACAGTTGTTGAATGCTTCTTTGGATTCTTAAGAAAAATATCACACTAGATAATCCACACCATTTGTCTTCTTGAATCAATACTCCACAAACTCATCATAACTTGCATCAGCATACAGTTTAAATAACTGCCAGAAATTGGAATGAACAGGTCCATTTTATGTACTGCCTTTTAATTCATCAAAAGATCCCTGACATTTGTCAGACCAATGAACTTGGATCTCTTACTCAATAAATTTGTTAAAGGTTTAGCAATTGTAGTAAAATTTAAACAGAATTTCCAGTAATGTCAGCCAAACCCAGCAGTTGCATCAGTTGCTTTTTCCTCATCGGCAAGGGAATTTAAAGGTAGCCTCTCCTTTAACTTTTACAGGTTTAACTTGATCTTGCCATACATGTTCTAAAATGTGTCTCAAGCATGGGAAAACAATTTTATTTAATTATCCATCAGATTTGCCAGATATCTTTGTAGATGTCACTAATAAATGTGTAACAATTATCTAGACCTGATGTGAAATATTAATTAAATGTTAGAATGTTGCTGGGAAGTTTTTCATTCCAAATAGCATCACTTATTACTGATAAAACCCATCTGGAATTGCAGATACGAAAATTTCTGTTGTGGTTTTGATGAGTTGAATTTGCCAGAATCCTTCAGTTCCAGCACTATTGCTGGTATCATTTCTGCTCTGCCCCAGCAGCACTGTATCTAGCTGCTTGTACCCCATATAGTTTTTACCTCTTTAGACAATTTTGTAAATACATGTATCATGCACATGTATTGACTCTTACCTTAAGTTCTCTTGTATCCAATAAAAAATCTTTGAAATTTTCACCAATTATTCCAAATGAATTTGTCTACATGGTGATGTTTTTTTTATTCTTGTATTTGTCCAAGTGATTCACAGCTTATTTATACGCAAAATTAAGATGATCACTACAGTCTGCAAGATCCACAAGAACTCTATCATCGTTGCTATCATCATCCTCTTCTTCTCATGATTCGATCTCAGAAACTTGTGTCTGAATCTAAATCTCGAGAAACTCCTCATTTTTGCTATCATCGTCATCCAAAGTTTTGCACCCACCATCATTTATGATTTTCATGAATATAACATATGTTGTGAAACTGTCCTCCATTAGTAACCCTTGGTTTCTGAACAATTCAAATTTGCACAGAGGAAAGTAAAATCATTTCTGACTTGGTCTGATTCTTGGAAAGAAACCATTTGTAACCAATCAGAGATGTTATATCTAACGCACATTCAGAACAACTTAAAACAGAATCGGCTATTGAATGCCATCAACAAACTTCTAATACTCGCAGGATGGGACATTGAATGCAGAAACTGGATCACACATACAGACAGGATTCGGAGTCAAATGAGGTTGTGACACATTTTCAAATTTTGTTGATGCAGTCATCTATTCTTGACATTGGAATTCTATAAATCTGTTTTAAGGACAATATTGACTTTTTTTTTTTTTGTCAGTTCACATGCAAATTGTTATGTCAGATTTAGGCACAAAATATATAATGAATAGTTATTTCTGCTTTATTTCAGTACAGTTATTCTCCAGTAAATATAGAATATCTTTTTTCAAATATTCCTGCTTCAGATGATTCATTCTGTAAGCATGCTGTTTCACAGCCCTAAATTTAAAAAAAAGTTAAAACTTTTCAAATAATAGGCAGTTCTTTCCTTGCCATTTAGTAGTTATGGGAATTGATTACATGGGGTGGAAAAAAATACATATATCCATGTTTATTGCTGACAAAAATGTGGTTTGGTATGTTAACCTTTATAAATAAAAATAAAAATCATTTTAGTGATTTAACCTGATGTCCTTATAAAGTTAAGAGATCAGCGATGCTTGCATTTTTGCAAATTCATACGCAACAGGTAAAACAGCATGAGATCAAGCATGAAATTAAAGCAAAGCAAATGAAGTGTAAAATAGTTACATTAATGTGCTTCTTGAAGCAGTAGTAATCATTTAAATGCATCCTAACACTAAGTTTCATTTTAGACAATATAATATACTGGGTGTGATCATATTGGAGTAGAATATTTTTGAAAATCATGGTTGAGTCCAGGAAAGATTTTTTTGAAATGCATTTGATAAGACTTTGTAATATTTGCACAGTAGTCCCTTTTTTTAATGGCCACCCTCTTACGGCCAGAATCCCTTGGCACCAATGAGTTTATACTTAAAAGTACCCCTCAAGAATGGCAACCTTTCTAACGTGACCAGTGGCCAGAATATTAGTACAAAAATGTAAAACTTTCCCCTCATTAGTGGTCACTTTTTTTTCTTCAAATGTATCCAGAACCAATAATTGATATTTATCATGATGAATGGTGATGAATTACTTAATCAGATTTTTGTCTATTCAAATGTTTTTTTAAGCAAGCCTGTTCACAGAGCTCTTGTTTGTTTTTTAGCAAGAGTGCGTTGACAAATTCACAAATCTTTTGTGTATTAGTATGTTAGGTAAGAAATCTTGTTTATGATTTGTAGGTAAGATATTATGAACAGAATTCTAGCTCATGCTTTTACAAGCATAATGTATTCTAGAAAATTCTTCCTTACGATTTTGAACATGGATAAAATGCATTCTTGTTTATTTCATTGTGGTTGGTCTCAGTGAAAAGACCATCTCCAACACTCAAAACTGCACATGCTAACTTGCAGGCTTTACATGCAATATTTTGCCTTTAAATGGTTTTCTAGTGTTCCAGTGATAGACATAGTGTTCCAATGATCATGTTTATGATTTTATTATTTGTTGCAGCTGGTCCCAGCAGACAGTAGCACCTCAGACACTCAGTCACAGTGTACAGACTCACAGGCTGGTGATGTACATGTCCCCACGGAAAGAGTTGGTGGAATAGGGGACAGTCGACCACCTTCTTTTCAGTAAGTGCAACTGTTCAAAAGGTCTAAATTTAGCAAGTTCAGATGTTGGTATTAGGATTTTTATGAGATGGATGGCCGTATGAGTGAGGAAGTAAGGACTGTTTTGTGGCTTAGGATCTGATGCCCATTCTATTTTGTGTAAGGATATGTGACCATGCATGTAAGGTTGCATGTTGTTTCCCATGGTTGCAGTGGAATATTTCTGACATCAGTTTTAACATAATTTTTGGGCCATAAATAGCAGCCAGTATATTAGATGGTGGAGGCACCTGAGTAGAAACTTTGACCCGTGGGAGGTTACTGGAGATCTTTCTCGCATATCCATATTGGTCAAAGAAAGAATGAAACCTACATTGATGATGGTTAGTGATTTGGAAATCTTAGACCACTCGGCCACCAAGGGCCCCATGAAGTGGAATAACCAGTCTGCCAGTACATGACTCGTACAATACTGTACCCTTAAAATTCTGACATCTTAATGGATATCAATTCCAATTCACTGAAGTAAGTGATGTGAATGATCGCTTGGTCACTTTATATGGTATGTTGATCAATTTTTTTCAGCATATTTTGCTTAAGAGATTTCCTAATTTCCCCATTTTTGTATGATCTTCATTTGTTTGATTCAACATGATGTTTAATAATGTTGATTCACAAGAAAATGTTTGCCATATATGCTCACTTAAAAATAGAGTTCAACTGCAGACTGTATTGACTCAGAACTGCCATAACATAATATGCTAGCAGATCTGGTTCTGTGTATTTTGTTTAGAGTAATCAGTAAAACAACATAGACTCTGCTCTGCCAATGGTTTTTGCAATTGCAGGTCAAGATCTCGGGGTGGGGTGGTAGAGTTACAGGTGAACCCAGCTTATAAAATGAGTGTGTGTGTGTGTGTGTGTGTGTGTGTGTGTGTTGTAAACATTGAAAGACAACAGTTTTGTTTGAATTTTTGTCATCCACAGAAGCTCTAGCTTGACATAAGTAATTTTTGGTGTCCATACGTATTCATCCATACATCCATCCACCCTAGATTAATGTCAGTTATAATGGGTTGTTTTCTTTTTTTTATAACATTAAAGCTTTTTACATTAAGCTCAATATTAAATTTTTTTCAAGGAAGATAACAGGTTGACTTTAAGGACTTGTTTGTTTTAAGTATATTTTATTAGAAAATATAATGACCATGACAAGCTTTTTGAAAAAACACTTTTGACTGTACATTTACTCCATCAAGATTATTGAATACATATTGTTATATTGTGGCTATATATTCCATGTATACCTACCATTTTATTGGCAGGTTTGTGTACAAGTTGTTTCTACTACATGTTCTCTGGACAGTTTCACATTTTATCATTACAGTGCCAATGCCTCTGTTGCAAGTCGTGATGATCACTGTGACACATGCACAGAGACAGACTCCGTGCTAAGCTCCAGAAGAGGTAAATATTTTAAATTTTGTTTGAATTTGTATAGTAAAAATCACTTATATTACATCCATGATGCTTGAAGGGATTTACTTTCTGCTAGCTTCCTGTTATTTAATGCTTTTGCTATATTCTGGTTTGGTGGAAATACATATATCCATCCATACATTCATGTCTTAAGGGAATTGTTTATAGATGCTTCCTGATAAGGTCACTAGCAGATATTCTGCCCATCTTACCTGGATGATTGGCAACCTGGCAGTTACTCCTATATGCAATCATCAGATTTTGCCATTTTTAACAAAGCACACTGAAGCAAAATCAATTTATAAATTGCAAGTATAGATACTAACAGAAAGCTACATTTGCGTTTTGTTTATGTATTTAATTTTCATAAAAGAATTTTGAGATTCAATGATTTTTTTTTCTTCAACTTCCAAATACCATATAAAGCCAATGGTAAATCTGCCCGCTGACCACAAATATAGTGACTGATGATGTCATCGGAGAACTATCTATATGCATGCAATAAGTGTAGTATGTTGTGACTATGGCTGTCCGTATATATACTTCCTGTTCTGTTTCTGCAAACTAACTCTAGTTTACAGCTTATAACTATAGCAAACTTGGCAGATGACTAATACCTTAGGTTTTGTACCTGTCACAGTTTTCTTTACATTTTTGGCTTTATCAACTTATTTCCTTTGATAAATTGTGAACCTCAGCAAAGAAAACAAACATAATGATGCTAGGTGATGCCCATTGTTATATAAATGATTTGATGTCAACTAAAGGGTATTTATTCAGAATCTGTTTTTGTCCATGTGCTTTTACAGGTGTTAAGTGTTTAATGATATTTAAGGGTTTATATGTCAATCTTGGATAACATATGATGCTCCAACAAACCTTGTGCGTAGAGCCAAGTGTTACTAGAAGGTTTAACCGCTCTGGTGGCCTATTGGTTAGAGCGTCTGTCGTGGGTTCTATCCCAAGCCAAGTCATACCAATGACTTAACAGAACTGGTACTACCAGCTGCCTCGCTAGCTGCTCAGCATTAAGAGGTTAGTGTTAGGACTGGCCGGCCTGGTGTCAAGATAATGTAACTGGGTCTACATGTCTACACCATGATGCCCCAGTGCTGGACATCACTATAAACTGCCTCACTGCAGACATCGTAGAGTGGCCGAGTGGTCTAAAGCACTCACTGTTACGGATCACTGCCATCTCACCTCTGTCTGCGTGGATTCAAGTCTCGGGCTCAGCCAATGTGGGCATGCGAGAAAGCTTGCCAGTAGCTTCTTGTGGGTTGGGGGGGTTCTCAGGTTCTTCCTCCACCATTAATTCTGGCCGCCATGTATAGCCTATCTTGTGCTGAAAAATGGCATTAAACCCTATAACTACAACAACAACAGCAAATATTGTAGCGATAATGACTGAAAAATTGTTAAAAGCTATGTTAAAAATCCTAATCACACACACTAGAAAGTTTGATGGGGTCATTTCTTGTTAAATATAGGTAGCTATATGGGCCTGTGCATAATGTTAGGACTTGGCTTTCATTTTTCAAACATATGACTTTTACAAAGCAAAGTTATAACTGGTACATAAAAATTAATAGGGGTAGTTTTAACATTACTAGTTTCTTAATGAATTGTTTATTGTTTACTAAAGAATTCAAGCAGTCTCACCATATTTTGTACTGTCAACTGTTGGCCAGGGGCTACCATTAGATTTTCAGATTTATTGGACCAAGTATATATTAATATCATCACATGTAGATTTCCTTCACTAGATCATTCTCATCGGAGTTCAAGACACTCTCATAGTCCCAGTAACCGAAGCTGTTGTAGTGATCACCACAGTTGTAGTACATGTAGTTCTGGTCATAGTGGCAGTGGTAAGAATGCATTGGTTTTATGGCTGGTATGCATATTGTTTCAGTGGTATAAAGGCTTACATAGTGATGCCATCTCTCTCTCTCTCTCTCTCTCTCTCTCTCTCTCTCTCTCTCTCTCTCTCTCTCTCTCTCTCTCTCTGATTTTTGGTAAGAAGTCCAGTGTCAAATTTTTAAAATAGTACTAATTAAACGTGTGGCCATAATCTGAAAACTGGATGCCCTAAACATAAAAATTGTAATGATCTAGAGCTCAGGTTTTACATAATTTTTGGATTATCAGAAGATGATTTGTTGGTCATCAGAAGTTAATGGCATACTTTTTTTTTACAAGATTAATTAGTCAGCCAGTTTTACTTTTTGACGAGATGGAGGTTTCCAGCAAATGAAACATGGCAAAAGTTCATTTACTCAAAACTAAAATTAAATTATTCTTATTAACACTGCAGTTAAATGTGACATTTTTAATTGAAGAAACAACATCATGTGATTAGATACAGTGCATACTTCAGTTTCATAATCTTCCTTGTTTGGTCTATATTTGATATTAATATCCAGTGAAATGAATGAAGGATAAAATAACTCTAAATAATTTAATATAAAATAGAGCATGAAAACAATCCGTGCATTTCATCTGACTAAATTTTTGGTGTGTAAATCTTTGCCATCACTTCATTAAATGCAGTTAAAGGTAAATTATCCAGACTTCCCTTGGGAGATGTCAGGGGAGATAACTAGTACATTTGATGGATACATGGATACTATCAGTTTTGCATATGCAGGACGCTCCATTGGTCCATATGATACAGAAGTAAGTAGAAAGCCATATGATATTTTATTAATACCCATATGGTTTATATTAATTTGTGTTTTCAATATTACTTTTTTGATTAATCTCAATTCATAAAGAGGGTAGAAACAGAGAACAATATGCCTACCAGTCACAAACTGTCATAGTTTTTGCTTTTGAAAATGGTGCATGTACACATTAATGTCTGAATTTGCATGTGCTGACAACTAATCAAATTACCTGATATACTTTTTAATGAGCAGGCTAGTTTTTTGTGTTCTTTTTAATGAATCTGAATTTGTATGCACAACTATTTGCATTTGCAATTTTTCATGGAAAATCACTGTTTCTGTTAACATTAATCAGATGTTGTATATTTTGTCAGAAATGCAATATGTTTCACCAAGTTTGATAATTTGTGCACCTGTTTTTTTTTTTTTTCAATTTAAAAGCCAGCCTTAATGGAAGTGCATTGTTGTAACTACACTTTGTGTAACCATCCATGCATCTGTTCAAGCCTTAGATTAGATATTTTAGATTAAACTCGAAAAATTTTATGCTTTTCACCTAAATGAAATGTGGGTTTGACAGAAAAGAGAATATTGTTGATTTGAGCACAAATAAACTTGTTTGGTTTGGTATTTTATGCTGGAGTTCTGAAGCTTCTGGATTAAAGTGCCATACTAAAGGTGGGACTATGTAGTCAACCCAGGCTGATCAATTGTCGGAATTTGATCCTGTACTTATGTCATGTGTCTGCCATCCCAACTGCTGAGCCATATTGGTTCAAAATCTGATTTTAAAGAACCAAAGTCTTTAGGATTACTAGTTTTGCTTTAAAGTGTTATATATCACACTTTGATTATGGAGCATAGCAATAATTCTTTTAAGAGAAAAAAATCGATCTGATGGAAGTAGCCCATTCTACCAGTTTCTACCCTGCAGTAAATAGGTGTTAGTGTCTAATAATTGTACTGAACACAGCACAGAATCTGTCCAGCAACAGTCTTAAATATTTGAAGTGTGATGATGTCATCAACCGTTACTTCTACTATCCGAACTTTGACTACATATTTCTGTTCTGGAAATTGAAATAAAATTATAAATACTGATACAATCTGAAATAAAAAGCAAAATAAACATTTTATCTTGTGAAATTACTTTCATCATGTTATTCAGCATATTTACTGCAGGGTAGAAACTGGTAGAATGGGCTAGTTTCGTCAGATCGATTTTGATAGAGAGGGATTGTGACCGTAATGGTGAAAATAAAGGTTAATTCACCGATTGGATTCAGGACATGGTCATTTAAGAGTTGTGCATTGGTACGTCACTGTCTTTTGAATGCATATGTGTAGTTTTTCAATCTTCTTGCGATTCTGAAGCGACAAAAGACTCGTGAGGAAAAGTCTAATCGCGCGAAGGATTGTGGTCACGCTTGAATTCCTTGTATTTATTTATATTACCGATAAGGGTAATTCATGTTGTCAGAGATTTCGCCGTACTTTATTGATAAAACATCAGACTCCTGTGGTCCGTCATACATCCTGTTTGCTTTACGACTGGTTGGCGGGAACCGAATATAGTCATAAGTCGACAATTACCTTTATACATTATCATATTTTCTTTCAGTCTAGTGCAATTGGGCAATTAATATATGATGTAGGAAACAGATTTTAAAGCTTTTATATATACTGCCGAGTGAAATTGAATGTGACCCACTTTATGGCTATATTCGCATTGCGGTGGTGGTCTGGAACCGAACCCGTCATATTAGCGTACCGCTTTTCTTCTGAACAAAATATGTGAATGGTAATGACTTGTATGCAAGTACAACAGAAGATGGACAAAATATAATCATTTACATAAATTGTACATTATGGTGTTATGAGACCTTAGTTGATTATAAAAATGTCCCAGCCTAGTCATACTAAAGGCTTATAAAAATGGCACGAATAGGTACCACGCTAGGCACACAGCATTATGAGGTTAGTATATATGCCAACCCTCCTGATTTTGGCGTGAATTTCACGACTTTTTCACCGATTCAGATTCACATTGCATGCAAAAAAATCACAAATTCACTAAATCTCACATTATTTTAAATCTTTAATACAATAACTGATTTGCAGTTAAGCGCTAGTCATGATATTGACAGTTGCCGAAGCGGTCTGATATTGCAGGTCAGATATTAGAGAAACTATAGCTGATTGGTACAGCTGGTCTGGTAGCAAGTATTTTAGCATATTTTAATCTGTATGTATGAGAGTAGTTTTCCAAATGCTCTTGATAGAAACTGGGGCCTAACCACAATTTTGCTTCATATATGTGCCACACCAAGGAAAAAGAAATGTATTGCACAAAACATGAAATTTGCTTTGGAATATAGCAGACATTTGCCGTGCTTTCATCCATCAAACACCTATATTCATTAAACATTTTGCCAGTTTTCAATAAAAGCAGCAGGTAATGCATCATTTTAAGACATTACTGCTAACTGCAAGCTGTCAGTTGGGTTTAAGAAGCAATGAAATGTGATTAATAGGAAATAAGGAATGACTAAGTGATATTCTCTGTTGTTCAGCCTGTCAGCAAATCTATTCGGTGTCACTTGTATGTGTTGTTAATTTATGTTTATTGCAGACTGTGAGTCTGAGATGCTCTTCGGACTGCTTCGTGTTTTTATGTTTATTTACTAAGATGACACATTTTTGAGGTCTGAACTTAACTTAGCAACACAGGATGCCACTACAAAGATGCCAGTCATTGACTAAATGGCCCAAGTTGCTTATATCAATGAAAAATTAAAACATTACTTTATAAAACTTGTCTGGAGAGAGCACAAAAAAATATGGCTAATCTAGCTCTTTTAAACAAAGATTTATACCAGTATCTTGTAGCCAGTGTAGTGCTGCATTAATTTGTTTTTTTTCTGTGGTAATGGAGAGCCTCGTTGTTGTATTGTCTTATGTTGTACTGGAATGCTACTTCATTGCATTCAGCCAAAATAAATTAAGAAAGTATAATTTATTTCAAATTGGCTTACAAAGTTCTTAAGATCTTGTTTTTCTTGCTGAAATTCAATATAATATTTTTTACGTTGATAGATTTTTAATCGAAATAAAAAATTGGCACTCCCAAAATTCTAATTAATTTCACCTGATATTTCCACTTCCAGCACCACCCCCAAGGATTAATGGTCACACAAAACATGACCGTCATCGAGATCGCAGAGGACATGGACATTCATACGAGTCATCAACAGTACTCAGTAGTGACTTGGAAACTACCACATTCTTTGAATCAGAGGATGATACTGGCAGCAGGTACATTTGATTTGACTTTTAATTACATGATTTTGACAATAATAGAAATCTTACAAACTTTGGAAGTAAATAGAAGAGCATAAAACTATCATTCCCATTGAGTGCTGAATGAGTTTCTGGAACTGACAATTATGAGGATCAGAATATGGGATAGTATTCACAAGCAACTAATTTCACTATATGTAAATTTTAAAAGAATTCATTGCATACCGATCCAAAATGTTAACAGTATGGACATTGAAGCCACTTTTGTTACAACCTATATTTAAAGACAGATGCTTATTAAAATATGATCATTTGCTGATCAGAAAGTTGTAAAGTGTTTGTTTTTGGAAGAATTAGCTCATTTGCATAACCTTAAACATGCAGAAATTATATCATTTACATTTCAATTGCTGTGATGGACATATTGAAAATATTTCTGCAGCTTCATATGAACATAGCTTCCAAGTGTCGCATTTTTCCTCTATTTGTCCCATATATTGGACCTGAATACAGGTGTACATTTTCTTCCTAAAATACATTATATATATATATATATATATATATATATCCTTGCAATTTTCATTTTAGATTAGACACGCAATTCCATTTTGATAGCCATGTTTGGGTCATTTGAAATCAAGGCAGACATGCCTGTCTTTAACCGCCATATTGGATTTTGCAAACAGTTGCTGCTATCATTGTATCTCATTTTCAAAATAGTCAGCTTCTAATCATGACGAAAAAGAAATTTTGAATATTCAGAATTTCCTGCAGGAAAGACAAGAAAACATAATGGGAAGGACAATTGTGCCATATTTTTTAGATTTGTGAAAGCCATCTAGTAAAGGAGAAAACGTGATGTTTTACAAATTTTGCTATTGGACATTGACATACAAGAGCATAATAAGACTAATATACATCGGCTTCATCAACAACTCAGCCTGAACTTACAACGTATATAAAAACCATATAGAACCTTGATCTAATTCAATCAAAATTTGGTTGGCAAAATTTCACTTAGAACTGAATATTCATCTCAGTTGCTAGCATTGCTTGCGATCTGTTTTGTGCCTGCTTTCAAGAGAGTAAACTCACAAAGGATTACATGTGTGCCAAAATGAAAAAAGTAAGAAAATCACAGAATTCAGATTGGAGTCGATAATGATTGAAGAAGAAGTATTTGTTCCTGAAAATCAGTATTTTTGTCATAAGCAGTCAGTGATTTTGTACTCGGGGATTGGCAGCTATGTCTGAATTGATGATGGTCATATTGACACTGGGTTTCCATGAAAAGACTTTTAATGGTCTTCAGTTGGCCATTGACAAAAATGGTTTCTGTTACATCCAATGTGGTCACAGCATCCAGTTTTAAAATCTTGTTATCTCTAAAGAATATCAGAGGTGATTTAGAATGGAACATCAGTCCACATCTCTCTTTCTGCCCTATTTTCAGATTCTCATCCGTCACAGATACCACCACCAGATCTTCAAAATATGGTCGACAAAGGAAGCGAAGGAGGAAGCATAGATTACCAGCAATTAGTCGTGTATGTGAGCATTTTTACTGTCATATTCATTATGGCTTGTACATGTTTTTTAAAAATATTTTATAAAATTTAACATATACTAGCTTCTAGTCGTGGCCCATAAGTATAATGCACCTAAAATTAAAACCTTTTTTGTTTTCAGCAAAAAATCGTTAGGTTGAAACATACTGTTCATATTAAATAAAATCGAGTAGGCCACATTTGGAAATTTAATAATTTTATTGGTATTATATTTGTAATCAGAGTAATTGATAACGATTTCCTATTCAGAATCTTTGGTTTACCTGGAATCAGTTCTCAACTTGGCCTACATGGGTGTGATGCAGGTTGCCAGTAGCTTCACATGGGTTGGTGGTTCGTCTTTGAATTTGGTTTAGAAAGTAAATTTTAACTGTTACAATCTTGCAATAAATATTTGTTCCATGGGAGATATTTTGGATATCTTCTATTAAAGACATGGAATTTGCATAAACCACAGTATTGGCAAGGAGCTTTACACATGGACTAGAAAAATTAACTGGCATTTATTATACTGAAAATAGATAAGTAGGATATTTATATACCTTGACATAATAATTGAAACATGATTTGTTATTTTAATAACATATATGAGCTGATTTTTCCAGTATTTTTTTAACAGATTGCACATTATCATAGCCAACATGCTTGAATGCAATCAGCCTTTTTCCCTATCTGCTATTTGTATCCTTTTTGATCCTTTGATTCTAACACAAGGAAAGTTTAATCCACAAGCTGTTGAATCGTTGACCAAACTGTGTGAGAAATGGTTATGGCTGAAGTTTAGTTTATAAACTGTACATCTTTCTTTGATGTCAGCTTATTGTCAGCAAAGTGAATGCATGGTTTCAGCAAATTCTATACTTTTGATAGAGATGGCCTTCCATCCCAGTATAACTGTTCAGGTATCTCACTCAGAATGAGAAAGGTCGGAGACAACATGGATTACTATCATTCATGAAACATTCTTTCGAGGAAAAGATTATGTTAATTATTTGTAAAATCAAATGCTGACTGGGGAAAAATATCTGCTTCAGTTTTTTCAACTTTTGACGGCATCAAAAAAAATAAAACCACCACAAAATTTAACATTGTGGAAATTAAAGATGTATACCAGATGATCAAGTCATGAAAATTAACACATTTCCTGAATCAAGTTAACCAAATTTTGTAACATGGGAATTCCGATATAAACTATCTTTTTTTTTGTTGCAGACCTTCATTTTTATTGTCATGGTAAAGCAATAATGAGCTGCATATTTTACATGCAATAGATTTCAGGAGCTGACGTAAATCTTGGAAATTGCATGATTGTCTTATATGAAGTTTTGTCTTGTCATGCTATTTGATGTTGAATGTATTGTTTTGTTTTCAGGCCTCGTCTTTCAGTAGTATAACAGATTCTACAATGTCTCTTAATATTATAACTGTCACCTTAAATATGGGTAAGTAGATATAGCAGGTAAGCAAAAACTTTTCATCTCACCATAGCCAAAGGCTTTGTAAGTTTATAATCAGGTCTTGCATATGTATTTTGTTGTTATGATACATATTTACTAAAAACGTAGTTACATTTGAAAAATCACTTATGTAAATTGCAGAACTGATTTTAGTAATTTAATTTGCATATTGAATGTTACTCCATCACTAGATAGGAATTCTAATTTGTAGAAAAAATAAAAACATTTTTGGATTTCCGAATCAAACACGCGTTTACATATAGAACTCTTGAATCAAGTTTAGCAAGATAGATCATTTCATTATCAGTTAGAAAACAGTGATGTTCATCAGTAAATGCTACTATTTACCATGAAAAAATGATGTAAGAATGCATGAAAATTATTTTAAGGATGGAAATAAAAGTTGTTGTGACTATCGTCATCATGTGAGTTGTACGTAAAATATTTAAATATTTTTGTTCCAAAATTTGTTTTAGCATATTATTTTTATTTGTAATTTTAGTTGTTTTATTTTTCAGACACAGTAAATTTTCTAGGGATTAGTATTGTGGGCCAAAGTAACAAAGGAGGAGATGGAGGAATCTATGTCGGCTCTATCATGAAAGGGTTAGTTTGGCATTGTATAATTTGTATTTTTTCCAATCAACGTTTCTGCATGTCAAGTCCTTTTGAAGCCATGCACTCATTGTGATGTCTGGAGCAAATATTACAATTTCCTGTGGGTCTAACTCAATGTGGTAGTTGCCCCAAATACATGCCTGAAATTTTGTACTTTGATTAATAATCATACTTGATTACCTAACAGCAGTTTTTGTATGTAAAGAAATGAAAGTGGTGGAATGCAGCCCAGAAGGCAGTAGTACTTGTTTCGGTCAAATATGGGTGTTGGGAATAATCAAGAAAGTTCCAAAGTTACACCATTGCATCCACCATCAAATATGTCTACTACAGACCTGCCAACCCTTAAGATTTTGGCATGAATTTCACTACTCTCGATAGTGATTCACAGACACATGACGCATGCCAAAAAATCATGAATTTGCAAATTCTCAATCGACTTGAACCAAGAATAAATAACTTTATTCAGTTAATTTGCTAGTCAGAATAGCAGCAGTGGTCACTGATGCCAATAACAGGCCTGTATTTGCTAGTCTAGATGTTAGTAGGACTATATCTAATTGCTGCAGTTGGCCCTGTAGCAAGCATTGTAAAGAATGTTTACAAACAGAAGTTTTACAAATACTCATGAACAAAACCTGGGACCCAACTGTTTGTTTTCTTAAATTGCACATGTACATACTCATAGCAACTGGAAATTTTTTTGTAACAATTCTAAATGAAGACAACTTTTTTTAAGTGGGGGAATTTTTTTTAGATATTGCAAGATTAGCAGATATGGTAATTTGCTTGAGTTCATATTTAGCCATGTATGTGCAGACGCCACTAATCGTTGATCAGTTGACATTTAATCTTTTGAATTAATACTGTTTCATAATTAAGCAACACCACAGTTAAAATGTTTTCACCTCCAGAATAAAAGATATTCCACAAAAAGTGAAGTATAGATTGGAGCACACCACAAATTGGCCTTGCGTTCAGCCATGAGACATTGATGGAGAATATGCTTTGAGCACAATAGTGTGCCAAGAATTTTAGAATTGGGAATATACACTTGGGCTCATATCCTTGCTTACAACTTACCTGTCGTTGTTGTTGTAGGGTTTAATGCCATTTTTCAAGACAAGATAGGCTATACATGGCGGTCAGTATTAATGTTAGAGGAAGAACCTGGGGAAAACCCCTGGAAAGAACCACCGACCAACGAGAAGCTACTGGCAAGCTTTCTCACTTACCCACATTTGCTGAATATGACACTCGATCCCACACAGATATAGGTGAGATGGCAGTGATCCATGATTAGAGAAAGCTTCTTTAGACCACTTGGTCACTTGGGGCCCCCTACAATTTACCTGTCATACATGTACTATATAATAATATATATGTGGACATGTAGCAGAATAATGTGAAAAAGCACACTGCTAGCAAAAAGCATATAGATATTGGGAGAATTAAGAGCACCCACAACATACTTCAGCTCAAGACTACTTGAAGTCACCTACAAGTCCTGCAAGCTACCAATGCTGAAACATAGTTTGTGAGTTTTCTTGTTATCACCTGCCTTTCTCAGTTGGAGATCAGCAACAGTGACGGTGAAAGAGTATTTCCTATATAAGAAATATAAGCAAAACTTAAGTGCCTCCTTAGATGCTGAAAATTTGAACAATTTTAGTCGCCAAGATTAACCCACAGGTAAGAAGCCTGAACTGTTCTGAAAACATATTTACCATAACCCTATTGCGGAAGTTCAAGTCTTCCAAAGCATCATAACATAACAAAGAGCATGAAGCTTGTGTTAAGATCATTAAATTTGACTGCAAATAAATTTGTACATATAATCAGTGTAAATAATGTTTTAGTTCTTTTGCAGGGGAAGATTTTCATATAATGCAGTCCTGACCATCAAAGTTGATGAAACTAGTGTCACTAATTGTGTTCAGAATTCATAAGATTTTATCCCTCTTTTCACTAATTGCAAGTCTGGAGGGTCAGTAGCTCTGCTACTGTTAACTTGTTCAATCCTGACACTGTTGTTATGCCCAAGCATTAGTAGGCAGTGCCTAGATTCTTGTGCTGCTGAGAGTTTTATCTAATTGGAAAATTTTGTAAACATCATACGTTCATTCTTACCTAGATTTCTCTCTGCTTATGTACCCCCCCCCCCCCACCAAAAAAAAAATCCTGGACATTTTCACCAATTGTTCCAAATAATCTACAGTCAAATATTTGTTGTGTTATTTGTTCAGATTTTGCACAAGTCATTTATGCTCTGTTTAGATAATTATGTGCATCATTTTTACATAACTGCCAACCCACATGATATTGGCGTGAATTTTACAACTTTTTCAGTAATTTATGAATTCACGCCACATGTAAAAAATCATGAATTCCTTAATTCTCTATTAATTTCAATCTTTAATAAAATAACCGATTTCTCGTTAAGTGCTAGTCGTGATATCAGGAATTGCCAAAATGGTTGCTGTTCATAATATTAGTGGAACTATAACAGTAGCAAGCATTTCGGCAAATTTTATCCAGACAGCTAAGCAGACCATGTACTTTTTTATGTCTTAATATATCTGTTGATCTGATTAGATCATGTACCAAAATATTTCAATTGGCCCAACTATAGAAAGCATCATACAACACTGCCGCAGATATAAACATGAAATTTGTATTAATAAAACAAATAATTGGTGAAGTTTAATACAAGAATTAATAATAAAATGGGATTTTGAAGAATGCTTTGCTTTTTTTCCTTTTATTTTGTATGTGGTTTTTTCATTTTATTTTTTTCTGATGGCAGAATGAACTTTCAAGGTAGATAAAACCACTTAAAAGTATTCCCCACCCCCATAATGGGACATAACCCAGATTTAGCTATCAGAGGAAATGATTTTGCATGTTGCTTATCTGCTTCTGTGCAGAACCATTTCAATAGAAGATGCTCATAAAAGATGATTGCACAAATATATTCAATCATATTTTGTAAATGAATTTTTAGAGAATGATTATTACAATTTCATGGAATATGATCATCCCTTCAGTTATGTTGAATGTGTATTATTTCTCCGAACTCCGTGCCAGTAGTATTTTGGGTACTTTGTTTTGCTACTAGTCTTTTGTAGAGATGATTGGAGTGTACAGTGTTTTACTAATACTCCACTGTAAATATGGTAGTTGTATCGAATGTTTTTTGAATATTCCACTCTGAATATGGTAGATGTATACAATGTTTTTTTAATCCTCCACTCTAAATATAGTCTGGGCATACATTGTAACCCATGTCTGTCCTATGAAGTGTTTTGTTAAGCTCACTTCTCAGACACTGTTGATATTTATCGTTGTCTGGCTTCATTTTTTAACTTTGAGTTACAAGTTGTTAAAATCTCCTTAAGCATGCCTATATCCCTGATGAAAAATCCCATCTTACATCAAATGTGTGTGTTTAGGATTTTTAATGTAGCTTTAACAATTTTTCCCACTTTGATGTCTACAGTGTGGTAGATTATAATGATGCCTAGCACAGGGGCATAATGCTGGAGACATGTTGTTTGACTTTCCACCCATTCACATTATCCTGACATCTGGTCGACCAGTACAAACACTAATCTCTTAATGCTGAGCACCTTGCCATCAAATTATTTGCATTTAGCTCGAATACCCAAGCCATTTCCTGTCTCACACTTTTCCTCATGTAAGTGCAAAAGAGTACAAGCATATAAATTAGATTTGTATGGATAACCCGTTGAAGAAGAAAAACATTTTTCATAAGGCTGAACTTTGCTTATTACCATTTGATTGCAGGGGTGCAGTTGCACAGGATGGGAAGGTAGAACCAGGTGACATGATCCTAGAGGTGAATGGAATTAGCTTTGAAAACATGAGTAATGATGATGCTGTTCGTACACTTCGGGAAGCTGTTCAAAAACCTGGGTAAGATAGTGCATGTTAAAAAAAAGAATATAAACTGAAGGTGTTACGTAGCACAGATGATAATGCACATGGCCTGAATATTGGAGCCGTTGGTTGTCTCTGTTCAAACATTTGCCAGTATCATTGCGTGGAAAGAAAACTATTGCTGTTTACATATTTTTTACATTATGATCAATACATTAAGTTGTCTAATAATCAGATCAGTTTCGATCCAGATTGTAAATTTTTCAAATTGATTATCAAGACATGATAAGAGGCTTGAAATTTGTTCTGTGTTGATTGCATTTACCTGGCATTACATCATCATGATCAATTACCTGGCATTACATCATCATGATCAAACATTTAGGTTCTCTGATATAGAATTTAAACGATAAATTTTAATGGCCTTGAAAAGTCCTGGAATTTCTGATAATGGAGTTAAAACAATTTTTAACTGGCAATTTTGTAGAATGCCAAGCACCAACAAACTGTTTCAAACACAACACATCAGTAGTCATTAATGCAAGATATTGTGGATCTTGAGGTTGTGAAATTGCTCTTGAAAAGTTTTGGAAAAATCATATAATTTCCATCTGTTAAGTCACCAGGAACCCTGTACATATTACTATTCAACTGAAAGGTTGGTGTAATATGATACTGTGCTTAAAGTTTGTACACTGATCGGTAGAGAATTTCAATCTTTACTATGTAAGTAGAAAGCTACAACATTATAACACCATCAAAGACACTTTACTTGGAAGAATACTTAGGTTCACTTTTGTCAGATACCCTCATCTCTAGATGCTGTAGTCATTTGCTATTGACCTTGTTCAAATCTCCATTGGTATGTATTCATTTATATATATATATATATATATATATATATATATATATATATATATATATATATATATATACACACAAACCATTCATTATGATGGCAAAATGTGTCTTTCACCATTTTCTCTTGTTAGTTATGTTATACCCCATTATCAAACTTAAATTGCCTTTTATTTTTGTATATTGACATTTATGTAACTCTGCAACTGTGTATTATGGTGGTTTTGTTAGGCTTCTATTGTTTTTTGTTTTCTGTTGTGCTGTAGAGTCGATTTTTGATGTTGGGCATTTTAATGTATATGTAATAAGTGAAAATATGGGTGAATTACGGTTGGTATGTAATCTGTTGCAGACACAACTGTCCCTATTATTTGTTGGGGTTATGTGCTGTAATAAAAATGTTTTAACTCAGGTTTGTTATCTTTTATAATCATCACAATATGACAAATATTTTCATGAATGATTTAGTTTGCATTAAAAAAGACTGCTGTTGTAACAGATAGATTTGATCTGTTGTTTTCTTCCATTCTTCCATTCTGACACTTCTTAAAACCTTTGGATTTTTTATTTTTGTATAGAATGACTGGGCTGGCATTACACATAAAAAGCTACCATTTTCTTGTATAGTCTTAGTCAAGAGATGTTGTGGGTTTAGTGCTATTTATCAGCACACGATAAGCTATACATGATTGCCAGTGTAACTGGCATGATTTTGAACTAAAAAAACATTTTTAGCCCACCTTTGTATATGGCCAAGAGGATTTATGATACGGCCATGCTTCCAGCATGTGTTGCCATTTTCAACTTCGCAGAAACTGACGGACAATTTTTGATCAAACTTTTTTAGAAATATTCCACAGGATGTGTTCTTCCAAAAAGTTTTCATGTTAATTCACTTGCAGTGGTGCAGAATGAGGCGACCAAAAATGGAAAATCGGTTTTTTATTTGTCAAAAATACCTCAGCTAATTTGATAAACTTTAAGAATGCTTGGTAGCAGATGCAACTAAATTTTGTTAACACTGACTTCCTTATCCATGATGTGGCTTCAGTAGCAACCAATCGAAAAACTTAAGTTTTTACTTTTAAAAAATAGCTGAGTCACCTAGCAATGGTAATCCTTAACAACAAAATGGAAATCCTACTTTTAACTTAATAACAGCAGAGCCAGTTTTGATTGGACATGGTAAGAGTTTTTTAGGACATGTTCTATCAAACTGTATTTGTTGGTGCAGCTCCCCTAATAACAGTTGTACTTCCTTAGCAATGTGGTTGTAAAACTTTTTTCAGCTTCTCAAGATTGGCAGAATGAATTTGATCATATTTGGTATGATTGTTTCTTAGGACTATCAAAATCCTTTCCTGTTTCTGCATTTTTTGTGTGGCTACCATAGCATTGGTTTGGATTTCATTGCAGATGTAAAACATACTCTCAACTTCTTCCTCAGAACTACCTTGGAAACTTTCATCAAACATAGTATGAATGCTTCTTAGAATATGCTCCATCAAAGTTATGTCCAGGTTGACTCCACTAGCGATGATGGGGCTGCATAAAATTTTGGGTGGAAAACCTACAAATAATATTTTTCCCTGTTAAGTATGGTTCGTTGTTACTATGTCTTAAAAAGCAACCATTGAATGACATTCTTTCCAAAGCTGCTTATCATATCCAGGGTTCGTACGGTCTTTTAAGGTCTTTGAGAGTTTGGGGAAAATGAGGTAGCATTTTCAAGGCCTTGAAAGTTTGGGAAAATCGAGCATATTACCCTGAGGTCTTTAAAAGTCTTTGAAAATTGAAATAAACCCTCCAAAAATTAATTTCTTTCCAGAATCACAAATAAAATTATCCGAGGTTGTTAGATTCAGATGTAATCTAGTTATCCTGGTTTCTTTCTTTTGATGACCCGTTCAGTTTATTGACGCCGCATTAACAAAAGAGGCTTTGTTTTCTTTGGCCATCCAAAGTATGCCTCGGCGGCGACTTCAATCACACATGCACTCTTCATCAAAGCAAGACGGTGCCGCTACACACTTCATCAAAGGATGTCACCAATAAAATTGCCCAAGGTCGTTAGCTTCGGATATAGCTGGTTTTCATGGCTTCTTTCGTTTGACGAATAGTTCAATTTTGATTGGACGAGTCCATCAGTTTTAGCCAATCAAAATGTTAATTACACTAATTCTACGTAGAAAGTTCGCGAAAGTTACACGCTCGAGAATTCAAAATGTGTTCATTCGATTTACATCTTCAAGTTCAGTGTTTAAAAATGCCAGGTCTTTGGTCTTTCAACGATATCTGGCTTGAACAAGAGAAATACAAGGAATGGCTGCAAAAGGATAAATTATGTAAACGAAAGACGTTTTGTACATTGTGTAAAAAGACGATCAACTTGGCTTCAATTGGAGGAGTCCATGCAAATTAGTAACTACAAACTGTTCATTTAGTGGAACGAAGATGTAGAAGTATAAGCTATTGGTAATTTTGGGCAAAATAATGTTAACTCATTACTCTTCGGGTATAAAATAAGATATTGTTTAATGTGATGATTTGGGAGATATGGCAAAAGAGGGCCCGTTTAAATTTACTTATACCGTCGGTTTATTTAACACGTTTGAGGAAAAAAAATCTTTTTCGAAAATTTTGTTCTACATAATAATGTTCCTTGGTTTAATATAAAAACATACATTGTAATAAATTCAATTCACGGATATACAGTTTCAAAGTGCGCAAGCGTACACTATTGTAGAGTTAAGCAAGAGTTGTTGTTCTTGAATTGTGAGTATATTAAAAAAAACGTGTGCTGTGAAGCTTTAACTGTAAGAAGTCATTTGATTAGGTAAATAAATAAAAGAATAAATAAACGCATTTCCAGTTGACGGAATATCCCCGTTTCTCATTGCCGACCCTCCACTTTTTCCCCAATGGTATTAAAAAAAAAAAATAAAATCACATTGCCAAAATTGATTTGTGTATCTATAGTCTGACTATACATCCCCGTTTGTTTGTACCCCTATCGATTTCAATAACGAAAATAATTAAATGATAAAAAGTGCACAGAACTAAGGCAACATAATCATTGATTTATAATTTCTAACCTGAATGTGACCAGAATGGCACTAATACTGCCATCTCCTGCACATTTCATGATTAACGGACTTTCCAAAGAAACGGGTTGGTATAGTTAGACTATAATTGAGCCCGTTTTGCCCAGTACTTTGAAGTGCTTGAAATATTACTGGATTTATAGATAATGTTTCTTTTTTAAAAAATGGAGAAAAAAAACACGCCCAACCTTGATGAAGTGTTTTATTCTGTCCTTTCCAAAAGAAAGGAATATGTCGAACTTTGGTGTGGTCTCCAGAAAATGTTGTTGTCACACGGGCAGGCAACAGTGGAGAGAGGATTTTCTGTCAACAAACAGGTATCTGTTGAGAACCTCAGCAGAGAAAGCCTCAGAGCTCAAGGGCTAATCATTGACACAATTAGAAAAGCAGGTGGACCTTTGGAAATCATCATTAGCAATGAAATGATGACACATGGTTCCTTTGCAAGACATAAATACCATGCTTATCTGGATAAGAAGAAAGCAGAGAAGGATGAGAAAAACCAAAAAGGAAAGAAACGGGAGTTAGCCTTGGATGAAGTGGAAGAACTTAAAGCCAGAAAACTGCCTCTTGAAGCTAACATTGCCAGCCTACATGCTTCCTCTGTACAGAAAGCAGAAGAGGCAGAGTTAAAAGGACCCATTGTGCATTGTGCATGTCACAGAGTCGAATGCTCTTAGGAGAAAAGCAGAGGAAGAGATGACAGTGGTAGCATCTCTTTCCAAAAAGATTGAAGAGAAAAGAAAGCAAATATAATAATGCATTTAAAGCAATGCTGATGTCTGTTAAGAGAACAATTTATTTTGTATTGAATCTGACACGTATGTTACATATTTCTGAACGAACAACGAATATTAACCTATCTTCCAGATAATTATAATACAATTTTAGGAAAATAATTATAGTTTGACTTTAATCAGTAATCAATATTGTAGTATTTGACATTCATGTTTCTCATATAACCTGTATACACAATATTAGCAAAAATAGGTCTTGGAAATCTCTGTTTGTGGTCTTTGAAAGTTTGGGAAAAGTCTTTGAATTTATCATCCATAGTTCAGTATGAACCCTGATATCTGATCACATATGATTGGTAGTCAAACATATAGACCTTTCACATTTTTTAAAAACCTGTCAGTGTATGAACTAGTTCAGTCAATGCTGCACAACTAATTTTTACTAAATAGCTTGAAATTTTCCTGAAATATGTCTGTACAACTTCAGGCATCTGCTGTATTAACTGTATTTTCTTTTAGACCAATGAATACAAGGTGAGTGATACAAAAAATTATGCCTTTTGAGTGATAAAAAGTTTTTTTGGCTGTTGTTTTTCTTATATTATTTCTGTCTTATCACAAGAGAGATGTTTACATCAGTAGCTATGTTTATAATTGACACTCATTTTTATTTCAGACCAATAACATTGGTTGTTGCCAAGTGTTGGGATCCAAACCCAAAAGGTTACTTCACAGTACCAAGGCAGGAGCCTGTACGTCCAATAGACCCCTCAGCCTGGGTGGCTCACACAACCGCTATGCGAGCCGAGTACTTAAGCCGCGGTGTTCCTAGTCCCTCACTCAGTAATATCACATCTACAAGTTCTTCTCTTACAAGCTCCATACCAGAATCTGAACGTAAGTGAAGGTTTATCTAACTGAATAACCCAAAATGGCTCTTTCCTTTGTCATTTTAGCAGAAGCTTGAAAACGCAATCATCTTGGTGTCATTGTGTATGTCAGTCCCTCTGGCCATATATGCAGAAAATTAAGGTCAGTGTTCGTGTCTGATTAATCTCAGCATGTAACTTTCTAGCTGAACAAACAATGTAACCTGTCCAAAATGGAGTCTCTTGATTTTTTGCACGAGTCATTATCGTATACTCATTACTTGCATCATAAATTTAAACTTCAGCATTTGCATTGTTTCAGATCAATCCAATTTCAACAAGAGGGTAAAACAAATGGATTGTGAATTTATGGCATTTTCAGTTTTGCTTAAATCCAGATGAAGGCAACTGTTTAGGTATTTAATTATTTATTTCCGTTACTGTACTTGAAACAAAATTATGTCTAAATGGCAGATCTTTCCTGGCCATTGATACATTTCTTGTCACATTCACTAGAATACATTATGTCCTTTGATCATCAGTTTTAGGATCCAGTACAGTTTTAGACAAATTTCCCAATCACATGGTTACCCATTGGTCTACAATGAAAGAAACTGGATGGTCATCTTGTTTCTTATCTCTGACTCAGTAGCCTAGAGAACAGACAAACTTGTGAAAATTTTGTGTTTTTCTTTTCATTAGTTACTAGATATAAATTATTTTCTTCTCTTACTGAATACATTTTTGAGTTGATAGGTAAGCTTGAAACAGTCATGTGACCATGTACTCACCTTAAATGGCTAACTCAATTTAAAATCCTATTACCAAGACACAAAATTCTTGTAGTTTCTGCATTCCAGATTGAAGATTTGTTGGACCCATACACTTGGGTACACATCATGCAAGCTGTGTGCATTTTCATACTTTTGTGTTCAGAATTGTTAGTGTTAACATGGAGACAAAGTGTTGGATTAGCAGTATATAAATTCACTGATAAACCATATAGTACTAGGACAAGCTTGATAAAAATTGAGGAATTTTTACACAAGTGGTTGAATGAAGAATATATCATCCCTTGGTGAGACCTTTTGGTAAGTTGCATGATATCATGGTAAGAAACATGATCAGAATGTTTTTTTTACTCTGAAGATTGCAAAATTACCAGATACTTTAATATAATTAATATTTGTAGATCTGAATGAATTTGTGAGAGATCAGACCTAACTATCCATGATATTGAGAAGACACGTGTAAAAGCTAATATTTTATTAAGAGATTACATAAATTGTGTTGATTTATCAAATAGCTTTGCTTATCTGGAGTAATGAAAAACAGTAAGAGTTGGATTGTCAAGTATGGCTCATTTTCACTTGTTTTGGAAACGAGATCAATTGGAATGTTTATCAGCTGTCTTGCTCCACTTTTCAACATCCTTTTTCTTGAATAAACTGGCAACACGTGATCCCCAGGCGAAAACCCATTTATGCTATGATGGACCCTTATTAATTGCTTTAAATGACCACTCCTTGCCTCAACATACTACATTGTGCTGAAGACTCAACAAACTGGGACTACATTCATTGTTACTTAAATGTAAACGGAAGTGAAAAAAGAAACGTTTCAAAGTTGGCCGGGGTAGGACAGGAAGAAGAATTATAGTTATCTCCCTTGTCCCCTTTCCAGCTAAACAATTGAAAAATTCTGTAGTTAATTTGGGTAACCTGGTGCAGCAAATCCATATTGAATCGGCAAGCTTTGTCAACTATCCCAGATATACCACTGCATATTGCATTATTCAACGCTCAGTCAGTAGGACCATCTGAAAAGCGCACAGAAATAGTTAATATTATCAATGATCAGAATATCGGCATCTTCCTGACAGAAACATGGCTAAAACATCAGGTGATGAGCCCATGTGCGCGGATCTAACACCTACCGGTTACTCCAAGTCGTTCCTTGGCCAACTCTCACGAATGTGGAATTGCTGTCATTACAAAGATTTCCATAATAAAATGTTTCAACACCACCTTAAATTTCTGTCGCACTTGTCCAAATAACTCGATAACTGCCTGCATTCCTTGCTTGAAAAATATGCCCCAGCCACCAAGTCAGAGAATCCACTTAAAAGTGTTCTCCGTGGTATATCAGTTTAACACTGCTCAAAGAGACTGCCATGAAGCGGAGAGGCTTTGGCTTTCCACCAGACTTACTTTTCATAAACAAATATATGAAACCACTAAGAAGAACAAAACAAATATATTCCATTTAGCCCATTATCCCACTACAGTACTAAGATCACAGAGTTCCAGCTGCAAAGAGCTCTTTTCGAGATTACTATCAAACTAATGTTAAGGAACACACCACTTCCATCTACCTTCTCTCCGGTAGTCCTTCTGGACCTGTTTGCAAATTTCTTCCGTGACAAGGTACAAACCATTAGAGATAAGCTTGACAACACAATTTCAATTGACTCATCGTACATACATGCCAACCATTGCGCTTTTGGCGTAATCATTACGCTTTTCTTCACTAAATTACACGTTACGCTTAAACGTATATGGATTGCGCTTTTTCAGTATATCCACCTTCCAAAAAAATTAATTGTTTTCTCATTATTAACATTCCATTAATCCCACAGACCTTAGTTTAGAAAAGGCAGCTTTTACATAACTACAATATAAGAGGACGCTTGACCGTGGATTTTCGTAACAGTATCGTGTTCTATTTTTATAGCTAACCTGGTTCTACTGTTGACCTTGAATTCTATTTATAGAATCTGTATGCTTAGTGAGGAGAGAGCAGACTGGTTTTCCAAATTTAATCTTTACACGCAGATTCCATTTCTAATTCATATTTCTTGCAGAACCAGTCTAAAGATATTTTAGTGCTTAAAAAGTGTATTTTATTTTAATCTATGCATTTATGTGAGCAAAAATATCCCCTTTCAAAAATTTCCCATATAAATTGGGAAAAGGCAACCGAAAAAACCCCCAAAACAAAATATAACAGAATCTTCTAAATATTAAGAGAACAGTACAGCATTATGTGATATCTATTTCCGGCTGTGTGGAATTTTTTTTATAAATTTAGCGCTAAAAGTCTTAAGATGGTTTATGGTCGATGTGTGTAAAGCTAAAAGTGCTACATATGAAAACTTTAAACAGTAAAGGATGTTAAAAGACGAGAAGGTCAAATAATCGTTGTTTATTGAAATTTTAGCATGTTATATGTGGATTATGCTTTTTCTGCCTGGATTCTGCTTTTTGACCACTTGGATTACGCCACTTCCTCGTCAAGGGTTGGCATGTATGATCGTACCTTACAGTTGTGATACAGAATTTCAGTGGCAACTGTTAGCAGCATTGGAACTTGTCTTTATATATTTAGTATGGACATTCGTGATGAAGAGTGCACCAAAGTCATGTGAATTTGATCCAATTCCAACATCACCGCTGCTCGAGTGCTTGAATCCAATATTACCTTCACTAACTGATGTTATTAATACCTCTCTCTCTCATCCCGGGAATTCCCATCATTTTTCAAAACTGCCATTGTAAAGCCTTTGCTGAAGAAACCAACACTCAACCATAATGATTTAAAGAACTACCACCCTGTGTCTAATCTCCGTTCCTATAAAAAAAATCTTAGAAAAAGTTGCTGTAACCCAACTTGTATCTCATCTGAATTCAAACATTCTTTTTGGCAATGTACAATGCTGATGTAAAATCATGGATGACATGTAACAAGCTGCAGATGAATGATGATAAAACTGAGACCATTCTGATCACAACACAGACTTTCTCATTCCCATCCTTTACCTCAGACAATAAATATCAGCAACAACAACATTAAATTAACACAGTCAGTACGAAACCTAGGTGTTACTCTGGACAGCACTTTCACATTGCACCAACATGTCATGAACATATGCAAAGCTGCATATCTTGAGCCGAGACGAGTCAACTCCAGTCACAAATATCTTTCAGTTGATGCCACTAAAACACTTGTGTGTTCATTAGTACTCTCAGTACTGGACTATTGTAGCATAGTTATATCTGTTTATCTGTTTCGTCTCACTATCTACTCCAGAAACTTCAAAAAGTTCAAACACAGTTGCTTGGATCATCTTTAGAGTACCACAATCAAAGCACACCTCCCCTCTGCTCTGTACCCTACACTGGCTATCCATTCAATCCAGAATCAACACAAAATTTGTTCTGTTTCTCGGTGCTGTGTTTCACTGATGGACTTCAGTTCAACATACCTATCTGGCCTCACCCATGTGTACACACCAGCAAGATACATACACTCCTCTTCTGACAGTTGTATAATCGTTATTCTCACTATGAAAATGATGTCATATGGACAATATTCCTTTGCATACCAGGGCCCAGCAACGTGGAATGAATTGCTCATTGAAATTAGACACGAAGACGCAGAAAGGTGCTCTTAAAACTCGCCATTTTCGACTGCAAGAACAAATTTAAAGACCTAATAATATTTCCTACCTTAAATATTTTCAGCATTTGTATGTTTTCCAGTTTCATGTTCTTTTAATTTTTTTTTTATTGTCATATTATTATAGATGTTGTAAAGTTGTTAGAGCTTCTGAAGATTAGGTGTTTACAAAGTCTTCATTATTATTATTATTATTATTATTATTATTATTATTATTATTATTATTATTATTATATATGTTTTCTAATTTTTCATGGTGTTTTTTTTTTTTTTTTTGGTAGTCCTATCATTATAGATGATTAAAAGGCGCTTAGAGCTTCTGAAGATTTGGCGCTGTACAAAGTCCTCTTATATTATTATTTTGTATTGTGTCTTGAAATATGTGGTTTGGGGCAACAACAAAACCTACAAATATTGGTACCCAAATAAGTGATAGTACAGTATTCAGTTTGTCTTCATTTGACCTACATGACTTTACTCAAATATTGTTCACTTTAAGAAAAATGTTCCTCGGTTTATTTTTTAATATTTGCAGTGGGGTTTTTTTTCACAAGAGTGCAACTGTTCCGTGCAAGTTAAACATTCACAAGATGTCTTTTTTCAACTTCAATACTAAATGGCATATATATGAACTTGACTTAACTATTAATCACTGATATGAAAAATTACAAGTAATCTTTGAAAAGTATTTGCTGGTAATTTGTATGGCTTGATCTGCTTCAAGTAAAGCAAACTTTGGGGTGTTGTCTCCCCTTGATTTCTGTCCATCACTAGAATGAGCATCAGGTTTAGTTTGAATTTCAAAATGTACCATTATTGCATGAATGTATATTTATTTAGATTTTTAGATAGAACAAATATAAAAGTTTAAAGTTAACTGACTGGTGCTATAATTTTTTTTTATAAGAGTTTTATGTTTTGTGTTGCAGGTTTTGATGATCTGAATTTAACAGTTAATACTGACATGGCAACAGTTGTAAAAGCCATGGCCCAGCCAGACTCTGGTCTAGAAATACGAGATAGGATGTGGTTGAAAATTACTATACCAAATGCATTCATAGGTAAGCTGTGATATATCATATATACTTGCTTATAAGTTGATTCCAAATGCAGTCTACACAGAACCAGATCTGCAGTATTAGTTACTGTGAATCACTGTGTGACCTACATTATAAAATATTTATTTCCCCATTACTGTCTGACCCAACTAAATGTCATGCCAACAATGGACCCAGATGATTATGTTAATTTAAGGTTTGTTCATTTAATTTTGCTTCACATGGAGAATTTTTGTTTTCATATTAGATTCAGTGGAATTGGTCATGGAACCAGACTAACTTTTCCAGAGTAGCTCATATGCTTTAGACAGTGTAATTTGTGATGCAAACTCTTGCATGATCAGCTGTTGCTCTTTTTATTTATTTGGTGTCCAACAAGCAGTGTGTCCCGCCGAGACTATAAACCTCTTAAAAAGCAGGAATGGTAACAGTTATGTTTATTGGACATCCTTCATTGATTTGAGTATCTCATGGCAGGAAAGATGACTGGCATTTTTTTAGTTTTTTTTTAATTAAGGATTATGTCAGATAGAGAGATATCAAGTAGCCATTGAGCTCCAAGATACAGCTACAAGTCCATAACTTTATTTTCTGTCTCATCTTGTCTGTCTCAAATTATAAATTAAAAAAGCCTTTGAGTTGACAAAGATACAGCCATAAGCCCATAACTTTTTTCTCAGATTATAAATTAGAAAGGTATTTGAGTCAACATAAATACAGCTACATGCCCATATTTGTTTCTGTCTCTACTTGTCTGTCGCAAATTTTAAATTAAAAATACCATTGAGTAGATGCAGCCACAAGCCCATAGTTTTTCTTCTGTCTCTATTTGTCTGTCTCTACTTCTAAATTAAAATGACCCTTGAGATGATGTAGCCACAGGCCCATTTTTTGTTTTTCCTCTATATATATTTGTCTGTCTCTATTTATTAATTAAAAATGACCATTGAGTAGATACAGCCACAACCCCATAGGTTTTCCTGTCACTACTTGTCTGTCTCTACTTGTAAATCTCAGCGTAAAAGGTTTTTATCGCATGTGGAGCTAAATTACTTTAGAATTTACTGCCATTTATCTTTAACCAAGTGAATTAGATAATTGACTAGTGAAAATGCTGATAACAACCTTATCTACAGTTTTCTGTAAGGACCTACTTCAAACATTAGAGAGGCTTATTTATGCACAACTGTATCAGTGTCCTCCATCACAATGCTTGCAATAATGACCTTCCAGCCATTATGACACCAAGGTTCATTTATATTTTTTAAATTTCTGGCTTAAAACGGGTTATTTATTTGCTGAACAGGAAAACAATTTACAATTTTGTAATAATTGTATTGACTCTGAAACATAAATTAACGACTCTCATAACATGCATATGTGCATGCTGACATAGAAAAGTAAATGTTGGCATAATGTTTGTGTTTTGATTTTGTCACAAGATCAAGGAACTCACTTGTGACTTGTGTAATTTTAAGTACAAACAAAATATTTAACAAAACTGGTCTAAATGCATGTATGATCCTAAATGTATCCAGCTCCTAGAGAATAGTACCTTCATGAAAGTAGTACATTATTTTACATGTACTTTTACTTCATCCCATGGCCTTCATCTAATTTCAGGTTCAGATTTAGTGGAGTGGTTGTTTACACATGTGGAAGGTTTTGCAGATCGGAGGGATGCTAGAAAATATGCATGCAATTTATTAAAAGCAGGCTTTATCAGGCATACTGTCAACAAGATCACATTCTCGGAACAATGCTATTATGTCTTTGGCGACCTAAGTGGAGGTAAGATACTTATTTAAACCTTCTACAATATATTAGCCTCATCAAATTTGCTTGATGCCTTATCAGTATTGCAGTCCGTCAGTAATCCTGGTTTCACTCCATGGAGTATCGATTAACCACCTAGCTGTGAACACCTTAGTGTGGAACAGTGATCTTTCATTTCTTTATTTAGCATTAGCCCTAAGGTCCATGATATTACATAATTTCCAGATCACTTTGATCTGGGTGTTTTCAATGCTGCTGAATCATTGAAACTCATAAGTTTTGTTCTTAGCCCATTCTCAGCATATTTGTGGTATGTAGATGTCATTATATTTTGTATTTTGTTTATAAACTTGAGCAGCTAGATGTTGTAGTAAGCTGAGCTTTCTGTTTACTCATTGTGTTTGAATTTCATGGCAGATTAGAGAGTTTCACAGTCTCAGTCTCACCAAATAAAGTGTGCTCCATATGCCTTATTCTTTTGCTTTAGTCTACTGGACTCTGTTATAAACGTAACAAGTACCACTGAGTAACTTCACATTTATGTTCTCAGCGATATTTTAGTAGACCATGTTAGACACAATAATTCCAGTTTTTGCACACTTGGGCACTTATAGGAACATAATAATGAAGTATTGGTATTAATTCGATTTTCAGTTTCAATTCAACAGAAACTTCCAGATCGAGAAAATTTGGGGATCCTGAGATGTTTTATAATTTCATGGGTGTTAGCATTAACATTGAAATCAAGAAGTAAAATATTGGCATGTGCTAAAGGTTCCTCACTAGATTAATTAGTACAATGATTTTCTACCAAACCAAACATCAATTTCCATGTATTTCCTTTCCATCTTATTCTATGAAATGGGTCGTTTCCAGTTACATCTTTCATATCGTGCTCAGTAAAATTAGCAGCATTATACCAAAACGAGTAAGACTTATTAAATGTAGTGTTTTACATTTATATTTATAAAGAATCTTTGCCTTCAAAAATTGGATTTCTGCCATTTAGTCATTACAGGCACATTTATGAAAAACAAATCTCTATTTAAAAAAAATATCCATGTAATAAATGCTAAAATTATTACATCTTAGGATGATTCTTTGTTAAAATTTTTTAATATCCATGTTATAAAATATTAAAATTTGTACCTCTTAGAATGATTCTTTTTATTTTTAATTTTAAGTGGCTGGATCAAAGTTTCACTTGAATATTATTTTTTTTATATTTTAATGGAGCTTGTTATTTTTTTTTTTGTTTTAAAAGTTAGGTGGTAAATTGACAATCCAAAGAAAGGCAAGGACCATGAAAATACATTTGCATAAGTGTATGAATATGATTTTCTTTATATAGTGGAAACATTCCAGGCATTTAAATCCTGATTTCAAACACAAGGAAGTAAGCTTGAGAACATACGTGGGTGTGATTTGGGTGACATTGATTTTACAATATTTGCATCAGTGGTTTTATTATTCATCATTGAAATATCATGTTTGTGATGGATTATTTTATTTCACATTTCATCATGTGCTGTGACTTTGAGATGTGACAGGGGTTAGACCTTGATTGAGTCTGACATTTAGTAAAATGAATGTAATAAAGCAGAGCAGAAAATTCAACTGTCACATCTCATATATGCTTCATCATTGTTGTAAAAATGTTACATTTGCCTATTCCAGGAGGAATGCCTTACCCAGGTGTGTATTGCTGTCAAACAAGATTGTAGACCAAGAAATCCTCATATAGATTAAACCGTCTGCTTTTTAACTGACACTTTCTGCTTAAAGCTATATAGTTGATATTCATCACATGCCAATTAAAACCCAGCATGTAGTAAGCAAAGTTGATTTTTTAAAATTATTCATGATTTTCATTCCCAAATGGAAATCTCTTGTGAATATTTCTTGGTCTATGAAATTTGCATGTTCTATTCATTTCCCTTTTCCACCCACACACACATTTTACACTGTTAACAATATTAGGAAAGGTCTCGTCCCTAGTTAGATGCATTAAACGATATGGGGGGGGGTAAATGCTAATTTCATGAAATTTTTTGAATGTATTTGTGTAATGTTTCTTGAATGTGGATAGTTACATTTCTGTATATATTTAGCTCACAAGGCAGTACAGTCAACTGTACTTATTTGTGCCAAGCAGCAATTGCATCTTATCGCCCAGAAGTCCATATTTTTTTATCCGATTTCAATCAAATTTGGAAATTTGGTTGAAATCATCAGTACCTTGGACTAGTCCAATAATAAGTGAGATCCCAGTATATTATTGATGTGACCTGAAGGATGCCTCAGCTTGTTACCACACTGGAGGTCTGTTTCCAATCCACTTTATTATTTTCGCATGGAATATATTGAGATCTTGGATGATTTCAACAATGAACAATATCCTTTAATTCTAATGAGGTGATTTTGCATCTCATTGGCTAAGGTTGTTGCTACCCTGAAAGTCATTTTTTGTTGTTGTCTGGATTTGAAACTTGGAATATATGCTAATATCACAAGTTTTTTGGACAAGTTGGATAATGAGCGAGATGCATTCATACTAAGGAGGTGATCTTGCATTAGATTGGCAGAGCTTGTTTCCAGAAGCCATATTTCTGATCCTGTTTAATAAAATGTTGAATATATTCTTACATCATTAAGATTTTTGATAATGTGCAAGATCCACTCATTAACGAGGGATTTGTGCATCAGATTGACTAACCCTGTTACCCCATAGGAATTCATATTTATGGTCCAGTTGTGATCAAACTCAAAATGTAAAGTAATATATATTACCAGGATCTTCGGTGGGATCAGTAATGGACAAGATGCAAATATAATTATAATTCAACATCTTTGTTTCTGTCCTTGTAGTGCTGGAGGCCAGATTTGTGGTCAAGTTTTGATCAAACTTGAAATACATGTTATGTTGTCAAATGAGTTTGATAAAGAGCAAGAGCCACAGATATTAATGATTGAGCTTGTTATTACCCTAGAAGCCATGTTTTAGATCAGACTACTGGCTTATATCTAGGCATAACCGACTTTTGACCTGGAAATCGGATTCCACCGGATAGTATGAACTTCCGATTAATCGGAGTCTGGCAAGGCAGGAACGACCGATTCGGATAATAAAAATAATAAAGTTGAATTTCTATAGCACTGTGTCTAACACTGCGTGTCATTCGATAGTGCATTAATAAAGTTAAATAAGAAGTCAGAAAAGTCCAATATGGTCAACACAACCATGCTGCGAGACAATCTATTTGAACTGGCGGGTAAAAAACGGAAATGAAGCCGGATATGGTAAAGTACTAAGTAACATGCTAGACACGGCAAAACCAGATACCAGAAACCCGGAAACGGAAGATGAAATTTTTTTAGAAAAAATAATACGGATTTAGCATTTCCGATTAATTGAATCGTATCCGGAATCGGAAAAATTTCATGCCCAAAATCCGGAATTGGAAATCGGTAGAAAAATGCTAATCGGTTATGCCCTACTTATATCATCAATATCCAAATAATGAGTGAAATTTACACATTAATGGTGTAGCCTGGCATCAGATAATGAGTGGAATTTACACATTAATGATTTACTCTGGCATCTGATTGGCTGAGTGATTTTACACATATTAATGATGATGTTTGGCATCTGATTGGCTGAGTGAAATTTACACATACTAATGATTTGGTCTTGCATCTGATTGCTGAGTGATTTTACACATACTAATGATGTAGTTTGGCATCTGATTGGTTAAGTGAAATTTACACATATTAATGATGTAGTCTGGCATCTGATTGGCTGAGTGAAAATAACGCATATTAATGATTTAGTCTTCCATCTGATTGGCTGAGCTTATTACCACTTTGAAAGTCATAAAGTTGATCCAAATTGGGAATATGGGTTTGTATCATGAATATCTTCATTTTCAAAAGTAGTCAGGTTTGCTTAGCAATAGTGACCATGTGTCCGGTTGGATGAGCATGTTACCTCACTTGAAGCCTCATTTTTGATGATCTGTATTTTATCATTAGGCTCATGGATGACTTGGATTATAATCATATTAATTTTACATTTTGAGACAATTATGTTAACAGGTCAAATCAACATAATATAAAGTTTTGGTGATGCTTTTTGAAGGGTATTATGTAAGCCTCATTAGATATATCAGGGCTACTTTGATCTTTAGTTTCATTTTGATGCACATTTACTGTATAGAAATTCCACCTTTTTGAAAGGTTTGCGTTAAAAAAAAACAATGTATAATTTGTTTTTCATGAGACAAATGTTTGCATTTTTGCAGTAGTGTTCGAAGTAAAGTTAAAATTTCACATGTCTGATCTTCATCAGTCACATTTATTAATACTCGTCATTATTTATTTGTCTATTTCTTTAAAAATGCAAATGGTCTAGATCAAGTAGCAACCAAATTCTTGTCATTAACTTTATCTCAACTACATCATACATGACAGAAGCTTGACTTTACGTGGTGCTGCATCCAAATAATGTGACAGAAAATCCATATGCAATTTTAAATGATAATAAAGACTAATGTAAGTAAGGTATTTTTTAATATTAATGATGTTATTTTGGCTAAAATGAGTTGTCAGCATTCAGTGGCGTAATATAATGGAGTTACAGCCATGATTGTCATACCCACCCAAATTAATTTCAGCACAATTCCTTTATTTCTGTTTGGATTTCAACCAAATTTGAAAGGGGGGTTATATTATTTGACAGTGGCATTATCTTATTAACACCTTGATCAAGTTGGATCAGTGTTCAATTTCATTTTTGTCAGAGTTATAGCCCATGTTTTGAACATCATTTTCAGTTAGTTCAATGCAAAATCTGTGTTGTTGTCCTCACATTTGCATCTTTTAGGAAGTGTTATTTTCTGTAAGGTTTTGTGCAATCCTTTGTTTCAACAATTGTACAACTACATGTACTTTAAAATGGTGTCGTATAACCATTATTTTGTAGAGGTACCATTAATTACTAATGCATACATAATAGTTAGTTATTATTGAATTTTAATGATATTTGGTTGTCAGCTTGATATTAATGACATATTTTATGAAAGTTTTATTGTTAGCAATACTCTTCATAATTTAAGAGATTTAAAACCCATGCTTGTCATCCTTGTCAATTTTCACTTTTGCACAGAAAATTCCCTAACTTGATATCAAGGAAATGTCTCATAATCTTGATTTCATTATTGCCGACATATCATTTTGGCATATGCCAGTATTTAAAACCCATATGGGTCTTTATTTGATTCCAAATAGATCTGGCATGCAATTTTCTAATTATAACATGTTGGCTGACTTCGATTTACTGTGTTCTGTATCATTTCTTATGGCCCCAATTTGTCAGAGTCACTCACTTTTTATTGACAGAGTAAATCCCTTAACTAAAACAAAATTTCATCAAAATTTTATATGCAGATATGTATTGGTATAACCTCAGAAATTGTTTATCATCAGCTTTCTACATCATCATTAATGGGTTCAAGACTTGAAATTTTCTATGCAGCTTTATAGTAATGAGACTTCATCTGGGTTTGTGTTTCTCTGTTCCAGGTCATCAGTGTCTTCTTTGACAAATATATCTTATTTCATTTACAAATCTTTTAGTGTTGTCGTAAAACTACATGCCTCTGAAGGGGATTATCAATTACTGATACTTGCTTGTTACAAGCTATATTTGTGTAATCATTGTTTTCACTCTTTGGACCTTAACTTCTTTGATCACAACTTTTTTATCGTGCCCAGCCTTTTTGAAGATAAATTGGAGAAATCCATTTTCATCTGTCTCCACTTTAATACTTTGAAGCAGTTTGTAATTAAGGAACAAACATTTACATCCTTATTAGCAAGTGCATTGCATTCTACATTAGGGCTTTTACTTTCATGGTCGAGGCCTTGATTCTGTATCACATTGCCATCACTCTGTCCATTCTGTTCAACAATTTCTGATTACACAAGATTGAAGTATGAAACTTAATATACAGTATATTTGTGTGCCACTAAAAGATGCATCACGTGCCATAGTGGGTTTAGTAGATCAGTGTTAGTGCCCACTATTTTAGGTTTTTGTCATACTTTCCTCTTAACTCCATAACTTGAAAGCTGTATGAGATTTATACCCTCTATTTTAGGCTTTCGTCATACTTTCCTCTGAATTTTTATGCTATCCCCTTAACATAACTTGAAAGCTATGAGATTTATACCCTTTATTTTAGGCTTTCATCATACTTTCCTCTTAATTTTATACTTTCCCCTTAACTCCATAATATGAAAGCTATATGAGATTTATACCCTCTGTTTTAGGCTTTCATCATACTTTCCTCTTAACTCCATAACTTGAAAGCTGTGTGAGATTTATACCCTATGGTTTAGGTTTTCGTCATACTTTCTCCTTAACTTTACAACTTGAAGGCTATATGAGATTTATATCCTATATTTTAGGTTTTTGTCATACTTCCTCTTAACTCCATAACTTGAAAACTATTTGAGATTTATACCCTTTTTTTTAAGTTTTCATCATACTTTTTTACATTGTATCAGCTTAATAACTTCAATTCTATTTGAGATTAATGGATGAAACATTGTACATTACGTTACTGCATTATCACAGGAAGGTGTATTATGTACTACAGTAGGATTCCAATCTTCAGTTTCAGGTATTAATACTTTTATTTTCCTACACCCCTTTTCAGTACAGTTTTTCAGTACATTTTGTAATTGAATTCTGGTTCTAATCAACATTTTTGTCTTTTGTTCTACAGATCCAGGTTAGCATTAAAAATAGAATGAAATTTCTTTTACCGTGTATGAAAAGGTCCATTTATTTGTACTGCTAATTATGGCCTGTGATATATTGGCTACAATGTTATATCCAATGTGGGTATTTGAGAAAGCTTGCCAGTAGCTTCATGTGGGTTGGTGGTTATTTCGGGCTTTTTCCTGGGTTCTTCCTCCATTATTAATACTGGTCGCCATTTATAGCCAATTGTGTGCTGAAAAATGATATTAAACCCTACAACAACAACAACAAATATGTTGTAATCTCAGTGAAGTTGAGGTACTAATATTAATACATGGAATATATACATTACATTTGTTTTGTTCAGGTTACTCTTTTTCACCATCAATATAGCACATGATATAATTTTTTTAAGCATGATACATGTATATGTACCTAAAGCTGCTGTGTTATTTGCAAAATTGTTTTTCCAGCGAATGGTAGAAAGCCTCAGGTTCGTTCGAAATGTGCAATCCCACTAAAAGCAGTCAGCTTACTTAACTGATCCAACTTCTGTGCTAAAAAGGAAAAAATGGTGAAGTCTTCAGAGCGAAGGTGTACTGATATAATTACTCGCTGGATCAAAAATGGGGGGTAATTCAGTCACTTTTTCTTAAAAAAACATTACTAAATTTGATTCTCTTTGCCTTTCAGATTTTACTGGACTAAGTTTGGAGGATGTTGATTCAGTTTCAGAAGCAGATCGGGACACATTGGCTCCATTACCCCCTCCCCAGTGGAACAATCAATACCCCTACAGTAGCTCTAGCTACTTGCCACATCTGGGATATATCCCTCCTTATAGTTACACTAGTACAGACTCTCAGAGTTTTGTTGGCAGTTTTGTTGATGGTGCTGACATTCGCAGTAATTACAGTGCAGCAGGAGGGGGAGGTGTTGGGGCAGGGGGTAATAACAGTGCAGGAAGTGTTCATAGTGGATCTGGTAAGTGTGAGTGTGTTATGCATGATCTGCAGTTACTCTTTGTTGGTATGTTGTTATCCCTGCTTAACCCACTCTGTTATCTTCATCAGACCATTGTCAATGTCATTGTTGGTTTTCATTGTCAGAGGCTAGTAATCAGAGTTTTTGTTTTACTATTTGGCAATTTTTAAGATAGCCGTAGTATTTCATTGTCCTAGTTAATTGTTGTTCTGTTAACATCATCTCTATAATTTTTCCTTTAACAAAAACAAACACAATGAGGCTTTTCATTTTGCTTTTTTTTAAAGTTAAGTGACTAATTGACAATTAACACAAAATGCCCATAGCCTCTGTAAATGTGGTGAAGTTGAAAGAAATATCTACATTATTTCTTTATAACTATAGACTTCAATTTAATAAACTCATTATTTTAATTAAGCTTTTTATTGGTAGATTTAATTAAGAAGCATTCATATTAAAGGAGGGGTAAAGATCAAGCTTTTGAGTGAGTTGCAGTTTCCAGGGGCAAGACAAAGGGTACCATGTCACCCCATCTATATCTGTTACTTGCCCTGTTCCCTTTTGATCAGTTTTTAAATGATTTTTTTTATTGACTGCACATTAATGAATTTTGCCATTGTTATGAAAGGTCACTTTTATTTCGAGGTTTTAAATATATAAATACTGTTCTCACCTTATTTTTAGAAAAAAAGCAAGATGATGTGGTGCCAATGTGATTTTTGACAGCTTCAACACAATGTATTTGTGCAAGCCATTCTTAAAGATTTTGTATGTGAAGAAACATGCATAACAAATTTTTCTGTTCAATATCCAATGGCAGATCAAGGTCTACATTGTTTTTTTTGGAATGGACTTGCAAGTATATATGGTGCACATACTCTCTCTGTATGCTGTTGTTTATGAGATTCGGTGAGCAAGAAATGTAGGATGTAAAAGAATAATTAAAAACAGGTTGGTATTTTCTTAAAATATTACATTATGTATAATGCGGTCGTAAAGCCCATGATTTTATAAATACGTTTTGTTAAAACTAGATGTCAGTTTTTTGAGGTTCATTTGATGTGTATCCTTCTAGTGATTTGTTAAAACATTAGTTTAAATTATCCTTTCTAAGTTGCATGCAATATTTCTTGCTTTTTAAATATTCAAGTCTTAGCTGTCCTTATGTCTTAATTCTGTTTAATTGCATGCCTGGTGTTTGTGTCAGCATTTGTTTTGGTTCTGTTTTGCAGTAGCCCAAAAACCTGATTGTGCTTGTATAATGAAAACCTACACCCAATTTCGCAAGCTTTGGGAAAATAAAGACAAACAGGAGTATATGCATCAGCAGAAACTACAACAGCAACAGCAACAACATGTGCCTAATGTTCCTCAATTCACTAACTCTTATCTAAACTTTGTTGGCAATACAGCCTCAATTCCTGTAGACAGAATGCATGCATGTGTTAGAGATTCCAGGGATTCAGGTAGCTGTTCAGGTGTGTAGTTTTTATGTATGTTTTTTGTTTTGTTTCTTGATACAGTGATTTGCTTCTGTTCATCATTGTACCCTTGTTTTTTAAGTTCACCAGTTTTTAAGGTATCTATGTATACCTAAACTTGACAAGGAAAGAGTTTTATTTGGAGGGGGTTTTAATTTTAAGAATGTCTTAGCTGTTAAAGACATCCTCGATTGAACTTGAATTTAGTATGAAGCTTTACATTCAAAACATATAGATCAAGTTTGATTTTCGCCATTTGCAGGCCCTTCTTTCCTTTTAACTTGATGCTTTAATTTAATTTCCATTCTGTAACTTTTGAAGGAATTTATGGATTGAAAATCAGTTTTCATATCTTCCTTGACATCATGAATAGGTCAAGTTCCATTTGGACTTTTTAGCTGACCTTTTTTGTACTTGTGACCCTTGTTTAACTTCCTTTCAGTAGCTTTTGAAAGACTTGAGTGATAGAAAATACATTTCTTGTTAGACTTTTTATTATGAATGCCATGGTTAAGTTAGATTATTGCTTTTTCTGATGAAGGTTTATGGAGTTGTGGCCCCATTTGAGTTAAAATTGTGCCAATCAGTTTTGATTCCACTTGAAAACATTTGTAGGACTTAATGGATTGAAAACGAACCAAATTTTGGTACAGTATATTGTATTAAGAAGACTAGAGTTTGGTGATGTTTTTAGGCAAAATTTTAAAGAGTTATGGCCCTTGATTTTTATTTTTTTTAGTATCCCCCCCCCCCTCAAAAATATGTATGACTCCCAATTATACTTGCTTTTATATCATTCACTTGATCCATATGATATATATTTCTAGTTTTTGCTGTTGTTTTATGGATTTCATCTGACAGAAGCAAAATTTGTTAAGAACTGACATTTGTAAAAATGCTTTATGACAGCAAAAGCAATTTTTGATAGTTGAAATTTTGTCAACATTTAGATGGTCTTGTTAGAATTTTTAAGCCAGAATAGCAATTTTTAGCTCAACTGGTCATAGTCGAGAATAGCTTATGAGATGGTCTATTGTTCCTTGTCTATCCATTAGCACAAAATTGCTTAGAGGATTGCAATGAAACTTTACATAGAAATATTTATCCCATGGTCTAATTGGTTCTAAATGAAGCTGGTGCTGCTCACACATCCAGTATGGAAAAATCTTGTTATCACTAAGCCTCTTGAATGGATGGATATATCAGCATTGGGTTTTCACTATAAAAAAAACTTCTATGATGTCTGGTTGGTCCGAAATGAAAATTGTACAGATCTGACAATCAGTATGGCTAACATGACAGCCATCTTAAAAATCTTGTTATTGCTCCTTATGAACATCTGGGTAATCAACAAGGACGTTTAACTAAACAACTTAACAAGATATTGGAATGGTTTTAAATGGAAATTATGCCAATCTAAAATGAAAATTTTGCAGCTTGCAAATACAATATTAATGAAAATCTAATTGCTGCTGTTCCAAAATGGATGGTCATATAATCTTGGGACCTTCACTTCATGACTTCTAATGACGTCTGCTTGATTTGGTATGAAAATGCTGCTCTTGGATGGATAGCCATTTCAACATTTTTTTTTGTTTTTTTTTACTAAAGACTTCTTATGATATCTAGTTGGTGCTAAATGAAAATGGTGCCAATTATGACAGCTAATTATGACTGCCACTCAGTATCCATCTTGAAAATGTTTTTGCTACATCTCCCAAATGGCTGGTTGTTTGAACATGAGGTTTTTGCTGTTGACATCTAGTTGGTCCTGAATGAAAATGATGCCAATCTGGTATCAAATATGGCCACCGCTGTAGCAATCTTCAAAACCGAACTAGTGCAGCTGCTTCTGGCTAGAAAGTCTTATTAACATGGGATTTTAACAGAAAGGGTTCTTATGATTTCTTTTGGGGCCTAAATGAATATGGTTCCCAATATGATATACCACCACAGTAATCTGCTAGTAGAAATTGTTAACACTACTCGTCCTGAATGGAAAGTTATATTGTCATTGGGTTTTCACCAGTAGACATCTTTTGTTGTTGCTGGTTTGGTTAGCGACAATTTTCAGTGCATGCTAGGCTTTACATGGTGGCCATTATGACTGGTGCAGGGAGAACCCATATTAAACCTCAGTAAGAATCACTGACCATTGTTTGAATAGTCAAAGAATACTTTCCACTGTGACATCAGTACCTGGGTGACAACAGCATCAGCTGTGCATTTTCAAGTCGTGAAGGGAATAAAATGAGTGTAACTGATTTAAGAATATCATTTTTTTTAAAGGGAGGTTTACTGCAAAACCTGAGCATGCTTTGGTATGCTACATTAGATTTTTTAATAATGGTTTCATTTTTGTTGAACAGAAATTTGGCCCTTAGTTTTTCCAGGTCATGAATTCCATATCTTTTCAGAATAGGAACAGACTGAATTCTCGCATACAGGTATATTCCAACTCCCCTTACCCAGATCTATCATCCCATAATGTGCCAGCAGATCTGGGTCTATGCAGTATGTTGTGAGCAATATGAATAATCAGTAGAACACTTGTTTGGAAGCAGACCTGAAAAAACATTGATAAACCAAAAATGTAATATTGTCCTTTGAGACCTTTAAAAAGCCTAATAAATACTGAAGGAAACTTAAATTTGAAAGAACAAACGCTAAACATATGAAAAAATTATGAATGGCTCTACCCTGACCTAATTTTCTTTTAGTACTTGCAGGTATATGTTTTTTTAATTATTTATTCAGTTTTTATTTTCATTTAGATTTAAAGCAAATTTTATCAGATGTTTAATACATTTTATGCTCTTCATGAAGATAGTCATGTAACTGCTTTCTTGAAAATAAATATTTGAATCTTCCTGAAAACCTTACAATAACTCTGCAAATATAAAATTGTATTTCATTTCTTACCTGAGAACTGGGGTCTGTACTGTTTACAGTTGGACTTGCTTAGGAGAAAATATATACTGTAGACATTGCACCATTTTGGGATAAATTAGACTGCGTTTATAAAACTGGTTAGTATTTATTTCCTTGACACCAGAAGTTAAAGGTTAAAGTCTGTGTTGCATTTTATTTATATTGTAGTATATACATGATATTTAGATGTTTATATATATATATAATCACCAGACCATAACAGAACATTGTTTTTGTATTTTAATTAATAAATCACTTGAGAAAACAGTATTTTCATAGTGACCACTCTGGTTTTCTAGTGATTAGAGTATCCACCTTCAGTGTGGGAAGTTGTGGGTTCGAACCCTGGCTTATAAAACTTAAGCTGCATCGCTAGGTATTCAGCATCAAGAGGTTAGTGTTAGGACTGGTTGACCTGGTGTCGGGCTAATGTGACTGTTCGGGACATGATGCCACCTGTCTGTGGTATGATGTCCCAGTGCGAGACATCACTATAAACTGCCACACTGTAGACATCATAACAATATGATTGAATTTTTTAAAAAGCTATGTTATAAATCCAGATCACGTAAACATGTCTCATAGTAACTGTTGCTGCCATTTGAGACTAATGTTACAAAGTTGGTTTGATTAAAGTGGCTGTAATTTTCACTGGAGACTTGCATACAAACTCTCTCAGATGTTGAAAATCATGATTTGCTAAACACAAATACCTATTTTCTTACTAGTTTGACACATCGGAAGCTAAAATAAGAACTGATTCTTGCAATTTTCATCCCAGAGCAAACATGATTTATTGTTTTACATGTTATAATTTCATTGATCTCAACATCACAAACTCTAGTCCTTACTTGAAGTTGTGTTTATTTTTATGAAAATATTTCTTTCAAACAATATTTTTAACTAGTTTCTATAGCACTGCAATAAATTGAAACCAACTTTGTTACATTGCAAATCACTTGGAGATTCTGTGACCCTTTTATTTAATTCATATAGTTTGCTGCTGCAGTATAACAGTGCCAAACACTAAGTAGATAAGTAACAGTAGGTATTCCAATGTTTGAACTGAAATATTTCCATCTGCATTCATTTATCCAGTTGCATTTACATTATGAAGTTAAATCTATCAGAGAATAAAGTGTGAAAATTTGTATAGACGATTTCTTTATGTCATGAATATATTTAGTATATTAGTGTATGTTATATAATAAAAGAGCTCTTATCTTTTACAGGGAGCAGTGCGGCATCAGGTGGTAGTCGGAAAGAGAAAGATAAATCGGGGAAGAAGTCTTCTAGTCCAGCAAACAGTGGTAGTGACACTGACACAGTGGCGAGTGCACGGCGTGGAGCGCCTAGTGAAAATAGCATAACCGTGGGACGGGAATTGGGCAATGTTCCACCTGACTTGAGTGGGAGTCGGCAGTCTTTCCGAATGGCAATGGGAAATCCTTGTGAGTTCTTTGTGGATGTCATGTGATCATGTGTTGTGTGGCCCTTTTACAGCCAAATGGAACAACCCAACTCGCCATTGCATGCAGCGTATGTGTGTGTATTTATTATTAGTATTATTACTGTAGAGCTGGCTTACTCTACCAGAACTGCAGCGGAATCTGGACCAATAATTACAGATGAATCATGGACAAATCTTCATAATTTTTCAGTTTGTGATTTTCTACAGGGTGCTCTTCTCCTTATTACAGTTTCCAAGCTTGACCAGATTGACCTGACAGGTTGAGTTTTTACACAATTATTAATTAAGCTCAGGTTCACGCGATATATATGGGTTAATTAATAATGTGTGTGCATCTAGTGTGCATGTTTTGGACAATTGTCTTGTCAATAATCTGTATGCAAAATGTACTGTATATACTCGCTTTGAAGTCCTGGTCAGCTGCAAACTGCTTAGACCCAGATATGCAGTCACATAATGGGCTAGAAGATATGAGTTGTGCAGTTTATTGGGAGCAATCAGTAGAACAAGCAGCATACACCCTGATCTACCAGCATGTTATGTGGTTGTAGATCAGAGTTGATCTTGCCTGCAGTTGAACCCAACATATAAGCGAGTATATATGGTATGCACACCATGTAACCAATTGTACGTGAAAAGTGAATGGCACTCATTGATATTCTAATATAAAATAAAATCCACAGGTCACTTTGGTTATGCAAATGGCAAATTGCACATTTTATGGTGATTCTTTTTTTTTTATTATTACTCCGCAACAATTATTTAAAAGTTAATCATAGGTAGATCACTTGTTATGTAAAGAAATGCATGGATTTAGTTTGTACCTTTTTTTGTATCTTTTTTGTTGTTGTCAAACATTTTGATCAAAACAATTTTTTTTGTAGCTAAAGGGTGTGAGTGCATGAAGCCTTTATCACCCCTTGTGTACTTTGTTGATTTACAGCACTGTCAAAACCAGTTAAATTTCAACATGTCAATGATACTGAGCAGCTACATTATAAAGATATATATTTCAAAAAGGTAAGCTTTACATGTACCAAGTAAATTAAGAAAACCTGCCAAAAAATGGAGAATTCCCTCTTTTCTCCTTCCAGTGCAGAGTTATTGTTAGTAGCTACAGCTCTACACCAAAACAATATAAGAAATTGATTGGGTATTTTTTTTTATGGACATGTTGATTTTGTGGAAAGATGAAAGTTGTTTTCAGGATGAGAAATTTCTTTGAAAATTGTGAATTTCAGAATTGAAAAGTTTCAGAAAAATGTGAATTATTACAAAATTTCTTTGGCGGAATATTAAATTGACCACTTTAGATTTAAAAATTGCTAGAGAAAAAGAATTGAAAACAGGTTATTGAAAATGGGTAATTGAAAACTTTAATGATAATACTCCCCATCTCGAACCAGTATATCATGTTTTGATGTCCATCTGTTCACTGTTTTGTTTCCACAAAATAACTTTAGTTCTGCACCATCTACTATTATGAAACTTGATCAAAAATGGCTTGAATCTGGGTAAGGATTGAAGTTTTGATTTTGGGATAGAAAAATCAAAGCTGAAGTCACTCACTGAAAGAAAAACATGGTTTCAGCACAATAGAATTAGCTCTACCTCACACACCTGGTTCAAGGCTGATGTCAGTGACTGAAGAAAAACATGGTTTCTGCACAATAGAATTAAAAGGCTGTGGTCAGTGACTGAAGAAAAACATGGTTTCTGCAACAATAGCATTAGTTCTACCTCACACCTGAATCAAACTATTTTGATGGCTTGCACTTGGGACTAGACAGAAGCCTGTAAATTAGGGGGTAAAAGGTCAATGGTCAAGGTCACTGATGGCACGACAATAGTTTTTGCACAGTAACTTCAGTTCAGAACCCTATTGATTTTAGTATCAAACGAACCCTTTTAATTTTGGGTTCAGAAGACAAGTTCAAGACCTGAAATGAGAAAAATAATTTCTGCACAAAACATTAGTTCTATAGAACAAACTTAAACTTAACATTTTGCACAACTTGCACTAAGATAGATAATCAGTTTTGGTGTCAACAGGTTAAAGGTCAATGTCACTTTGAAAGAAGAAAAATGGTTTCATAGACCTGGTCCAGACTTTGTTGATGACATGTACTTGTGAGGAAAAAGCTTATTGGTTTTAGAGGTCAAAGATCAAGGTCACTAACTGAAATACAAAAAAAAAACATCAGTTATCTACATTAAGGAGTATTGAGTGTGGGGCAGGCATGTAATATGCCATTTATTGGACTCGGTTAGATTGAGCTTTTGCTTTTGTAGGTTAAAAAAAGGGCAGATTCTACAAATGAGAGTCTCTTGCTTAATTACTCCTGTTATTTGTTTTGACAATTATAACTGAGTTATAGAAGTAAAAGGAAAGATTCTGCTTTTGACCAAATGCTGTATCTACAATCTTAAGTCAATCGGCTCTTCTAACACCGCAGATTGCTTTAAATTTTTACTCATGTTTCTGTTAAATATACAATGGAAACATTGATGTAAACTTGACTTGTGTGTTTCTGGTACAATTAAGAAACATCGATATAAACATGCATGATTTAACAGTAACTCCAACATATGGCACAGCATGACAATCAAGTTTTGTATGCATACATTATTTTAAAGTAGTGCATCATTTTTGTCATGGCATAAGTTTCATCCCTTTGCAATATGACTGAAAAGTTCAAAATTTGGAAAATTTCTGCAGATTTTAAAATGGATGTATATTTGTATGTGGTGTATAAATAGGGAATCTCGGGAGATATTGTCTGTCAAGTTCAACAAAATGGCACTTGTAAATGAAAATGGCAACAATTTTGGTTCATTAAGAAGTTTTGTAGAGCCTTTCTTTGTTCACAAGAAAACGTAGATCAGGGTGGTAATTATAGATGAGTGAGTTGTGTTTATTTATATTGACTACACACTTTGGAAATTTTCAAATACTTTGTATAACTGACAATTTGGATGATAACATTTTGAATAAACAGGATTGTAGTATACAGATAATTATGTATTACCACAACTCAGTATGCACAATTAAATACAGTGTAAACTTTTGAGTTTGTATGTTTTGATTGTTTCTTGATTGAACTGCACACCCATTTTCAAATATTCATAGAAGTGTTGTTTTTAATACCAATTTTTTTCATCTGTTGCCATGTAACTCAAGACACATGAAGATGAATAATTTTGGATGCCATTCGGCTTTCTGTTTTATATGTTACATGTACTTACATTTGCGGCCAAATGTTATATCATTATACATTTTTTTACGCCTATAGATTTTTTATATTTCTATAACAGATAATATAGTGGCCAGTTGGCTTTCCACACAAAAATTTGGCAGTGTCTTTGCTTTTGCTCATTTCTTACACACAGCTTTCAGTCCATAAAAGAAATCTGACTGCATAAGTTTTTGCAAAGTGTTAGGTCTAACTTTTTGTGGCAAGTAATAAAACTATATTGTTATGATGTGCAACATGCGCGGGTTATATATTAAGCATATAACTGTATGTGCTGGTCCTATGACTGCAGCAAATAACCCTGGATAGCTACCGATATTTTGACATGGACAATTGCAGAACCAACATTTTAAAAAACTTGTTTCAACACAGTCATGTAGGTTGCCCTGATCTTTTTCTGAAACAAAATCAAAATTAAAACTCTGAACATTGACAGTTCAAGAGCTCAGTTAAATGAATTGCAATTTCAGTTAGAAGTATAGTTCATATCAAATGACAGAAAATGTAGACATTCCAAGACAAATTGGCATTTATTGCATGGCAGTGTTTGGTAAAATTAGTTGCCAGTTAGACCATAGCTAGATTGCACCCTATATCAGTAAAAATACTTGCAAATGACATCCTTTTAAAGTATTAAAGTCAGCACAGTACACACAAATCTTGAAACTATTGAATTTGATGTCTGGTCTTGAAAACAAAAATAGAAAATTTGAAAAGTGGAAAGTAAAATAAAAGTTATTAAATCTGTATTAACGATGATGTAAATACCGATGGGGTTTGCTAATGTTTGATTTATTACTATGAAGTGTTTCATTTTTGCCTACTTAATTTTTTGGGGGGAAAACGTGTGTTAACAGTCATTCTAATCATTTGTGTTATAATACATTACACATTTAGGTTGGGTACCGTCTGTATTTTATCTTATGGTCAGACTGTGATAAATATTTATTTAACTTTTAAATCATAATTTAGGTGTTGCTATCAGTAAGCCTTTCACTTCCATTGGTAGACAAAACATTAACTTGGCCCACTGCTTTAATAATGGGGAGATGCAGGTTCATTTGCAAAAGGACCACAGATCCCAATTTCTAATTTGAATGGAGAGTTAAAAAGGACAAATCTGTAGCAATGCATGCTTGAGTAATTGATAGATTTGGGGGGAAATGGGAGAGTATGGATTCCTTGCATCTGAGAAGTGAAAAATACAAATTCTTCGCAAATACTTTATAATCTTCGGTATCCATGTTTTAACCAGATCTCCTTCCCAAGAAATCACAGCTGGTAGATTAGAATTCAAATTTTGACCAGATCTCCCTCCCATAAATAACAGCTAGTGGATAAGAATCATTATTTTTACCAGATCTCCTTCCCATGAAATAACAGCTAGTGGATAAGAATCTTTATTTTTACCAGATCTCCTTCCCATGAAATAACAGCTAGTGGATAAGAATCATTATTTTTACCAGATCTCCTTCCCATGAAATAACAGCTAGTGGATAAGAATCAATATTTTTACCAGATCTCCTTCCCATGAAATCAGTTATAGCAAAGGTCACAGTGCACCAACATTTGCCATTTGTGCAAAATGTTTTGGGAATCTGCAAGAAAAATGTATATTTGACTCCCTATAGAATTGGAATATACTTATTGGACATAGCTTTGAACTGGAAAACATAGTGGTTTGATAAGTCTTTAAATTTGGTCCTGAGATTGCTTTTAGAACCTGCACATTGACCTGCAAAGCTGAAGTTGATTTGCAATGAATTACTGTTATGTAGGCCATATTAAGAAAAAAAGTCTTGCTTCTTCCTTGCGATCTAGAAATTGAAGAAGGTGCCATCTATATTCATGTACAAGATGGGTCTGTCTGCAAACAACATGGACCCTGTTCTGCCATCTCACAATGTGCAAGTGAATAAGGGTCTTTGTTGTTGTACTTACAAATTGCAGAATCGGATCTGCTAGCACTTTGTAGAATGGCAGTTCTGGGTCTATACAGTTTTCAATTGGATCCAACTTATGAGCAAGTAGAGGCAGCAGTCCATTTTTAACCAAATTGAGCTGAAGTATAGCAGCATGTATAGTGTGTGACCCATTGTAAGCACATTTACTTTGAGCTGCTGGATTTGATACGTCAGAATATGAATTATATTTTTTGTGTAATTAAACATGCATTGTGCACAAATACCATATCACCCATACATTTTGTTGATCGGTTCTATAACGCAGTTTGAATTGCACATTATAATCAGTGGATTTGGCACAGATTTACTTTTTTCAGCAGAACTTTGGTCCCTAAATCTAATTTTTCAGACAGAGTTTGCTGATACTTTTCTGTTGTGCACATGCACTTTCAGAGCTGATATTTTTTTGTGGCATACATATCTTTTTCGTGGTCTTTCATGTGCCATTTGAATTGAAAATAATGCTGGTTTGAAAGAGAATATGATATATTATATTCTTATGACTGGTCAATGAATAAGTGGTTAACAGTTGCAAGCTGTGTACAAAATATTCTCGTGAGCTGTTTTAAACTCAATCATGGTGTCAAATGCATATACTGTACAGGCCTATTTAGTTTGCATTTTTGTAAATGCATGATATGTCTTGTGTTTATGTTTAGATAATGTAAAGAATCAGTCATTTTTTAAATAAAGTCCAGACAAGAAATTTCAGAGCCTGTGGTCTTTGAATTTTGCTAGTATTATTCCATGACAGAAAATGTGTGTGATATCCATTGAAATCAACATAACGCTCACTGTCTTGGCCCTAACAGTTGTTCTCCAGATCATTTATCTGAACCTAGAAAATGTTTGCCGCTTTTTGTGAGTATAACATGCACATCTAAATATTGATCATTGTTAATGAGCATTAATCAACAATTCACAATGTTGTTAGCCTGAGTTTTTTGTTTCTTCCTTTAATTTGTAAATAAGGAGCCACACCACAGCACATGTTGAAGTCATTATGTGTACTGCTTTAGTGCCGCTGTCATGAAAAAGGTCAGGATGGCATAAATGCTTCCTCAGAAGAGGAACAGATGTCATTGTATAAATCTAAGAGTTGAAAAGTACTAGCCTGCATTGGGAACTAAAAGTCGTGAATATCATATCTTGTCATAAATTGTTTTCCATCATTCACAATATTAGTGTGAAACCTTGTGAAAACAACCGCCTAGAATCAGCAGAAATTTAAGGTCTTGATTAATTTAAGTCTAATTACATGACCTTATGCAATTTTAAGTTCTTCATTCCTTTGAATCTAAATTTATTTCTTTGATGAAGCACATTCGATGCTATGTTGACTAGTCTGACTTTTTTTTTTAATATCATCGGCTTTTGTCTGAAATGTTCCCATTAGGAACTGTCAGTGACAGAATAAATTTATAATTATTATAACTACTTTGTAAGCTATAAATGCAATATTGTGACTGCAATTTATCTGAAATTGCCTGAAAACTTTGTGCCATACCTGATTGGATAAAAATAGGCAACAGTTTCCATGATATTTCTGTGGTTAATTTTTATTGGTTTTAATGACAACTGCAAATTGCAGATACATCTGCAATCATATAATGTACAAGTAAATCTGGGTCTATGTGGTTTGTTTGGCATAATCAGCAGAACCGACCTCATGGACTCAGATCTCCTGGCACATAATACAATGGCAGATCTGTAAATTTAATTAGCCATAAGAACAGAATATTGGAAGCAACAATCTGCTTCTCCCATCTCCAACTCCTGTAGATGAAATGATAGGTTTTCATCATGGAAAGTTGCATAATATTAATGACTGAATTGTTGTTGAATACGAAGTCAAAATGCAAAGAAAAATAATTGAACAATAAATACTTGGAAAAATACATATAAAATCAATATGGTTAACTTGTGCAATGAAAAAAATGTAAGATGGAAGAATAGTAGATAAATTCCCACAGTATTTTAAGAAACCAAAAATAGCACAAACACTAAATAGCAAAGAGTTCTGAAATGTAATTTTTTTCATGAAAAATATTGATTTTGAAAAGTTTTATTTCTGCAGAAAAACATGATAGAAATAAAAATCAAACAATTTCAGTTGACAATTGGAATGTTTTTGTACACCCACCTTGAGGGGCCCAGAGTGGCCGAGTGGTCAAAAGCGCTTTCCATTACAGATCACTGCCATCTCACCTCTGTCTGCGTGGGATCAAGTCTAAGATTCGGCTAATGTAGTTATGTGAGAAAGCTTGCCAGTAGCTTTTCATGGGTCAGTGGTTCTTTCCAGGGGTTTTCCCGGGTTCTTCCTCCACCATTAATACTGGCCGCCATGTATAGTATCTTGTACTGAAAAATGGCGTTAAACCCTACAAAAAAAGTTACTATGTCTGTCCATGTGTATGTTACCAGTTTCATTTGTGGACTATAACTCTTGTTGTCTGCAGCTGCAGCTCTTAATCTTTGTGGATAGTTTTCATTTTTGGTAACAAACAGCCTGATAGAGTTCAGTAATGACAATTCAGAGGTTATGATCACTGAATGAAAGAAGAAAAATGTTTTCCATAGAATAACAAGATCTTTGCCATTGATAGCTCTCAAATCTTTGTGGCTGATATACACTTGAACTTGTCAAGAACTCACATGATTTGGGGGTTAAAAGGTCAACTGTCAAAGTCATGATTTAAGAAAAATACTTTCCACACACTCAGTCGAGTTCAGCACGACCTACAGTTAGCAGGCTTTGTGGATGATTTTTGGTAAGAAAGAAATGTATTATTTTGAGGTCAATAGGTCACTGTGACTGAAAGAGGAAGATAAAAATATAATTTCCATACAATAACTTCGTCACCATCTACAGGTGTCAAGCTTTGTGAATGGCTTTTACATGGAGTAAGAAAGAATCCTGTTGATTTTAAAGTCAGAGGTAAATTTGGACAATAAAAATGTTTTCCATGCAATAAACATTAGTTCTGCATCACATACCTGAACTTTGCCCTTTTGGTAAGGAAGACCCTATTCATTGTTTAGGTCCAGGTGGCAATGTCACTGTGTCTGAAAGAATAAATTTGGTTTCTACACAGTAAGGCTCTGCTGTAGTTTCATAATTTGCATAAAGTATGACATTTCAAGAAAAATAATTCATCAGATTTTACTCACTGATTGTCATCACTGTTTAAAAGGAATACTTTTTTTCCAGGTAATGTTAAAATAGTGTATTCCTTTTATTTTGGTTTTTGATTGATGGGTGTAATTTGGTTTGCATATTATTCAGCTTTGGACTTTATTCAGATGTGCACCTATCAAAAATCTGCTAGCCTTCTTGGTCAGTTTCATTTTCAAGACTCAGCAACTAGCTGTTTTAATTTTTTTATTTATGGACTTTAATATTTTATAACTTGTATATTGCTCTTTCAAAAGTTAGTATTGTCTGCTTTGGCAAAATTGAAAAACGGCTAAAGTTATTATATTTTAGACTAGTTAATGTTCATTTATTGAGTCCATGTGGGCAGCCATTTCAATCATTTGTCTGCTTCATGTAGTTCATTGTTTCCCTGATATGGCATAGGAAGAAAATTTTAAGTCACATTAATTGAAACTAGCATAGAAGTATACATGTACTAAGAAGATTCCCTCAACAGTGCATATTGCAGAGTCAAATTCACAACTTCAACATGTACCTGACCCACTTTAATAACTGTTGAGTTGAACCATTTACTTCAGTTCACTACCATATCCAGTTTAAAAATTTAAGGATGGCTTGCATTTGAGGTTGGGAATAAGCTTAGTGATTTTGAGGTCAAATTTCAAGGTTACTGTTACTGAAAGAAGAAAAAAAAGTTTTCTTCAGAATAACATCAGCTGTACAGCACAGACCAGGACCAAACATTGCGGCTGTCTTACACTTGGAGAAATCTATCAATATTTTGTACAAAAGGTCAGATGTCAAGGTCACTGAAAGAAAAAAGATTATTTGTTTGGTACAAACATTTGAGATATGTACAGGGATATAATATGATGTTTATGGTGCTTGTTTGTCAAGAAAATGCAGATGTGGTCATGAAAAACCTGTACAAACAAGTTAAATCTTTTTACCCCTTCAGTTTGTTGCATAATTTAAAACAATTTAAAATTGGAAAACAAGAAGAAAACATTACCAATAAACAAACAAAAACTGGAAGAAAACATATTTTAAGCAAAAAGGTTATATTCCCCATCTAAATAAACATAATTAACTCCAAATAATCAGGTAACATCTTTAAAATATTATATTTTTCTAATTCCTTATGTATAGAGTTACCAGAAAATTTTAAAATTATAAAGTTTAAAGAATATCTGCATGACCAAAAAGAAACGAAACAACACTTTGAATGCAAAATCTGGATTATTTCTTACTGCATTTTGTATTTCAATCGTGGGTAACAGATCTGCATACTGGATCTGTAGTTTGTAGCTGGACTCCTAAGGTAGTATATATCACAATTGATTTTGCCTTAAATTACCAAATTTTAATACAGTATGCAGGTAGTTTGATGGTTGAAGTTGAAATCATGCCATTTAAATATACGTATATAAACCCAACTCAGATAAATGAAGTTAATTAGTGCCACTTATTTCCACTCATATTATAGATATAATGTGTTCCCTCACTAGAAAGTTCAGAAGTATAACTCTTCCTCTTGTGTAACAGAAATATGTCTATGAATTTTAAAGACTGCATCACTTTGAAAAAGCAAATATATGTTTATATTCAAAATTTTGTATCCTGCAATTTTTAATTTGCATGTCCTATCACAAAATAATAAGTTCCAATTAAGAACTGATACCACAAAAAAATTTTGTAATGTGGTATACCATTGTATTTCCTTATATACAGTGATGTACCATGATATTCCACAACTGTTTTGAGATAAAATAAAAAAAATCAGCTCAAAAGAAAATTGCACCTGTCCCATTAAATGGTCGGTTCCTTACAGTAGGTGAATTTGCTAACTGTATGTAAGTTGTTGTCAATATTGTAATCTAAAAACTAAGTAAAGTGGGATGGCTAGGCTTATAGTAGAAACTGTGCTGACATTGAGAACTTATAAATAAGCATTGGAAGGGCTTTCACTGAAGCCTACAGTTGATTTAATTGGCAGGGAAACTTTGAGATACCAACACACAGGCAAGATATTGATCAGAAATGGTGAGTAAACACATGGTCAGTAAACACAAAAGACAATAACTCTGTAAACGAGAAAAAATTGAGTGGATTTTATAATTTTAAAAAAATGAAAGTTGCTCTCCTGGAAAGCTTGGGTTGAAGGAGTACATATACTTAAGATAATAAATTTTGCTATAAATTATGAAATTGGTTTAAACTCAGACTCATATTTGGGCAGAAAATCTTTCACAATATCCCATTGGACCATCACGCTAGTATAAGCAACACGTCAAATGTGATTTTATTGTTCATAAGTATAATATTTTCTAATATTCGTAATTTGTGACAAATACAACTGTTTTGTATAAAAAGTAATACATTTTTTATTTATTTTGTCATGAAAAATGAAAACGTACTTTTAATATCATTCAGTTTGTAATTTGTAACAAGATATTTTGGGCACATTTCTTACTAATAAAACCTATGAATTAATGGTGCATTGAAAAAGTTTATTAGCATATGCACTGGGAAAAAACAGGATACAGGTAATATTGCAATCCATCTATCACACCTTGATTAGTTTTGGCACTGAGTACATTTCAAGGTGTTGTGGTTTGGCATCCATATTCCATGATCAGGTTTCAAGTTTATTACTTTTAAAAGCTTTTGTCATGGGAATTCATTTTTTTGTCTTAATTTTTGTAATGCATGTACTAATAGGTCCATTCCCACATTTCTCAAGTTTTTGTGTAACAGCTGTATTGTAATATCATTTTTAATCTGAATATTTTAACCTTTTTGGACAGCTATGGATTCTTTTAAACTGAAATAAATGAAGACAAGGTATGGACAGGAACTTCATCTCCACTTCTTTTTACTCAACTTCTGCTAGGTTGTAATACCATCATTAGCTAATTCATAAAAACATACAACTAGAATTTATATCTGCTTGAATTATTGCTTAGGAAATTGATGAACAGTTGTGACAAAATGATGTCAGTCAACAAAATTACCATGTATACTCACTTTAAGTTTAATTCAACTGCAAACAACATTGATTCTGTTCTGCCATCATATATTGTGTCAGCAGATCAGGGACTCTTGTTTCTTATACCAATTACTCCTTATGGCTGCATAAACCCAGATTCGCCATTGTGATGACAAATCTGGGTCTGCATATTTGCAGTTCAACACAACTTGTATGCGAGTATATGTGGCAACAGGTCACCCATATGAACTAAAAAGATTTAATACATAGATTTAGACATTTTTAGGAGGTAATGAATTGCTTGTGCATGAATTAAACTGTAACATGTATGCTGTGTGTGTAATGCCTCATAGAGATATGAATATTGATTGAAATATCTATCCAACCAGTATGCAGACTCTATGATGGACTTGCATCGTACCACATCTAACCGCATGTAGTAGACTTAAATTTGTCTTTATTTAATTTATCACAGGTGACTCTGTAATGGACTCTGCTTTGCATTGACCTTCACCTTTCAACAATGACTTGGCCCGACCCTCATCATTTTATGCCAGTAGTTTCCATGATGAGAGCTTCACTGGCCCTTTGTACATGCAGTTCCAGGATGTTAATTTCACCAGTGAAGTCTCGATTGACAGTTGATAACAGAATTGTTAGGGTTGACAGTTGAAAATAGTTTCAATATGGTTGGCAGTTTAAGAGAGTTGTTTGAAGATTTTTTTTATAATTATTTACCTCTTTTCTGTGATTTATGCAGACTGCTCTGCCTTTCTCTTTTGCCTTTTGGTTGAATCATTTTCCTCTGCTTTTTATTGTAGCAGTTTTGTTTCGTTTCTCATGTTCATTTGGTCTTTCTTTTTTCATGATCTTGCCACTTGCATGCATAAACCAGCATCAGATCTGAACTTAATGTGATTAACTAGCATCAACTTCCATATTCATATTCTGAAATATTTTCATGGTCACTTAAAATTGTCTGCATAATTTATTCAGTAACTTCAAATTGCATGTGTAATTTATTTCTATTCAAACTGCACTTGTGATTAATAAAATGTCAGTGTCTTTCATATGTTCTAATTTAAGTGTTATGGTTATGATGAATTTAATAACCTTTAATCAGTCTTTTTTCTGGCTATGACTTTATTCAGCTTTTGAATTGTTTTGAGTTTAGCTTCATATTTTCAACAAGAAAAAAATTGTGATGAATCTGCCTTTAAGACATATCTCATTTTTGAAATCAAGTATCCATATCATAGGTTCTTATATCCAGAATTTTATATAAAAATATTGCAATTTGAATTTAGGAAACTCATTACTTTAGCCTTTATCATACCTTTTCATTTGGTACCATAAGTGGTTCAGTGGTCTTAAAAGTTGGTCTTTACCAGTGATTGAATCACTGCGATCCTACCTCTCTTCATGTTGGTTTGATTCATGGTCTTGGCATGTGTGGGTATTCGAGAAAGCTTTGTCAGCAGCTTCCTTGTGAGAAAGTTTGCCAGTAGCTTCCCATTGGTCAGTGGTTCTTATCAGGTTTTCTTCCTGGGTTCTTCCTCCAACAGTTATACAGAGTACCAGGTATAATCGAACATATGCTGAAAAATGGCATAAGAGCCCAAAAGAGCAACAACCTATCATCCATATCAACTTTATTTTATGTCAGAAGATTTAGCAATAATGTTAGGTTCTTGTTAATGCCAGAATTAATTACCAAAAATATTTGAATAAAACTCTTCTTTGTCATGTACTGTTTGCATCAGTTGTCAGAAGTTTATTTTCTCATACTTAATTTTCTTGTGCTTTCTTTTGTAAAATGAGAATACTGCAATTTTTCTGGTGTTCCGTGTATTTCATCTATGCTTCTGTTGTCATAGCTTGCTTTTCTAAAGTGGTTACAGATTTTTCCTTGCAACCCATTCACCTTTCTCCCCCGTCTCCGACAGCATGTTTTTGTATGCATTCTTTTACTGCCAGTCAGAAACATTTTATTACTCATTTATTTCAAAATGCATTTCTTTTTACATGATGTATTTAGAACCAATTATACTGTAATGTTTTCTGATAATTTTGAAAGAATTAAAACACATGAAGGAAATGGGCTTTATCTTCAGTTGCATTTTTTAAGCAGTGTTCAAGTCGGTATGGAAACAAAGTTTATTTGCAACAGAGAAATTAGACTATTCAGGGAATGAATGGCAAAGGTATGCTCCAGAAAGGTAAGAAAAAAATGGACTGTTAAAAAAGTAAATGCAAGGATAATTCATGTATAAATTAATTCCCAAAATAATTATTGTTTCTTAATATTAAATAGTTTATGGGAGTTTATCATTATTAGAGGACTAGTTTTTCCGTACTGTTGTAAATGAGAGGTTTTACTGTTTCCACCTTTGGCTTTTTTATTTACCAGAGTGGGAAACGATACAGCCGTCATTTATCTAACAATGGCATTGATGTTGACGAGAAGTTTTAGGAATGAATTGAAGTTTTTAATTTGCATCCAGTTTCTAAAAACATTTTACAAGGTTACAATATTTACAAGTGTAAACTTCTTAGTTTACCTCTTGAAATTGTTTACATATTCAGTAAACAATTAATCGAACATTCATATGGCTGTCACTGACGCTGGAAATACCCATTCCAATTCAGTTATGTACATTTCTTTTTAAGATAGTTATTTATTCGATTTTTTTTTGTTGAAGTATTAATTGTCAAATTGAATGTGGCATCCATAAAAAAAGCAATGTTAACTAGAATAGGTTTTAGCACTAATTACCCAACATTAAGATCACGTTGATTTACTGACAAGAAATTCTTTCAAATGCAGTATTTACCTTTAAACATCTATCTTTTTTTTTTTAAAAAAAAGACCTATTGTTACAGGTTAATTTATCCAATGCATCAAGGCATTGTGTCCAGTTCCATTATCATTATTTTCATCATGTACATTCATGTACAGTAACTAGGAAACAGTATCAGGACAATTCAGTGGCTGTATTTTGAAACTATCAGATATATTGAATAAAGACGTTTGTTGTTATAATTAGAGGGAAAAGTCATGCAGCAAATCACAACTTAATTGAGGTACAGAATGCATATTATAGTAGGTGTTAGATGCTAAGTAAGCGGATATTTGAAGTTTATAATCATTTGATTAAACATCATCATATGGCTTATTCTGAACCCCGGAACGGATTGTTCCTGTCTCGGTAACGGCTACATGCATGTTCGCTTGCCGATTTTATAGACGTTTAGAGGTAGTAAAATTGAACGAAGTCATTTACATGTGTAAATATTGCAGCCAACGAAGGAACATCCATTTTGTACCAATATCAATATGTGAAGCATTTTTGTTACTAATAAGACGCATGCAATTTTAATATACCACCAATTAAAACGCATGAATGGCATGTAACTGCAGTTTGTCTTCGAGGAAAATTAAAGCAAGTCCAAAGAAGCATTACAAACTAGGCTCAAATTTCGCCACCTTACACAAATTTTCAAGGTACGTCCTAAGTTTGGCAAATGTGGTCAGTCAGAATTTGTGAATTATTTTTTTAATTTGTAAACCAGATCTTGGGATGGCTAAGATAACTCGGACCTGACTTTTCTCGTGCTTAGAATATCCCGTACATGAATATGCCCGTGTTCACTTTGTGTTTAGAATGCCCATACATGAATATGCCCTTATTCATGTTGTATTTAGAATGCCCGTACGTGAACATGCCCATGTTCGTTTCTCAACATCAAAATGAAATTTCTTCTACAACTTCAGATTGGCTGTTGAACTCTCAGGTGTGCAGAATCATCGCCTAGGGTTTATGAAATAGAAAATCGCACACGTAACAGCGGAACGTACACTTGGTTTTTAACGTTGAAGTCTTAAAAATATATTGTGTGGCTTGCAATTCTGACATTTAAGAATTATAATTTCAGTCCACGTTCATTTGGAATGGTTAGCATCAAAAGCGGAAATATGAGAAAAATGTAGCAAGTGTTGTGTAGATTAACCATCTTAAAACAACCTTTATACACTTTTTGCCAGCTTTAAGCCAAACATCTTACTTTCAGAATGACACCTTTCTGTCAGTAGTTGAGGTTTTAAGTGATACTTCGCGGTAAACATTTCAAAGATGATCCAACCATGTACGTTTTATCTTTTGGGTCGTTTTTAGCTATACTAGTCATACACCAAAGAACTTTTGGGATGGTCTTTCGTCTATCGTACGTCGTCCTTCTGCACAAGGTTGGTATCTAATTCGAGGATTGCCATGAAAGTTTAGATACACTTTCCTGTCATCGTTTAGTTGGGCGTAAATAGAGACGTGCTGCTGAGACATTCAATAAAACTGTCACAGTAGCTATCTTTAAAACCTTTTTTTTTTTTTTTATCGCTTACTCCTGAATGGCTGGTCTAATAAAGATGGGTATGTCACTAAACGACTAGAGTTGTCTTCTTCGACCGAAATAAAAATGATGCCAATGTAACATCTAATTATGTCGCTTACCACGTCCATTTTGAAAATCTTACAAACTACTGCGCCGAATGGAAATCGTATTAAAATCGTGTTTTCACCTGAAAAATTATTATGTCTATTTATCTTACGTCCATATGGCCACCATATTCACCAACTTAAAAATAATATATATACTTAACCCAAATGGACAATTATATCAACACAACACGGGGATTTTCTTTCACCAGTAGACTGTTTAGACTCTTAAAAATCTTGTTTGTCACCCTCCTCCCGAAATGGTTGATCATTGGAATATGGGGTTTTCACCCAAAAAATAATTTCAAATATTCTTTGATTTGAATGAAATGATGCCAGGCTGATATACATTATGTCTACTACAGGAAATCTTATCGATGTAGACATCAACGCTCAGCCGTTAAAATAAAGAAACGGTCTTGAATTTTTTGGCGAAAACGAATTCATCATAAGTCCTTCAATGGACTCGGAGACCAGAATAGCATATAAGATGGTCAATCATCCGTCATCCGTCCGTATTTTAGAGCAAGATTGTTATCGCTACTACTAAACTTCATGGAGGATTGACATGAAATTGTATATAGGTACATCTCGTGGCTTAGTTGGTTTTGCATGAAAATACTGCCGCTCACATATCCAATATAATCGCCCAGATGCCGTCTCAAAGATCTTGCTGCAGCAACTCCTGAACGAATGGTCATATCAACATAGGATTTTCCCTTATGGACTTTTTATGATGTCTAGTAAGTCCTAAATGAAAATTGTGCTGATCCGAAACTCAATATGGCCACAAAGACAGACATCTTGAAAATCCTGCTATCGCTATTTCACCAGACCTTAAAGTCATATCGAGATTGAGTATTCACCAGATAGCATCTTTTGTCTTGTTGCTCACGCTTCCACTGTGGATGCCACAGTGGCCATAGTGATAATATTGCTATTCTCTCTGAATTAATGGTCGTATCATCATGCGTGCTAGTTTTACCTTTTTTAGGGAAATAACCTTTTGATGTTTTGTCGGGCTTAAATGAAAATGCTGCTGCACAGACGGCCAATATACCTCCCGGGAAGGAAGAAATGATGTTGCATATAATTCCAGGAAATTTGATAAGCCCACTAGCAGAGCGTCATTCCTTTGATGGGACTATTGTATGTAATAGGAGCACGTATCCATGACAAAAATATTATCTAACGGCATCTGTTTGAATATAAAAGTCACTTTCGGGTGTCGTTGACTGTCCGTTCTTCACACATTTTAATAACCCACAGTCATTATTGCAACGGCATGCTGTGATGCAGCAGAACATGACAGAAGTTATTGAAAAATAATACGATAACAATCGGCATTGTGCGCAGTTTAATGGAATAGTTTTGCCTCTAGCTTAGTGTCTGCACTGGAGAGAAATGGACAAACACTTGTATTTATTAATGGGACTCCATTTTTAAATGTGCACTGGCCTCTTAGCAAGATTCTGCTTATATGTATGAACAAACGAAATTTCCGTTACCACCATCCTTTCAGAGCCTCTGGTATATGGAACAGAACGGATTTGATGATGACCTTTGTTCCAAAAAGCAAAACGTTGGTGCTCGCGACCTGATTGCTACTGGCCGGGCGTGATGATATGAAGAAAAAGAAATAAAACACAAAATATTCTTTACGTCCATTGCAAACGCATTGTAGTTGCGACCGCAACTAATGCATACTTGTAGTTCGTAAAGGTAAGCTACAAATAATTAAATCATCGTATACGGTAAACTTCAAATATAACGATTTTTAAGCATTTTGCATCAAGACTGCTGGCGCACAGAACACCAAAGTACACAGACTTTCAGGCGGTAACCTTTGAATATTTGTTCCCATATTTACGGATAACTGAATACAGTTTGGTATGTCCAAGCGCGACGAGTCGGTACTTGATCACAAATCGGAGATAATTCCTTAAAATCATTTCTGCTGTTCCATCCGACCTATTTGACGGTGTGTTTTGTACCATATGAACATTTAATATTGCTTGAGGTAACTGGGAGAGACAATTGTGTCAAGCCTGCTCAAATGCGTCTGACGCGGCTCAAAATACCTCCTAGACAACACTTGTGTACAACGTTAATACTAAATAGGAATCTGAGAGAAATGAGAAATGATACATTTTAGCAGCGAATTCATGTCACCTACCTCGCAATTTTCTTTGCTTAAAAAGTTTTTAAATAATATTATAAAGGTAAAATTTCTAGTAATTTTTCCAAGAGAAAGCTCGCTCTGTAGTCTTGTAAAGGAAATTTTCAATGTAAATGCTATTCCTGAAACAACAGGTAGCACCAGTAAATTTAAGACGTCTAGGAGCTAAAGCTGATTAAGCCTCATCTGGATGACCAGAAATGTAAGAGTGTTGGCCTTAGCTTGCAATTAATGTATTTCTGGGTCACCCCCTTTCCCAGTTTCTTTTTTGCTACCGGATTTTTTGACGTTCTTGTTGATCTTATTATTATTGTATTTTTAGCTATCCTTTATTTGTTCTACTGGTCTTACATCAGAAGTCAGTGCCATAACCTGTTGTCCGTCGTCAGTCCGTTCGCTCAAGTTTATTATCGCTAATCGTGCTAGACATGTTCATCCAAAGGTCTTGTTGGCCCCATATGAAATGGTGTCTTTCAGACTTGCAATATCGCCGTTATGGTTGCCATCTCTTTAACTTCTATTTTTAAATAATGACGATCTCACATCCATTACTAACGGTACTAATGATATGGAAGAATGGGAATCGGTCTAGACATGGGTAAAGAGGATATATATATATATATATATATATATATATATATATATATATATATATATATATATATATATATATCGGTTTAGCATATCATCATTGGTTGATAATATTTTAGTAACACAATTCTTTTCGGAGCTTATCCAGATTGTGCCTAAAATAAACCCAAGAGACAGTGTTTTATTTTAATCCATTTACATGCTAGAGTTTGAAAAACTCGTTACTGAAATTGGTACCTGAATCTTTGGTGCGGAATTGAAAGCACATGTTTCAAACACGTGTAGGTCCTGAAAACTCCGCAACTCATGATTTTCTCTAAAAAGAAAATGTACGTATGATCATGAACATTCAATTTGTTTTTAAGGCTCTTCAATTTTTAATAATATGGTGTTTGCATATATTTACTAATTGAAATGAATTGGTACCGTGAGCCCTCCATAAATGGCTGTAATGATGGCCATCCTAATAGTCTTTGTATCGCTACTTATCTTTGCAGACGATCTTGGCTACATAAGAGTCTGCCTGTTACGTTGTTATTTTCGTAAACAAATGGTCTTATCTTCGTGGGAATTTTACTGGAACGCTGTTATTGCAATACGTAGTTGGTCGTGCATACTAAAAAGGTGTAGATCTGATCTCCATGTGGCACCACAGTGGTAATTTCGAAGATGTTTTTACTTCTCTTTCATGAATGATGACGTTGACATGTAGTTTTTACTCCAACACTTCTTGAAATGCTCAATTGGTTCATAATATGGTGCAGATCTGATCGTCAAGATACCGGTACGTTGTGAAGGTGTTTTTTTTGTTTTGTTTTGTTTTTGTTTTAAACTAGTTCTAACTGACCATGGGGTGAAGTCGAAAGCTATTGCTTGCATTTTTGTACTTCAGTGAAATTATGAACACAGAGACATGCAAATATTCAGGAGAAATTGTGATCAGACTGTATATTCCAATGAGTAATCTTGACTCTGGCTTTTAGCTTTACTAGCTTGTGAAAATGATAACATAAGCAAGTATTGGTTTTTATCAAGCAGAGTTTGTAAATGTACCTGGTCAATAATTTAAATAGTGCCACCTAAATATTTTTGGGTAAAAATATTAAATATTGATTTAACAAAACTTCGCATAATGGTATCTCTTGACATTGATTCAAGTTTAGTAATTTCCTATCCATATCTGGTCCAATGTCAGGAGGTCATGAACGCATATATTGCACTTACAGGAATTTTAGGAACATCTCAATTCAGACATGTTAGAAAATGTTCGATACATTGGAATTTGCAAGAATATACAACATAGTTGAAATAGTCAGCAGTTAGATAAAAGAAGAAACGGTTCTTATATTGGATAACTGGAAATTCATGTCAGCCTGAGGAGTGTCAGTTCCTTTTGAAGGAATCTTGTACTATTGCATTTCGTATCTCCTGATTCACTTTTTAGCTCATTTTACCGTATTACCAAGTAAGCTTATGGTATGAGACTATGTGCGTCGTGCATCCGTCATTAGTTGCTCTTTTAAATTTATGCCCAAAACCCACTGAATCAATTTTTACTGAATTTAGGACAAGGTTTGCTGGCATGAAAAGAGTTTAGAAAAACTGCAAACGATGCCCATTCGCCATTAAATATGACCTTTGTTAATAATTTTAAAAAATACAAGAACATTTAAACGACCCCTTTTCAAAAACTCCTCAACAGAATTCGATCAAATTTTACAGAGAAACATATATGGCAGAAAGACCATTGAACTTTATACAGATGATGCCGATCACCTTACAAATATGGCCACTGTTACTGTAAATAGATACAAACTTTAAACGAATTTTCTAAATCCACTGAATATAAAGTTAACCCAATATCATGTGTAATTCTGGCGTAAAGACCTTTGAAGTGTGTACAAAGGATGACTGCCACCGTCAAATGTTACCACCGTTGCTAACAATAAAATAGCATGAAAACGTCTTCTAACAGACAGAGAAGAGAATTTAACAATTTTTGCTCGAAAGAAACATAGAGGGCTTTAAAGTGTAAACAAATGATGATGATCCGTCAGATATGACCGCCCTTACCTAAATTAGAAAACAACATTGAACCAATTCTTCTCCAAAACAGCTGAAACGAATTTAATCATATTTGATGTACAAATTATGGCGATGCAGCATCAAAAATAAGAAATTTAAAATATTTCTCGGAAATCGCAAAACCGACTTTGATCCAAGTCGGAACTAAAATCTCATGGTTTGGAGAGCTTGACAATTTTTACAAATGATTAAAGTATTAAGAAAAACATGTACGCATCTTGTGGGGTTATTTTTGACACCTGAATGTTTGGTTTGCAACCACTATGTTTAACTTGGATTATATGCTTAAACCATCAAGTTCTTGGGTGAGTTCGATAATGAGCTGATCTTGCATGTGATTCTCTGGGTTTTGTTAGTATTCTAAACGACATAAATCAGATCTGAGTTTGAAACTTGGAATGTATGCTTATACCATCTGGCTATGGATAAGTTCGATAATGAACGAGATACATGCGAGTAATCGTGTGATTTTGCATAGTAATGGAGTGATCTGCGTGTAAAATCCTCATAAAGCATATTTCTATAATCTTATATCAACTAGAGTTCTGATGAGTTCGATTATAAGCGACATCCGTGCATATTAATGAGATTATTTTCCATCTGATTGGTTGACCTTGTTACCACGCTTGAGGCCATTTCCTAGTATCCACACACAGTAAAGAGGTGATCATGAATCGGATTGGCTGAGCATGTCAGCACACTAGAGACAACACGTCTGATAAGATTTTGGTCGAATTTTGTATGCAAGTTTGTATCGTCAATATTTTACATGAGTTCGATAACGGCCGAGATCAAAATATAACTAATGAGAACTTATGCTGATTAGATGGTAGGAATCGAACCGCAAACTTTCACACGAATCCAACGTCTTAAATACTAAATGACAGCGGCTGCATTGGGCGAGGATTTCAGTGGTTTCCAAGTTTATTATAAAGGATGTTTTGCAGGAGGATAAGGGCACAGCTCGTAATCCATTATTAAATTTTAATTTATCTTTGTAATATCAAGTAAGTGCGATTGTTGTAAGTACGATGCTTTGAACAATTTCTAATTTATGAATCACGGTCTAGTTCGCAGAGGCACAACGAGATCTAGGGGAAAATGCTAGTTGTGTAAATGGCTTGTCCCATTTGTTCTGAGTAAATGATCCGTATGGTCTGTGAAAGAAGGTAAATGACACCAACATTAATAGACAATTTAGCAAGCATGTGCCTTAAGCTTTTCTTTCCCCAAGGCATTTTCATTCAGTACATGTGTGCACGCACAAGCTGCGTGAATTCTCCATGTGTGATGGTTTAAAGCAATAAACAAAATATTGGGCCACATTTTTTTATATTGTGTTTCGGTATTTTTTTTCCATTACTTCATTTTATTGTCGAAAAATTAAAACAATAGAACACAAATGTAATACAAAATCCATAATAAAAATCCACACACAATAAACACTTACAAAGTACAGTAAAACAAAAAAATGGCAACACAACAGAACGAACAAAATACTTTGAAGTACACACAATAAACACACGAGCAAACCCCTCCATATAAAGAAAGTTGGAAAACAAATTAAAACCTACATTACCTGTAGACGTGCATTAAAATATCTGTTAAAAATACTCATTTGTGAAATGTTTTTTTATAAAGACACATTTTAAAAAAGCACACCGTATATAACACGACAGAGAAAACGTTTTAAAAACACAAAACACATTCAGGTAACAAAACAACCAGTAGCATCAATTTGTTAAAATACAGAGAAAGTCACATTTATAGAACATGACAATAAATTGCATAATTTAAAATACATTTCAAAAGGTAAAATTAATATCGCAATAATTACCGCCGCAAAAATTGCCTAAAAGCATCGTACAATAGCATTCAAAGACGCAACAAAATAATAAAAAAAAATCTTCAAAAAGACGAACAGCTGTTGACATTTCCGTGTCTATCGATTCTAGAAATAAAAATTGCGCACAAGGAAATGTAATTGTGAGCTAATAAAAACAACAAAATCTGTTACAAAGTCATACGAGAGAGGGGGTGGGGATAAGCAATCAACACAAAGCCAAATTTTTATTATTATTTACATATGCTAATGCGGAGTGCACCAAAACGATGTTTAGACTTACCTAAAGGGCGAATACAAAAGGGTCCAAGACATAAACAATAGTCGTTAATAATATTTTTTTTAAAAAAACACATAAAAGTTGTTTGTAGAAGCCAGCGTGAGATTATGTACTGTACAATATAACATTTTGCAATCCAATAACTCTACTACATAACGGAAAAGATAATAATTTGGTGATACTTTCTGTATATATGTTTTATAGAGTATAAATAACATCCAATCTTAAAGTTAAATAATTGTTTATAATGTGTAATGTTCTTATTTACGGTTTTCCACTCTAATTACATTTGTGTGTTCAGTTTGATCATCGGATCCTTTCGTTTAGTGTGCAAATATTCTGCCACTACAAGCGTGGATTTTCCTTCTCATCGATAAGTTGAATTTATGTTTATTGTAATACCTGCGTGCTACCATACGTTAAGTTAGGAGAATACCGCGATAACAGAGTTGTTCCCCATGTACGTTAATGGGTCATATGTGGTTATATTTACATTTTCTCGCTTCGATTGACAATTTTTTTTTTTTTTAGGAATAGAACGAGGGAAAGTCATCGAAATTTACAAATTAGAATTAAGCAGCAATAGCAAAACAATTTTAATATGTACCGATAAAAACATTAAGTACCACGATCATAGAACGTTTCGGGCTATTATTCCATCGTGTAACATTGATACCCTGATGGCTTTAAAAACACTTCAAAAATAAATTTCAGAACAATACGAATGGAAAGTTTCTGTCATGGGTTTATAATTGAGGCTTCTTTTCTTAACATATTAAATATTGTTGAGGATACAATTTGTATTTTGTTCCTTTGCCATTCCACTGACTATTATTATTATTATTATTATTATTATTATTATTATTATTATTATGATGATGCTTATTATTATTATTATTATTATTATTATTATTATTAGTTGTAGTAGTAGTAGTAGTAGTAGTAGTAGTAGTAGTATAAAAGTAAATACTTTGGGAAATATTCATAATAAATGCAGTCATCTTTACATTTCAGGTTGCTGCCTACATTATTTTAATGCCTTATTTTAATATTTAGGTCGTTGCATACATTTCTCAAATGTCATATAAAGACATTCATGTCGTCGCATACATTCTTTTAAAAGTCTTATTGTCTCCTTGTTTTAATGAAATATCATAGATTTGTGTGCATGACAATACACTATGACATTAAAGCATCAAATGCGAAACGTGAAACATAGGTACAGCGTCAAACAGGTGAACACACATGATACAGCGTTAAACAGGTGAACATACAGGGTACAGCGTCAAACAGATGAAGACAGGGCCATGGGGGGGGGGGGGGAATTGCCCATCCCTGAATTTGCATGTGCTGTAAAATTTCTGTAACATATATCCGAATATTAACAAGCCTGTCAAATCCCCCCCCCCCCCCGAAAAATTGAAATGACGTCCCTGTGTGAACACATAGTATACAACGTCAATAAAGGTCAGATCTTCAAACCCGTTAGAAGAAAAAAAAAAGGAAAATGTACTAAGTTTGATGGAGTATCAGAAATAAAATTGTTTTTTTTTAAAACATATGTTTAGGAGAATCAATTTAATAATATAAGATAATGTTAGTAGCAACTGTTCATGTTTGTACTGTAAATTATTGGCTGATTCCTAAAACAGAATCCTGCTATCAATGAAGAGAATTGGATATAAATTGTTGATATATTTTATTATGAAACTATTTGTGCAATCTACAGCTTCACGATATTGATAGTTTGTTGTATTTGTATTTGGTGAAAGAAACATTCTGAAAAAGACTTGCTGAAGCGAGAAAGCATGAAGTTAATACACTTTAACCAATCAATATTTTAGTTTCATCTGACATATATGCGCGAGTGCGCAAAAGCGGAAATACAGGCGCTACACAGAGTGCCACCTTTGTGCACGAGATCTTCAAACCAGGGCATCGTTAAAGGAACTATACATAGGATGCTGTACGCAGACGTTTTCAAGAGAACAAGTGAAGACTTACGAGTCTAAGTTCAACTTCTTTCGGGGCCCTGAGTGACCGAGTGGTCTATAGCGTCCACCTTTCCGGATCACTGCGATCTCACCTCCGTCTGCATGGGTTTGAGTTTCATGCTCGGTCAATGTGGGTACGTGAGAAAGCTTGTCAGTAGCTTCTCGTGGATCAAGAGGCGTAGCTAGAGTGTTTTTGAGCCCGCGGACAAGATTCATTTTTACGCCCCTCCCCCTGAACTCTGAAACCCGATATTCCACATAGAGCCTATTTCAAAGCCCAATTTGGCGCCCCCACTGGTCTGGCGCCCGGGGACATCTTTCCACCTCTGCCCAGCCCCCAGCTACGCCTCTGCGTGACTCTGTTGTTCTTTCCGGTGTTTTCCATGGTTCGTCCAGGATCGTATTGGCCCTTGTGTATAGCCTATCTTGTGCTGAAAGACGGCTTTAAACCTGAAAACAACAGCATCGACATTTCTCTAGTGTTTGGGTGAATGTTTTCAAATGGCACAGCGTCTAAGGTTGCTTTTCTAACATGATCAAATTCTAAGTACATGAATTGTATACCAGGTGTAGTTGTCCCTTTTTATAAATGGTTTTCTCTCATGAGAGGCCAACCCATCATCAAAGACAAAATAGAATGTACACAACAACAAGTGCAGTTCATTTATACGAGTACGGCTGATCTTAACACGTCCAAAAGCAGCCTGGTCATGTAAGAATGAAAGATTTTACTCTGGATGTTAAAATTCCTGTCATATTAGAGCATTTCGCAGCTTCATCATTCCCTTTGTCCGATATAATCGATTATCAGAAAACAAATATGTATTGTAATACAAGTGTGTGTTTGTGTGTGTATATATATGGATGTAATAAATGTTTAAATGTCTTTGTTGGACAAGAGAATTGTCACGCTGGGTTGTTTGATTGATTGACATGTCTGAAGTCCTTAACACGCTGTTGCTAGTGACAAGCTACCAATGACAGCTGTCAACCTACCTCTTAAACGTCATACTTACGGAGACAGAAGGAAATATCAAAGCCGTTCCATGACAGCTCTATTTATTCTCCACATACTAATTTCATGATGTTGTATGCTTCTCTCTCTCTCTCTCTCTCTCTCTCTCTCTCTCTCTCTCTCTCTCTCTCTCTCTCTCTCTCTCTCTCTCTCTCTCTCTCTCTCTCTCAAATGTTTTGCATAGTGATTTTGGGGTAGAACTATTTAATTGTACTATCTGTCAGCCCAGGATGACCTCTATTTTGCAATAACGGACCACTCATTTCTAAATGACATTTAAAACTGGGCATTGCTTACATGTGCAAAAAGTTGTTTCTAAATCCATCTGCAAAAACGTTATTCTTAAATCATAACTGTTACCTACACTGCGCTTCTGTCGGCTGTCGGTTGTTTGTACGTTTATTTAGGACCGAGTCTTCTTACCTCAACATCGTTTCTTTACACTAAATACCCACTTGCGCTGGCATAACATTTTGAATTTTTTTAAATTCCTATTGTTTTCTTGAAAACAAATATTTTGTGCGAGATAGTTTGCACATTTTTGTTGAAAAAGAAAATAAAACATTAGTTTTATCATGGCAATTTTAACGTGTTATTTGTAGAGAAAAAGTGTTAGTCAATAAATAATAAAATAAATAAATAAACTATAGGTTCCTTTTGTTTGATCATGCCAGCACATTTCCTTATCTCGATGAAAAATCCTTCCTTGCCATGGTTGTCAATATCAGCATGTATATTTACACCTGTCCTTTTAATACATGTATACATAAACTAGTGTCCTGCATCAATCTTACAGACGCAAGATAGTGTTCAATTCAGTTCCACTCCCACACCCATTTCACCATGACAACATCTAATACTTTTGGTTTTTATGAGTTAAGATAGTAACAGTAATAATTTAATTCCTTCTTTTTATATTTTCTTTGTTTATCTTTTCTGATAACAAATGAGGTGAACTATAGGTACGTTATTTTATCTATTTGTTATCTGAGACGGTTGACTCGATTTTATTATCTGTGCAACTAATCTTGTTATATTTTTGTTAAATGCTCCACTTATACGATGGGCACCTGAAAGGCGAGTTCCATAATTAGATGACATTTCGTATTTTTTGTGATCATTTTGACTATATATTCATACCGACGATGCTTTTTATCTTTCTTCTTCAGGTAACTACTTGATTGCTGACATCTAATGGAAATGAATCAAGACCACCATCTCAACTACATTTATAAGTTCTCACTGACAGCATTTTGTGTAAGCTGATTGTGCCGATGACTAAGAAGGAATAATAATAATAATAATAATAATAATAATGATAATAATAATAAATAATATAATTAATTGAAATATAATTTGAAAAAAGCTGTAAAACTTAAGTTAGGAGTCTTGTGTTGGATTTTATTTTAATCTTCTTGGTCACAATTTGTCATGCACTTGAAATCTGGAACTTTGAAGTTTTGTTAATTATACCTCAAACATTTAATCTTGTATGCACCGTAATGTGTGCTTCGTACATGTGTGTGTGTGTGTGTGTGTGTGTGTGTGTGTGTGTGTGTGTGTGTGAAGACAGTAATATCTTTTTGCCAGACTCGAGTGGTGCTCATGACTAAATACGTGTTTCTTAAAAACAAAACATATATAATTCCCTTTTCAAATTTAGATTGGTTATTCGGTGTATATGAGTTGCAATTAAATACAACACAAACGCCGAGTTGCATAAATAACAATTGCTACACTACAAGCTGCCTATTTGAAGTGTATGTCAAATTCAGCTGTATCTGACATTGAAATAGATTTCTTGATAAAGTTATGTATTTATAAACGACACCTTGGTAACATTAAGCAATTCATTTTCCGTGCGAAAACGTCTATATATCTTCATGCATCTTCCTAACTTCTAATGATTTGGATTTGATCTCAAAACATCATCGGGCATGGACATTACTCGCATTAATTAAATTACGTAATATTGTCACTTTGGTTTTATAAATATCCATGTAACTTTGACATTGTGGTTGACATTGTGACATATATATATATATATATATATATATATATATATATATATATATATATATATATATATATATATATATATATATAGCGTTGAAATGGTGGTGTTTGAAATATCCATGTATGGTTAACATGGTAGTTTTATAAATATCCATGTAGATTTGTCATGCTGGTTTTAAAAACCGTCTAAATTGCGTTGTCAAGAACGTTTGTTTAAACGTCAGATACATCTAGGATGAATTTGTCACATGAAAATGGTATACATGCTGAGGCGTCGTGTTTCAGTATGTGTGTATAGCAAAGGATCTTGAAATTAAATTAAAACATCTGAAATCTTTTGGCCTATTTTGATCACAGTAGGAAGGATAGTGACCTATTCTTTTTCTGTTAATTTTTAATTTAAAAGGCGTCCCTACATTTGTAGAATATTGAAACAGAAAAAACAAAATAATGATAAATTTGCAAAAGGTACATTTTATTTTTCTTCTCTAATAAGGATACACAAGTTTTATTTTCATACGTATAAATTGTATTTAATTAAAATGATTTATAAAACAAGAAAAACAACTAACGTAAGTATATGTCCATAGTCAGCTGACTGATGTGTAATCCTTTCATACACAATCCTGGATGAAAATGGGAAACACGTATTCCCACTTAAAGTTTGTACTTGTGTACGCTGCTACTTCGTCATAGTTGTCGTGTATACATTAAGATTGAATTCATTGTGTGCATCTTTTCAAATCTATGTTATGACTTTGACATAGATCGAAATAAAGATTTTCTTAATATATCCTCTCATAATGTGTCATCTTTTTCTTCCATATTCATTGTAACGCTGAAAAAGCTAATCATTAAATATGTAATGGCTCAACGCTTTTTTTTGATAGCATAACACGTGATGCATGTATTACATCTACAATTTCTTGGCTGTCTTTTACACATGGACTGATCTGTACAAACACGTTAATGAATCTCTCTTACACATGTATAGATCTGTACAAACATGCTAATGTCTTGTCTCTTACACATGTAATGATATGTTCAAACGTGCCAATGACTGTCTCTTACACATGTAATGATCTGTACAAACACGACAAAGACAGTCTTTTACACATATGCAAATCTGTATTAAAAAAAGACAACATGATAATGACTTATCTGTTTTACAAAAATACGAAGCAAACACACATTAAAAATATTTTAAATGCGATAAAGTGCAAGAAATGCTAATATTCTTTAACGGTCTAAACCATTTTATTTCGATGAACATTGCTCTTTACATTTTATCCAAGATTTTTGAAGACATTGTATAACGAAACATGAAAAACGTTTAATGGGATGGATCTTGATAGAGTTTTATGGCATTAATAACAAGGACTGGGTGGAGTGGATGGGTCACACGTCATCTGATATGAATAATGTATCGAGGAGATTGTATGGAAACAGCCTTTATCATCCCAGGTATGCCCGTCACTGTGTATAAAATATAAGCATGACATAACAATAGTATGAAGATTTGACCACCGAAAACGTGCTTTATTCTTGTCCAAACAATAAACATCTTGTTTTTTTTGACGACGAAACTTGGCTTAGATGACAGGTGTCAAATGTATCTTACAGAGCATGATGTATTGGCCCGGCATATTGTTTTCTTATTTATTTAACTTTTGGAACTTTCTGCTGACGTCCGTAGTTATGAAAGATCATGTAACATATATTCATCCAGAAATCCTTATGAATGCCACTTGACATTGAATTTTTTTCATTTTTAATAAATATTTAAAATGATTTCAGAAAACGACAAATAAACCGAAGCAAAGTATTGTTGAATACTAGCAAGAATGTTTCTTTTTTGTTCTTTATCGAAGTCATGGATCAATTATACTATTGCAATTTTTAATTTTGCTTGCGATAACATTTCAATATATATATATATATCATGTGTCTGAAATGTAATAAACATTGGAGTTATCTTACACAATGATATGTAGAACCAGTCAACCATATAAAACGACTCATGTTTGCAATTATAAATCTCTTCCCATTAACAAGAACATATCTGGACCACTGATATTTATGTTTTAAAAATAGCCATTGTCGAGGAGTCCTAATTTATGCTGTTTTGCAAATTAATGTTCGTTAGGGTTACGATATTCATTCGGAACGCCTTTCCTTTAAAGATGAAAACATTAAGAATATGTGCGTGTGCGTGAAAATAATTTAGGAGAAAGCTGATAAAATGTATTAAGAGACTGACAGGTACAAGGTAATGTTCATGTACTGTGGCTTTAATTTCTTTAGAAACTACAAGACCTAAACACACAGCTAACCAAAATGTGCTTGAAAAAGCAACCTGACTTGGTCTAAAGTACACTATTCTTAGCAATTATGCAATTATGGAAAACGAATTTTGTCAGACAAGTATGGAAAATGAATTTTGTCAGACAAGTATGGAAAATGAATTTTGTCAGACAAGTATGGAGAATGAATTTTGTCAGACAAGTATGGAAAATGAATTTTGTCAGACAAGTATGGAAAACGAATTTTGTCAGACAAGTATGGAAAACGAATTTTGTCAAACAAGTATGGAAAACGAATTTTGTCAAACAAGATAATACCAGCTTCTGAATGTGCCATGAATAAATTACAACAACAAATAAAACTTAACCAGGCCGACTGGTATTGTTTTTACAATTTGTCTTTGAAGCCTGCAGGTGAAAATGACCAGACAGTCATATTATTAAATAAGTGTTCTTTTCTATGTACTACATTTCATGTATACTGTAATGATTGGTGTCAGGTTATTTAAGCACAAAATTAGTAATCAGAGCGTTGGATGCCTACCCAATGAAACAAGCCACTAAACAATTTAATTAAAAGCATAATTTAATTTTTTTTTTAAAAATTGGTAGTAATTTTACATATTCATGATTTATATATTGTTGTGACGAACACGTGGTCAGAAATGTTTTAATCAAGTAAACATCTAAATTAAAATACAGTTGTATGCTCTATAACCCACATTCCACCCACCAATAATACACTACAATAATTAGCTCACTAGGATGTCACAAGTGAAAATAGATATAAAAAGAAAAACAAATTTCAGTATTCGTCTTTCCATGAATCGTATGGCAAAGTCTCTGTACGTAGGTAATACTCGGATCACCAACTACAGTCATGGAGCGAACATGAATATGGGCTATAGGGGGTTTCACAGTTACTATCTCACCAGAGGGCGTATCGGTGCAGCTCACTTCCGGATAGTCGACGTAGATCAAGAAAATGTGACAAACGGCTCACATTTTGCAAGCAGGATCGATATCTCACTATCTTAAAAAGAAATTCTATCAATATTTAATCAATTGTTGTTACATCTTTTATTTTTTTCACTAACTTGTGCTGCAGCCAGCTTTCAAAGAAATGTTCTCTGCCCATTTCAGATCATTATCTTTCCATTACTACATTATGTACTAGTTTGTATTATGTAATCATGCAAAAGTGTATCGCTGCGTAAAAAGTTCTTGCAATTTATCTTGCTTGAAGAATATTGAAAATATTTTTTTACAAGTTTTAATCATAGTAGTAAATTAAGGTTGAAGGGCAGCGACAAAATTTCTAACTTCTTAAGGCTCTTTTATTTGATTTAGATTGCTGCATTTCTATTAATGTTAATTATATTTTTCATGAAATACATTGAGTTGCTTTCAAAATGCACAAATGTCATCCGTGCTTGAACAGACAGGCGCACGTACGAGTCTCCTTGATGATTATTCTAATTTTATTTCCTTGAACGGATGGAAATTTTAGAGTATACAATTTGGAGAAATATCTGTTAGACACACTATGCATGTATAGGACATTTGTGGTCTCACCTATCTGCCTGTCTGTCTGTCTGTCTGTCTGTATGTGTGTCTGTCTCATTTCATCTGGTGCATGGGTATATATATATATATATATATATATATATATATATATATATATATATATATATATATATATATATATATATATATATATATATATATATATATCCTCCAATGAATGTTTTCGCATACGTATATTACATAAACATACTTCAGGTAGGTAGAACGAATGACTGATAGATACTGACTTACAAGCAGTCTCTTTTTTTAAAATCATACTGTTTGCAATTCTACATCCGGTCACGTGGTTTTATTGATCTAAAAGACGAACCAAAGTAATAGGACAAAATCTATGAAATTATTGGTTTTTTAAATAAAAAAACGTACATCTTTAATGCAAGGAAAGTTAAATAGAATTAATCTAATTTTAAGAAGGCTGTTCTAAATGAATTTGAAGGTGGCAATCCGAAATCTTGTCTAAAGACCCCAACAAATTTGAAAGTTATTGCATGTACCGTAAGATACTTGATGTTTCAAAATTCTAAAAAAGAAAATGAAACAAGTTAAAACGTCATCAATCTGAAACTGTACAATGTTTATACCCAAATATGAATAAAAATTCCATCAACTTTAAATACACTCCTTTATCATTATGACAGCTAATGTAATTATTACTTTGTCAAGTTCATCTGAACACATTAATATACTGTGTTTTAATTTTAAATTTAAAAAAAAAAAACAACCTTTTCTGATTTAAAATATGTAGTATTACAGATCAGCTACCGGATTAAATTTGTGTTCTAATTTTCTTATCGAACTTGTGTTATAACCTTCTTAACTCGTGTTAAAACACCAGTAGATGAGTTCCGGTGTGACTGCACATTTAGAAAGAAATCAATCGACAGTGAGTTAAACATTTTGCAAAAAGAACCGTATGATAAAGAGTTGCAAGTTTATGAGAATTACAAGTTGATAACTATTGTAAGTTGATAAGAGTTACAAGTTGATGAGAGTTACAAGCTGACGAGTTATAATTTCTTTTCTGGAATACACGTTGGATATAAATAGAATCCATATTTTAAAACTAATTTCTTGTAATAAGGTACAAACTTTTAAAGGACCAACTATCTTTTAATTTTTGGCCATCAAAATTAACAACATGGAGTATTGATCTCCGAAATTCACATTTAATTCAATAATATGTAGATAATCCAGACCTGCCACAATACTTAAAAAGTTAACCAATAATTACGTGCCGACATTAATGTGTCTTTGGTTTTCTCCTCAAACTAATTATTGTATCTATCCATTTCCTCTGTTCATGTTCGAATGTTATCACTCAATGCAATATTATTCATGCCCATTTCGGTTTTCAATTAAGTGCTCAATGACTCTATGGTTTTCTTATTTCAGTTTGAACTATCGAAAGTACAATTCATTGCTTGGGTATTTTTATATACTCCAGCTCTAAATATATTTGGGTCTGTTGTAAACGATTTTTGCAAATCATTAAAATATTTTTTCATTCGTTTTATCGGTTTTTCGAAATTTGTCAGTTTCTTAACTATCTTATAAGCACTTCATTTGTATATTTTTGGGTTTGTTCAACATGCAAATTGTGTCAAAAATTAGTGAATGTAATATATTTAAAGTTTTCTTTTATTGATACGATCTACATCATAAATATCACAATTTGATATAATCGTTATTTCATTAATTAATTGTTTTTTATGTATTCTATCTAATTAGTCATATCTGTTAAATCATATGTAATATGCTACATAGGTATTATGCTAGTGCTAGCTTTTATCGTATTGCACAAGTTTGTATTTGTTATTTCTATAAATATTAATTAACTTTTAATTTTTCTGTCTGTATTGTGAGATTTCATTATTATTACGACTCGATGATCTTAAAATAATATAAAAGATGAAAAGCAATACGCTTTATGAAACTCAAATAATAATGTATTTCCCTGGAACACAACAAGAAAAAAATAACGCTGAAGGTATTGATGTGCCTGTACTGGCAGGTAGTCTATAATGTACTAATGTACCAATGACCTGAATTGCATTAACGTGCCAACAGTCTTTTGTTGAATTACAGTAATATAATCCAAGGATTTCTTGTCTGAATTAACTATAATTCGCAGTTAATGAGTCATTGCAAGAATGTTTAAAGAGCACTTTGTATTTCCAGAGAAGAAACAAATAATTTAACCCAAATCAAAAGTTGAATACAACAATATCAGTGCTTTTTTGCCCAGACTTTGCTACAAGAATAAATAATTTTTCTAGTAAGCAAGGTAATATGAAAAAAAAATTAAGATAATAAAGAATATGCAGTATTATGACTAGCAGCTCATCTATTTAAACACAATTATTAATTATATTTCGGTCTGTTGTTCAGACCATGATAATTTTTTATACGTTTTTGTGATAATGAACATACTATTCAACCCACACTAATAGGGAACATATTAGCTATGTGTTAGTTGTTTACAGAATTTAAAACGATCAATAAATGTGGTCAGATAGACAATGACCTTGACTTTGGACAAGGTCAACAATAAAATACAACTTTACATAACCCATATAAGGTATACTATAAAAGAAAAATTTTTTTAAAAAAATCAATAACATTGAAATTAACATAACATTATAAAAATATCTGTAAATGTACCTACTATAATATTTTGAAAACAATTTTCCCCATACCATTCTCCAGAGCGCGCGTCTGATAATAATACACCCTCCGCTCTCATGGTTGCAAATATTGTGCAATGATAGGTACCTTATCTGCTCCTTCCTTTACTATTTGCAGAGTTTGTGCGAACTACATAAATGGTTGACTCACTTAACAATTTACATAAGGCTAAAATAAATTTTCTGTTCCAATCTGTTTACGTAATTCTGAAAATCGGGTCAATCATCCGTACCAGTTTAGTAATATTACTATTATTGAGACCATGCCATCACTAATTACCTGGGCCTGCGTAATGGGGATCCCCTTCCCCCACCATCACCTCAGTCGAATACTGTGCCTAAAATAACTCTAAGAATTATAAATATATTAGAAACAGTTTAAGGGCTGCTTTCGTGGTGTATTTTGTAGATCTATCAGGGTGTAACAGAATTGTTACCGAGAGGATGGTGGATTAAATGAACAACACAAACACAATATGTGAAAGAAAATATAAATTTATGAAATAAATTATTAATGGAAAAATAATGATAGTATCAACACAATAACTCATGCGTTCAACCCACAATTACACTCACAACCATTCACAATACATGAATAAATGAAATATTAATAAAAAATAAAACACAGATACAAAGGAATCTCTTGGACTATACACAGATCCAAAGAACCTTTACAAAAGTTATATTAACGCAAGTATAAATCACGATAATAAACACAAGCATCAAACTATACTATCGCACGTATGGATTGCGACAACTAGCACGAACATATACATGTATTTAATCAAGTTGATAGCTTTTATTGAGAATCATGCAATGCCTTGAAATACTATTGTGATTTGAAGTAACCATGTAAATACAACACTGTATTCAATTGTACTACAATTGCAACACACACATGTGTCTCGACCCTGTATAACCGTACGATTCACCCACAGTTGAATCGCCGCCCAGTTTCCCGAAGACCTAGGGTTGACTCAATACTTTTATCGGTCACTTGCCCTTCACGGATCCACCACAGTTATACGTACAGACAGCATACAACATCTACTAGAACTAACGTTTCCTCAATACCCTAGATGTCACCCCGGATGTTTACAACTCTAGACAGCTCCGACACTCGGACTTCTAGATTTCCGGATATTTACACGTCACGACAGATGTAGACGGACGAACAATCTGACAGACAGACAAGTTCAGATACTTCAATTCGATTGCACAATAAATCAGCAACAATTTCAGCTACGATATCAGATGTTATCAGAGATGTTCCGCAATAAATCATCTACAATTTCAGCTACGATCTCAAAGACGTTATCAGAGATGCTATCAACGATGTTATCAGATGCGCTATCAGATGCGTTATCAGAGATTATCAGATGTTATCAGATGCGCTATCAGAGATGCTATCAGAGATTATCAGATGTTACCATCAGATGCGCCATCAGATGCGTCATCAGATGCGCCATCAGATGCGTTATCAGAGATTATCAGATGTTATCAGATGCGCTATCAGAGATGCTATCAGATGCGTTATCAGAGATTATCAGATGTTATCAGATGCGCTATCAGAGATGCTATCAGATGCGTTATCAGAGATTATCAGATGTTATCAGATGCGCTATCAGAGATGCTATCAGATGCGTTATCAGAGACGCCATCAGACGCCATCAGAGATGCCATCAGATGCGCCATCAGATGCGTCATCAGCCCCCTTTGGCTGGAGACTGAAAGACGAGCTATCTATCCTGTGATTAGATACTTTAGGTCCCGTAATATTTATCAGTAATATTCTGCCTTATATACCCTCAAATAGGTGAGCAGAAAATCACGGCAAGATTACCGTGCACTACGTGAAACTAATGTTCCGGATTTCATGTAAATCAAAATCAGGGCACATGCAAATCGTTTACACGCCGCTTACTTTGGGAAAAACCACTTATTCACCCCAGGCAACGCATGTACGACAAAACAAAAAAAAATGGTGAGATTAGTTTGTAAATCAAGAAGAAAATAAATTCAATTTTCGCCTAATTCTGTGACACAGGGGCCGCAACATATTATGTGCTCTAGGCGACTTATTATTGTTATTATTATCTTTCCACACCCGACCATCTATGGGCACGTTTTAACGAAGACAATACACTCGAAATGTTCCAATAAAAGGTGGCCAAGGCCATAGGCCCGCCATTTACTCTATTTCCATTCCTTTGTACGTTTAGTTGGGAAAACCAACTAGATAGCTGTGAAGGATCTTGCAAAGTTCTGCTACGATCGAAGATTAAAGATCTGCAACAGACTTGTGTGCCAAATAACGTCTCCTATTGTGTCTTCTCCTTTTGAAGATCACTTTTTGTCTTTTCAGACTGCCCATATATTAAATTGAGAAATGCTTTAAAAAAAATCTGAAGCTTTTGAAACACCAATGGAAAGGACTAGAAGGAATTAATTATAACGACTTTGAAAGACCATTGCGCGAAATAGAGATATTCATTCTGCAATAATAAAAAAAAATAATGTTACATTATGAATATTGGATAACCAAGTAAGTGAAACAATAACCACAATAAAACAAAAAATAAAGGAATAGCAGTGTACACCGATTCTTTAATTTGCTTACAAATATTAAACCCTGAGGCTTGCATTGAAATGGGTAAAATATATTTACTCAGGAATATGTCTTTATATGCCAGCTCTTAAGGTCTTTATCACAGTCAGAAGAACGCTCGTATTTTATTTTGTCTAGAGCGTCTACAAATACAGTTATATCAGTAGTTGAAGACATGAAGGAACTACAACTCCGTAATTAATGGGTTAGCATAATTACCACTTTTAGAATAAATAATGTATGACTAGTACAATGAATTGCTAACTTCTAGTAATAAGACAATAATGTGCTTACTGGTGAGATTTACTCAATAGTGCATTTAAAATAAGAGATAGATTATTATTACTATAGTAATTTATTTACAAGATTTGGTATAATTACCATTCCCTTCATTTTCAGCTCTGACGATTTTCATTTTGAGTTTCTGTTTAAATTTGTAACAATAGATTTTAATAACGAAGTAAATATAAAATATGTATTATATAAGCATGTAGCTGCTACTAATAATAAACTCATGAACTCTTGAACTGTTTTCTAAGTCAAAACAGAAGCTCGTATTTCTCATAAAGTTCACAGTCCATATCTCGCCTGCGACACCGCCTCTGACCTATTATTATAAGTCATGATTACAATGTTCATCGTCGATTCAAAAACCACAAGGAAACGTGTCATTTGCGTGAGATGTCCGTGCCAATACTTAGCTGCATAACGACGAACCAGACTAGACTGGGACACGACCTTATGTTTCAACTCAGGACACATCGTGACATTCGTGTACAGATTTTAGACATAGATAGAAAATTTACCATGTTTTCGAAAGAGACATTGGAATGCATTAAAATAAAAATGTATTTATCTTTTATTTATTCACAATTTTTTAAATCTTTTTATCGATAACAAAAAATGTCAAAGCCGCCTAACAAAATAATAATAAAAACGCAAAAAGCATCAACAAAAAAATGAAGACAAAGAAAACAACAACAACAAAAGAAACGACTAAAGAAAAAAAAGATATAAACAAGATACATGTGGATGGAACAACAAACAAAACATGCAACATTACAAATTAAAACACACACACAGATACCCAAATTTAAATTCTAAAAGAAATGAAAAATGTAAATGAGAAAGAATTGGCGGTTAAAGAGAAACATACAGCATGTTTTATTAATAGAACGGCAGCAGAGTGGAAAGTGCTGTTATGCTTGTGCCTTATAATTAGGCGCATTGCAACGATATACACAGCTGATGTAAAGAGAGAGAGAGAGAGAGAGAGAGAGAGAGAGAGAGAGAGAGAGAGAGAGAGAGAGGAGAGAGAGAGAGAGAGAGAGAGAGTGAGAGAGAGAGAGAAAGAGAGAGAGAGATAGAGAGAGAGAGAGAGAGAGAGAGAGAGGGAGGGAGGGAGGGAGAGAGAGAGAGAGAGAGAGAGAGAGAGAGAGAGAGAGAGAGAGAGAGAGAGAGAGAGAGAGAGAGAGAGAGAGAGAGAGAGTGTGTGTGTGTGTGTGTGTGATTTGGATTTCTAACGTAGCTTTAACAATGTTTCAGTCATATCGCTATATTGTCTGGATCGAACCAACGACCTCCAGCATCCGAGACAGATGCCAGATGCTCTAACCCAAGCTGTATGCGAAAATTACATTTTTAAAATCATATTACAAGTGTCACAATAATTAATAATTCGAGTAGTGAAAACTTGTATACAGTCCGTCCATCCATTTATGTAAGCACTGAAGCTGACTGGCCAGTTCTCCAAAAAGTTAAAATCTTTCAATCTTTCGAAATTATACAGCACCACTAGAAAATGTGTTTCAAATATGATCCCAATACAGTGTTGTTTTATTTACAACAAATTTAGTGATGTTATGTATGTATGTATGTATGTATGTATGTATGTATGTATGTATGTATGTATGTATGTATGTATGTATGTATGTATGTATGTATGTATGTATGTATGTGTGTGTATGTATGTTACCTGTAATATATTCAAGTGTTACAATAATTTTGTCAAAATCAAGTTTTTTACTAACTTTAGTTCGGTCAAGTGCTACAGTCATTTTATAACAATCATGTGTTACAGTAAGTTTAGTTCATTTAAGTGTTATAATAATTCTCTTACAATGAAGTCATATAGCAATATAGCAATTGTATTACCTTCAAGTGTAATAACATTACTTCATAAACAACTTCTCTTGACTTGCTGAACATTTATGAAAGCCGCAACTCAATCAGTTGTCAAAAATAAATAAATAGAAGAAATAATTCAAAAGTAGGGTACACACAAGAGGAAAAGCTGGAACAAATATTGAATAAGGTAGAATTATAAAGAAAAAAATAACAAAGATAACATGTGCGTAATTTTGGGTCGAAATGAAGCATCGGCTTGAATGTGAGGTATTACCTAAGCTAACTCGTAAGTACAGCTCTGAAGACCGATCAATGTAATTTTTTCCTACTGATTACTCCTAACAAACTGAATAGACTCCAATCACATAACGCAACATTAGATCTGAATAATAGGTGTTTACAGCTGGAGTAGATTTTATATGCTTATGTTTCTATCGCATAATGCATTTATAAATCTGATGGCAAAACAAACTTGCATCACATTGGTCCAGCTGTATACATCGTTATCCGCATATAAGTAGAGACTGTATATGTCGTTATCCGGACATAAAATAGACTATCTACATCGTTATCCGGACATAAGTAGACAGTATACATCTTTATTCGGACATAAGTAGACTGCATACATCGTTATCCGGACATATAACAGACTGCATACATCGTTATCCGGACATAAAATAGAATGTATACATGCTATCCGGACATATAATAGACTGTATATATCGTTTTATCCGGACATATAATATACTGTATATATCGTTATCCGGACATAAAATATAATGTATACATTGTTATCCGGACATGTAATAGACTGTATATATATCGTTATCCGAACATAAAAAGACTGTATATATCGTTATGCGGACACAAAATAGAATTTATAAATCGTTATCTGAACATAAATTGACTGTATACATGGTTATTCGGACATAAAATAGACCATGATATCAGATGAGTGATATGAATGTGAGTCCTGTTTGAAATCACCAAAGAGTTTTAGAAAAATAAACAGTATCTAAATAAATTATTGATTATTTCAAAGTTAGCTTGTATTAATAGGTGCTGACAAAATTCCCGGGTATTTCTTATATTTACCCTTAAGTTTATTGCACATCGACCTTGAATAAATTTGACAACGCGTAATAGACGGCTAAAATATTTGCATGATGTAACGTTTCTGTAAAACGAATACTTCCCACAAGAGAACCTCTGGTAAATTTAAGGTTAATTCGGGTTTAGCTTAAAAGAACATGAGCAAGATTTTAAGTGCATCCATAGAAAACATTATTTTCAAGACCTCTTCAAGGTATAACATCATTATTTCGTTCTTTTATTGGTAACGTTCAATACAAAAAGTAAGTAAAGTTTTCCAATGACGTCAAGGCAGCTTGCAAAATAAGTAATGTATTCTAATGATGTCAAAGTAATGTATCCTAATGATGTCAAAATAATGTACTTAACACTCTTGCACTGTAAAGAGGTACATGGCTTTCTATTGGTTCAACCAGTTCAGAATATTTGTCATACAATAGACGTATATTGGATCCAAAATGTAGATGACCAAATATTAACCTGAGCGCCTGCCGGAGGTAAAACTTATGATGTACGTCTTCTAACTAATTGCTGAGCATGACAAAAACAGATCCAACTTCCAAAAGCAATAAATGGTTATCCCCCTCCCCCTTCCATGTCCCGAAGCCACATTATCGTACGTGCTAAATCGTGTAAGAGGGTAGTGAAGCGGCGGTGTAGATTTGAATAATTATCCAGCGTGATATCGCTTATTGTGGAGAAAGAATGCGATTGACAACGACTTCTGACAAGATGGAGACAAGATGAGTTAAAATGTACATTAAATTTATTGCTGAATAAGCTAAAAGTTCACATCCAAAATATTCTCTCTCTCTCTCTCTCTCTCTCTCTCTCTCTCTCTCTCTCCCTCCCTCCCTCTCTCTCTCTCTCTCTCTCTCTCTCTCTCTCTCTCTCTCTCTCTCTCTCTCTCTCTCTCTCTCTCTCTCTCATCCAACAGTCAAGCTGATTGTCGTATGTCTATTTGTAAAGAAATCCTAAACCCGTTTGTGTCTTGGTTGGATATTTTAATAAATTGTTAGACCGGCGATCTTGCAAAAGATGGCATACGTAGGAATCATATGACCTGTGGGGTGGGGTTGAGTGAAAACGTTAACTTGTTACAAGTTGCTGCAGTTCCAGCTAGTTTCTGCGAACTTTGTAGTGATTCTGCATACAGACTCATTCGGCAAAATACAATGAACTGTCATTGAGCATTTAAAACCTTTACTATTTCTAGTAATTTGACAGAAGTGACACCATAGTGCTGTCACACATACACCCCCTACCCCCGTCCTATTAGTCCACTCCATTAGATATTACACAGCCAAATGATTAAAAAGCGAAGTACCAAGTTCGTTTGCCGTGAATATATCTTTATAATGACTTACATGCTTGATAACAGCATATATGTGTATGCATACGACACGCGAATGTTCTTAGTTGAGAGTTTGTTCCTCAGTAAAATCACACACCTTCAAGATCAAAGCTCTCTCAACACCTTTGGGCAAATCTACTTGCATCGTGTTAGTACATTAATAAAAATGCATCCTCGTGAAATAGGTTAATTGCCTGTTCCAAAACGTTAGTCTTTAAACGATTTATCCCCAGTACGTAACAGCAGGACCGGATATAAACATCTATATAACATATAAACATAAACATGGCTACCATTATAAAATGTGGCCATCAAATGATGGGATTGCGCCGATAAGCTGTTCAATCAGTTGTTAGTACTGAACTTTGCCAAAAGTTTGGATCTGCCCTAAATCTGGAGACGGACAATCGCGGCAGCTCATGGCGGCCTTCCACATATATAAAACCCAATCGAACTGTAATATACTATTTTTTGTGTGATATAAAAATATGCATCGGCAACACCGAAATTTACAGCAAAAATCAAAACATTTTATTCGAAGGAAAATATATCCGCAAAAAATGAAATTGTAATCTATTCGGATTGTCGATGCTATTTTTACGATTTTAATTGTAGGAAAAAATAAAGTGATGCATTCGCAACGTTTCGGTAAGTAATTGTTTCATAAATAGCCCAAGTAGTCCAATCGGCCAAAGGCATAAATTCGAGATAAGAGCAGTAAGACTGATCTCGAAGTTGCTAATGATATAAAATGTATGCCAGATTGCTAGCCTGTCCATTCTGACACTACTAGTGGCACCATTTTGTTCCTAACTTCTGACATTTAAATACGGAATTATATGTGGTTACTGATGAAGTAAATGATAGTATATTTTCCTCTCTTAAAACAATCCAGTAAAATCTACTCTAATATGGTCATTCCGGCAATACGACGTAGTAACGCCGAAAAACAGGTCATACTACGAGTTACAAGAACGGTTTTAATAATTACGCTTTAGGGGACAAAACCATATCATCGTATAACTGATTCGCCTGTTAACGATAGAAAATATGTAATGAGACGTAGAGCAAATGTGGTGTCTCTTGTGTGACACGTAGATATAAAAAAAATATAATAAATTAACTCAGTGTGTTTAAAGGTGGATGTCACATCACGGTCGAGGTTAGGTCACATATACGTGTTGTATATATCAGCCTCCCATGACGTTTCACCTGTAAAATATGCCTACCTTTGACCTTACAAGATGTAATAATTTGTTAGGTATCAAAGGACTTCGTCATTGTACAGTACATTAACACCTATCCTGTCGTAATCATGCATATTTGCCAGATAATTTAACCCCAATTTAGCCTACCTAATTCTTTTGAGGGTTTAGATGCCGGTCTTTGACCGACAAAACTCGCACGTCGTTTAAAATGGGTTTCTCAATTGCCAAATACATGAAATATATATGCAAGAGACGCGATGACAAACGCAGATTGATATAATTCTTAAATAGATTTATTGAATATTTGTTTAAAAACAAGAATGTAATAGCTACCAAGAAGCTTGAGAAGCGACTTTTGTCAAAAGAAAAACGAACAACGTGTGATGCATAATTAACTTATTAATGATTTTATGAAAGATATGCCATTCTTGTACTGACTTCGAGAAAGTAAATATGGGATAGATTTCCGACCTAACACATCACTCTTATTAGCCCAGAACTTTGTTAACAGTCATTTTTGTCAAGATGGCTTAAATCACTGACTGTAGAAATAAACCTAAGCAACACACCGAACATCTCTGTAGCGGTCACATTTCTCACTTGCCGGAGCATCTGCTGACGACAGATTTGATCGCATTTATATGTTTTGCTTAGCATTTTTATTGTAAAGGTTACTTACGTGTGTATTTTGACACAAACCTACCTAAGAGCAAGCACTTTGCATTTTCGCCTCTCCGTGTATTTTCGTGCAATAATTTATGTTATGAATATTGACATTAAGTGACTTAACATAACCTAAATCCGCGTCACATATAGCTTTTACAGTGTCTTGGTCATGCTTTTTCAAACTTTTTAAACAATTTTGTCAGAGAAAGAGGTGCTGGAAAGAAGAAGGAAAAACTCATTTTAATTGTTACATTTAAGATATAGTAACATATCTATTCTTGAAAAATTCTCCAAAGTAGATGACAGTCTTAATTTTTTTTAAAGAGGCATGACCATTCTGTGTTTTAATTTTGTTTTAAATTTTATGAAAGCATTTGAATCATGGAAGTAAAATAAATAATTATTACAAACCAAAACATTGGAAGGATTTGTCAAAATATCGATTTCGAGTCCAAAATTATATATTTTTGTCTGGCCAGGTTCTAATAGGATTAGACGTTGTTTCTTATCACGCTGACTTATTGGAAGGTATTTTAAATCACTATGATATTTTTTAATGTTTTTATATTGCAAGACAAAACAGCGAGATTTGTTGTCTATTTTTGCGTTAAGTACTACATCGTTTCAAACAGCTACAATGGTCAACGATGAGCGTTTTGTCTCTTGTATAAGACGACACAATGCGATGATAACGGTAAATACACACTTTTAAAGAAATTTAATTTAAAATAAAATCTGCCTCGCAAATTCAGAATCATTGGATTTGATCACGACTCAGACTGACATTATACATTAGAAGACGAGTCTAACGGTTGTCTCTTTGCATTTAAAGGGCAAAGATCGAGAACAGACCAACAATTATTTTTTATAAAAAAAATTCAAATCTTATTTTGTTTCATTAGGAACAGAGAAAAAAAAAATCAAAACGTAAGTAAAGTCGACCCTGACTGGCTTTATTATTGGGTGGTGCTCAAACCAATCTCAAAAATGTTTGCTGCCAAACTGAACGTAACACTGTTTGTTAACTTTGGTAACCCAAATGACATATTCGTGTAGTTTGTGCTTTCCATATATTGACGGGGACCGACACCATTTATTGTATCAGACATGTATACGTAATAAAACTTTACCGTCACATCTTAACAATTTTCTAAAACAAAAATAATGTTTCCAAAACAAGGATTAGCATCCTCGCTGAATCTATATTTGATGCACACGGATAAACTAGTTTCACGAGTGTATTGTCAAACTGCATGCCAATAAGCCAAACAGCCAATTGTCAATAAGCCAATCTGCTATGTATGGTATATATTTGTTTCATTTTTTGTCCTTTTATTTTAACAAATTCCTTTTTTTCACTCAAACGCACATCACAAGTGGACGCTAATAATCACAGGATATATATGTATATATTGAGCGAACAATATATATATATATATATATATATATATATATATATATATATATATATATATATATATATATATATATATATATATATATATATATATATATATATATATATATATATACATATATATATATATATATATATATATATATATATATATATATATATATATATTGTTCGCTCAATATATACATATATATACATATGTATATATATACATACATATATATACATACATATATATACACACACATATATATATATATATATATATATATATATATATATATATATATATATATATATATATATATATATACATATATATATACATATATATATATATACATATATATATGTGTGTGTGTGTGTGTGTGTGTACGCGAGCGAACCGGCCATGGCCTAGGGCAAGGCGAATGAATAAACACCATGGAACCCGCGCTAAATCACAATGCAAATTTTTTCTTGTGGTCTCATGCTCATCACTTGCTGCCTTGGGCCCCGCATACTACTTTGGGCCTTGCACTTCCTAGGGCCGGGCCTGTGTGCAAAATCAAAGGTTACGCAACTGCTTTAATTATTGATCTATGTTCACACATTAGTAAAGGCCAATCACTGTCTTCTTCCTATTTCTATTCAATGTATGCGGTTGAACGTAATTCAAGTCAAACACTTAACCAGTTTACAGACCACTGAGATGAGGAGAAAAATATTGCGTCATGTCTCAAACATATGCAGGGATATATGCATCCCCCACCCCCGATTTTGCATGTGCTGTAAAATTACTGTAGCTTATATGCACAAATTAACAAGCCCGTCAAGTTTCGCCCCTTTGATGATGTTGATAATTGAATTAAAGTGCTTCGGCTACTTAGGGTCATTTAGCACTGTTTTATCCAGCAAATGCTGGTTGTTTAATTATTCCTGAGAGTGGGAATGGTGCCACTTCCCTCAGGCTTTTATGTATTCAGAGAACACTATTTAGTTTTGGCCGTCAAATTGGAGTCGTTATTGAGCAACTATTAAAATGAATGGTAGGCCGAGGTGAGTGGGAATAGACCCAACACACACTCACTCTTATCCAGGTCGATTCTGCTGCGGTAGAATTTCGCCCCCTAGCCCCCCCCCCAAAAAAAAAAATAAAAAAAAAATAAAAAAAAATTGAAATAACGTTCCTGGATATATGAGTGAATTATAATCACGCATTACTTCAGTGAATAAAACTGATTTAAATCTTATTATTGAGCAATCATCAATCAGTTTTACAACATCAGCTGGAAAAGCATTTGAAATCTGACACAACGTTATTAATCATTCCGGATTTAGTAGGCTTTGCTTTGACAGGCATGGGTTAAGAAAAGAATACAATGAGGTTACCCACCCAACATAGATAAAAGAAAATATTCATACACCCAACTGTATCTAAGTAGAAGATATGTATAAATCCTATGCTACTCAATCATATTCAGCACAGGCTATCTGTAGTCATGGCTTGCATAATTAACTGACGATCAACGATCACGGTGACATAACGGTGATTATACTGGCACAGGTGTGAATGGAATCGAGGGATACGAGTAAATGTTTGTTTGATTTTACACGAACACTTTCATCATGAATTCAAATATCTTATTAAAGTATGTTAATAATGTAATTATTGCTCCAACCATTTTACTTGTACACATAATATATATCTACAAAAAGTTAATATTTACTAAATAAATTGATTTGTATTTTATAGCATTGTTCAGATATCATATTGCATATAATTTTTCATATATCATACTTTATATAATTTGTCATATATCATATTTTATGTAATTTTAATGGAATATTTTTCATGAAATTAAATAAATTTTATGTTTGATATTTAAACGATTCTGATAATTATCCTTTTCAGTTTGACATGTTTATGTCAAGTGAGTTGCTCATAGCTGGGTACCTGGAAAATATTGTTCCTTGGTATTTCTAAACATACCGCGATACTAGAAATACAGTATAGACCAACAATTTAATGCTCCGAGTCAGCGGCAGTAAGTTAACATATTTAGAAGATCAAACACTCAAAACATAGACAAGGATTACTCACCTAATAATCTTAGGATAATTTTCACTTTTACAAAGGATTGAACGTGCTTAATAGATTTAAATACTCTAGCATTAAAACAATGTTTGACTTTGCCCTAGCATCTTTCACAATATGTTTTGGTCACCTCGCTGGCTTAAGTGAAAAGTGTAGAGATGATCTTAAATAAAAATGCATGTGCACTATTCGAAATTAATTTGTGACAATACATTTTTAGCAATATTAATCTTGAATTCCGTTACATTCCACCCTGAAAGAAACTACTAAAGTATGGGTACAGTGAAAAACTATGATAATTCGTATCACCGACAAAACATACCGTGTTAAACCGGTACACCGTTAAGCTCGCTCGCCTCTACCGTCGCAATGATTTAAAAAAAATTTTTCCTGCTAAACATTCTCTTTGCTTTTGATTCGTATAAAGAATACGATTAATGGGACCCGTTTGTTCTATATTATACAGAGACGACCTATTTTACGGACAAATCTCCCCCCCCCCCCCAATAATTGACGTTTTCGAGGTACCAACGTCTGGGAAATAAATATACAATGACAGTCCAAAGTCAAGAGAGACAAAATATAATTCCAACTCAAGCTATATCAAAGATGTTGAAAAATCAAACTTTGAGAAAACTAGTGCCAGGCATCTGTGCAGTATTTATGAAAAGAAGGCTATCAATCTCTTTCACTACAGACCATGACCTAACTGGAGATTACAAGGTTACATCATTCAAATAAGTTTTTATTACACGTGCAAGCCAAAATGAATATTTTCTAAGTAATTATAACTTGTATAAATTTGAGAGCTATTTAAATCACCGTGTGAAGTAGAAAATATCATTTTTTTGTAAAAAAAAAAAAAAGGAATTTAGGAATAAAAGATTAGTGTTTGGACACCTATTCTGATATGTCGTGTTTTTATCTCATACAATTTTATTTTTATACACATATTTTCCGTAGACACCTTTCTGTCGCCAGAAATTCGTTGAAATGTTGTGTAAATTACGGTAGAATATGTCGGCACGATAGAATTACATTTTTTTTCCTTCACAAGACAATTGCATTTTATCTCTTCTTAATCTACAAGCTATTCTAGGAAAAAAAAAGTCTGTTGGAAATTTGAGATAACCGACTGAATGTCTGTCAGTTTTTTTTTTTGCCGTTCGTTAATCTAAGGTTTACAAATATTTTAGTTCACCTAATCTACCAGGAAAGCTTATGCGATGGTTTGAGTGACAGTAAATTGATAAACGCCAATGACAGTTAATGTTTCATATGCATACAAAACCTTAAACATAATTGATAGATTTGCATAATTCATAATTTGAATTACATCGTGTTTATCTCTTCCAGTAAGACTTTAAAACCTCCCCCCCAAGGACATATATTTAATAAATCGTTTTGATGTTCTTGTTTTTGTTGCCCGTTTTCATATAATAAATTGGATTTACTGACTGGTTTTAATGATCAAGTAATTTAATCAAATACACATACATCCTGGATCTGGTGTGGTTATTACAAATTCAAACATTTACGACTATTTAAGACGAGAAATATTGTCAAGGTGTTGTAACGGTTATTCTATGATATACTGCCATGGACTTACTTTTGCCACAAATCGTGACAGTGAATCAGCAACTCGGGGATTTTATTTCTGCTCCAGGCATCATCTATGCCCAATAATTTTATTTTTATTCATTCAAGCTGCAAGGCACGTCTGTAAGAGATGGGGCGGGACATGGTGACATATTTGACCGTGGTTTTTTTTTTTGTATTTAATCCAGATCATGCAAGACAGAGTATGTACGTATTTTATTGAGGATATAGAGAGATACGTCAACCAAATAAACGTACTGACAGTGTTGCCCTCGCTCATCGTCGATCTGAAAGTAAAATTATATCATGTACAACATTTCACGCAAGTTAAATAAGTCAATATAGTCACTCATGAAGTACAAAAATATTTTGTTGGTGATTTTAGTTGAAGTAATTTGTTTAAATCTGCTTGCTGCTAATCGTGTGAAAATAATATTTATAATATAAAAATACTCGTGTTTTCCAGAAACATTTAAAATTTCTTTTTCTCAGCACGTTTTTTAAAAAGACATTCCTTAAACAAAAGAAGCAGATGCTAGTATGTATGAGAAACACACAGCTGCTAATGTTATTCGTAAATTTTTAAAGTATTACAGGGAATTTAGCAACAGGTTTAGTAAACTCTGAGACTCCCAGAGACAAGTCATTCACAAGTAGACATTATATGTACATTTTATAGCAAACAATTGGTTCAATGTTTATTCTGAAGTTATTTTTTACTTATGTCACATTCAGATTATACAACCTCGTGATAAAGTCTCATGTCTTATGATACCTCCTTGATTTAACAATGTTTAATTTTAAACCATATTTTGTGATTTAGTGACTTAGCGCGTGAGTTTTAGTGACTTAGTTCGCGTGTAGTTCATAACCAAAATGTCATCTGCATCAAATGACTCGATTCGAATCTATAGGCAGTGGAAAAAGTCGAAGTTGATAGGATAAACTATGCTGGTACTCAGCTAGGGGTCTGCACTTTTGTTTCCATGGTAGTTACTTCCAAAAGTAGTTGGCATAGCCTGTGTCTGTAATAAAGCAATGAATTCGAAATCTGAAAAAGAAAACCTTTTAAAAAGCGATAATAAACTTAAATCATTTGTTTAAAATTTATAATTAAGGCACAAACTCCCCTTTTTTGAATTGAAGTATTCAGTGTGTTTCTTTACCGCGTGTATTGTTATTCAGAAGCACGTCGAAAGACTCTACTTGTTGTCCCGATGAACCTAGTGGTTGACGATATATGGCAACAAGTTCAACTTCAAGGTGTGTGTGTGTGTGTGTGTGTGTGTGTGTGTGTGTGTGTGTGATTTTGATTTTTAACGTAGCTTTAACAATTTTAAGTCATGTGGCTACGATGTCTGCAGTATGGCAGATTATTGGGAAGTATAGTATTGGGGCATCATGCCGCAGAATACGGAGTATCATATCCCACCCAGTCCCATTATTCTGACACCAGCCAGACGAGTCCTAACACTAGAATGTTAATGCTGAGCGCCAAGCGAGGCACATTATAGTACAAGTTTTATCAGTCTTTGGTCGATTTGATTAAAATAAGATCACCGCTGTCGTACGTGAAGATGTGCTGACGACCGCTTAAAGGTCATGTTTTGCGGACCTTTGAATTAGCCAATGGAAATGCAGCTTTCAAAATTCAGAAAGTATATCAAATCGTTAGGTACACATCGATTCTACTCATCCGCAATGCTCTTTCTCCAAACGCGGAGATATAACAAATTCATCTGATTGGTTGATCAAAATAGCCATTATGGTAATAACATAGGTTACCAGAACATGACACCTGAGCAGTCGCTGTCAGATCTTCATATATCTTATGCGGAGATCTGATTTAATCAGACCGAGTCTTTGGTATGACTCGGCCGGGGTTTGAACCTGCGACCTCCCACATCCAAAAAGGACACTCTAACCACTTAAACCACTGGAGCGGTCCACTTCAAGTCGATCCTTCTTCTGTTTTGAAAACTTGAATTTGCATAAACATCATATCGCCTTACAAATATATAGATTTTACTATCTACGTACTCCCTTAAAATTTAAATCCAGTTGCAAACAGCATGGACCCTGTATATGCCGTTGTATACATGTCCCTGCAAAACAGTGTCTAGTTTGTTTGTTTTACTGAACACTGCTAACAAATAGCGTATACGCAGTGCTGCCGGCAGATGGACCGAACTTATAAGCGAGTACCAAAGGCATTTTTTCAACTCCACATTTCAGCACATGATAGGCTAAACACAGTATGTTTGATGGATGAAGAACCCCTTGGAGAGTTCGGGAAGATTTGTTTGTTTCATTAGGATTTTTTATCGTAGCTTTTAACACTTTTTCAGTCATATCGCTACTATGTCAGCAGTGAGGCAGTTTATAGTGATGTCTAGCACTGGGGCATCATGCTAGCCATGTAGCATGATGTCCCACCCAGTCACATTATCCGGACACCAGGTAGACCAGTCCTAACACTAACCTCTTAATACAAGCGAAGCGGCTGTTAGTACCATTTTTTAAAAGTCTTTGTTATGGTTCGGCCGGGGATCTAACACACGACTTCCTGTTCCAGCGGCGGACGCTCTAACCACTAGGCCACCGGAGCGGTTTACTTCGGAAAGAACCACTGACTCACGGATATCTGCTCTTAAGCTTTCGCACATATCTATCTTGTACGAGACAGAGAGTCAAACCCATGCAAACAGAAATGTCAGTGGCCTGTAATGACATGCTCCCTTAGAATAATTGACCACCCGAAGTCCTAGAATTACTTGGTTTAGCAAGTAGAATTTGGCAAAAAAAATTTATTACTGTATCGCGTAACAATTTTGTATTACCGTATATAATATTCGGGCAGATTTGTGTATATGCAGTTTGTTAGGAGTAATAAGTGCAACAAACATAAACCATGATCCGCCGGAGCATTACGTGACGGCAAATCAGGTTTATGTTGCTTGCGGTTGGATTATAAATATAAGCGAGTATAGAAGGTACACCGTCTGCGTTGTTTCACATATACTTGAATCTTTGTAAATGTATATGAATGCCATGTTGGAATCACAGTAAATGAAAAGAAATGCTAGTATTACAAGGAAATGCTCGCTTGCAATGACTATAGCTTTCTACGCTCTAAGTTCACAACATGTCCACGAACTCACATGTCCATGAACTCACAACATGTTCATGAACCCAGAACATGTCCACGAACACATCGCATGTCCACGAACACTGTACCAGAGCACATGGCTCAATTAAAGCTACTTGGGAGAGTGCACCGTGCCACATTTTGACGAAATACAAGAACTTTTACACTTGACGAGAATGGTTCCTGAAGACGACTATTTAAATGAATCTGTATCAGAATTAATGCATAATGTATCTTAGGATGAAGTTTTTGATTAAGCAAAAATAATCAAGCTTTAGAAAAAAATCACGTTTTACAAACTTTGTTTATTTATTTGTTTGGTTATGCCATATTAGGTTAGCTTAAGCATAAATAAAATGTAACTTAAACTAATGTCAAATTTAGTTTAACATAATTTGTTGTTCAAAATTATTTTTAAAAAAACTTCAGCGTAACCGAATGTGTTTCAGTTTTACACACATTATACGCCAGTAATTATGAGTTTGATCCAAATATTATTTTAGATAGGTTGCGATGACAATAAATTATACCTTTGATGTTCATTTTTATCAGGATCAAGGGCTAGATTTTGTATGTATTCATCAACATAAATATAACTTGACAGGAAGATTAGTAAGGAAGCTTCAACAGCGTTTGTAGTAATCATGACCAACGGCTAAATATAGACTAAGATGCAATTTTTCAAGTACGCGTGCACTATCCCCCATATCGGTTTTTGGACAAAGGCTCATGGGATGTGTTGATAAATGCTACTGTACGGTGAAAATGTTGTTAAAACATAGTTAAACAAATAAAGTTACAAAGAAAACCGGTTGCTCGAAAATCATGTGACCTAAATTAATATTATCCGAAACAATTTGAAGTTTGAGGATTTGAATGTTGTGCTACATTGGACAATTTATGATGCATTCATTGTAAAATATGACGATATCACTTTTAACGCCACAGTGGGGATATCACTTTAATGCCTCAGTGACGATATCACTTTTAACGCCACAATGGGGATATCACTTTAATGCCCCAGTGACGATATCACTTTTAACGCCACAGTGGGGATATCACTTTAATGCCTCAGTGACGATATCACTTTTAACGCCACAGTGGGGATATCACTTTAATGCCCCAGTGATGATATCACTTTTAACACCACAGTGGGGATATCACTTTAATGCCTCAGTGACGATATCACTTTTTGCGCCACAATGGGGATATCACTTTAATGCCCCAGTGATGATATCACTTTTTGCGCCACAGTGGCGATGTCACTTTAACGCCTCATTGGCGATATTTCTCTGTGCGACACAGTGGCGATATCACGTTGAGCGCAACAGTAGTAATACCACTATTAACGCCACAGTGGCGATATGACTTTACGAATTACCTTCCTTTTCGTGTAAAAATGTATATCAGTTGTAATACTTGTTATTCAGACCTGTATTTCCACATTTATGCGTATATAACTGTTCTTCCTTTACTGCCATATCTCTCTAACACCCTCCACTTCCCTCTCTCCCGCCGAACATGGATGTCGAGTTTTAAAATGTGTCAAATATATGCTATCTAACTAGAGTACATATATGCAGTCAGTGCGGTTCCATCACGACATGCAAAAAAAAAAACAAACAAAAAAAAAACCCTCCAAACATCAAAATGTAGACTTTAAGTATTTACTTATTTTGTAATTAGTTTTCTACATGATTCATGGAAACTGTCAGTGACTGAATGCACATCATCTGTTATCAGGTGTCACATATACAGTATGCTATACCTGTAATACTCTTCGAAAAATGATACACATTATTTAGGGAGAAAAAACTTCTCGTGAATAAATATAGGAATACAATTTTGTAGCTTAGACTTTTAGCCCAGATCACGTTTGTATTTGAAATGATGGATACATCAGTCGTTGATTGCATACTAAAATTAGGAGACGATCGAAAATCTGTTATACGCTCTGCTACGGAGGTGGCCAGCAGGCATGCCAAAGTCGCACATAATTTACGTTTAATTGCAGAAATAAATAACATGAAACATCCATTCAAGTAAACGCACAATTGCTAAGCTCTATGTTTAAAGATGTTATTCTAGAGGTCTGCCAGATAAAAGCGCTATGTTATTTCTCTCGTTATCGCACCTCAGCCGTATCAAGCCGCGCATGACATGCGTTATCGAAAATTGTCCTCATTTCTCATCGAATCAGATTTATAAAGGCTGATCATTTTGTGTAGCGTTTAAATTTCTCTTACACACTGAAAGTTACAGATCTTACATGTGATCCCTTGATGTATCCAGTGCACTTGGGGGAAAAAAAACAACTTTTATTTGCATAGGTCGTGGGTATCCCTGGCCGAGTCATACCAAAGATTTATAGAAATGGTACTAACAGCTGCCTCAGCATTAAAACGTTAGTATTAGGACTTTTTGGCGTGGTGTCAGGATAATGTGACTGGGTGGGACATCATGCTACATGTCTGCGGCATGATGCCCAGTGCTAGACATCACTATAAACTGCCACACTGCAGACATCATAGCGATATGACTGAAAAATAGTAAAAACTACGTTAAAAATAGAAATCACACACAACCTTTTCATGAAGACTATTAATTTATTTCCTTGATAGTATTGACGCTAATATGTGTTGTGTTTGTGTTTAGTGTATTTATGATCTCACACTATCTTTGTCAATGGTAAGTGGAGAACGGATTAAATTGGAGTGTTGCACCACGAGCCTGCCCTTATTGAGACGTACACTTGTGAGGAACGACTAACTGACAAATTCTCAAATACAAGGAGGACAGTCAATGAATAAATGTGTCAGTCAGATATGCCCTACATATGTTGTGGACATTACGTGATATTGCCTAATGAGGGTCGACACGTACTAGATCATTAATCATGGAAAGCATGAAACAATAATTCCCTCAAGTTATGGTTCGTCCAAATACTACCATCACGATCACTACACCCACTAACAATTAACATAATTTGACCAACTTCATACAATTAAAGTTAACGATTTACCTAGTGAAAAAAAGCCAACTCAAAAAAGCCATATATGTTACATAGCAGCAAGTGAAATAAAAGTGTCAGAGGTGGAACTGGTGCGTTAGGTATTTTATACACTTCAAATTTGTAAACGTTAAAGGGTTGTGGAGCGATTTTATCACACAAAATTAGTATTATTCGTGAATGATAAAACACACACCCCAACCCCCCCAACAACAAAGAAACCTAAATACATGTTTTTGTATATGGCTAGAGAACCCCACCCCATCGAATTAATGGACATAAAAGCTGAAAGATAACGTGCCTTGATCACTGATTCGGAACAACTCTCGCGGTGCCTTGATCACTGATTCGGAACAACTCTCGCGGTCGAGAAGGATCAAGGTGACATTCCATTTTTTTGGGGGGTAATAAGCAAGTCAAAAAAGAACGACGACACTAAGTCAAACGGAAACTACATATAAGAATATCTGTTCCCCACAGCTGGAGCGTTGAGTACATAGCAATAAATTAGTCAAATTATCGTCCTGAGATATGACTCATGATTTAAGTATCATCCTCTTGGCACACTTGGGGTAACTCAGTACTTTTTGGGGAGGGAGGTTTTTCTCCCGAATGTTAGCATAAAATTTATCTTTAAAACCATGTAACAGTTTCGCGAAACTCGCTATAGTATTACAGTTCAATGCTGTATTACAGTTTTACTTGAAATCATCCTTAAAGTAATGCTGTATTACAATTTTACTTGAAATCACCCTTAAATTAATGCTGTATTGTTTTACTTGAAATCATCCTTAAATTAATGCTGTATTACAGTTTTACTAGAAATCACCCTTAAATTTATGCTGTATTGTTTTACTTGAAATCATCCTTAAATTAATGCTGTATTACAGTTATACTTGAAATCATCATTAAATTTATGTTGTATTACAGTTATACTTGAAATCATCATTAAATTTATGTTGTATTACAGTTATACTTGAAATCATCATTAAATTTATGTTGTATTACAGTTATACTTGAAATCATCATTAAATTAATGCTGTATTACAGTTATACTTGAAATCATCATTAAATTAATGCTGTATTACAGTTTTACTTGAAATCACCCTTAAATTAATGCTGTATTGTTTTACTTGAAATCATCCTTAAATTAATGCTGTATTACAGTTATACTTGAAATCATCATTAAATTTATGTTGTATTATAGTTATACTTGAAATCATCATTAAATTAATGCTGTATTACAGTTATACTTGAAATCATCATTAAATTAATGTTGTATTACAGTTATACTTGAAATCATCATTAAATTAATGCTGTATTAGTTATACTTGAAATCATCATTAAATTAATGCTGTATTACAGTTATACTTGAAATCATCATTAAATTAATGCTGTATTACAGTTTTACTTGAAATCACCCTTAAATTAATGCTGTATTGTTTTACTTGAAATCATCCTTAAATTAATGCTGTATTACAGTTATACTTGAAATCATCATTAAATTTATGTTGTATTATAGTTATACTTGAAATCATCCTTAAATTTATGTTGTATTACAGTTATACTTGAAATCATCATTAAATTTATGTTGTATTACAGTTATACTTGAAATCATCATTAAATTAATGCTGTATTACAGTTATACTTGAAATCATCATTAAATTAATGCTGTATTACAGTTTTACTTGAAATCACCCTTAAATTAATGCTGTATTGTTATACTTGAAATCATCATTAAATTAATGCTGTATTACAGTTATACTTGAAATGATCATTAAATTAATGTTGTATTAGTTATACTTGAAATCATCATTAAATTAATGCTGTATTACAGTTTTACTTGAAATCACCCTTAAATTAATGCTGTATTGTTATACTTGAAATCATCATTAAATTAATGCTGTATTACAGTTATACTTGAAATCATCATTAAATTAATGTTGTATTAGTTATACTTGAAATCATCATTAAATTAATGCTGTATTACAGTTTTACTTGAAATCACCCTTAAATTAATGCTGTATTGTTATACTAGAAATCATCATTAAATTAATGCTGTATTACAGTTATACTTGAAATCATCATTAAATTAATGCTGTATTACAGTTATACTTGAAATCATCATTAAATTAATGCTGTATTACAGTTATACTTGAAATCATCATTAAATTAATGTTGTATTAGTTATACTTGAAATCATCATTAAATTAATGCTGTATTACAGTTATACTTGAAATCATCATTAAATTAATGCTGTATTACAGTTATACTTGAAATCATCATTAAATTAATGCTGTATTACAGTTATACTTGAAATCATCATTAAATTAATGTTGTATTAGTTATACTTGAAATCATCATTAAATTAATGCTGTATTACAGTTATACTTGAAATCATCATTAAATTAATGCTGTATTGTTATACTTGAAATCATCATTAAATTAATGCTGTATTACAGTTATACTTGAAATGATCATTAAATTAATGTTGTATTAGTTATACTTGAAATCATCATTAAATTAATGCTGTATTACAGTTTTACTTGAAATCACCCTTAAATTAATGCTGTATTGTTATACTTGAAATCATCATTAAATTAATGCTGTATTACAGTTATACTTGAAATCATCATTAAATTAATGTTGTATTAGTTATACTTGAAATCATCATTAAATTAATGCTGTATTACAGTTTTACTTGAAATCACCCTTAAATTAATGCTGTATTGTTATACTTGAAATCATCATTAAATTAATGCTGTATTACAGTTATACTTGAAATCATCATTAAATTAATGCTGTATTACAGTTATACTTGAAATCATCATTAAATTAATGCTGTGTTACAGTTATACTTGAAATCATCATTAAATTAATGCTGTATTACAGTTATACTTGAAGTCATCATTAAATTAATGTTGTATTAGTTATACTTGAAATCATCATTAAATTAATGCTGTATTACAGTTATACTTGAAATCATCATTAAATTAATGCTGTATTACAGTTATACTTGAAATCATCATTAAATTAATGCTGTATTACATTTATACTTGAAATCATCATTAAATTAATGTTGTATTAGTTATACTTGAAATCATCATTAAATTAATGCTGTATTACAGTTATACTTGAAATCATCATTAAATTAATGCTGTATTCCAGTTATACTTGAAATCATCATTAAATTAATGCTGTATTACAGTTTTACTTGAAATCACCCTTAAATTAATGCTGTATTGTTATACTTGAAATCATCATTAAATTAATGCTGTATTACAGTTATACTTGAAATCATCATTAAATTAATGCTGTATTACAGTTATACTTGAAATCATCATTAAATTAATGCTGTATTACAGTTATACTTGAAATCATCATTAAATTAATGTTGTATTAGTTATACTTGAAATCATCATTAAATTAATGTTGTATTACAGTTTTACTTGAAATCATCATTAAATTAATGCTGTATTACAGTTTTACTTGAAATCATCATTAAATTAATGCTGTATTACAGTTATACTTGAAATCATCATTAAATTAATGTTGTATTAGTTATACTTGAAATCATCATTAAATTAATGCTGTATTACAGTTATACTTGAAATCATCATTAAATTAATGCTATATTACAGTTATACTTGAAATCATCATTAAATTAATGTTGTATTACAGTTTTACTTTAAATCATCATTAAATTAATGCTGTATTACAGTTATACTTGAAATCATCATTAAATTAATGCTGTATTACAGTTATACTTGAAATCATCATTAAATTAATGTTGTATTAGTTATACTTGAAATCATCATTAAATTAATGCTGTATTACAGTTATACTTGAAATCATCATTAAATTAATGCTGTATTACAGTTATACTTGAAATCATCATTAAATTAATGCTGTATTACAGTTATACTTGAAATCATCATTAAATTAATGCTGTATTACAGTTATACTTGAAATCATCATTAAATTAATGCTGTGTTACAGTTATACTTGAAATCATCATTAAATTAATGCTGTATTACAGTTATACTTGAAATCATCATTAAATTAATGCTGTATTGTTATACTTGAAATCATCATTAAATTAATGCTGTACTACAGTTATACTTGAAATCATCATTAAATTAATGCTGTATTACAGTTATACTTGAAATCATCATTAAATTAATGCTGTATTACAGTTTTACCAATTATCATTATTAGTTATTGCTCTAATATAGTTTGAGTCAATATTGCTATTAAATTATTGGTTTACTATCATTATTAAATTATTGGTCTAATATAGTTCGACTCAATATTGTTATTAAATTATTGGTTTACTATCATTATTAAAATATTACGATTAAAAAGCTCTATGATAATCCATTCAAATACGTTTTGACGGAGACCAGAAATATATGGTAAGTCATTTTAGTATAAATGTCTAATTTCACCTTCGTGAAATACTATTTAAACAAATATTTTAAATATGTATAAAATAATTTAAAGCAGCAGCAGGGAGGGCGAACCGACCATTTTTATAAAAGCATCCCAACATAAAACTAACCCTTCCTACGAGACCATAAAATGAAGTTTTTAAAAAAGCCTATCACCCTTTGCATCGACCTTGGGTCATGTAAGTTTATCGTTATGAATCCATGCGGAAATAACTGAGCCTGTCTATATACATTTTTAAACTTAATTATATCCATATCACTGTTACCCCAAGCCCGATGACTATTTCGCAGAGTATGTGTATCAACTCCGTTAAATAGAACTAAAATATTACAGTTATCTCTGAACACTTTAGGTATTTGCGAATACCGCTGAGTAACATAAATCATGTTTGTGCTTTTATGCTTACCCCGAGAGAAACGTCAAGCTGAATTTGATTGTTTGTCCAACATTACAGCATCGTACACAGCTAATATATTAATAAATCCATCGAGGTCATCTACCGACGGCGCTTCACTGATATCAGTAATACATTCAATAACATCTTCGTAATTTATTGTCTTTTCATTTTCATTAGTCTTTTAACACTTCGTAATAGCTGATCTTCCACAGACAGAACTACTAGATACAACTTGTCCCATTCAAACCATCTCATTATCAAAGTAAATAACGTTGTGTTTTACCACTTCCAAATTGGCCTATAATAATCATTCGGATTTGATTTGGCAACGCTGCGTGATGCTTAACCGGTTCACGTTTCTGTGTCGCCGAAAAGTCAAAAACGTGTGAAATGCAATGCGCGTACCATCACAAATGAACCAACAACTATTGCAACAAAAAATAACATATTAGCAGTTACAGGTAAGTGTGAACGATGTGGCACAAATAAATTTAAATTTATTTATAATCCAATCAGTTTTAAGAAACGAAGGTAATATTACCGCTCGGTTAATAAAGTTACCAGGAACTCCATGGGCTAAATACCCAGGAAAACACATCTTCCAGGATATAATTACTGTGATCCTGGTACTCGATTTGATTACCAAGATCATCCAAAACCCAGAGAATATCCAATAAACGCTATTGATATAGCGTGTTATGTTCATGATATAGCTTTTAAAAGTAAAAACCTAAAAGATAGAAATATTGCAGATGTGAAATTGATTCATAAGCTGAATTCCATAACAAATAAATCTTTCAAAGAATTGTCAGCAAATTGGTTCATAAATTCTGCGATGAAAGGTAAATTAGCACTTGGGAATTGAGTTGTCTGAGCTAATAATTAATCAACTAATTATATTTAAAAAAATGGAATCGATTTATTACATCCCAAAATGATATTGGATAGGTAGAGCAGCGATAAATAAAACTTGCTGAATCCGCAAGTGTTACACGTTATTCTGCTTTAAATGGTTAACACGACAACCAATATGGCAAATTTATCTAGTCCCTAAACGAATCGAGTATGCACATTTTGATGTTAGTGTTGCTCATGAAGTTCAGCAAGCTGATATTTTATTTTTACGACATGATGCTATAAAAGTTCGAAGACGTCGATTAACATACAAATATGCGTTAACTATTGTTGATGTTGCAAATAGATATAAAGAAGCAGAGTCACTATCAACAAAGACAGCAACTGTTGTAGCTTCTACGCTTGAACGAAATTATCGACGTGGTTTGTATACGATGGTCACATATGCTATAAGTTGATCCTGGCAAAGCATTTCAAGGCGTGGTATCATCGTTCATGAAGCAATATAACGTTAAATACGACAAAAACACTCTGCAATTGATTATGTTCAGGCAATTGTTGAAAGATTTAATCGAACAATTGCTGAGCGGTTATTTGCATATCAGTATGCGAATACCAAATTGGAGTATTTGCTGAGCTGGCATACCTGATAAACTCTTTTGGTGCAACCAACGCGTACGAATCAAACTAAACAATTTCACGCGGAACAATCGCGTATGCAACCCAATGAGTAACTAGAAGGAGAGGTAGACAAAGAAAAAAGTAGACTGACAACATTACGGAATGGACCAGGAAACGTTTTGCTAAGACACAGGCATTGGCAGATGATCGAGACAAGTGGAAGGAACTGATCAGATGTTCAGCAGTACAGTGCCTCAACGACCACACTAGGTCAAGAGACTGATGATGATGATGATGATGATGATGGCATATTTTCTACTGGCACATCACTGACTCTGATTCGTCCGCCGGCACCTTCCAGTCACATTGATTTGTCGCTGAGAATAACTGCGATTGCTCTGTAGAGGAACAGCTCCAGCGTCTCTATTTAAGAGAGTTCGTACATGAACACCAACAATAAATTGTCTGGATAAATCAAGATGTTCCAGTAAAAAAATTAAATCGGATATAAAATTATAAAATCTTATTCTGATATTTGTAACCCAGTATATATATTTTGATCAATTCCAATAAATGTCATTAAACGATGATATATATGCACATGCTACATGATTTAACTTTAAAAAAGAATATATCTTCGGATGGCTCTTGTTGTCCGTTTATTCGTAAAGAAATTTCACTAACTCCACGTTTGTCAGCTATCATTTGACTGTCTTCTTGCTAGTTTACTCGTGCAGCATTTTCTAGCTTTATGAAAATATGTCACGGTGTGGAAACACCCTGCCTTGATGCGATCTGCCATGAAAATAAACGATTAATATTACTCTATCTGTAGTTACTTTCAACCACGATAATAGTGATTTACCGCCTTGATCCATTAAAGAGAGTAGTTTTTGTTCTTCAGTAATTGTTGGAGTCATTACCGGCATCCACAACGAAAGTTTTTTAATCTTACTTCAGTAGCATTAAGCCCACCATGACGCCAGATAGCTTTTGTAACAAGTCCAACTGTATGTTTAACTCCACAAATAACATTACTACAAAATACTAATATATATGCCAACGGAATTGCGCATGAAAATCTTCTACGAATATTGCTACAAATTGTTCGACGTGTAGCAAATCCTAAATTATAATTTACATTCGATTATATTGCCGCAGATGTTTGTGCATCTCCTGCAGCGTATCTCACGTTACCTGTATTTAAGTTTATATATTCTAGAAAGTCAGAAGTGTCATTCGCAAACATCATTGCTGAGCCAGCTGTTCTTTCATAATCATCAGAATATCTTACTAAAAGCTATTATTGTTGTAGCAATATCAACGTTCTTTTGAATATTTTCAATATTTCTTCCATCAATCATATATGTAACACTGTCAAACAAAGCCATATTTCTATTATTAACAAAACATTTTTTTGTCAGCGCCGTTATATTCAGCGTCGTCTTTTTTATAATTTATCCTTCTACTACAATAAATGATTCAACGGGTAAGATATAACTACTTGTATCTTGAACCTGAAGTTCGATACGTCCACACTGATTTGGCAACCGCGCACCATCAGAATAATACTGATAATCGCGCACGAATTCATCTTTGAGAACCGGTGCGTCTATGTCGAATGCTGGATCAGATACACGTTCAAACATTTTATGATAATTGCCATGATCTAAATCATGGTCGCTTTGCGTAAGTCAAGGGAACACGATGACCACTTCCTGCTATCAGACTAGCAGTTATTTTTGTTTCTGCTTCTGGACGCAGTGCGTCTATAGCCAACTCTGTTAATTGTTTATTTGCGGTTTGATTTATTAGTTTACGAACATTTGCAGGCATCAATTCAGTGCTTGGTAATTGTACTGGCAGTGGTTTTCATCGAATTAACTGTGTTAATCTATCCTTGATTGCCGAAAATGATTTACCAGCAACGTTACCAACAGCCTCAGGTACTTTTCGACGGACAACGTCAATAGATCTCCTTGATAATTGTTTTGCAATCGGTTTTGCGTTTGGGGTTATCCTTCAAAATAAACTCTGAACAACTAACCAGAGTCCATCTCTATCAGTTGCTCTGTAGTTTGGCAATCGTGAATTTATCACCCTGATCATCGCGGTGCTACGTTGATCATCATGTACCACTGTAAATAATCGTAGACATTAGATGCTTCATTAATACTTTCTGGAGAATTATTTCCAGACTTGTTTTCCTCCAATGAGATTTTTTTTTATTCGTTGTACGTCATTAAGAATGTTGTTAGGACATGAACTTAGACCACTTCCTGTAGCACAATCATTACCAGTTGGTGCTTCGTAAAATTGCTCTGGATATCGTACTCGAATGGGTTGTGGGTTTTTTCTATTGCCGTGATGGGAGAGGTTGTGGTGAATAAAATTGTAACTGCATTTGTTGTATCAGTGAAATATAATCATCTATTTTGTTAATAAACGCAATATATCGAGTATAACTGTTGCTAGCCTGATCAACGTCATATTATATGCGATATATCCATTTATAGAAAGCTTTCACGACCTACAGCATCATATATATATATATATATATATATATATATATATATATATATATATATATATATATATATATATATTGATTTAAAAACCTTTCCTCGAACATTAAAACGTTGCACATCAAAATCAGCTAATACATTTGGGGTGTTAAATTTAAAAAAAAATGAAGTTAATACTTTCTTTGGTAAATGTATCGTTTATATCAACTTTGGTTCTTGCTTGTTCTATTTCTGTTTCTATATCTGGTATACGATCTTTGATAACACTCATTTCAAGAAATTTGTTAATTTCTTCACCGACGAGCAGGGGTTGCGCGGCAGCTATATAAAATGGAAGAATTAGTGAAATTGTTTTTTCTTTTCTTTTTTTCGCTGCTATTTTATTCAGTTTGCGCATCAGTTTGTTGTACCGCTGTACAAAGAGTATAATTAACCGTTGCAACTCTTTCAGTACCGCTTATAACAGGCTGACACAATTGTTCTGTGCCTTCTGCATATTCAACTTGTGCTTCTTGTAGTTTTGTTTAACATGATCTTTCAAGAGAATATATTTCTTTATTGCTTCTAGTCGTTCTGGAGTTAATCTAGCTGTGTAAGATTCCTCCGCTGGAGGCATTATCTGTTATAATTTTATTTTAATTGATAGCATCCCTTAATCTTGACATTCAATGATATTGATCAATTTGTTTAACACAACATTTTATCAAATAGCAACAGGGAGGGATCGTTTTTGTCGATTAATCCTTTGAACGCAGCAACGTTTCGACAAACTAGTAAAAGTGATAGGTAGTGTTAGAAACGTAATTTTATGGTATGTAAGAAGGGTTAGTTTTATGTTGGGAGGCTTCTAAAATAAAGATTGGTTCGCCCTCCCTGCAGATAAAACAGTGAAACAAAGGTTTCGTTTATATATGTAAAACAAATCCTTCATTTCAATACTATATTAGACATGTTAGTTAGCATGTGTAAAATAAACTTCAACTACTTTATTTATGTTTCAAAACGAATTACACGCGTAGAACCAATGCATATTTTACACACGTGTTAATCAACTAGTTTCGTATCTTGATCATTGTACAGCTAGATCCGTTCTGCATGAACTTAACATTTTCTTTTGCTGATGGCCATTTTTCTTAGTTCACAATTAGAAGGTATCTCAATCGGCGACCTGTACATAGTGTACTCTCTGTAGTATGGTCATTGTTTTGAATAACATTGGTGTTGATATAGATTGTAGTGTCATTTTCAGCACAAGATAGGTGATACATGGCACCCAGCATAAATGGTGGAGGAATCAACCGGGAAAACCCCCGAATAAAGCACCGACTCACGAGAAGCTGCTGGCAAATGTTCACACATACCCACATTGGCCGAACCCAAGACTCGAACCAACGCAGATCTAATTGAAAAGACAATGATCTGTATAGGTGAACGCTTTAGACCACTCATCCACGCGGGGCCTCGAATAGCATTGCTAACATCGGTTACATTTTTTTCTTCTCTAAATATTTTGAAGTTCCCTTTAAAATATCAAAGGTAACATTGCAGTGACAAGTAATTGTAAACCACAAAGAATACGGGAATATTTTCAGTTATTCAAATAAAAATATTTGTGCTAGAAAATGATAATGCAGCAATACATTAACAATGATTGATGAATATTAACTGTAAGGTGGCAGTACTTTAATAATGCTTTCAGGTAAAACTGTAATACATCAGACATCGTAGCGATATGACTGAAATTTTCTATAAAGCTATGTTAAAAATACAAACGACACACACACACACACACACACACACACACACACTCTCTCTCTCTCTCTCTCTCTCTCTCTCTCTCTCTCTCTCTCTCTCTCTCTCTCTCTCTCTCTCTCTCTCTCTCTCTCTCTCTCTCTCTCTCTCTCTCTCGCCAAAGTTCATTATACCGTATCTGCGGGGAGGATACCTAAAGTAATACATCAAGGAGCAATGAAAAATGGATCTCTCGATAAAAATGACTTCTTGAAATACAGAACAAAGTAAGCCAAGAAAGGCATATATTATGTGGTTACATTACGCTGGTATGACACATACTTGCAACATATCATTCAGAATAAGTGGCATCAGAGAGATTTTCTGAAAGTCTAAAGGATATATTGCCATGGTTTCTGAAAGTCTAAAGGATATATTGCCATGGTTTCTGAAAGTCTAAAGGATATATTGCCATGGTTTCTGAACGTCTAAAGGGTATATTGCCATGGTTTCTGAACGTCTAAAAGGTATATTGCCATGGCTTCTGAACGTCTAAAAGGCATGTTGCCATGGTTTCTGAACGTCTAAAGGGTATATTGCCATTATTTCTGAACGTCTAAAGATATATTGCCCAGTACCCAGGTAATTTCTATCAGCACCACAAATGCAGACATACAATTGCAACAAGCGCTGCTACATGTGCAAGAACACAATAATTTCTGAAGTTTGGTAACGTTATAAAGAATTACTATCAATTTGAAATTTGGAAATTGAGCCAAAAATGACAGGAAAACTTCATGCCATCTAAAATGATTTTGAAACCGATGACTTCAGACCTCGGAAGACGACTCAGTGTTAACCAGAGTCACATTCACAATAAAATCAACGTGAAATGTGACACCCAACTCAGCTCAATGGTCTTGCTTGTCTCTCTGTCTGTCTGTCTGTCTCTCCATATGTATGTATGTATGTATGTATGTATGTATGTATGTATGTATGTATGTATGTATGTATGTATGTATGTATGTATGTATGTATGTATGTATGTATGTATGTATGTATGTATGTATGTATGTATGTATGAATGTATGTATGTATGTATGTATGTATGTATGTATGTATGTATGTATGTATGTATGTATGTATGTATGTATGTATGTATGTATGTATAAGCCCGAACTGTCCGGTTTTGACCTCATACACTATAGTTACATTCAAATGACAATATGACCTCAGTATACCACCAAACATGTAACAACTTTGGAGGAAATGAAAGCATATACACATTAACACCCGGGGCTAAACGCGCAGGTCAGTCGCAGACATTAACCTTTCTTACGAGTAATGCATATGTCATTAAAGACAGTCAGGCGAATGTATAAAGTCCTGACTATTTGCAGCAACGAGGATTGGTCTTCCAAACGTTCCTGAAAAGTGCCAAATTTGCACAGACACACAATACACAATGCTGTTCTTGCTTTGCATATTCGCTCTTCTCGATTTCTCAATGGCTCAGACTGCAATGGCACCACGTACATCAACCACTGATCTCGGCAATCAGGGAATGGCAGCCTCTGGCGAGACGTCAAACGGAATATTTGACCATAACACTTCAGGTGGTGCCCTTGGGAGTATAATGATGCTCAGAGCTGGAGGTAGGAGTTTGTTACTTAAGTCACCTTTTGGTAAAAACTACCATTTTGTTTGAATATAAAAATACGATACTATTGGAATATAAATCGCAAAATACTAAACGGGTAGGTTACACTCCTTAAATTGCATAGCAAATGTTTATAAATCTCTCATAATTAATATTTTCAAATGCATGTTTGATAACAAGCTAATTTCATAGTCTGATTTGATGGTAAACATACACCAAGGACTATAATATCATCACATAGGCGCTGTATGTATGTATTTGGCTATCTAACACGAGCTTGTATATTATTCGAGTGTGTGTGTGTGTGTGTGTGTGTGTGTGTGTGTGTTATTTGTTCCTACACTACATTTATTATCTCTAGATTAATGTGAGATGAGTAAGGTGACGTTGGAATGGATTCCCGATCCAATGGTAAACCAATTATGAGGACAGTAAAATAATTTCCAATCGAACGAGGGATGCCATACATTCTGATAAATGTTTTTTTTTTTAAAACAAAAAAAAATGAAACTGTATTGTCTTCATAATTAAATCAGACCGTATGGGTCCATAACATACATTGCATGCGTGAACCCGATTACACCATACATCAACTTGTTTAGACAGAGGGTTCTATCATTTACATGAATTATCCATGCACATACACATGCAATACTACTGTAAATGCAATTCAAAGAAATACATAATAAATTTAAATTGCACAAATATTCTGAATGTTAGAGCGAACTCCTCATTCATACCATGTCATACCTGTAATTATAAAGTGAGATTCTTAATTAACACCATGTCCATATCTCAGCAGTCATATGGGGTGGGAGTGGGGGCGACCAAGTGACATCTCGCCATTACAAATCACTGACATCTCACATATTCTTGTGAGTTTAAGTCTAAGTGTGTGAAAATCGTTGCCAGTAGTTCGGTGGTTTGTCATCTCAGGATTTTCCTGTATTTTCCTCCATCAAATCTTCAGCCGCCGTATACCGTTTAGTATGTGCGTCATCCTACAAAACAACATACCCACCCCCACCCCGCTTCTCCTCTTTTCGGAAAGGGATATCATATATTTCTGAGGAATGTTCACAAGCATAATGGAGTGGGAAATGAAGTAAGTCGAGGGAGATGCTTTTGGGTCTAAAGAAGCACTTTTAAAATCCATTTCTCCCAAGTTTTATTAAGATTAACCTTTATTGACCTGTAGATATATCTACCCTTATGATCTTCTAGAAACGTAAATAAAAGAAATTAAATGACACCATGAATAAAAGAACTAAATAAATATTTTTCTCCAAGGACATTTTATCGGTATTAGCAACTAATATCACCCATAAATATATATAATTAATTATGTGCTAGACAAAACTTTTTATTAGTACTACTGAAACCCAATTCAGGTAGCTTTTCAATTTGATTTAATTATATACATGTAGAAGAAATGTTTTATGTTTTTTAACGATACAAGATGTGATAGAGGTTCTATGGGTTTTTGGGGTAGTATTAACTTGTTTTCTAACGTTTATGGCAAAGAAATGATTTGTATATCGGAAACCAGTTTTAAAAAGAGGGATTGTCTAACATAGCCATATTAAAGAATTTCATATTTTTCTGAAGTATTAAATATATGTTTCCGATAGTCTTACATTTTGCTCTATCAATAATATGCCAAACAATTACTTTTACTACATCTGAAACTTTTGGATAATTTCTGTGCAAGGTTATTTATACTTCGATGTAGTTTTCGGAACCAGGGACATTTGAAAATGCTTTATTTAATTGCCTTCACACATTCAAAAAAATTGTTACACGAAATCGTCTTTCCATGATATTGAAATATTGGCAGGGCATGGTTTACAGTGGGATTAAATTAAAAGTAGTAGTTTATCCCACCTTCTGCCATGATCAAGCATTGAAATACTACTACTACTACTACTACTACTACTACTACTACTACTACTACTACTACTACTAAGACACATTACAAAAATGCAACTCGTTGTTGCCTCCTTGTATTCAAAAGACCGCATAATTGTCTCTAACTTACGCCTATGTTTTTTTAGATTATTTTTTTAGATTATTTTTTATCAGTCTAACGCTGATTAGAGATATGGCGGTCTCCTGTCAAGAGGAAATAAATAATTTATTAGTGTTATTAAAATATATATCATTTTTTGCGTTGATTTCCATTTAATCGAGTTTAATTCTGAGTTTTTCTTATTGATATTTTAAAACAATAGTATGAGCCAAAGTTGGACCCCAGAATAGAATTTGTGTCAACGGAAAGTTTAGTTTTCCATGCAATGACCAAATTTTGGATGCACATGAATACAGCTTATATTATAGTATTCCTCAAATGCGCATCGCGATATCTGCTCCTAATAGAAGAGGTGTGTTTGGATTATTTCGTGTCTATACTTATTAAATGCAATATATTCTTTATTGTTCCATATTTGGTGCAGTTTTTAAAGTGTATTTATTAGAATATTCAAGGATAATATTAGGACAAAACCAGTGAAAAGATAACGAAATTAAAACCTCATGCATCCAAAACGTAATGTGTTAAGTTGACTGTATTGATGAAAATGCGGCAAATATAGCAATTCTGATCTAACTGTATTTATTTTCAGGCGACATGTGGAGGAATTGGGCCGGTTTCCAATGCTTGCAAGAGTTGCTTTCACCTGCCGGACCAATGGACCCAATATGCTTCATGCTTTGGTTATAGAAAGACGATTAAAACAGAAGTGCTCAAACTATCATAGCAAAGCGGACGTAGTTTAACTTCGAGTTCATTTTGCTCCACTCATTTTCACATTGATCATCAACTCCTCACCGAATGGAAACACTGGACATTTGCTCCTGAATCTTACGTAGACTCTGAATCCTTTCTTGCATGTTGTTACGAACCATTTAATTGTACATTCATTTTGTGTATGATACTCATATCTATTTATTTAAAACCCCATGCTGGTTGTGGGCTGACCAGCATGTTTAGAAATGTTCAACTAGAGAAGAGGAACAATTTTACTCGAAACAATCCTAATATGAAGATAAATATTGTTTCCTAAGTTTTCGAAAAATAGATTTTTTTTCTCTACCAAAGAAGCTCACAATATATAAAAGCAAAATACAGCGAATCTTTCATTTTTTCTTTCCGTAAAGGATGGCACATTAGTGTTCTTTCTTTCTCTCAATATGTACGGAGGTTCTAATGATCTGTGAAGTACGTCAGCGGAAAATGCTGGAGGACCACTGATTGGTCATTTAGTCCCACCTCAGACAATTTGGCTGCGAAATGACAGACATTACCATGCATGTTGAAGGAGCATGCGTGGGTGGGTGTTTTTGCGAGTAAATCATTTGAACTAGAAGCTTTGATTTGAAGTTGAAATATAATGTATGTTAACTTGTATATATATATATATATATATATATATATATATATATATATATATATATATATATATATATATATATATTAGTCCTATTCCGACTCTCTGAAATGACTCAGATCAAAATCATAGATATGCTTCCTAATTTGTAAATTTTGATGCGGACAAACATACAGCTGTATGTAGGAAGAATATATTCTTCAAATCGACAGGTGTTGTAAATAATACTCGACGTCCTTTGAACATCATGAACATCATGAAGATACCTTCATTTTTTTACTTTTGATATCATAACTGCGACTACGGCCTTGAGGGTAGTTCATGAAGGCCATTGCTTAAATCCAAGGTCGTTTAGTAGCGTACAACGGAATATGTAAATTATCAATCTATGTTTTTTTCTGTGTCTCAAAAATCTTTAAACGCGGCACTTTTAAACAAGTATATCCTTAGTTACATAAAAAACGTCTTTTTATAAATATCAATCAGGATTTATTCTTGGTCACTCAACTGTTTTTCAACTTAATGAAATGTATAATCGTATATGGAATTAATTAGAACAATCTCTAAATTCTTGTATTGTATTTTGTGATCTATCAAAAGCTTTTTATTGGTTCTGGCACATAAGCTTACATTTAAAGAGAAAAAATACGGTGCAATAAAAAACAAAAGGTCCTTTTGCATGAGATATATTCACGGGAAATGATTATAAATACAGGTGTGCCGCAAAGATCCGTGCTTAGGCCACTCTTGTTTTTAATCCTTGTCAACGATGGTATAAGCAATATCTCTCTTTGTCTCTTGTATTTTGGCAGATGGTTGGTCTCTACATCATTCATCACCTTATCCTGAAATAGAGCTTATCATGAGTAATAGGCTAACAAAATTACATAACTGTTCCAAGCAATAGTACTTAAAGTTTAATCCAGACAAAATCCCAGTGACTATATTTTTCAAGAACAAACACGTAGCTAAAATCCTGAAAAAGTGTTTGATAATATTAACTTAAATATTGAATTCTCGTTGCCATATAAAATTATTACTTTCATCAAAAACCAAATGGACTCGTCATAATGATGGCATTTGTTTAAAAAGCATCATCAATCAAATCACCAATCGTCGAAAAGTAAAATACAAACTTAGCAGGTACATTTTATCCAAACTTGTATATACCTGTTATCAGGTCTATATTGGAATACAGTTTGAAGTGGCAAGAATGGTTATAGGACTTTCAAAATGCAACTAGTTGCAATCACGTTTGAGACAAGGCCAGAAAGGTTATTTTGTAGAAGAAACAGACAAATATTGTTAACACTCTACAACATTGAAACGAGCCAAGTGAGATTATTTCAGTGAATTACTCCATCTCCTTATTTCCGAACAAACGACTTATAATCTTCGACGTTCTAATAATAATAATGGTCATTTGCAATATCAGGCTACATTCTACCAAATTGTTTTTTATTCCCTGAACAATACACTCAATTTATTGTGTTTTACGTTGTGAATGTCCAAATATTGTATCTTACAAAAGGTTTTATTAATTGAATCCTGGACATACAAACTCTCTCTCTCTCTCTCTCTCTCTCTCTCTCTCTCTCTCTCTCTCTCTCTCTCTCTCTCTCTCTCTCTCTCTCTCAGATTTTTGTCTCATTATTATTATGTGGTCATGTTGAACATGTTGTGCCCAATCCCACTGTATCCTATTGTAACAATAAAATATGTTAAGAACCACCCCACCCAATAAAGAACAAACAAAATAAAAACCAAAATAAAAAAGAAGAGACGGAATAGGCTGACGACGTTCATAAAAACCATACAATGACAGAGTATCTGACCAATCGCAACACGCCTACGGCTTTCTGCCAATGACCAGGTAACGTACACGTAACTTGTTTACCAAATGACATCACGTGATATTACCCAATCACAGTAACTTATAGATCAAAGTATAAGTTACCTTTGCCATGATTCTATATAAATGAGATAAAATGCTGTTCCAATATTTAATCTTAACGTACAAGAGTTCCCCGTTGATACACTACGTCCAGAGTGTCAAAGGTACAGATAATTTGGAAAAAGTTAAACTTTCTGTGTCCCACCTACCTTTTGTTTTACATATCATGTATATGTTCAACACGTGCATACGAGACAATAAAATTGACAATCACCGTCCATACAATATTAAGTAATATAAAGTCCTATTTTCTGTAAAACAATTACAATACAAAGTAACAAATTTACAAAAAAAAGCCTGAACATGAAAAGGTAGATGAAGGTTCATAAATTGTCTCAGTAAGCCTGACTGTAAAGTTGCGCAAAGAAATTTGTTCCCAGATTCTTAGCCAGCATTAGGCATTGCTCAATTTATATCGCTGCAATGGTAAATGCATGTTTAATATTGCCACATTTAATGGGCCCTACGAAAAATTTAACGTATCTGTGGGACTTTAAATACACGAATAGCCTTTCTGGTCATCTGTATGTATTTAGCATTTCCGATTTCTTGTCAACTATCGAAATTAACATTAGCATTTCAGAGACCACTATGTGAGAATTAATGTTAAATGTGACACTATAGGGATTATACAAATTTAGCATAGCGGATAACTCCAGAGGATATGAAACTTATAGGAGTTGCCAGACACACCTAACTGTAAACAATAACTCACTCTGTTTACTATCTATTGTGACAAACCAAGGCATATTATGACTTAGAAAAGATCTATTCTGACTGACCAATACCTAAAGACAAAAACGCATCCTGACAATAAATTACTGTGGAAAACCCAAAACTCTTCTGATTTACCAGAACTATCTACATAATACCTATTGTGACAACGCAATAGCTGTTGTCACTGATCAGTGCTTATCGACACCACCATCTCCATGGCCTATAGAGTCAAGATAGTCTAGGAGTGACATTCGTAATGCAGCACACGAGGATTATTTTTAACCTAAAAGCCAGCGAGTTTGAATCAAATTTCGAAAAGCTAGTTTCATTTATTACTGTACACTGATTGTATACTTGATGTTGATGGAAAGTCGGCGACTTTGCATATACCCGTTTAATTCTGCAAACAACGATATAGATACGTATGTTTCTATTAAATGTAAATCCGCATGTCTGTCTGTTTTTATGGATATATGGATGAATGTACACTCGAACATACACCTACATATATTCATGGAGGATAAACAAGCATTACATAAGTAAATGTGGCACACATTTAAAACATGAAAACATAACAATAGTGAAAAATTGAGAGAGAGAGAGAGAGAGAGAGAGAGAGAGAGAGAGAGAGAGAGAGAGAGAGAGAGAGAGAGAGAGAGAGAGAGAGGTGGGTGGGGATAGTATCTAAGGTTCCATTAATAACACTTATTGCTGGATACAATGTTTGGACAGAAACACTTTTTCAAAGCGATTTAAATTGAGTGTATTGTTCAGAGTATAAAAGGCAATTTGGTAGAATGTAGCCTGATATTGCAAATAACCCAATTATTAGAACGTCGAAGATGATAAGTCATTTGTTCGTAAATAGGCAGATGGAGTAATTCCTTGAGATATTCTTGAGTTTTGTTCGTTTCAATGTTGTAGAGTGTTAATAATATTTGTCTGTTTCTTCTAGACTATAAACTTTCTGGCGCTGTTTCAAACTAGATTGCAAATAGTTGTATTTCAGAGGTCCTATAACTATTCTTGCCGTTTCAAACTAGCTTTTTTTACCCCTAATTATCTGAATCGATGAACGTGCTTCCGTTTCAGACTAACCTGGCATATTCCAATATAGTCCTGATAAAAGTTACATACAGTTTGGATAAAATTTGCTTGTTAATTTTCGAAGATTGGTGATTCGATTGATGATGGTTTTAAAACAAATGCCATCATTATCACGAGTCCATTGGGTTTTTGATGTAATAATTTTATATGGCAACAAGAATTCAATATTTAAGTCAATATTATCAAACATTTTTTCAGGATTTTAGCTACGTGTTTGTTCTTGAAAAATATAGTCACTGGGATTTTGTCTGGATTAAACTTTAAGTACTATTGCTTGGAACAGTTATGTAATTTTGTTAGCCTATTACTCATGATAAGCTCTATTTCAGGATAAGGTGATGAATGATGTAGAGACCAGTCATCTGCCAAAATACAAGAGACAAAGAGAGATATTGCTTATACCATCGGCAGTATCGCTTACAAGAATTAAAAACAAGAGTGGCCTAAGTACGGATCTTTGCGGCACACCTGTATTTATAATCATTTCCCGTGAGTATATCTCATGCAGAATGACCGTTTGCTTTTTTAAAAACTTAAATAACTCTAAATCATTTGATCAGATTACCAGAAACACTGAATTTATTCTTTTTTAATCATAAGCCTTTCTGCCAGAACCGATAAAATGAAAAGCTTCGTTTTATCGCAAAATATAATACAAGAAGTTTAGATTGTTCTAATTAATCCATATACGATCATACATTTCAGTAAGTTGAAAAACAGTTGAGTGACCAATAATAAATTCCGATTGATACTATAAAAAGACGGGTTTTATGTAACTAATTATATAGTTGTTTAAAAGTGCAGCTTTGAAATATTCTTTTGCGACACAGCGAAGAAAAGAGATCGATGTATAATTGGCATATTCCGTTGTGCGCTAGTAAACAGCCTTAGAAGTTAAGAGTTTCCATTTTAAACTACCCTCTAGGCAGTTTGTTACATGTCATAATAACTTCGTTAATCATTTTAGTGTAACATCATGAATATCATCGAAACAGCTGCTAGAGGCTATTGAAATCGAATAATTTCTAAACTTTATATTCAAGGTCGCAATTGTGGTATCAAAAGTTAAAAATGAAGGTATCTCCATGATGGTCAAAGGACGTCGAATATTATTTACAACACCTGTCTATTATAGAAATATATTCGTCCTACATACAGCTGTATGTTTTTCCGGCTAAAAATTTACAAATTACAGAAGCATGTGTTACGTGCTCAGGCTCGAAAAAACAGTAACATAGAAAGAGTGAAAATACTTGTAAAAACTTAATAAACAATTTATTGAGCACAAATATTTTCCAGAAAAGAAAAATAAACTTACAGTTTTAAGAATCAATTCCAAAATTAATCCAAAAATAATTCAAAATATTATCCACTGGAGAAATTGCAAAAGTCCTGGTAATAAAATGTCCAAATTATTCTAAGTTCGAATTCCAGCGAAGTATCCAATATTGAAGACGATGTCACTTGATGAAGTCAGTTCTTGTTAATAAAATTTCTATGAGCACAGTTCTTTTCCAGATAAATAACAAAATAATTCCTCTTGAACCAAACGAATTGACATAACTAAAAAAGACACAACATAATATTCTAAAAGCCCAACTTCTTCTGCATAGCTCGCTCCAAAACAAAGTTTATATAGCTGCTTTTACGTAAACAAGGAAGGGGTCACGATCTTCTAGAATCTCTCAGAACAATTTTACGTTCAAGAAATCACGTAAGCAGCGTATGACCCAACTAAAATAGAAGGATGTTTATACAAAACTTCATTTTGTCCTTGGAACCAACCAATCATATTAAAAGCTTGTTTACAACTCTGAAACCAGGTCAGAAATGAGGTCAACACCTGGTATTTACTCTGTAAAGTATAGGTCACCCCCCTTCAATGGACGAATCTTAAATCTTAAAATGCAAAATTTAAATCTAACAAACAAACAAAAATAAAAATAAATATAAATTACTTATATCAAATATACGTAACACATGTATATGATTACCTCTGAGTCATTTAAGAGAGAGAGAGAGAGAGAGAGAGAGAGAGAGAGAGAGAGAGAGAGAGAGAGAATTGGAGTTTGTCCCTATGGGGTTTAAATAACTATCTTTGAATATCTTACAAAAAATTAATGTGCAGTTAATTGGTTCGTAAAATAAAGATGCAAGAAAGGATTCAAGATCAATGTAAGATTCAGGTACAACTGTCAAATATTTCTATTATTGAGGAGAAGATGATCAATGTGAAAATGAGTCTAGCAAAATGAACTCGAAGTTGAACTATATTGCTATGATAGTTTGAGCACTTCTGTTTTAATCGTCTTTCTATAACCAAAGCATGAAGCATATTGGGTCGATTTTACCGGCAGTTGAAAGCAACTCTTGCAATCACCTGGAAACCGGCCAATTCCCTGAATATGTCGCCTGAAAATAAATACAGTTAAATCAGAATTGCTATCTGTTCCGCATCTTCATGAATAAAGCCAACTTAACACATTATGATATGGATGCATGAAATTTTAATTTCGTTATCTTTTCATTGAATGTGTTCTAATATTATCCTTGATTCATTCTAATATACATTGAAAACTGCACCAAAATATGGTACAATAAAGAATATATTGCATTTAATAAGTATAGACACGAAATAATGCAAACACTCCTCTTCGATTAGGAGCAGATATCGCGATGCGTATTTGAGGAATACCATACTATAAGCTGTATTCATGTGCATCCAAAATTTGGTCATTGCATGGAAAAATTAAACTTTCCGTTGGCACAAATTATACCTTTTCCGTCAGGGGTCTGAATTTGGCTCACGATAAGTTTTAAAAAAAATATCAATAAGTAAAACTCAAAATTGAACTCGATTCAATGGAAATGAACGCAAAAGAGGAGTTCTATTTAAATGTAACTAATAAATGACATCATTTCTTCTCGACGTGAAACCGCCATTTCTCTAATCAACGTTAGACTGAACAAAAAATATATACATGTCATATTCGTAGTTAGACACAAGTATGACAAGTTAGACACAAATATGCGGTCCATTCAATACATTGAGGCAACATGGAGTCGAAGCATTTTTGTAATGTGTCTTTTATTCTTGAATGCTTGATCATGACAGAATGTGGGATAAGCTATTACATTTGAATTTACCCCGACTGTAAACCTTGCCCTGCCAATATTGCAATATGATAGGATGACAATTTCGCACAGCAATTTATTTGAATGACAGCATTTCCAATGTCCCTGGTTCTGAAAACTACATTGAAGTATAAAACACCTTAAATATAAATTACCCACTCCTTTTTGCTGAAAGTGAACAAAAGTTTTAGATGTAGTAAAAGTAATGGTTTGGCATATGGTCGATATAGCAAAATTTAAGACTATCGCAAACATATATTTAATACTTCAGAAATATAGTTCTGTTTAAATTGAACTGTTACACAATACTTTTAAAGCACTGATTTTAGATATACAAATCATTTCTTTGCCATAAACGTTAGAAAACAAGTTAATACCACCCTAAAACCTGTAGAACCTATCACAACATGTATAGTTAAAAATAAACCAAAACGTTTCGTCTATATAATTAAATCGAATTAAAAGGCTACCTGAATTGGGTTTCAGTAGTGCTGATAAAAACTTTTGTCTAGTACCTAATTCATTTTATATTTTTATGGGTAATATTGGTTGCTGATACCGATAAAATGTCCTTGGAGTAAATACTTATTTAGTAATTTTATTCATGGTGTCAATTAATTTATTTTATTTATATCTTTGGAGGATAATAAGGGTAGATATATATACAGGTCAATAAAGGTTAATCTTAATAAAACTTGGGTGAGATGGATTTTAGAAGTGCATCTTTAGACCCAAACGCATCTCCCTCGACTTACTTCATTTCAAAACTCCATTAGCTTGTGAACTTTCCTCTGGAATGTATGATATCCCTGCCCGAAGGTAAGAGAAGCGTGGTTGGGGTGGGTTATGTTGTTTTGTAGGATGACGCACATACTAAACAGTATATGGCTGCAGAATATTTGTTGGAGGAAAATCTTGTAAACCCTGTGATGACAAAACACTGAAGTACTGGCGACGATTCTCACACAATTTGTATTAGAATATAATAGTTTATAGTGTGTGTGTGTGTGTGTAGATCGGAGTCCCCTCGGTCATAACTGGATTCTTGCTGGCCATTTCAGTCTCAGCATATGTAACCAGAAACAAAGCACCAAACCATCAAACATTTTGTATTCCTTCAAATACATTCGAGATTTTTTCTCATCTTCAATAAAAGGACAGCGATATAAGACTGAAATAAGTATCACGCGATCGCTCAAACACGCGTTATTCTCAACATAAACTCTAGAACATCGCCTGGATTCTGTTTTTACTTTCACATCAATAAGCAGCAAAATCGTCTCAAAAGCAAACAGCGAAGCATCTTTGAAATTGAAGAAAAAGTTCGTTTCAAAGTTACTTGAAACAGTTCAGTTAGTATAGCTTTTATGAGAATGAGTTAAACGAAAATGTGACTTAAACATTTTATTATGTAAAGAACAATAGGGACAGTTCGTGTATTCTTCTTAAAACACACAAAAAGTACATATGATAACATATTAGGTATATGCAATACAATCCAGATTTGCATGATTACAATTGAAGGTTAATAAACACGAAAATTAAACATGGAAAAATATATCATGAAAAGTAATATGACTATTACATCAAGATAAATAGAGAGGTAAAGGACTACCAAACATATATATGTTCTTTTATGTTTGACAAATGAGTTGTTTGAAATCCAAATTTTTAAGGTTTTAATTTAATTTGAATTGGAACGATATGTTCCCAAAATTTAAATATTGGAAATACATTTTTATATTAAGTTAAAATACTGAGGAAGCTTTTTTTATATACAAGAAACTCAAGTCCATTTGATGGGCGTGGGTCACGTGTTGGGAGTCTTGTACATTGAAATCAGTCAAAGCTTCGGATTCCTGTAGGTTCTTGCCATGTGAAATGTGGACAAAATTTATCTTACAAAATTAAGCATGTATTTATTATCCAGTTTCCTGTAGAAGAATACGCGTGCACTGGAGGTTTTAAAATCCCACGATAGGATGCCTTAATTGCAACATCACACAGAAAGGATCAATTTGCCCAGTTGCCGTCCAGGGGTTATTCAAGCAGTCTATACCGGCCAATTGGTGCAACTTTTCGTCTGAAAACAAAGGAGTGATCAACCCATAATACAATTGTAGTGATATTCTTAGAATATGTATCCAAAGTCAATTACTATTATATTTTCTATTACTATAAACAATTCATATTTTCTATTAATATAAACAATTTATATTTTCTATTACTATAAACAAGTCATATTTTCTATTACTATAAACAATTCATATTTTCTATTACTATAAACAATTCATATTTTCTATTACTATAAACAATTTATATTTTCTATTACTATAAACAATTTATATTTTCTATTACTATAAACAATTTATATTTTCTATTACTATAAACAATTCATATTTTCTATTACTATAAACAATTCATATTTTCTATTACTATAAACAATTTATATTTTCGCAGTCAGTAGTAAAATATCTTAGTGTCTTACGATGGATAAATTCAAAAAGACAAAATTATCCAAACATTTGCTAAAATCATTTTGAAGATTATTTCACAAATTATGCACAGCAATTAATCTAAGATTTAGAAAAAAGTCCTTAATTTGTTTTAATTCAAATACTAACGAGTGTACATAACATCTGCGCCTAATGTTTCACGAGAACTCCGATAGCATAGTTTTAATATGTGTGATTGTTCCAATGTAAATTGAAACCGTATTTGATATGTCAATAACTATAATCGTTGTATTTACAGAACAACCAGAAGAACGGAGGAGTTTTAACATACCTTTGCTTCTTTGTGTTGTGGCGAATTTTTATAGTGAAGCAGATGTAGCAGTTTAACAAAATGGCGCCAGAAGAGAAGTAGAAGCACAGTTAACACATTGAAGAGAATAGCTTGCTAAGAAATGAAGAGGAGGGGATGGGGGAATAATTTATTATTCATTAACCCTCGAGAATATTTGGTCTTACATTAAACGTAAGCCGGAATTATCCATGGGCAATTTATTGAAGTTAAGTGTACATGCCATGTTCCATTTCATGTCATATAAAGTTCTTTTTTTTCTAAAATGTAATGGTATGTTACCGATGGTGGCCATACATCTTTCATAAGAATATAGTATCATTTATGGGATGATAGAGATTCACTAAATGTTTTTTTTTAGATCATGACAGCATTCGTTTAATAGGCCCAAAATGAACAAGTGTAAGCTAAGATGTTGTCACGTTGCTGGTCTTACAAATAGCTGTATATACTTAAAGAAAAAGTTTACAAGACGAAACCAGTTTTCAATACAAAAATGTTTCCACAGTTTTATGTAACACAAATGATTTTCAAGAATCTGTTCAATCGCAAATGCCATTATCCACTCTTTGACTTGCTGGATAGTCACATGCAACACGGAATTGAAATCTTAATCTTCCACTCAATTTTAAAGAATGCAGTGCCGATAAACCATCACACAATTGTTAAATGATGACACTTACAAACAATATGTAATGCAAATGTAAGCCAGTGTGAAAAACGGTATTTTCAGGAACGGCGGCAACGGATAAACGATAATTATCTTTTCGAGTTCTGTTACAAACCATAATTACTATGGTTCAAGTTTTATTCCTAGTGTATAAATTGTTTGTTAGTTTTATGCCTGCTTTAAACCATGAATATTTCATAATATATTTTCTAGGGAGGGGGACGTTATAGTAAAGATATGATGCATTGAGACAAAAATAATATCTAAACCACAGTCTTATGCGTTAAATGCAGCTTTAACAATTCTGGATAAAAAAAAGAAAATAAATGAAAATAAATGTCTCACTCTCGCTTCTAAGCACGAAGATGCTTCGTAGAGGATTTCCACCGCCGCTAAGGAGGCCGCCTAATCCGCTCATCATGCTCCGTCCTTGACCCATCATTCCGCGGCCGGATTGTCTCGCTGTATTCATCATTGACGCCATTGACCCAGCACCGCCTTCTAGATCGGCTTCAGCATCAGGTGGAAGAGTAGTCATCGACATTGCAACGCTAATCACGGCAAGTAAATATAAAAGTGAACGCATTTTGAAAGATTGGGTGCTTCTGTACCTCTCTTTGTTGCTGGGAGGGAGGACAAACTGAGTATGTGCCTCCGAACCAGCATTTATACGTACACAATGGAACTGTTGTCACCAGCTGTTTCTGATTGATATACATGTGTTAATATTCCAGTCTCAACTTTCCGAGAAGCAATTTTTCATGCCTTAGGTACATATGGTCTGGCTATTTATTAGATCTCTCTTAAATGACAGCTATTAATGATACGTGCAGTTTATAACACACTGCAGAATTCCTCTCATCCCAATAAAAGAAATAACTTGTATGAAAAACATTTCGTTTAAAACAATTCTACGTCATGTACAGTTTATGAAAGCTATAGCGGATTATATTAATTCTCTTACCAAAATTTGCCTTTTGAGTTATGCTTTGCACACCCAATAAACGATGACCAAATGGTCATTTAACTGCATCAGAGTAAGAAGGTAAAATCACCATTTATCCAAGCAAGTCATTGCGTTCAGTAGCTGGCCAGTTGCATGATACTTGATTTTATTTTGAAGAAGTTCAATTATGAACTAGCATTTTAAGGTTTTGGAGTATATGTCTATTCGTGTATATATGTCTATTCATGTATATATGTCTATTCATGTACATATGAGTTTAGTTTGTATTTTTGAAAACATTCTTTAACTGTTAATTACTTTGTGTTTACTTGTGCAATAAATTTGCATTATATTATTGAAAGCGGGTCGGGATAGGTGTGTGTCATTGTCCTCGCTCTTTCTCGTAAGAAATGGAATATGTTATTTAGGCGAGAAATGTAGCAAAACTGTTGCGCCGCACCCAGCGCAGCGCCGTGTTTAATATTTGTATTATTATATGAGTGTCATTCGTCACACCCTCACGTGCATTCGACATTATTTATGTTGTCTAATCGTCTGGGGCATTGTAACCTAGTAGTGACATAAAATGGAGTTCAGGATCAGGTCACGGCAGATGGCTTGACTATTTGGGCATGAATAGAAAGGATTACTCGAATATAAGACGACGATTATATTAGTCGTAACTTATATTTGTTTGTTGCAATATTTGTTAAATTGTTATAAAAATATAGAAATTTACATATATCTATATCTATATGTATTGCCACTTTTAAATATAATCTAAATATGCTAGATTGTTTATTGTAAACTCTCCAAATGCTAGTTTTAGCGTGCAAGAATGTTGATGAGTTTCGTGAACACAGGACTTAGGAAACACATTATCGTATATTAATATGTTTGGACGAATTCAGTTTTCAATTGCTTTCACTATTGTTTTTCCTTGAAAATGAACTTTTCTAATCTGTCAGTGGATATATATTTGGTATCCTTTGATTCGTGTTCATTTTTATTGTTTGTTTAGTTTTGTTTCTCTATGTGGAAACGTAAAGTTATCACAATGATGACTATATATATATATATATATATATATATATATATATATATATATATATATATATATATATATATATATATCTTTAACTGGCAATATAAATAAGAGAGCAACAACCATAGGTAGATAATCCTTTCCAGACATACGTATATCTCGAGGACTAGTACATAAAATAAAATCATTAGGTGAATAAGTATTTTGAAAAAAATCATCCCTTAAAATTCAAAAGGTTAACACTGATTAACACGAGATAAAATATGAACGGTAATGATGTTAAACTTCCATAAATTGTGCATATGATGTTTTAAAAATATAAAACTACTAATATATTTATAAGACCCTGAGCATTTAGATTCAGTTTGTCATATAAACCGCATGTCCTTAAAAGGTCAAACATATTGGGTGGTACATATTAAATATCAAGAAAGAAAAGTAGAAACAAAACTGGTACCTAACAGGTATTAGTCTGTATACACAACATATATGTGTATTACTGTCACTGGGTATTACCATGGCAAACACTATGGATCATGCTTGATGTATGCGTGATTCATGTTTTTATTAATATTGTTAAATGGGGGGGATGCCCTTGTTCAGATCGAAAGGAGAGAAACTTGTTTTTGGTTTTGGTTCATTTTATAGGTGACGTGAATTGGCCTGGATTATAACTTCTTTCTTTGCAGTTAAATAAAATTGGGTTTCAGGCCAGTTAAACATCGTTTTTAGGGTGTGCAAAAGACAAAAAAGAACCACATAGTGGTTTGAAAATATAATTCGCTAAAGCTTTCATGAACAGTACAACACGTATGATTGTTTAAAACAATTTTTTAAAAAAAACAACCCAAAAACAAAATATTTCTTTTATTGGAATGAGAGGAATTCTGCAGTGTGTTATAAACTGCACGCATCATTAATAGCTGTCATCTAAGAGCGTTATAATAAATGACCAGACCATATGTAGATAAAACATGAAAAGTTGCTTGTCGGAAAGTTGAGACTGGAATATTAACACATGTATATCAATCAGAAACATAGCTGGTGACAACAGTTCTATTGTGTACGTATAAATGCTGGTTCGGAGGCACATACTCGGTTTGTCCTCCCTCCCAGCAACAAAGTGAGGTACAGAAGCACCCAATCTTTAAAAATGCGTTCACTTTTATATTTACTTGCCCTGATTAGCGTTGCAATGTCGATGACTACTCTTCCACCTGATGCTGTGGCCGATCTAGAAGGCGGTGCTGAGTCAATGGCATCAATGATGAATACAGCGGGACAATCTGGCCGTGGAATGATGGGTCAAGGACGGAGCATGATGAGCGGATTAGGCGGCCTCCTTAGCGGCGGTGGAAATCCTCTACGAAGCATCTTCGTGCTAAGAAGCGAGAGTGAGACATTTATTTTCATTTCATTTCTATTTTTATCCAGAATTGTTAAAGCTGCATTTGACGCATACGACTGTGGTTTAGATATTACTTTTGTCTCAATGCATTATTTCTTTGCAAGAACGTCCCCCACCCCTAGAAAATGTAATACAGGCAAGCTACAACATAAGAGTTTTCATGCCAAATTAGTTGGCCTGATATTTTACCTTATAAATTATGGATGGAAACATTTCATTGTATATTAACTGATTCTCTAGTTTTGGTTTCCCCACATAAAACATTATGTAAATACATAATTAGTTTCTTTTTTTTTAAATACTAATTTTAACTACGTTTCTGTTATTTTCCTTGAAGAAACACGTACATCCAGAAATAGCTTTGTCAGTATCTCTGACCTGCCAACTGGGTCTTTTGTTTCCTGTGCGTTGACACATATAAACAAATTTATGTTTGTATAATAACTTTCATTTTCAGTAATCCCAAATGTCAAACAATATTGTCCTCTTAGGATGGTATAGATCAGCTTTGTTCAAATTGGAATATTCAGTCAATCGTTGTGCCTTAAATGAATGTAACTTGGTATATGCCAATAGTCGCTTCTGAAACCACAATAAGATGTAACTTTAATTTTTTCTTGGAATATCAGTTTTGTTTCAAACAGATCGTATGATATCAACATTTTATTGTCTAAACTATTTACATTATTGTTACATATTAATGCGGCTAGAAAAAGTCTCGTAACTGACGTAATAAGTTACAATACAAACAGGGTTTTATCAGTGATCCGTCAATTGAACATTTTATTGGAACGTAACCTGGGAGGTTTAAGCTTGCGAGATATGGTGTAGCAACAAATAGAAAAAACTCATAGCTATTGAAATAATTTACTTCAGAGTACTTCTACGTGCTTACTTCTGTTTTCGTTTGGGTCATCTCTCCAATGCCATCGAAACTAAATTTTTCTGTTTACTATGACTTAAAAAATGCCCATTGCAATACTGTTCTTCTAAGTATCTTTCAGTAAGTACTTAATTAGGTGAATGGTCAGTTGTATAGAAAGACGGAACAATTTGTTACAAATATTATGAAATATTCACGGTTTACAGTATCTATACAACTTACAACAAACTAGTACCTTACGAATAAAACTTGAGTCACAATAATTATTGTTGTTAAAAAACTCGAAACTATAATTATCGTTTATCCTTTGTCGCCGTTCTTTAAAATTACCACGTTGTGCACATTGACGTACATCTCTGATTGAAAGATTTTTTTGTAAGTGTTATCATGTATCGCATGATAGTTTATCGGCATTGAATTTTTTTAAGATTGAGTGGAAGATCAAGAGTTTAATTCCGTGTTGTATGTGAGTATCCAGCAACGCAAAGAGTGGATAATGTCATTTTAACATATTCTTTAAAATCATTTGTGTTACCGAAACCTGTGGAAACATTTTAGTCTTGAAAACTGTTTTCGTCTTGTAAATTGTTTCAAAGTGTATATAGCCATTTATAAGACCAGCAACGTGACAACATCTTAGCTTACACTTGTTCATTTTGGGCCTGTTAAACGAATGCTGTGATGATCTAAGAAACCATTTAGTGAATCTCTATCACCCCATAAATGATACTATATTCTTATGAAAGATGTATGGCAAACATCGGTAACAAACCACTACATTTTAGAAAAGAAAGAACTTTATATGACATGAAATTGATCATGACATGTACATTTTGCTTTCATAAATTGCACATGGCTACTTCCAGCCTAAGTTGAATGCAAAACCAAATAAATTCGAGAGCTAATAAATAATAGATTGTCCCCAACCCTTCCCCTTAATTTCTTAGCACGCTATTCTTTTCAATATGTTCACTGTGCCTCTACTTCTTTTCTTACGCCATTTTGTTAAGTTAATTTATCTGCTTGACTACAAAAAATCGCCACCACACGAGAACGCACATGTATGTAACAAATCCTCCGTTATTATGGTTGCTGTGTAAATACACTGATGAGAGTTATTGATATATCAAATACGGTTTAAATTTACATTGAAAAACTCACACATATTAACACTATGCTATCAGCGTTCTCGTGGATAATTATGTGCAGATGCTATGTACACTGGTTGCTTGCGAAATTAAGAAGTTGAGGATTTGTTTGAAATCTCAATACATTTCTATGCATGATGTGTGAAATAAACATCAAAATGATTTTAGCAAATGTTTGGACAATTTTGCCTTTTATTAATTTATCCATCGTAAGACACGTACGATATTTTACTTCTGACTGCGAAAATATAAATTGTTTATAGTAATAGAAAATATAAATTGTTTTTAGTAATAGAACATATAATAGTAATTGACTTTGCATATATATTCCTAGAATATCACTACAACTGTATTATGGGTTGATCACTCCTTTGTTTTCAGACGAAAAGTTGCACCAAATGGCCGGTATAGACTGCTTGAATAACCCCTGGACGGCAACTGGGCAAATTGATCCTTTCTGTGTGATGTTGCAATTAAGGCATCCTATCGTGGGATTTTAAAACCTCCAATGCAAGCGTATTCTTCTACAGGAAACTGGATAATAAATGTATGCTTTATTTTTGTAAGATAAATTTTGTCCACCTTTCACATGGCAAGAACCTACAGGAATCCGAAGCTTCGACTGATTTCAATCTACAAGACTCCTACCACGTGACCCACGCCGATCGAATGGATGTGCGTTTCTTGTGAAAAGGACCTCAGGAAAGAGATAGCAATTTCTACAAAGAGTTTCAGCACATTAACGATGTTATACTGACCATTGATATAAGTTTGCGCGATCAAAACTGATTCTATTTTCTTCTATCGCGAACGATTTCGTGGCTTTCAACATTCTAGGAAAGCTACTGAAAAAATGTTGATCATAGTCATTTTTCGTCACTTGTATTAAAAACCATATTCATTTTGATCCTTAGGACTTGTTATCCTGCTAGACGTCGGCAAATCTCTATTATCATTATGAAATAGAACTGATTATGGGCGTTACAACTTATTCCACAATATTGTCTATGATATCGAAACCATGAACGTTTCTAGCTTGGTATGGCATTTTATGCATAAAGAACCAGAGCATTGTAACGTAATATCAAAAAGTGTTTCCAATATTTAAATGTTAGGGAAATATTCTTCAAATTAAAGTGAAATCATAACCTGAAAATCTGGATTTCAAGAAACGCATTTGTCCAACTCGAAAGGACATATATATGTTGAATAGTCATTTATCTCCAGTGTTTATCTTTATGTGAAATATTACTGATCATGATGATTTTTCTTTTATTAGTTTTCGAATTTATTACCGTTCTATTGCAATCGTGGAAATCTTGATTGTATTGCATATTATCATATGTACTTTTGTGCGTTTCAAGAAGAAAGCACGAACTGATCCTATTGTCCTTTAGTTAATAAAATGTTTAAGTCACATTTTTGTTTTAACTAATTCTCATAAAACCTACACTAACTCGAATGTTTGAAGTATCTTTCAAACGAACTTTCATTTCGATCTAAACGATGCTTCGTTGTTTCTTTACGAGATTTGCTGCTAACTGATGAATTGGTGAGCCAAGAAACGGAGCTTCGTCTGTCTTTGTATATTTGATCATATTATTAACATTGTTGCCTCTCCTTTTGGGAAACATCGTTTTGAATTAAGCATATCAGCGTCCTCTTTGTCAAATTTGAAAGTTTAAAAAAAACATAATCCAGGCAATGTTCTAGAGTTTATGTTGAGAATATCGCGTTTTTGGGTAAGTATGATTTTCAACGCTCTCGCGTGATACTTACTTCATTATGAGCATCGCTGTCATTTTCTTAAAGTTGAGAAATAACCTCAGATGTAGTTCAAGGATTGTAGCAAGATTGATGGGGTTGTGATTCGCTCCTGGCTACATATGCTGAGACCAAAATGGCCGACAACATTCCAATTATGACTTTGTATCTTTCTTCCGCCAAATAATATCATGTGATCAGAGTGGTTCCGAATATAGGTCACAATGACACCAAGAACGGTAAAAGGCTGAGGGAATTCCGATCAACACACACACACACACATACACACACACACACACACACACACACACACACAAGCATACCAGGTTTCTTTGGAAACATATCTGATACTGGAAGCGAATAGTCGCTTTTGTAGAAAGATGACATTTTCTAGGGAAGCAACCGATGTGAACACTACTCTCAAATCGATACGATAGCCATTTTGAACTAGTTGTATAATCATAATACTTAATCAAATTTAACGTTCACATACCTGATTAAAATAATAAATGGTTTTATGCAAAGAGTAGTGCTACTCTTATTAGTTTGTTGTAATAGAGAAATATATGGAAACAGTGAAGCATTCAAAGTATCTCTAAATTGAACGCATCCATCTACATGTTTATTGGAATGTTCAAAAAATCGTAACAATAATAGACTTGTGATTGTATCGATTTGTATTTGACTGTCATATACATTGCAAGCTAGTGAGTTGTCAGCATCCATTATCAATTTCTTTCTGTTAATTAATTGTTAACTTGAGTTTTCAGTATCCAGTATAGATTTGTGGGATGTCAACATCAATTATAGATTTATATTTGACTGTTATATACATTATTAACTTGTGAGCTGTCAGCATCCATTATGGATTTGCTGTTGATTGGGATATAAATTGTAAAACTTCAGGACAAATGTTATCAACGTCTTTAAAATGCGCCATGTAAATCGAAGATGACATGAATTAGATGAAGTAATTCAGCATTTTCTAAGTTTCCATACTCCACTCTTAATATCCAGATAATTTAATCATGTCTATATTCAGATAATGTTCACAAATACTGCATCATTACGCGTCTCATTTACTTCAGCAATCTTTTACACAAATTTGTTTTAATGTTAGTAAAAAAACACGAGTTTTTTTCATAGCTAATTGCAAAAAATTTCCAAAAAATTATATAAGTCGTACGTAGAAGGAAGAACTAATTAAATTTGATTAACGAATTGTTACTGTAATTGCTACAGGTTAGCAATCGGAAGGAAACACAAAAAAGCGTATTCAAGTATGTATTGTATCGTCTCTGTGATCCTTTTTCTGACAATATTGTCATAATATTTTTTCGCGCAATGTAATCACAGCTACTAAATTGGTTTCTTTGTAGTTTTGAACTTCACTGGTTAATTTTACGTGATTTGTACCTCATCCGTATTAATGTTTGACACCATCTAAACTTCGTAACCAACTTCGCGTCTACTTGGCATTATACAGGGAAGACATTGCGTTTGGCAAACTATTACATTCGGTCTCTCGGTCTGATATAGTTTCAGATCTAAATGAATGCCGGTAAAATCACATCTGTTGCAATCTCTTTTCGTTATGCAAATGCAGAGTAAGCGGGGTTGCACTTGATAATAATCAATCGATGTGTCCTTTTAGTTCAACTCTGCCTTAAAATCAATTTATCAGAGAGTAATGATCGTTAAATCTCTCGATATACCGGTAAAGTAATCTGCTTAAGACGTGAAGTCGATCTTAGGCGTAGGTTGTTGTTGTTGTTGGGTTTAACGCCATTTTCAGCACACGATAGGCTATACATGGCGGCCAGTATTTTTGGTGGAGGAAGAACCCGGGAAAATACCGGGGAAAAACTAACTACCCACAATAAGCTACTGGAAGCTTGCTTACATAACCTCATTAGCCGAATCTCAGACTCGAAACCACGCAGACAGAGGTGAGATGGCAGTGATACGTGGCGGAGAGCGCTTTAGACCACTCGGTCACTAGTGGCCTCAGAAGCATAGGTACCTGTTCTTGGCGAATTCTCTCTCCTTTACTATATTACATGGATCCCATTTCCTTGATATAAACACCAAGGTATAATTATAGCTTGATATTTACAATCATGGGATTTCATTAATGGAGTGAAATATCTAAAATAGTATTTATGTTATCGGTAATAAATGACCTTCTGTATAAAGCGATGATGTAGTACTACACACTGTAAGAATAATGCGACTAGCAACGTTAGCTTCCTTTCCGTTAGAATCATCTAGCTAGGGATCTTAGGTTATTCTCTAAGACTCATGTGAACAGCAACAGTAGGTCTTTATCTGAACGGACCATCTAACTTACGATGTTAGGTTACTCTCTGTAATGAGTATATGGCTAGGAATGTTCGGTTATCATCTTATTATCATGTGATTAGCAACGTTAGGTTTCTCGCTGTAAGGATAATCTAACCAGAGATGTTAGGCTACTGGCAAGATCTCTCACATACACACATTGGACGAATCTGAGACTAGAACATAGGCTGACAGACATAAAATGGCAGTGATCCGTAAACGGATAGCGCTTTTGACCACTCGGCCACTCGAGGCCCCTAGGCTACTCTGTAAGGTACAGGGCGATTTTGTATTGGTTTCCCTGAATGGATTGCAATTTACAACATATTCTTATGATTATCGTCAACAAATTACTTTGTAATGACCATGCTATATTATATTAATCTATGTAATAATACTACAACTAGCAACGAGATATTTTACTCCGTAAGGAGCATCCAGCTAGACTGTTATATTTCTCTCTGTAAGGAGCATCTAGCTAGAAACGTGAGACTAATTCTCACTGTAAGGATCATATCGCTAAGGATGTTAAACAATTCATTAACGATTATCCATTTAGGGATGTTAGACTATTTCTCTCTGTAATGATCTTGCAGCTAAGAATGTTAGACTATTTCTCTCTGTAAGGATAATCCAGCTAGAAATATTAGATTATTTCGTTCTGTAAGGAGCATCTAGCTAGGGATGTTAGACTATTTCGCCCTGTAATGATAATCCAGCTAGGGATGTAGACTAGTTCTCTCTTTAGTGATCATCGAGTTAGGGATGTTAGACTAATTCCCTCTGCAAGGATCATCTAGCTAGTGATGTTACGTTACTCCCTTAGCATAGAGTGATTAGCAACGTTAGATTTTTCTATCTAAGGATTATCAAGCTAGGTAAGGTAAGTGTCTCTCGGTATGGATTATCAGGCTCGGGATGTTTAGTTACTCTCCAAGAATCATGTGATCAGCAACGTTAAGTTACGTTGTGTAAGGATCATCTATCTAGAAATGAAGCTCTTTTGAGAAATGGAATGCATATGTACGATCTTTCTGTCACATTAAAATCAAATTTTTTTCGCCTTAGACAAGTGCAAACATGTTTCTAACATCTTAATCACATTCATGTATATAGTCCTTTACCAATTTACCAAATCGTCTCTCCAATTTTACGTCTCTTGTACGTTTATTAAACGAGGCAAGATTTTCGCTGTAACTTGCTCTGACTAAAGCTGCCATGTAGAACATTTATAAAACATAGCAAATGACCTGAGAACATATCCAAAGCTGTTATCCAGATATAGGTATATTTTACTGCCAAAATGAATTAACACAAGCATATCGAAGATTGGAAATTTTCACGCTTCCACAATTACCGATTTCTGTTAAGTTTCAATTTATGACAAATGTTTCAGCAGTACAAGCACCGTTCATACAGCCTTTTAACCTTGGAATTCGGGATGCTGAGAACCAACCCCACCTCGCCTTGACCAATTTTAGTGATCATTACAGAACTGAAACCTCATATATCCTGACGCATTAGGAAAAACCCATATTTTCTTATAATAGTTTAAATTGTCCATTAAAATAAATGATATTTCTCCAGATAATGCATTTGTTAACATAAAATGAAGGTTATTCTAAAAGTAGTAGCTGTAGTGCAACCTAGCGATATCTTTACGACCTTTATTATAAGAGTGACATAAAGGACATTTTAATCTTATTTGTTCTTGATTATATGAACAGTAAAATATGTTCAGTTCTCTATATGTGTCCAACAAGTCATGCAGAATAATAAATGCCTATATGAATACGTCTTTACAATGCCTGTTATGTCAAGCGGAGGTCACACATTAAGCGACTCGAAATAATTAACATAAATACCTCCCGATTATAAAGAGCACCAAAACCCCATTGAGCTACGCTTCAAACCTCACATTCTGGCACAGGTCATCACCACTGGATCTCACTAGGACATATCCATACTTATAACCGACCATTCAAATGCGGATCCTTATACTTATGTTTGCTTTTTCAAGTGTTGCTTATGCATTGAGCACAACACCCTACACACCCACAGGTATATTTATCCGAAATAGTGCATTCTCTCTCTCTCTCTCTCTCTCTCTCTCTCTCTCTCTCTCTCTCTCTCTCTCTCTATATATATATATATATATATATATATATATATATATATATATATAAGAGATTTGCAATTATTTTATGTCCTTTCTTTTTGAGAGTCGAATCACCTATTGTATGCCTTCGCTTAAATATAAAACTGAAAACGATAAATTTGTTGTCAAATTTAAAGATTTATTGCTGAGTCTAATAAATTGCTAGACGTATTTTGCGAACCCTCAGCTTGCAATTGGGACAAACTTAAATGTAATGCGTACATACAGTTACGTAATATTGCAGGATATTTACTGATAGAGTATGTTGTAACTGCAGGGCCAATAGATAATGCGGGGATGCCAGGAAGAACAGTAGGCTTACACCCTGCAATTGGGTTCAACAGCTTGGCTACAAGGAATCAAATGACCGGAGAAAGATCTTCCGGTGCGACAGCCAGCAATGTCGACCCGAATCCCATGGCTCAAATGTTATCCTCTCTGTTTAGTCTCGGTGGGTCCAGTACTGGTGGAGGTTCTGGCGGCAGCGGCAGTGTTGGTGGATTAGGCAGTTTGTTTGGTGGCGGCCATGCCGACATGGATCCCATGTCCCAGATGTTTCCCTCCATGTTTAGTATAGGTGGTCCCGGTACTGGTGGCAGCAGCAATTTAGGTGGATTTGGCAGCCTGTTTGGTGGCGGGGGAAGTTCTCTGCAAAATATGGCTTTACTGGGAACTGGAAGTAAGTATTCTTGCCTACAGGTGGTATTCTCTTTGTAATAATTATTTATTTTGAGGCCTTCGAAAGAGTTCGTTTGACCTTTTTAGGCTGGAAATGTCCTGTTTGAAGACGGAACTTCCCTAATAGAGCACCGTGAACGGTATATAAAGGTTTTAATAATAATAATAATAATAATAATAATAATAATAATAATAATAATAATCCCTATTGAAAAGGATCACATACATATTAATCTAAAAATGCAAATGAGAACCTGATATTTGTTTGTTATGATGCACAGTTTCAAAATCAGGAACAAACACCAATACATTCAGAAATTCAACATTAATTAACACTTACCGGTAATTATACAAAATCTCAGACATCAAGTGTATTGATCATTCTCATTAAAGAGAATAACAAACGTTTCTGTCTGTGTATACCAAGCAATATAATTGACCGACCTTCGGAAGTTTCTTTCATAATTTTCACAAAAGACATACATCATTTTCAACATTGCCTGCGAACTCGAATACTGCAATGGCGAGTGTACAATCACTCGTGTTTTACAGCCATATTAACAGTTTATTTTTCTGAGTGTACTTTAGCACATTTCTGGCAACCAATGAAACAGCATTTTGAAAATCTCGAGATTAAGCATGAGGGATGAACAAACTTAAGAAAGCTCATGGCATGGTGTTTAATTACATGATCAAAGTTTCTTTAAAAGTTTTGATGCTTTCATATGCTGTTATTAAAACGCATTTAAGATGTTACAGTGAAAAATGAATTTTACTTGTTTGTACCTCTCTTTAAATAACTGTAACACGATACTAGGGCAATAATATTCCATTATGCTCAGAAAGTGTATTTCTGATATGTACAGGTTTTATGAATGTAATCAGGCCTGGATTTTAAACATTAGCCGCGCGTGTATAAAATAAGAAAAAAATGAACACTATTTTAATCTTTAAATCCCAAATCAGAAATTAATTTCAAATATAATTTGCAAAGACGCACTCTGCGGTTGAATAAAGCTTAAAGACGTCGAACGTTTACTAAGAAGCAAACGTAGGAAAAGAATATTACATACAACTTCGCTTTCATTTTCTTTTTATCAGTTATCTAACGAGAAAGAGATTTTCATAGCTCAATTTAAAATTGGATAACTAATGCTAGATTCTAAAAGCACACCCTTTTAATACTAGAAATTGGTTCTTTTTATCAATCTTTCTCTGTTTCAACTAAAAAGCGTTATTTCTTGCATCGATTGTGGTAATCATCTTTTCATAAATGGAATTACTGCTATGAAACACAATGCGCACTATTACTAAGGAAGGAGTGGAAGAAAAGAACGTGATCTTGCCCTCAGCGTATTATGTTTCAGTTACATATGACACTGTAACAAATCCTTTTTATGTTTCAATAAATGTGTTGCATTTTATGATGATATTTTTCAGCCGATCAGCTCCTCAATTTAGCTGGCATGGATTGTATGATGAACTCAGCAGCCCCTTCAACAGCAATGGATCCTGCCTGTATGATGCTAATGATGCAACAGATGACCACGGGTATATGAAACAAGACATAATCCTTCCCTGTCACACTGTTATTTATACACAATTTGTATAATCATCAATATCATCAAACTTTATTTTTCAAACATGTGTTGATCATTGTGACCTCCAAGAGAAAACAAGTCCGACACAGCTGAGAGCGGAACTAATTCAACGTCGTGTTGAAGTATTGGAGAAAGTATATAGCCTCATGATTAACACAGCGTTGTTGTGTTGTGAACTTTGGACACAGCGTGTTTAACATGCATTTTATTTACAAAGTTAATAGTCCTTTACCTTTTGATTCGTCACATTCCAATTTTATTTTTGACATTTTAATAATTTCCAGGGACATGTTTATTTATTAGCAAGATGAGCAAGAGGACACTATGCAACTGATAGTAGAGATTCGTCGGAATCAGCTGTCATTTTCATGTGAAATGATGATCATAAATACTGAGGGTGTATTGTACGGCTAATCTGGATGAAAGATTTAGTTCTTTTCCGTGGATATAATTATTTCAAGTCATGTGATTTATTGTCTTCATATATTGTACCTATTGATCTTAGGTCATGCAAATTTACATATACTCTTGACTTTAATCTTATTTTCTGGTACCAATCTCATGCCAATACATATAGGCTGTGTAGATACAATTTTGACTAGCATCGTACCCAGGGAATGAAAATTCACAAATATAATCACTTGAATTAACTATGATTTGTTATGCATGTATTTGTTTTGAAGCTTATTGCGTTCGACATTTGATCTGCGTCGGTTTAATATAATACCCATACATGAACGGCATTGTATTAGGTGCGACGAGAGATGGTTTACAAAGTAATATTACTTTATAGCTCTTTTGTTAAATACGATTTCGAAATTAAAGTATTTACTAATGTCGTACTGGTTAATTGGTTCAATAAGGATATGATTATTGCTCCTATGTACTGAGATTGTATTAATTACGTTTTTTTTTTCATCGGCTGTAGAATCATTAATAATATGTACGTTTTAGATTTTCGTAATTCAAAATCAAATTAGCAATCTATACACCAGAGTTTAAATATCAAGGCTCATGCATAATGTGTACATGGACCTACTCCCGATGTACAAGATCTTCTGAAATCTATTTATACATTCCTATTAAATGGAATTCAATGGTATGCACATATTGTTTGACAGGAATGAAAATTTTGAGTAGAAAAGAAAGTTTTGTTAACTTATTTCAGAAATGAAAGCTTATTATTCCAACTTTATTGGGGTTTACATACACAAAGAATTTGCCTGCAAGCTTTTATCTGTTGCCAGTGTTCCCAAGCGTCAAGTGTTTAGTAAACTAATTCGATGTTTGACGCAACTAAATTGATCGTAGCTAAAGGACACACATTAACAGAAACGTCATGGCGGTAATTTATATAGAGATTGTGATCAATTACCCTTTCCCCAAAGGATAAAGCAAACTTTCATGGAGTTTATTCGATATGCAGAAAAGTCAATTTTTAAAAACATTAATCCTATTGGATTTGAAATCGGTTAGTAAATACAGTTACACTGGTAAACGGTGTATGAAATGCTTGATGTAAAATATGTTCGAGAAAAAAACGAACAAGTTATTATATGTATATAAAGTGCCAGATGCGTTACTTATTGGACATTTCAATCAATCTAAAACAGCTTTTAATGTCAAGGATAATTAAATACGTATGCTTTATGCAAAATGCTTAAATAGTACTTTGTTGTCTAAGCTTTATAAAGATGTACATTTGATGGCCATGTAGTTTTCCTCTGCTATATGTTGTGTTCTGATATGTTTGCTTTCCGCCTTAGCTCCTTGCTAATTAAAAAGGTATGAAAAAACGTTTAGTATGTTATTATCTTTATATTGTTTTTCCTGAACTCTGCGCACCGTCTTTACCGAAAATTCTTGTATTAATACAAAAATCCAGCCATACTAAACGTCATCTGAAACATATCAAAATAAATCGATTCACTTATTGCAGTTTTTTTCTTCTTTATCTTTACATTCATTGCTGGTAATTATGTCAAGAATAAAACCAATATTAAAAGGGGAGACTTTTGCTCTCAGAGAGGAAATGCATGCTCTTTTTATAGAAAAGAAACATGCTAAAGTTGTAACACCTGCATTCCAACAAGAATGGAGAAAACATAATTTTCCAATTTTTAAACAAGTTGAAGTAAATTTCAAATATTTAAAAAAAGTTTTGTTTAGAATCACAACTTTTATTTTGTTAATTTGGTCTCATTTACAAAATACTTGAAAATGACTTTGTTTGAAAAAACAAGCAAACATTATTACTTCAGACATTAAGAAACAAAAAAGCAGAAAGATTAGTACTGACAACTATAAACCAGAACAATATCGATGAAAGTGCTACAATAATAATTTTTTTTTTACAAGACCAATACTGAGTATTTTAGACAAGTATCTAGAATATCGAGGATGAAAATGCCACAATACTAAGTATTTTAGACCAGGTAAAAACGAATGAATATATTGGAACCAATATTATAGACTAGTTCAAATGGGATGAAGATGCCAGAATAGTGAATCTCTTACACCAGGCCAAATGGATGTAAATAGCATTTTAATGAGTATTGTTAGATCAGGCTAAATGGATGTAAATAGCATTTTAATGAGTATTGTTAGATCAGGCCAAATTGATGTAAATAGCATTTTAATGAGTATTGTTAGATCAGGCCATATGGATGTAAATAGCATTTTAATGAGTATTGTTAGATCAGGCCATATGGATGTAAATAGCAATTTTAATGAGTATTGTTAGATCAGGCCAAATGGATGTAAATATTATTTTAATGAGTATTGTTAGATCAGGCCAAATGTATGTAAATATTATTTTAATGAGTATTGTTAGATCAGGCCAAATGGATGTAAATATTATTTTAATGAGTATTGTTAGATCAGGCCAAATGGATGTAAATAAAATTTTAATGAGTATTAATGAGAAAACACTAAAACTGTACGAAACTGATGACCTTTGTGATGCACGCACGTGCACGACGCGTGTGCCAAAGATAGTATAGTTTATTGGGAACTACTTTATTAACAAAGCATGTACACTCGTGTAGTAGACGCTTTAGGGTGTGGTTGATTAAATTGGTGAATGAGCTAAAGCAACTGTTTAGTCCAATTAAAAGTATAGACGATAAAGTTAACCAAGTGTACTGGTTCATAGTCTGAAACGAAATCTTCAAACAAGCATACTATGATCATGATATTTACAATGTCAACAATAGACGTGAGAGACAGTAATTGAAAATACCTTTGTGATCATTGAAACTGTTTATTAGGAAATTATTCGTATCTTTTCGCAAACTGAATGGTTAAAACAATGACGAGTACTCTCCAGGTTCATACATCTATAGCATTGTATAGAGAGGCCATTGGCAACATCATATATATCAGATAAGTACTGTTTTACAAGAATGTAAAAATACTTGATTCAAGAGCTTCAGAGCCAATAAGCCATTACGATTGTTGTCGTTGTAAGGTTTAACGCCAATTTTCAGCACGCAAAAGGCTATACATGGTATCCAGTATTAATGGTGTAGGTAGAATCTGATAAACCCCCCGGAAAGAACCATCGATCAACGATAAGCTACTGGCAAGCTTTCTTACATACCCACATTGATCGAATCTGAGACTAGAACCCACGCAGCGAGAGGTGAGATAGCAGTGATCCGTAACGGAGAGCGCTTTGCTATACTATTAGGCTAGCGATAGAAGACAAAACGTATGATACAGGTCATAACTGGGTTCCCTCCAACAGTGACAGTGCATACGTATGATTTACGTAGCTGGTAATTAGAATTGTAAAGGTATATATAAATTGTTTGCATCTTGATTTTCTTCAAATTGCAAGTTCTTAGTTCTTCGATTCCGACCGACATGTCCTGCACCATCTGCTATACATAGACGTTGTACTGGAATTTCGAGTAGCCTACATTTCCAATTGAAATCCATTCTTACTCATAAAATCCATTGGCTCATACTCGCACTCATTCACAATATGACTCTAAATTTCAATTTTAAATAGACCGAAGCGATAATTCCTTTTGAAACTGATGTTGAGCGCGCGACTATGTAAAATGTCGCTAGGCGGTGATATGTACGCATGACTAATGTAATTGTGTATTGATGCATTTATGGGTGTGAATTTATTTTAGAATTAAGCATAACTTCAATTAAGTTGTTTGTTGTAATGTCTTTTATTAATAAACCTCAGGTAGTTAAACAATATGAACATATAATAAAAAGATTACTTCATTTGTATGGGAAAACTCGTTTGTGTCTGAAAATTTAGTTTTATATTTAAATACTACAGTCCGCAAGGTCTTTGTAGTATTTCTCAGAAGAAAAAAAACCTCGTCTTTATCTTCCTATACAAATACAGTAACCTTTAAATATCGAATTATAGACGAGGCCGAGTAGAATCCGAATAGTTTAGACAAGGTCAACACGGATAGAAACAATACCACCTAACGGAGTATTATAGACAAAGGACAACAGATTAAAAAAAGCATCTAACGGAGTATTTGAGACAAGGACAACATATCTAAAAAGCACCAAATAGAGTATTTCAGACAAAGTCAATATGGATATAAAATACCAACTATTAGAGTATTTGAGATAAGGTCAACTTGGATAGAAAAAATACCACGTAACGGAGTATTTGAGACAACCTCAAAACAGACATAAAAATACCACGTAACGGAGTATTTGAGACAACCTCAAAACAGACATAAAAATACCACGTAACGGAGTATTTGAGACAACCTCAAAACAGACATAAAAATACCACGTAACGGAGTATTTGAGACAACCTCAAAACAGACATAAAAATACCACCTAATGGAGTATTTGAGACAACCTCAAAACAGACAAAAATACCACCTAATGGAGTATTTGAGACAAAGTCAGTATATATAAAAATTGATAGCTAACGTAGTATCTGAGATCAGGACAACATGGGTAAAAGTACCAGCTAACGCAGTATTTTAGATCAAGGAAACATAGATAAAAAGCTAGTATACTGTTGATGTTGTAAAAGGCGAACATAGACGAAAACACTAGATATGTAGACATTAGTGACCAAACTTAAAGGGATTGATTGAAAGCCTGTATTTTAACAGCGCACCAGCACTGTTAGGCTAATTAGTGCCAACATCATCATCATCATCATCATCATCATCATCATCATCATCATCAGTCTCTTGACCTAGTTTGATCGTTGAGGCACTGTGCTGCTGAACATCTGATCAGTTCCCTCCACTTGTCTCGATCATGTGCCAGTGCCCGTATCTCCGCAAAACATTTACTGGTCCATTCTGTGATGTTGTCAGTCCACTTTTTTCTCTATCTACCTCTCCTTCTGCCACCTTGGTCACTGCCCTGCAGTACTGCTGTGTATAGACTGTTGGCTAAGTGACATGGCCATACCATTTCAGCTTTCTCTTTTTGACAGTAATGCCATACAGTAGGTTATATGTATAATCGTTTAGAAATGATAAAAAGATTCCTTATTGACCAGCGATATCAAAACCAAAAAGGTGCAAATAAAATGGTACGACAAAAAATAAAGCTTACCGATTAACGGGTGATGTAAATGGTATATGTTAATAAAGACAGGTGAAAAGTGTTTAAAATAAGGGACGGTATATACATACATAAATATACTCTAAGTGATGGTTTTAAAGTTATAGCTTAGAATAAATCTTTACTTTCTTCAGGAATTCTATAACACTAGTGATGTTTATTGTATCCAAAAGTTCCTTCATATCATGCACATTGTAATACGTATCACCCTTAGGTTGCAAGTCAAGACACTCTGTCTTTAAGTGCTTTACAGTGAATGGTTCATTGTAAAAACGCACTCTGGTGGTTCTTCGCCTTTTAGTATGTAGGAGTGGGTTATATACGTATGACCATTTCTAATTCTTGCAATGACTACCTCGATGGTTCTGTAGGAATTGATCCATTCTCTTAGGGTTGGCTTGATGGCGAAACGTTTGTTATTCACTGCATCATTCCACGATGCCTGCCACATCTGGCGTAAAGAATCTTTGATACTAGGTTTATAAACAGTATCATGTATTTTAAAATCAGACGTTTCTTGGGATAGAGCCATTTTAGCAGGGCTGTCTGCTCGTTCATTACCTTTACTACCAATATGGTTAGGTATCCAACCGTATACTATATTTTGGGACCTACACAGCTCAGTGTTTTACACGAGAATATTGGTTACTAATGGATTATCCAGTTTTCTATTGTATAGTTACAGAAGTACTGATAGTGAGTCAGATATGATAATGCTGTTTAAAATACGTTTTTTTCTCCTTCAAATATTGCAGAGCAAAGTCTATTACTCTGATTTTGGCCGAACAAAATGATGCACCATTTGGTAAGGAAATCTTTGTTATGTGTTTTCCACTAATGGAGGCTGCTGAAGCTTTTTCCGAATCCTTTGATGATACGTCAGTATAAATTCTTGTGAAGTTTCTAAATTTGGTGAGGAGTTCATGATAAGAGTTCTGGAAGATGGAAGGGTTTGTCTCATTTTAATTTTCCATCGTGTTCTTTCGGTTGTTTAAAGAGCCAGGGAGGTGTTTCTGAAACAAACGTTTTCTGAATTTTAGAAAGATCAATTTTGTTACTGTCAAGGCTGGATGATATTCTGATGCCAATGGTTGGTATGACATTTGGTATATTTCGGGCAAGGTTTTATAGTTTTGTTGAAGAACAGCTGACAATGCAGGGTTCAGAGAGATTGATCTTAATTTGAGAGCATACTGTGCAGAAAAATATATCCATGATGTGATAAAGGTGGTTTGTTTGCTTCCGTGGATATATATTAAATGCTCCCAGCGCGAATCTTATTTCCTGATGATGAATTGGGTCAAGCATTTTGAAAAATTACTTCCTAGATGAACCATAAACAAAGCAATCAAAGTCTAGTTTACAGCGGATAAACCTTTCTATATAAATTGAGGATGATGTTTCCACACATCACGAACTGGAAAGATAAATGCTTGGAATCTCTAGATCTACTTTAAGTAGATCTAGAGATTCCAAGCATTTATCTTTCCAGTTCGTGATGTGTGTAATAAAAGTCAGTTTTTTGTTGAAGATAATGCCTACAAACACTGTTTCCTGAACAACAATAATCATCAATATATAGCTAGTAATCCACACCGTGAGCCAAACATGGTAAATCTATTGACATTGATATTAAAAAGCGTCACATATAAAATACTGCACTAGGTGGTGCATATCTGAAAGAGTAGAGCCCACCATTACTTTGAATTCTCTATCTGAGAGAAAGATGAATATGAAAGAGAGAAGACTGAATTTTAGATCCAGATGTTTTTCTGTGATCGTTAATGGGGGTGTTAGTGCTTGATGTTGAATCGATTGCATCCGTCTGTATTTGAGCGTCCTTCGTTGTTTTGGGATAGTTTTTCATTGGAGATTAATGCGCCAGGAAGTGACGTTTTTGCCTGTACAAGTTTTCTGCCCTCTGGATAGGGAATGTTATATGTGTAATTTAACTTCTGCATTTCCTTTTCCAGTTTCCAAGTATCACAGTCCTTGGAATCGGCATGATGCTCCTTACCGCAGTTGACACAATGCGGAATCGCTCTACGCTTCCGGATGAGAACGGTCTCCGTATCTTCCAGATATTTGGACGTTTGAGCAACGGTCTTTGTGATAGCCATAGTTCTGTCACTTATAGCATCGAAGGAGGTTTGAAATGTAGATCTCGACATTCACTTGCAAAAAGACAACTTTGATCACTCTAGATACTGTTGGTTTGTTGAAGTTTAGTACAGTGGTGTTGATATCATGCATATATTACGTTTAATTCGTATTCTATAGACTGCAGTAACTTCAATGTTTCATCCCTTCAGTGATACGTGTCGATGACTCCAGCCAAGTAACAAGAGCGTATCACGCATTTGGATGTATTGAGTGTCGTGTGAGGTAACTGGAATATCGAAAAAAGGTTTCATTTTCTTGATATTGTCTGTTTGACCTCGTCTCTCAAATTCAAAATGAAATCAACCCGATTTCATTTTTTTTTTATAAAAAAAACACTGTTTGATGTACCGATCGATCCCGTATTTATCTTTTCAATTATAAACGGAGACAGTACGGCAAGCAGCTTTGAGGCATCTTTAGATTGTATAACCATGTAACGTGGAAATGATTCCACACCGCATGGTTCGTCTTCAGAGTCAGATAGATGTGTCGTTTGTTGTCTTCAACTTTCCATGTTGTTTTGTTTAAAATTCAGCACCCGTGCTCACCACCTACCCTGAAGCCCATCAAAGGGACACTTTTTCAAGTGCCGGTAATACACACATGCTATACTCGGTCAATTAAATTACCTATGAGTGACCCATGAAGCCACAACCTTTTAGGGTTGGTAAAGTTACCTGATTGACCCGTTAAGCCACCGCCTTCTTCTTGTGAAAGGAAAATCTAAAGGGATAATCGGTGGTATCAAGAGAGATGCAAGGAGAAAGATAAAGGTCAGCAAGTAAATAAATACTTCATAGGGCATGGCGTGACCAACCGATTTGTCGAGTATTGGTCCATCCCGACCACCCGTCTTGGAGAAGTAGAGGCCAAAGCAATGAATTGCATTGGAAAGCCTCTGCGCAGTTATCAGGGTCCTTTCCTTCCTCGACACAGGATGCAACGCTCGGCAAACAAGTTGTCTCTACTTAGTCGCTTCTTAAGACGGGTAGTGAGGCACATCGGTCCAATTCTACAACCCTAGAAAGGATGGAAATACTTGAATACATAGAGTAATTTAGACAAGGTTTACATGGATGATGATTCTGCAGTACTAATGTCCTTTCAAACATAACTAAACTTTACTTTGTTACCGAGGTCTGCTATAAAGAAATTTAAACTGTTCTGAAAACAATAAATGTATAAGAGCACACTGATGATGTTTATTCAGTTATGTATGATATTCTTTGGTATTGTGTCCAATACGTGGGTTGTAAACTAATACAGTTTAAAACTTTCAAGCACGTCGCATCTTGTAATATCCTTGTTTCATGTAATGCCCGTTATATGTTTAAATAAAGTCGTATTATGTATGTGGACGAGTATCAATAAATGCAAGATATTAATCCAGTCATTTTTCTGACGAAAACGAGATGACAATAAGTGTCTGATTTACGTCAATAGTTGCTTGAAATATATTTGGTAAACTTCAACCTAACGCATGATTAAGTAGTGCATCGTTTAGTTAAGATAAGCCATATTGCGAGACAGTAAAGTAAATACCTATATATTATACCTGAACACCCATCGTGCGATTTTGTTATGAATAACATTTGCGAAACAAGAAAAGGTTGGGTGGTTCAGTTTATTTCCGTGATCCTGATGAAACCATGGATGGTAGTTATCATTATATGACGGATTGCTAAGTAGTCAAACAATATAATAAATACCTACAAAATGATTTAAAATGTCATATGATTAAATGTATTAAGAATACAATACCAAGTAAACAAATCTATTCAGACATCAGTTTTATTTGTTTTGCGTAAGGCCAGTGTCAGAATTGTTTTGCACAATCGTAAAACCAGTCAAAATAACACTGATCAAGTCCAAAAGAAAGAAAAAAAAAACACACATAAAGGGAGCGACGCGATTGCTAATGCTGAGTCAGTAATGATTTCAAATCTATAAAATTACTCAGTTCTACAAATATGATGTTAAACAGGTGAGTTAAAATGGATCCCACGTAATGATAAACACAGCTCTGTAAAAATATCATTCTGAAATACCTTCGCAACAGCGAGTGCCCAAAATCAACATAAGAATCGCTAAAATCCCACAAAGGTACCAATGAGATGCACTTAAAAAGAGCATATATGTTCAACGATCTCATTGAGAAACAGTTTCGTTAATGTCATCGCCCACATTTACTGGAAAGTCCGATGACCCAATGCACACACTCACAAATTATCCAAACGTCTAGAAAAATAAAGAAATAATGCGTCAGTATGCGTATGCGTGCTTTCTCTAAATGTGCTTCCTAGCCATCTTTAAGAATAGTAAAGCTGAAATCTACTGAGGCTAAAAGCAGCTTTAGCGGGCCATTGTAAATGGTAACACTACGTACCACAATGGACCTATTGCTTTAATATATCGTAATGGAATAAGTTTTATAACAAATTTGATAATAATTATATTTAATATATATGGGAACATATTACTCACTGGATTGGCAAAATTATTAATAATAAAAAGCCTGTGACATTTTAATGATATCAGACAAGAGGTGAATGTTGGGCATAACACAACCAAAACAAGAACACACACACACACACACACACACACACACACACACACACGACAATATTACAACAAATGACAGATGATGTTCAACTTGAAGGCAAAGGTATATTATTAATGAATCTGGTGTTTTATACTCGATCATGACAAATCACTATGGATGGAAAATATATGACTGGAACAATAAGTGCAATAATATATTCCATAAACACCATTGTAAATACGAATTTGCAACCCACTGTACATGACATACATATTAAAGTGTAGTCCGTTATTTATAATGTTCCTGAATAAATATGTCATCTAACTTCTACTTCTATTAAATAGTGAGGGCATGATATAGAATGCTGACTTTCGGTTTAAAGGTTTTTCGCAGGTTGTAGATTTTCTCATAAATATAAATCTCCCCAGTTTGACCCATACTAATATTTTATAAGGTAACATAATGAACCCTACCTATGTAAATGTAAGAAGCCATGAACCGTCAGCAGCAACTCTCTCCAGAAAATGAAACATACCATTTAATCTTTGTGATAGCTAGTGCTTAGATAAATACATCAAAGTGTCATTAAAATTATTCTTCCCAAATATTGAAGCCATGTACTAGCGCTGTGTCATACCTGCTAAATAAATGTAATAGAAAAAGATAAACTGTAAACTAAACTGAATTACCATGTATCAAAACATGTAGCGATATATGTATTTGTATTTCTTAATTGTAGATGATGGTCTTCCCAGAAAGGCTGGTGCTAGGTGCCATCAAGACTGGACACATGCACCAGGACCACACCTAGGAAATTCTGGGCCCCAGGCAGCTGACAGAGTTCGGGCCCCTTTCGTGTTTCAAATATGTGCGTATATGTGCCTATCTAGCTCGGGCCCCTGACAAGTGCCATTTTTGTCCCCCCCCCCCCCCCCCTAGGTGCGGGCCTGAATGCACACGGAGGCGTGAATGTTTTCTGTATCAGAATACTAATGATGTACCCAGACAGAGGCATGTGACCTATTTAAAATTATAATGCAGAAGAAGACAGGATATACGTTCTTCTCACTTCAATATTGTGAATGTAATATCTTTGTAGAGTCCTAATTATTCCGACTGTTTAAGAGATCGAATATGCTGGCTTTCAATCCTGCCTTGTTTCAAGAACGTTGTCCAGAAAGTGTTACTTTATCACTTTTATTTCCAATGTGTATAATGAAGGTTGTTTAAGTTTTACTATTATAAGATGAAAAGCCACGTCTTTATATATGACCATATAAACGTACATCAAGAAATGAGATATATGTAACGATACAAAACCATGTATGGGTAGTGACCTATAATATCTAACTTTTAAACCGAAAGGATATAGCATTGTCTTCATTAGTCGGTCTGAGCTTCTACCCGTCCGGAAAGAATCTCCAACATCAACACAGAAACCTGATTTGCTGTGATGTTTCCTCTCAATATCATCTCTGGTAGCGAGCACATTATACGCTAAGTCGTTTATGGTTAAAACACCCAATGACCTTGGTTGAAAATATCCAACATCGCGAACATGGTCCATCTTGTATTATTAGATTTCCTTGACACGTCATCCCAAGGGCACGGTCAAATTAGATTATGATTACATTATGCATTTATTTGTTTGAGTAATGTACCTTACTACTATCAGCTATGACGATGCTTGTGCGCAACGTTATGAACACTAAAACATCCACATGTATAAATATATTTTTACCATCTTAGCTGCCTAGCTTCATTGTTGCAAGAACTCAGACAAATTTGATTGCTATGCACATATTTATTGGAGTTGTGCCTCTTGTTTAGTGTACGATGGCTAATGTCAATGCACAACCGCATGTACACTCTTGCAATCGCATTTATGTCTAGACTTATACTAAACTGACCTTGGAACTTGATCTAAAAAAAAGACGAAACAAGTTTAGTGAGAAACGCCTTATACCATTTACCGTAAACCCTATATCTACAGTGGTGAAAATGTTTGGAAGTTTAATTAAACATTGTTTGTTAAAAACACTGACGCAATTATCTCAAGTTACAGTTATTGCAAGAAAATGCGATTGTTATATTAAACTATGAAAATATTATGTTGTGGAGGTTGTCATTCTATAATTTCCGTTGTCATAAACAAAAAGGAATGACTTAAGTTAAAGGGACATAATCGTAGGCATCATTAGTAAGCCTTTCATAAACTTCAGTATGTATGTTTTATGTATGTTTTATGTATGTTGTATGTATGTTTTATGTATGCTGTATGTATGTTTTATGTATATTTTATGTATGTTTTATGTATGTTTTATGTATGTTGTATGTATGTTTTATTTATGTTGTATGTATGTTTTATGTATATTTTATGTATGTTTTATGTATGTTTTATGTATATTTTATGTATGTTTTATGTATGTTTTATGTATGTTTTATGTATGTTTGTGGGAATGGTTAGTGTTTTTTTGTAATAGTTCAAAAGTGACGTGACATCAGAGTTAAACTTGATCGTAGACAATTACAATTTAAGAAAATTTATGTTGGCATGAAAAATTGCATTTATTATGTTAAACGCAATCTATGCCATAATGTATAATTGCTTTTATTTTAATAAACGCAAATACTATTCTAGAATGTATTATTGCATTTAAAAGCCATATACTCAATTAAACAGACAACAAGGCAGATACAGGAACAAATGTAACATCTCTTTTGCAACTGCGCCTGCGCATTCTGCTCTAGAATACAGCCATAAGGACCCTGAGATGTTACCAAGAAGAAAAACGTGGAACATTATATTACAATAAATTTTACCAAATGAACACATCAAACCCTTTAACAGGAATGGAGCTTTTCTGTGTGTTGCTAATGATGCAGCAGATAGTCACGGATATATGAAGCAAGACATAATTAATCCTTGACCCATTGTATGTTATAAACAATTTGTATAATAATAAATCACATCCAACTTTATTTTTCCAACACGTGTTCATCATTGTGAACTCTAAGAGAAAACATGTCTGACGGAAGTAATTCAACTTCATTTTCAAACATGAGAAAAAAATCCAGGCGTTCACCGTTGGGTGCAGCGAATTTTAGACCAATTTGGACCAAAGATTTAGTCCGTTTCAGTGGATATAATAATTCAGATTCATGTGATTTATGTTCTTCAAATATATTGTACCTATTGTTGTTAGGTCAAGTCAATATACAGACACTTTGAAATTTTGTAAGTCTTATTTTATTCAACCTATCTTATGCTAATACATATTGGCTTGGTAGAAAAAAACATTGACTTTCGTCGTGCCAAGGGAAGGAAAATGTACAAATTAGAGCAGTTTACTTTAAGTATACCTGTTTTATCCAAGTAATTGCTTTCCTTGGAAACACATGAGGTTATATTAATTATATTGTATTTTGGTTATATATAAGGTGTAAAGTCATTAATAAGGTGAATCTTTTAAATCTCGCTCAAGTCAATATAAAATCAACAAACTGGAAACCAGAATTTGGTTGTTATGATTAATTGAATATGTGTACATGGACCAAATCTAAATTTCCAGGATCTGATGAACTTTATTTATATGTTCCTATTAGATGGAATTCATTAGTATCCACATTTATTACCGGAAGAAAAATGTTGGGAGCAGTCTACACAATTTGCGTTAACGGATTTTAGGGATAAAATATTCTTATTATTATCACCACATTGGGAACTCATCAACAAAAAGAGTTTGCAAGCGATCTTTTATTGCGTAAAGGCTTCACACAATACCGCTAAGGATATAGTTAATTATTGTAATGTTGGGTGCTACTAAATTGGGTTGCAGCTGACGGAAACCCATTATCATAAAGGGTATGGTAGTAATTGACAGGGAGGACAAATACCCAAGAGGCGATACAACTAAATTGCAAGGAGAATGACCGATATGCAAAAAATCTGATGTGAAAACTAAAATCCAACATTTTAAAATCAATATGTATTCAGTGAATACCGTTAAGTGTAAGAGTTTATCACATGCTTCATGTAAACTATGATATAATCTTTAACATCTTTGTTCGAACAAAAGCAAGTTTTTCTATGTACGTAAATTGCCTGATGATCTCACTGGAGTTTTCAGTCAATCTTAAATAGCTTTTAATAACAAGGATTAATAATACAATGCTTTGTACATAACGTTTAATTAGTTCTTCTTTTTCCATATTTTATGAAAATCTACATGTGATTACAATGTAGTTTCCGTTTAGTATATCTGATTTATTTGCTTTTACTCTACGATCCTCATACATTAAAACACATTACATATAGGCTGATAATTAAAAAGGTACCAAAAAAAGTCTCGTTTATTCTGATATGTATATTTTACTTCCTGTCTGAACTCGGTTAACCCGTCTTTACTGAAGTTCATTTATTTTTTAAAATCTAGTCCCAAAACTTCAACTGAAACATGTTTGAAAAAAATCCATTCACTAATTTCAGTTTATTGTTAGTCTTGATATCCTTTGCTTTATATCCACTTGTGACATGCAAGACAAAATCGCTTAACATCTCTCTGGACATCTGGACAGTAGAAGCCTTTTACAAGACCTTGATGCGTCTTGGCAGTCTCCATGGGTTTACCAATATACTTTCATGGGCTATCTTCAATATTTCGACTTAGAAACGAAGATATGTTTGAAGCGCTCTTGTCTTATTCTGGGGTGGCAGTACACGATTCCTTTCTTGTACACAAACTTCACCTCGCCATTTGAAATTCCTTTCTCCGTTCCTTCTGCAGCTTGTTTATGCAACTGTGCCAGATTTGCGTGCTCTTGCTGCAGTTTCCTCATCTCAACTGCAAGTACATTGCCAACTGGCGACGACGTAACTTTAATCGGTGTCGACTTTGCCTTACTACTCTTGGACCGTGTGTCCACATTCCTCACCGGTACAGGTGCATATGTTTCGGGATTAGGTTACGGTAAAACAACACGGCATCCTAGTATGACATCATATGAGAACTCAGACAAGCTTGCGTCTTTGAATTTTCCTTTACGTATAGTGACTCGAGGTCAATGAGGGAAACTGGTAACGAGTCACGCTTAATTTTGACGTGCTGGAACTGTATTATCTCCTCTGAATAGTCTAACTGTTTTACGTACTTCTTGTCAACAAGTGCGGAATATCTACTCGTACAAAGTGGTGGTGTCATCCTAATTGACTGTGACGGATGCGATGTTTACTGGTTTACAGATCGCCTTGGTCTCACGTTTCTTCTCTTGGAGAATATTCACACGGGACTGCCCATGAGACAGTCTTGGGCAAAATGACTCCAGAGCTTGCAGTTGTGGTCTTTTATCGTCTGTCTGGCTCGGTGGACGGAATCCTTACCTGTAAATCCACTTCCGACCTTACAGTTACGTATGGCTCGCTCTCTCTCTCTCTCAACCACAAGGGCCCCGAGGGGCCAATTGGTCTAAAGCGCTGTCCGTTACAGATCACTGCCATCTGACTTCTGTTTGCGTGGGTTCGAGTCTAAGATTCGGCTAATGTAGTTATGTGAGAAAGCTTGCCAGTAGCTTCTCGTGGGTCGGTGGTTATTTCCGGGGGTTTCCCGGGTTCTTCCTCCACCATTAATACTGGCCGCCATGTATAGCCTATATTGTGCTGAAAAATGACGTTAAACCATAAAAAAAACAAAACTCTCAACCACACAGCGCCACTAAGTGGGAGGGTGTCTCTCCGTACCTCAAAAAACTCCAGTCTTTGAGTGCGTTTGTTCATATTGTTTTCACCATACTTTAAATCTCTTCTAGAGTCTTATGTTCTCTCTCCTCTAGAAAAACAGTGAACTCGCGCTGTATTTATTCATACGTGTTCTTTGAGTCTGTCATCATACGACCAGAATACGTCTGCCATTTTCATCTACTTCACATATTCCGCTTAAATTTAGCGTGTGTCTCATTTGGCCTTTTCGTTGACTCTCGAAAACCTTTTCAGTATGTTTTGACTGTCAGCCGATAAAAGCAAAGAAGATCCCTCTTCAGCGTGTTGTACTCGTATAAATGACTCAAGGTGGAACTTATAACAAATTAATAAAATATATCAAAGTTATTTAACAATTTTCTCGACAAATTTTCTTCGACCAAATACAGGCAATGACCTATTCACAGTTGCCAGTTACTATTCTTCATATAGATTTAAGGTCTTCAGTTAGTGTTTCCCTTCACTATTGTCCTTGTTACTTATCTATCCACCTCTTGTTTCTCATTTGGTACTTTTGACTACGTGCTCTCCTGGCACTTCGAGATCGATCCGTACTTTTGACACTTCCGGTACTCTTTTCCACGATTCGTTCAAGCAAAGCGCCTACAAATAAACTGCTGACGTCATAATATACATACCACGTGCACTCAACGTGTCTTCCCTCTATCCCATCTCCAGGTGTTGCCTCACACACTAACCCTGAAGGCTTCCTCAAGAAGTCTTTGTCCGGAAATCCAAACTTATAATTTAAATAAAATATCTTCCCGCTTTTAAACTAGAGCACAACTTTGGAAGCTCTAAACACAGTCAAATTTCTCCAATGCTCACCGTGATCCACATCTGGCGACGTTTGCACATGTACGGATGTGAAAATGGACTGAAGTCGAACCAATTGTATATCGAGACAACAACCCTAGATTTGAATCTCTATGTTCCGTTTTGATACGGTCTGGTCTCTTTGACACTTGCCTGTTATTCTTGCGTTTCCATATACAAAAGCCCGATATTGCTTTTAAACCGGTCGTGCCATCATATACTGAGTGCAAAACAAACAGAGGAGACCCTACCTGCTGTTAACAATTCCTTTGAATTGACAGCAAACGGGTAATTAACAACAGACAGGTGATTTGATTGTGTCCAGAATCTGGTATATAGTCGTAATCTTACATAATACGTATTGTCATTATCCCAGGTGCTCTTAGCTTCAAAATTAACTCTAACAAGATATGTGAGTTCGATAATTATTACATGTCAGGGCAATTAAACTGGGTCTGCTGCATTTGAAATCACTGAGCAATTAATTATACGTTTAGCAGTAAAATGTATTTCTTAACGTGGCTTAGATCTATTGATATAATGCAGGTCATGCAGCCATGCAAAATGATCAGTCTTCACATATATGATAGGATGACAAATAATCGGAACAGTCGTCCAGTCGTTGAACACTTTCACTTTCACTTTCGTGACAACACATTCATTGACGCGACGCTTATTACAATTGCTCACAACCGCAACTTGAGTTCCGCAACTAGGAAAGAAAATAATTCATAATGGGTTCGCCGCCTTAGAATATTAAAAGTAAGCGGTTTGAAACCATGAATACATGAAAAAGAAGCCACGCACAATAAAATCAGCTTCTTGATATAACCAGAATATGATTTGCGGTTACGGGTATTTACATTAAAAAGGATATGGCGATATGGCTCATAGATATTTCTATGTCAATATAAAATAAGACTCAGCAACAGCATCACGTTAAAACCAACTAGTTGAAACAATAAAACTTGCAAACATTTATTCCTGTAGCAATATTTATGTACAATTTGGAACCATAACGCTTTTTATTTTTTCTGTTTGTCTTGTCTTTATTTTGTCTTGCCTGTCAAAAAGACTCAATTGGAGTCGAAAGAGCTCAGAGTAGTCAGAAACCAATTTTGTACTGTTCGCTACGAGCCAATCTGATTAAAATTAGATCTCAGGATTACACTAAAAAAATCAGATAGCGACCGCTTAGAGGTCCAACTCAGTTAACGTACGTTTTTATCATCATCTCTAATTTTATATGAACCAATTAGATGAAGTCTTATATCGTTTTCCTTTTATACATTTCTCAGGGTGGATAACGAACATTGATATGAATTTAACTATTTGATTCACTGTTAGATTTTTGAAAGCTGCATTTCTGTAAGCTACATCTTAATATAAATTTGAACAGTTAATTTTTTTAATCTAGCATTTCCCAAATGAGAGAAGCATCTACATTGGAAAACAATGACCAGAACTGATGAAGTCGATAAATTTAGTTCGTTTTTTGTGTGTGTTTGCATTCTACTGTCTTAATAAAAGAAATCTACACCTCATAGTTATGCTAGTTTTTTGTGCGCATTATACAACCTGTAATTAAAATTTGCTGCCTCTTCATAAATTAATTATTGTGACGTGCCTTGCTAAATTATCAGTGCTTAAGAGAGAATAAACAGTATCGTACCAACATTCCGAACTAGCCTAACGTGTTTACTTCAAACCGCACAAAAGAATGAGTACGTGTTTAATTCTATATTTGTTTTCAATCGCTAGCATTGCAATTGCAATGACGACACCCTCTGTGCCAACTTCGACAGAAGCAATGCTGGTATCTAACATGCAATTGTTGAGTGGACAGACTGGAGGCAGCTGGAATGGAATGAATGGTCAGGGTCGTGGAATGTCGGAGTTTGAAGCGTTTCAAGCCATAATGGAAATATACAACGGATCCATCCCGACTGGAATAAATCCTGCAATGACAGGACAGGGTGGCCGTGGCATGAATCCCGTACAAGGACTAGGTGGATTCACCCGAGGTGGTAGCCCAATTAACAACAGTTGGGGTGGAAGAGGTGTAGGTTTTGTCGGAGTGACCGGAAATTGGGGTCGAAGAAATGGTGGAATTGGCCTTGAAAATGGAAGAATAGGTGGTATGAACTCAGGCGTGGAATGGCCGAGCGGAGGAGTGAGTCCGATGAATAGCGTTATGTCAGGCCTAAATAGAAGAGGAATGAATTCTGGGATGGGCTGGCAGGGTGGAAATGGAGGCTGGGGCAGTGTTATTCCTGGCGGAAATGGCGGAATGGGTATTGGCATGGGCAGTGGTGGCCGTCGATCCAATATTGACAAAACCATCAGGACTCAAGCTACTCTTAACAGCCAAGGTATGGCTTCCAGTTAAACAATTGGTCATAATAGGAAGGAATAATTATCCGTATTAGTATATAACTGGCAAGCCCATGTCGTCTCTAGATTTATGGAGTTAATGATATTTATGTTCATGAACTCTGATCTGTTGTGTATCGATCTAGTAACTCATTGGAACTTCATAAATGCAAGAGATTTTTTTTTAAAGAAATTTCAATTGAAAGTTATCATTTAGATGCTAATTGTTTCCACTAGAAATTTTATATTCAATGATTTTGTCCCACGCACTCATGATTTACATTAATTTTATTTCCCACTCACCCCTATTTAGAGGTTTTTCAGCCACAATATATTTACATGATGTCCACCTTCAGATGGGTCATATACAAAGACCGTCGTTTATATAATATATAAATTTTGCATTTTCAATCTATCTGTATTTAATATTTATGAGTGCAACTTTTAATTTGGAACTAGTTGGCCTAGTTCAAACAAAGAGTTACGTATCTAGAAAAGGTAATCTGAAATGAAAACACTATAAATGTTACATGAAATCATCGGCCTTACGTGTTAGTGTTAACTATCTCGATCCGACGTTATATACAAATATCGACACAACGTATCATTACGTACATGTCCTCTAAATAAATTATTTTGTTTATGTTAGCTTTGTTATAGAATGGACTCCAGGAAGTAATATATTTACGGCAACTCTATTTAAGGGGCAAATTTATTGATAATAAAAATATGCAATATTTAAATCGTATCAAACAGGAAGTGCGTGATGGTAATAACACAACCAAACAAGAACATAAACACCCACACCCACACACCCACCCACCCACCCACACACATACACACACACGCGCGAATTACAGAAAAGTTTGAATCCAATCAAAACGTTTGTATGACAAACATTGCCTGACTTAAAAGGAAGCTTCATTTAATGAATATGGGGCTTTATTCGTGTTCACGTCAAATAATCATAGATGGACAAATCATGAACAGAACTGTGCGTGTAATATTCAGAAAATCAATAAACACCCTTGCAAATGCGAGTATGTAACCCACTGTATCCATTATATTCTGTCATTCATAATGATCCAGAATTAATTTGTTACCAAACTTCTACTAAAACAAAACGAGGATAGAATACAGATAAGAAATGCTGAGTCTCTTCCCAGATAGTATGTTTATTCTTCTCGTAATATAAATATCTACAACTTATCTCATACTAACGTTGTACACAATAACGTACTGAACCCTGTCTGTGCAATGATAAGAAGCCATGAAAACTACGTCCCCCATCGCCTACAAAAATGAAACATATCATTGAAGCGTTGCTAAATGTTATGCTGAAGATATATATCGAAGTGTCATTCAAATGCTATACATTTATTACAAGAATATGTGTTATATGTCATACTTGTTACAAAAATTTGCTAAAATAAGGATACACTTAGAACGCAACTAAATTACCATGTATATAAAGTTTTATTAAAACTTATAATGATATATTTACTTCTGTTCCTTCATTCTAGACGAGGTTCTTCTCAGAAGGGCTGGTGCTGGATGTACTCAAGACTGGACACATGTAAACGGAGGCGTGGATCCTTTCTGCATCAGATTACTAATGATGTACCCAACTAGAGGCATGTGACCTATTCAAGAATTGCAATACAAACAAAACAACACAGGACAGACGTTCTTCTCACTTCAATGTCGTAAAATGTATTTGTCATGTGGAATCTTAATTTAGTGTGACTTTATAAGATATCAAACATGCTGGTATTTCCATGTTGGATTTGTTTAAACAGCGTTTGGCAGATATTGTTACCTTCTTATAATTTGGTTTGAAATTTGTTTAATATTACGACTTTTACCAAAAACATGTTATTATGTATGTGCATACCAATTCGTAAACTTATATATGGCAATTAGAACCATGTATAGCTAATGACCGTTGATATTTAGCGGTACGGTCGATGGGTCTTCCTTAGACCGTCCGTGCTTCTGTCTGTCTGTCTCGCAGAATCTCCAACATCAACATTTGTAGTTCAATACAAACGTTATTTGCTGTGACGTTTCTTCTCATCATCTCTGATGATTTCGATAATGTGACAATTCTCCGCATATTTTCTTACGGGTAATATCTTTTGATGATATTTGCATAAACGTAGCTAGAGTACTAATGCGAACAATTTCCATTTGTATTATGATATTTCCATGTATTCTCTTCCTATCAACAAGAGCTCGGTCGGGTTCGATGACGAGTATATTGTGTTTATATTTTTTTTGAGTTATGTCCCTTGCTAATATTTGCTATGACATTGCTAATGCTACAGCTTCCGCATGTATCAACCGATGTTAATTAACGTTACGAGAAGCCAGACAAATTTATATAAAAACAACTTAAAGTTTCCATTGTCAAACATCATCACATTCCATTCAAGAGGAGAGCTCTGAAGAGGACGGACCGGTCTTGGAGCACGGAGAGCTAGCTGACAAAGGCAGTGAGAAAAGGCGCCAATTAGGACTGCGGACCATGAATACAGCCATATGAGCGCCTAGTGTTATTAAAAAACACCCACTGTAACCTAGGCCAGCAGCCACGGCGAAAAGATTTAAACTGCAGAAAATGGATGACTTAGGCAAATTGGCGGACGGAGAGCCACGTGGAATTCAAGATGGCGTTTACTCTCTGAAGGATTCCGCGGGCCCAGTGACGTCACCTGAAATGCTTCGCAACGATATACAGAAGCATTCATCCTGAGTATGCAGAACTAAAAGGGAAACCGGCTGAACAAGTCGACCTACTGCCGAGAAAAGACGTTCAGGAGCGTGATGAAAGGGACTTGCCATCATTAAACCGCTTGAATGGTGAAATAGGGGACTCATTTGGTATAGAGTACCCCTCTTTGATTAACTATATGGCCCTGAAAGGAATAATTTGACATTTTTTGGCACTGCTAATGAATTCATAACCAAAATCCCCTACCATTGACTATACTTTTATGTGTCGCTCAGACACTTTAGTTTAAATACAATAGGGACTTACGTATGTACACTGTAGTACTAGTCCCTATTTTTTATAGGATGTTAATTAATATTTTTAACCCAGATATTTGGTAAATTGCACAGGTGGCTTACACATTATTGGTTGTTAGGCTGTCCATTAGTACAACTGGACTGAATTTGACATACAGGTGCGTACTTGAGTTTTCGTCACCTTTTCTCCCTGCTGCCGTAATTTCTCGTGCTTGCACGACCACATTACGCCGACATAAGCGATATGAGAAAACTAATTTTCTCTCGCTTTACTGCTATTGCAGACCAGTAGTTAACAGAATGAGAGGGGTGGGTGTGTGTAGGTTCTATTCCTACCCACCTCATGGCCTTACATTCGCCCAGTGACAGTTAAAACACTGGTCCCGTGGCGACGGCCAAAGTAAATAGCACTCTATGAGTGCATAAATGCCTGCAGGGGATGTGGCACAATTCCTTCCCCTCAGGATAAAGTAAATAACTCCCCTTTGGGAGATAAAACAGTGTGAAGAGCCTACGGGACGACGCACTTTAAACAAATAATGTCAGTCAGCCATTGTCAATTTGAATGTCAATAAATGTACAAAATACTTTTTCAGAAAAAGACTGCATTTCAACATGCATTTTATCATTTCAATATATATTTTATTAATTCAATTTCTTCATTATCTGCAACACAGGAAAACACGAAAAATATGTTGAACTTTTAAACTGCATCTCTCTTTCTCATTTGTTAACTGAGATGAAGAATTATTTCCTTGCATTTAATAACGACTGAAAACTATTGTCTGGGCAAGTTTGCTTTGTTAACCATCTGGTTGATTTTTCACGGACTGTGTACGTTCGTATATCCATGTCGATTATTTTTTATCGTGAGTGAAGACCAAAAAACGCCAGGGTTCGAATAGGCTAACTCGTATGATAGACTTCGAAGTGACGACTATACATATACAATATCCACTATATTTTGAGTTGTGTAAATGTTTGGAAGTTTAATTCAAAAACGCATTTGTTTATAAAAAGAAGGCCAAGCATCTTATGTTACCGTTATCGAATGCGACTATTTTAATTTTAAAAAGTGATGAGTATGCCAATATTATCTTTGAAGGTTTGTGATTTTGTAATTACAGATGTCATTTAAAATGTAATAGCAGAGGTTAACGGCCGTTACAACAGCAGCATACCCATCAGGATTAAGCTATTGAGAATCAACCTGCATGCGGCCTGCACATTGAAGTGGTTAGGGTTAGTCATTATATTTACAAAATCAACAGTGACGTGATCTCGAAAATAACCAGTGATTGCATTGATCCTGGACAAGAGGAAATTATGAAACACAAACAATAAGTAAGCATGTAAAATTGCTTTTATTATATATAAATAAAGAAACTATTCTAGCAATTACAATTACATTTATTACATACGTTGTGATAAACTTGATCTAAGTTATTGCATTCTCTTGAAAATGAAATAAGTGTGTCGAATGATTACATATTGAATAAAATTACACATTATGCTACCCTAAATAGTAATGTACTGTATGTTTTCTAGTGCAACTATCTCGGTAGCGCAAATAAGAGAAAACTCCGGGGGAGGGGGAGGGTGATCGCCATCACAGTTCATGGAGGCCTACTGGCTAATGTTTCCTAGAATCCAGTAATCCTGTCCGCGGCCCTGAAACTATGAGGATAAGATGGACGAAGTTTTAACGGGAGTTCGATGTGATATAAATTTGAATACACAGAGAGAGAAGATTTGAAACATTTCACTAAATTAGTGACAGTACTGCTACAACTACGATAGCTTTCATTCGACCAGATCTTTTCGCATAACTTCACATATTAAATGTTTCAGAATTCTGGAAGTAAAGTTACAATGTGTATATCATAACGTTAATAATCACCGATTCAAAACATACATTGTTGTATCAACAAATGTTAATATATAAATTGAACAGATTACAACATATTTAAACTTCTTGGAATAAATGGATTTTTGTTTATTTGAATTAGACCTGGATGAACATATATGGCTCGTTATTTTAACTTGCCCTCGATGAATATATTTGGGTTCAGTTTGTGCTGTGTTTGCCAAATCTGCTCCATGATTAATTTAACAATTATGCGAATATACTAGATCCATAAAAGGCATGTCGTATTTATAATTGATGCATAGGTTTTAAATATAATGCAGCATTCTCTCTCAATTTATCAAGATAACGCATGCTTGGTTTGGAGCCACTTGCGTTTAAAAGTAGTTCAAAATTGATATGTGGCGATGTTAAAGAGACAATCGGCAAGGTATATAAATTTACTTAAGGACTTCAACTTCCTCTTTTTGGGAAAGTAACTGGCTGTGTGCGCAACCTAACACACTTTGTTCGAGTTAGCATATTACCAATGTGGCGTCTTCTCTGTATCTTTTCTATCATCAACGTGGTGCTGTCAGCAACAACACCACCACCAACAAATAGGATGGGAATGGGTGCCATTTCTTCTGGAGAAATAAATATCATTCACACACAAGAACAACGCCCAAATACACTCTGGAGCAGACAACAAAGCAGATCACCTCAAAATAGCATCCATCAAAGGACAGGAATGCCGACGAGTTTAAGTGGTAGAACTGATTCACCTAATTCCATTAACAGAATGGACCCAATGGCCATGTTACTTGTAGCGTCGATGTTGGGCGAAATGGGAGGAGGCACGGGACCAGAATTGATGGGCGTTCTTGGTGTGGTTGGAGGCACTGGAATGGGTCAAATGAGTTTGCTTGGTAGAACGAATATCGGAGCGGGTTTAAGTGGGTCGACTGGAGGAGTAAACCCTCTTAGAAACATGGCTCTTTTACAAAATGGAAGTAAGTACTTGTATTCTTAGTTCTTGTGATTCGTTTCTTATACTTTATTATTTTTCTCCCTATTTGTTGAATTAAAATGATTGATTGTTATTTATGATATGTACCAGTGAAAATGTTTTCTCTCTTCATGATCCGTATGGATACTTTTTACTTGTACAGCCGCAATAATTCTGTGTTCACATTTTACACCCACTGTCAGCTGTGTTGAAGCTAATAATTACACACAGTGGAAATAGTATGGATCAAGAATGTCATCATTAAAAACTCGCTTCATACGTCATCTGCATCCTATGGTAACTTAAATCCTTGAGGGATAAACAAATTCCAAAGACAATTGAATCCTTCTAACGTGGAAGATAGTGACATTAAATTGCAAAAGAAATCGGGGATTAATGGGTTGAAGTTTTCAAACGGTAAAGAAGCTAATTTAGAACATTTACTGAAAAAAGAATTTCTTTAAGCCAATTGCAGATTAAAAGTTCATTTGAATGTCCAGAACCAATGCAACAAAATTCATTCTGTCTGAGCACAAAAGGCATGTATTGAATTTTAAACGAGTAAAAATGATTGTTCATAATAATTTAACGAATCCGTTTCGCCCTTTTGAGAAGATACGTCCTTAAACAAAAAATATTTTTAAAATAAATACTTATTTTCGATTAAAGGTGCAGATTGCTTTTACTATTGGAGATATCGTGGCCATTGACCTGCGGCTTGTATTGGGCTTTAGTTAAACGAAGAAGTCAATATAAAATACACGGATGCATCAAATATTGTTTTTTCCCAGAAAGTTACATTTTTGCACGAAAATGTTTTATTACAAACGGCCTGTATTTTTTTTTCAAGCTAATCAGTCACAAATATTTAACGTCCATGCTACAACATGCACTAACATTAATAATTTCTGTTAATACATGAATTCAAAATTAGGTTAAGGTTGTATCTCGATATTTTTGTTTTCCTGTGTAGGATCAATATACACTATACAGTGCAATAGTTAGGGGCCCCGAGTGGCCGAGTGGTCTAAAGCGCTTTCCTACACGGATCACTGCCATTGCGCCTCTGTCTGCGAGGGTTCGAGTCTAAGATTCGGCTAATGTAGTTATGTGAGAAAGCTTGCCAGTAGCTTCTTGTTGGTCGGTGGTTCTTTCCGTTTTTTCCCCGGGTTCTTCCTCCACCAATAATACTGGCCGCCTGTTGTGTGCTGACAAATGATGTTAAACTCTACAACAACAACAACAGTGCAATAGTTCCAGACGTTAGCAGGGTTTTGCCTTGTTAATTGAATTCTTGCATCTCTGTGCGACATATTCATTTTCCAATGATGTCCAGAAATCCATCAGAAACCTCCTTTGAGTAAGTGTGTTTTGCAAAATCACGTGCATAAGTTTTAAACGCACAATACAGGTGGATTTGACGTTGATAAGGAAACCTTGATAGCGCACGTGTTGTTGAAACAAATGTACATTATTGTACCACGATTAGAAGTTGGAAAATTTCCATGTCGAAGTTAGAAGAGTTCCTAGTCGCATTTAAAAAATGCGCGATATAAGTATTAATAATTATTTGTGCACAAGGTTAAATTCTAAACGCTTTAAAGCATCAGTATTTATTTTTTTATCACACACAAGGTCTAGGTTGCCTATGGTAGGTGCAGTTTCATATTTTTGATTTTACCACACGTTAAAATATCACTTATTGTGTTTCTGATTGGTCCAAAAAAAATCCATGAAATTATTGTGCATTATCCTCTTTACTGATTGGCTTGGATGGTGGGAAAACTCAAAAACAAATTTGTTTGCGTCTTCTGTACAGTCTATTGATCCAGTCAAATACTATTTTGCAGTAAATGTGAGAATGTCTATATTAAGAATTAACATTTTATATAATAATAACAACAATGTAATGCTTAGTTCTTAAATGATATTTTTATGTTAAACATGTACTCTAGGCCGACTGTTTACTGATCAATCGTGTGGCATCACATGGTATTGATCATTCTGGTTTGAAAAATGATTTTGTCGTTATACATTGTTATGTTTATTCGGATGGAATTTTTTCTTTGATTTATAGTTTTTAAAACGTACAATCTACTTTTACTAGTTCAGCTATGTTTGGGATTATATTTTATGCACAACAAATGAAAGGTGCACAGTCTGTCAGACTGAACGAAATTATTCGTTCTTCTTTATGTCCATATAATTTCTACTGAAAAAAAAACTATGTGATAAAAATAATATCTAATGGTAAATATGATTTAATATTAAATTTATGAAACTCGTTGAATAATGTCCAGCTTTTGTTCGCAAAGGCTCGCAAAATCAGAACATTATTCAACGCATTTCATGAATTCAAAATTAAATCGTGACCCAATAAGATCTTTTATCTGTTGACGCCTGAATTATCAATTTTTAAGATTTTGGTTCCAATTGACAATTTAAAAAATAATTTTCAGGTGAGCAACTCCTTTCCCTTTCTGGCATGGATTGCATGATGAATCCGAGAACTGCTTCAGGTGCGATAGACCCGTACTGTATGATGCTTCTGATGCAGCATCCTACCATGGGGGTGTGAGTCGTGTGGTCGGATTAGGATATGGATAACTGTAACATTATTTTGATCTTTTCACCCAAATTACTAAGGTGATTTCGAAAAGTCGTGGTTTGTATTTCAATACAAATTGCATGTCCTTGCCTGTAGGTATGTAGCTTAGAGTGAAACAGACATAAACGTATTTTTTTTCCATATAGACGCTTATAACTTAGTTCATACTCAGAAGTTTTAAATTAATGATGCAAGTCACTTTCACATATTTATTTTCCGGATAAATAATGTTTATCCAGCTTTATCAGCGTTTTGTTTTATTACTAAATTACTAATAAGTACTTAAAAAGTGTTATTGTTGTTGCTGCTCTTTCTTCTTCGTCATCTTCTTCTCTCTGTCTCTCTCTATCTGTCTATCTCTGTCTCTCTATGTCTCTCTGTATGTCTGTCTGTCTGCCTGTCTTTCTCTCTAAAGAAATCTTAAATTGCGTCTAGAGGTGACATCAAAATGCATATATACGATTTACTAACATCATAAAGTAGTATTCGATTAATATTGTTTGAAAATAGATATTAATATGAATAAATTCACACCTTTGAAGCGTTATATATACAAGCTAAATTTTTAAAAGTTCGCTGCCCTAAAGATTTTGTAAACGTTAGAACATATTTGTATCGACTTGGCAATGTGTGTGACCCAGTTGTATTTCTATAATTGTTATGTATTATCATCCGCGCGATGTGACAAATAGTATTTCTCCTTTATGTAAACCTGCTATTATTGGTTGGGTATTTCATCTTCAATTCCGTTATTATAAGGTTTCGTTCTTGTCTTCCATGCATATAATATGGCCAGTTTAAATCATGTACAAGTCATTTTACTGATATCATTTTTCTTCGTGCACTCTCGATGACTTTATCATTTTGTCTATAGATCCTAAGTTTGATGGATTATTTTTATTGTTTCGAATGCGAACCATTCAAAAGTCTTATTCATGATCACATCATTTATATTTTGCCAGTAACCATTTTCCATCTTATTGTCCTTCTGGCCTGAGCTTAGACCTTTCAACATCAAAGTAAATAGGACATAGGTTGGTTTCATATCTCAAAATGAACCCATATACCAAGTTTAGTGACGGTATACGAGTAAAATTACAGTGTGTAATGGGTTTTCCTCATTTTAGTCCAATGGACCTTGATATTTGAATATTTACACAGTGTAAGCAGCTCAAAAAGTTTGTAATGACAGATAGGGCAGATCCAGATTTTGTTTTCGGGAACGAAATAGTAAACAGACGGACGCATATACGGATGCTTATGGCTGGCTTACAAAAAGAGACCAAGAACTGACACGGTAATGCACTATGAACACACGACAAAGAATGAAAATTAATGCTACTTTCAAACTTAATTATGTAAACTAATTCTATCATGCAAGTGCACGTTCTTGCTTCTGGGAGACTACTGTATAAAAAACAACGATAAAAGAACTATCTGACAGTGATTAATGGAAACAATATAAAACAAATCTGTCAAGAAGATGTTAAGGTATACCTAAGTATATGATTGAAAGTGAAATCTAACATAAAATTCATTTTATCTGGGATAACACTGGCAAGATCTTAATAACCGGAAGTTTATATTTACAACACGTATATATATATATATATATATATTTTTTTTTTTTTCTCACACGTTTGTTATTAGTACATGTATCCATCACAAAGATCACGAATGGAAGTTAATGCCAGTTGATGAACAATGGATATTTTATGGCAGAAAGATTAATAATGGCAGTAAAAATAATGATTGAAAACGACCAACTTCACGTAGTCTGATGACAATGATTTCAAGTTTAACATTTCCAGACAAATAATTGAATTACTATTTGATATAATATTTTAAATGCTTTACTAGACCGTTTCATTCAACAAAACTAGTAACGCCCAATATGCATTGTTGATTTCATTAAAATGTGCCAGAAAATAGAAAGCCGAATGATAAATGATATTTTCTTGTGACTAAATTCTGTTGATACACTGATTTCAAATATATATGTGAAAAAGTCAAATAGCACGAGAGCGTGTGTCCAATTTCTTTTTGTTTTCTTCAAAATGTGTTGCTCGTTTTCCTTATAAAACCCAAAGTTCTAGAAACCCACTGAAATGAGGAGGTGAATGATCTGGAAATAAAACATTTTCAGTCGACGGTGAAACCTATTACAAATCGCCAGATCTCCGAGCGGTTAATTAAAGTTAATCGAGTGACTTCTTGCATATTTTCTTCGTAAATAATTGCGTTTAAATGCGCAATAAGACGTGCTATAGAATATACATATTTTGATATAGAACTTCAGTGCTTACGTACATGGTAAAATTGTAACTTTCACGTTTGGTTCAAGAGTGCCAAGATGAAATGATATGTTAGATGTTTATTGGCATCTGGCAAGCGGCGATAGCTCAGTCTGCTGAGCGTTATAATGTAATAATATGGTCGCTGGTACGATACCCACCCATGACAGTCAGGTCAGCTGTTTCAATGTATCTTTGGAAAACGCACGTCGTTTCGTATGCAGCAACAAAATATCTTAGATCTAGCGATGATACGACTGCGGATCATTTTACAAAATAATAATTTATGCAGAAGACTTAAGCTATGGTATACCCGTTCCTTGTGGGAAAAAATATGTTGCTAATTTAACGTTACAGTTTCGTAAGGTATGCCACAAGCTTATAAGCAAAATGCAACATTTCAAATATTCTGCTTGGCTGTATACCATTTGGCTCTGGAGTGTAAAATTATGTCCTGTTTACCACGTGACATCGTCGCAAGCGGTGGCCCAGTGTATGTATCACAAGATCAAAGAAAGATGCTTTAAGTCCATAAATATCACCGGGTAATAAATGTTTTAGACTGGTTGAATGATTATTTGACGGGTTATGCTTAGTTTGTCGCATATAAAAGTGAAAATCGCTGTTATTACCTCAGCTAGAGGCAATCTTCCTACATTACGTTCAAAATAAGCATTACCAGGCGACACATTCACAAAGTGAAAGAATAGTTTAGTTTACTTTAGACACCAAAAGTACGTTTAATTTCTGTTTTTCGATTGGTTGATACAAAGGGCGTGCAGACACAATGTGTAAAATCGTCATATATATCCTGATGCTGTGTTGTACCCGGAGTTTTGCCCAGTTCCAATCGGTTTTGGACATGATGTCACCTGGTGCAAGTCATGGCGCACATGAAAATCCTAACAGCTTGATGTCCTTATTTAGATTATCCACTTCTCCAGAGACTTCATTAAATTTGATCGGCAACGCTGCTGTGACAGGGAGTAAGTAATTAATTTGGTTTACTTATAAACGGTAGAAAAGGTGAATTGCAAACTATGCAAATTTTGACATGGTATATGCTCACCTGAAAACTAAACCAAAGAAAGACGCTGAGCAGGAAAACTAGAGATTGTCCTGTTTATTTAAATGTCATGTGTATATTTAATTACTTTTTTTAAACGGTACCTTGTCAGTACGAACACTCTCGTAATAGTTACATTTCGGAGGATAAAGTAGGTTATCAATGAAGGACATGTTGTGCTAATTTTAGGCACAAATACAGTGTAAACAAAAACAGTGTATTTATTCTACAAAAACATGAAAGCTATCGATAAAGATTCATAAACTTATTTATACGTTTTGGAGGTTAAAGCAAATTTGAAATGTTTTTTTCGTCTTATTAGTTTTAAAAGTAAATCCAGTGAAATATAGACAGTATCTAAAATTCAGGATAAAAAAAGAAAGTAACGAAATATTTTGTACTGCCAAGGAAACGTTCAAAGTAGTTAAATATAAACTAGACATTATAACATTCTGCCATCGTATCGTTACAATTATATGTTACTACCAGTAATATAAAGCAAAATCATTACAACTGTATTGGTGCTTTCTCACTAATTGCGTTATCGTTTCTCGAAATCAGAAATAGTCGATCACACTGTATTCTTTACGCATTCATCTGGATACGTTTAATCGGAATCAAAGCTATTACAGCGTTGAGAATCGAATACTTTTCTAAAACCCGCGCATCAACTACAAACTTTCTGTCACCTCTTTGTTAATTCTAAGTTGTATCGAGTCACTGCGCAATCTTATCCTGTTGAGTGTGGTATTAGTTACATAATGTGACATGTTATGCTAAACATGACTAAGGAAGACGTCAGCAGCGCTAATAGCTACACAACACAGTAACATGAATACATTTGTTAGAATTTTGTTATATTACATAGCTTACAATTGCAACTGAACATATATCTCTAGTGAAGTGATTACGTTTAAAATGGAAACGTTAGGTGTTAGGGATTATTGTATACTAATGAATAGGCTAGGTTATTTCAGTTCATTTATTATTTCATTATTAATATCATTTATTTGTTCTTTCCATGTTTATGATGCAAGTCATGTAGTTAATTTTCTGTCAGATACTTCAAAGAGTGTATATGCAATGATAAAACTGCTTGATAAAATGACAACATATTGAGGAAAAGTAAGATAAAAAAACACAAAAGCGATAATGCAGCAAACACAACACACAATAAACCCCACAAAAACAGCAAAAAATCAATGAAACAAAACAACAGTAAACAAAACAACACGGATATCAAAATAGGAGCATCAATATGTATTGATCTCTTTGTGTATTGATCGGTGTTTGTACTGACGAAGGTCAAGTTTTTCAGTCAAGTCACCAGCAAATGGTAAAAACACTTCAGAGCAAATATACGTCAGTGTCAATAAATGTATGCAAAATTAAAGTAAATCAAATAATACAGACGTTAATTATTTTACTGACAAAAGCTAATGCAATAACAAATATGTATCTTAGTTTATCTCAATCGTCTGTAATTTATATGTCTTTTAAAGGTGATAATAGTTGCTCTGAAGAGATCGAGAAACTTAAGTTCGTTTATATATTTCTACTTTTCACTCAAAGTAATTATGGTTAATTTTTTTTTCTCACGTTAATCTTACTGGGATGTTTGATTAATGGGGAAGGGGTGGGGATCTTGTATGTGAACATCAAGGCAGGGAATTACAAAAACGTGCACATACTGCTTTGGGGGAAAGATTGATATTTATTGTACAACTCTATACTTCAGATGACGCAGCCCTGGACCTGTTGTTGATGAATCACTGCATCATGAGACGAAATGTGGCAACAGACGATCTCTGTCTGCTTCTTTTCATACATTGAAGTGGTCATACAATGTCCTCACAGAGCTTCGAAAGAGAGAAACATACGCCATTTATTAGGCCCAAAAAGGTGGAGGAGAGAACTGACATTATAATTTAAAACATATCTTAAAGGAATGCTCTATGAAGAGTTTATAAAAGAATACGTTGTGATGAAAGCAGAATCTTTCAATGAAACAAACCTTAGATGATAACGTATTTCATGCAATATTTTTATGTTATAGCTGACACATTTTAAGTCGATATAATAATTAATCTAACATAATCATAATATCACACATGTCAAAAAATGACATCATAATAGGTGTTAACAGATGAGATATTCTGTGTTGTCATACATGGCCTGTATATTCACTCATTGTGTTTTTAATAATGCAATAACAAAAAATACAACATACTTTACACTGTCATTCTAGTTCAGTTCCTCTTTCGTCTAACTGCAAACTCTGAGAGCTCTAATCTTTATACTTACATACAGATATATATATATATATATATATATATATATATATATATATATATATATATATATATATATATATATATATATATATATATATATATGAATGCTCGTTTCAAATGAATTCTAAAAGCAACCATAAATTTTCACACATTTAGGTTGTCATAAACACATGGAACATTATATTTATTCTTAACGAACATACCTGATTGCATTCGAGTTACTTAGAGCAAAGTAGCGAAATGACGTAAAATCATAATTGATGCACCTCAATCATTATGCATATATATATATATATATATATATATATATATATATATATATATATATATATATATATATATATATATATATATATATATATATATATATATATAATCAATTAACTTATAGACGGGTTACATCTAAGAAAGCTGTGATATTAATACATTTACTTGTAGATGTGTTACATCTGCAACAATGTATGGAATGGATATAATAAACTGTCACATTAATCGTGAAATAAATGCTCCGTCCCCCTAAAAAAATATAAAGAAAACAACAAAAAAAAACATATTAATACAAAATATAGACTGAGTTTAATTATTTGTAAATACCTACACAGAGGATAAAGCTTGCTTCTGCGGAAGGAGAATGAAAACGACTTGTTTTAACCTCGACAATCCCCAAATCTCCCCTCCCTCCTCTCTCTCTCTCTCTCTTTCTCTCTCTCTCTCTCTCTCTCTCTCTCTCTCTCTCTCTCTCTCTCTCTCTCTCTCTCTCTCTCTCTCTCTCTCTCTCTCTCTCTCTCCTTCCGCTGTATTGTTTCTGCTTATTTCATTCTCTGCACAATCTGTGTCTCTCTATTTCTCCTCTTCTTGCTCGACTTCTTCATGGGACATCTATTTTATCAGGTCTTGAGCCTATTTTATCAAATTGGCATTCACCTAATCCTCCTGACGTCTAATCCGGTTTTGCCTGATACGATGCAAATGAATGTAAACATCGTTAAGCTTAGTTAACTTCGAAAGCATGTTACTGGTTTACGAGTCAACGATGGGTGGACCGACTGGTGAACGCATCGCTTTATATGTCTCAATAGTTAACATCTCTACGATTTTGAGACGAAACATGATCCAGAGGGACAGAGACAGGCAAAAGTGCATATATTAATGAGGTGTCAATGAACAGAAACATACACCTGCAAAAGGTCTTTTGCAGTTTGAAGCAACACATTCCCAGTTCGAGGGTTTTGCTTTCCGATAAAATACGCGATGTCAAGGGAATTTCCAAAGATTCAAAAAGAGGACTGTTGATGCTGTTCTCGGGCTGACTGTTTTCACTCATGGCGCATGCTATTATTGGATTATATTAGGGAAAATTTAAGTAGAATATAACCAGTGCAATGAATGAGGAAAATGTTTCACAATTTTTGTTTTCTTGTTGCATACTCACCTTGGCGATGGCAGCACCAAATAATTCAATACACAACAAATATGTTGCTAAAAAAAAGCATTTTGCACTTTAGACAAACGTTCTCCGCACCAAGTATCCTCGGTTTTTTTTGTAGATCTTGAGAAGAACTCTGAAAAATAAAGGTCGCTGCTTTGCTTTCGGGATTCTTAGTAATGATCAAGATGGACGTCTCAATTCTTTTTTGGAGAGCCTAGTTCAGAAACTCGGATTCTTTGTCTGTTTGCCATTGGAGAGGGCGACAATAGCTTTGTTTCAACTCCAGTAAGCAAACTCGCACTAAATTGTAGCTCGTTTTTGGAAATTAGAGATACGACCAAGGAAAATTCGGAAAAGACATCGACATAAAACATATTTGTAACCGCGATTGTAGGTGGCAAGTGGAGACAGAGTCTAAATTGGCTTGCGACTGATGATCGATACCCCCTCTTTGCTTCGACTTCTGGAAAATTCGGGGGAGCAGTTAATTGTCTTTGCATCATGGCCTTGAAATCATCCATGGTCGGTTTAAGTGTTTCGCTTAAAGCTTTCTGGTGAAAGAGCTGAATACGCTGTACATTTGATCGTACCGTTGTGATTCTATCATTTCTGACAAATCGTTGCGATCCATCAACGATTGCAATTTTTGTTGCAACTTTTACATTTTGGTCGGATTAGAACTGCGAGGTAAATGGCGTGCCGATCTGTTAGAAAATTGTGGGGGTGACACTCTTTTTCATTCAGGTGGAATACTACAACAACAACAACAACAACAATTTGTACTACTACTAATAACAATATAAGAAATAATGAGGACTTTGTATATCGCATAAATTTTAAAAGCTCTAAGCGCTTTACAACATATATAATGAATTGAAAACAAGAAGCAAAACAATCACCATTTAATTAGAAAACGTAAAAAGATGCTGAAAATATTTAAGATAGGAAACATTATTAGGTCTTTAAGTTTGTTGTGGCAGTCGAAAAAAAATGAGTTTTAAGAGAACTCTTGACAAGGATTACTGTGTCTTTGTGTCTAATTTTAATGGGCAATTCGTTTCACGTTGCTGGACCCTGATATGGAAAAGAACGTTGTCCATATGACTTATTTTGCATAGTGGGAATAGTGAGTATATGATTGTCAGAATAGGAGCGTAAGTATCCTGCTGGTGTGTACACATGGGTGAGGTCAAATAGGTATGTTGGACTGGAGTCCGTTACTGAAACATAGCACAGAGAACACATTTTGTGTTTGATTCTGGATCGAATGGATAGCCAGTGTAGGGTACACAGCAGGGATCAAATGTGCTCTGATCGTGGTACTCGAAGGATACTCCGAGCAGCTGTGTTTTGAACTTTTTGAAGTTTCTAGAGTAGATATTGAGACAAACCAGACAAAACTGAGTTACAATAGTCCAGTCTTGAAAGTACTAATGAACACACATATGGTTTAGTGGCATCAACTGAATGATAATTTCGAATGAAACTGATGCGTCTCAGCTCAAGATATGCAGCCTTGCGTATGTTTATGACAAGTTGGTGCAATATGAGAGTACTGTCTAGAGTAGCGGCTAGGTTCCGTACTGACTGTGAGAATTTAATGTCGATGTTGCTGATAATTATTGTTTGAAGTAAAGGATGTGAATGAGAAAGTCATAGTGCTGTGATCAGAATGACCTCATTTTATCACTTCATCTGCAGTTTGTTACATGTCATCCATGATTGCACATCAGAAATGCACCTCTCTACGCATTAGATGGTAGCATCAACTTCAGTTGGGTGGCTAGATTTGTATATTTGGATGTCATCAGCGTACAATTGGTGAGACACTGGATGATGATCTATGACACTTGAGAGCGACTGAGTATATATAATGAAGCGAGCATGTCCAAGAACAGACACTACAACATATATCAACTGATATAGAGTGTATTCCATTTGCAGATACAATTTGTGTCCTGTTGACTAAGTAGGACTTGAACCACAGCAAAGCTGTATTGTGTCCAATGCTGCAGACAAATCATGGAAGATAAAGAATGTAATCTTTCCGCTATTCAAAGCAAAGATAATGTCATTAACTACTTTCAGAAGAGTAGTTTCAGTTATGTGGCAAGGGCAATATGCAGACTGTACATTGATAAAAAGACAGTTTGATACAAGTTGGGTTAGAACATTTTCAAAAAACATTTATACGTACGGGAGATTCGAAACTGGGCGGTAGTTCTTTAAATCGTTATTGTCGAGTGTTTGTGTCTTCGGCAGAGGCTTTACAATGGCAGTTTTGAAAAATGACATGAATTTCCCTGGTGAGAGAGAGGAATTACTAACATCAGTTAGTGCAGGGAATATTGGATCTAAGCACTCAAGCATCAGTGATGTTGGAATTAGATCAAGTTCACATGACTTTGGTGAACTCTTCATCACGATTGTCCGTATTAAATCCATAGAGTAGGGTTAAAATGCTGCTACTGGTTGTCGCTGCAATTCTGTATCGCAACTGTATGGTGACGACGAGTCAATTGAAGTTGTGTTGTTTAGCTGATCTCAAATGGTTTGTACCTTGTCACAAAAGAAATTTGCATGCAGCCCTGAAGGTCTACTGGAGAAAAGGTAATTCGAGGTGGTGTACATTTGTTCCTTCACATTAGATTGTTAGTAATCTAGAAGAGCTCTTTGCAGCTGGAACTCTCTGTGATCTTATTACTGTAGTGTGATAATTTGGCTAAATGGACTATGTCTGTTACTTTCTTCGTTGCGGTGTCAGATTTGCTAATAAATAATGAGTCTGTTAGAAAGTCGAACCTTTAGTGCGGTATCTTTTAGCAGTGTGAAGCTGGTCCCTAACACTGTTAAGCGAAGGAGAAAACGTTTGAATTTGATACTCTGTACTTGGTGGCTGGGGCAAGTATGTCAAGCAATGAACGCATGCAGTTATCGAGTTGTTCTGCTGTTGGAGGTAAGCATGTTGTTAGGTTTGCTAGGATGTCATGCATTTGTTTGGCTATTTTTATCACACGGAGGTTTCTCTTGGTAGCAAAAAAAGATGGAGGGTTAGGGACTGATAGGTCCAGATGGCACATAATGGTGATCTGATGCAGATACATCTTTGACATATCGCTCGTTGTATAAACGCTTTATTACAATTAAAGCATCGTTTCATTTTAATACGTGTCGTGGTATCTCAATGATTACAACATACATACAATACATATATTCTCGTTCAATATATATATATATATATATATATATATATATATATATATATATATATATATATATATATATATATATATATATATATATATATATATATATATATATATATATATATATATACATATATATATGTTATTACTAATCTTCACCAGTCCTTCTTAACGTTTCATTACATACAAACAAAAAGGGAATATTCAGTGCATGTATTTCATTTCCTTTTTGACATTGTTTGACATATACGTTCTATGATGTTAAAGCTGTTTTTGTATCCATTGAATGTACCATCTCTTCCAATGCCCAGTGTAGATCTTATATGTATGAGTTATATACATACAAAAGAGGACCAAAGAATGAAAGCCCCCAAAAGATTTAATATAATTACGATAGGTCTCCTTAATTGCCATTTGCATATTTGAATATTTCCACATGCGAGTGGCCTGATAATATTTTACATAAATACAGTTGTAGTCTGTTTCGTAATGTTCTTGGTGATTGTCGTGTAATTTTAATTGTACATGGTTATGACTATACCATGTTTTTGGTAGTAGTTGGTTATGACTATACGATGTTTTTGGTAGTAGTCGTATGCTTGTTACGCTCGAATATTGTCGGGGTGTACTTCCGGAATTTATCTGGCACTTGAGTCAGTCAAGAGTTAATGGCTTCGAGGTTGATCAAAAAGGTACTGTTTACATGTGTCGAAATCTCTTTGATGGTTCCGTCTCGGCTGGTAGTCATATACCTAATTAGATTAGAATTTACTTTGTTTCCCGTGTATATGTGAATTATTGTTTGAACGGTCTTTGTTGTGTATTATAATCGTTCTATCCGGCGTTGGAGAGCAATAGTTGCATGGTACGATTAGTTTTCAGTGCTCATTTCCTGGTTGACCTCCAATTCGATTAAATTCAAAGTCTCTGAACTCACCCTACATGCTTTTCACTTTCACTTTCACTTGAACGAGTTCTCTTACCCCTAAATATTTATTTCACATTTTCGATATTATCTATGTGTAATAATAACTGAAGGTTGTAACTATTCTTGAATTTGTATAAACAAATATATCTATAAGATGTCTTTGTTTGATTTTGTACTGAAGCCCCAATATTAAATTTAATATGCTTTCAATGTTAAAGATGCATAACAGTTTTAATTATTTGGACAAGAATAACTCTTATCTGTCTGTTATTTAAGTCAACATAGTAATGTCTTGCTATTAAGAAAAATTGTCATGTGCCGTATACTCTAAAATGTTCCTTTTCTAAGTGACACAAGTGACAGATGGGGCACAAACGTGCACTTTAATGCAAATGAGGAGTCATGAAAATTGTTCAACACTGTCTTGCCCATGTTCACCGAGGATAAGTTGTCAAGGCTGAATCTTAAAGTTTAAAAAGAAGCAAACGCAATAAAGTCCAAAAATGAAACATCTGTCACGTGACCATATTTAATTGACGATATGTATGTAGATAAATAATTCATGAATTTAAGAAACCACATACATTCTGGTGCAGGTTTAGTTGTTTAGAAAAACCGTAAGTGGACCACCTGCATATCAAGCACACTTACTTTCGTGGCAGTAGGTTCATCAGTTCCAGTCAGAATAAATTCGTATCTGTCTAGAATTTCTGTACGCCTGCAAAAAATACATCCACTTCAACATGAAGATGTATATATTGATTGTGTGCCTGATTATCAGCATCTGGTCTGAGCATACGCAAGGACAGGGTATTTTCGACGGTTTACTAGGCTTCGGCGGTTTTGGTGCAAGCGCAGGCGCCAATGCTGGTGCTGGTGCTGGTGGCAACAATTTCCTACGGACAGCATTGATGTTGAATGGAAGTAAGTCACATTTTCAACAACATTTGCATATCTGACTAACACACACATAATTTTAGTCAATTAAATGTAGTGTAGTCTTTAAAACCATGCTGCCCATGTTGTAGTACTCATTTTACTGGTATGCTTTACATCTGTATTTAAAGATATATCATTCTGAAATATGTATTGAAATACATGAAATCGGTTTCTCCTTTATTCTATTAGATACTTTATGGCATGCAATTTCTATTTTCTTAATTCGCGTTCCAAATATGTCCATCAGAGTGATGTTCTATTTCAATATCAAGAAATGATATTAAGTTTCTTCCCATGATTATGTTGAATTGTGCACGGGATTAAACAGCACAATACGGGTAATGTGGCAAGAATTAGATGATATAGATAAGCTGGTAATATGTGCATCAAGGCAGGAAACAATAAAATTAACGACAATATTCAGGATTATTAGTGAAAAACTAAACAATCCGTGCAACACTTTGAAGTTACTAAAGGGAAAAAACCACAATGATTTAATATTCAATGTTTATTATTATCACGTTCTTTCTTAAGGAGACAATAAAACGTACATATACATTGGCAGAAAACAAGAAAACTTGTTCAATCAATTGCGAAGAAAAATGGTTAACAACCTTTTCAGACAGTATTTAGCTCAGGTTTTAAAAACAATCCAACAGACTTAACGATTTCTATAGCGATAATCATATTTGTATCTATTTTACTACGTCCCTAAAATAAAAAAATCATAATAATTACGAAAATCAATACTGTGTCACAAAGCAACAAAGAACCAGTTAGCAGTTGGCATGAAGTACAACTCATTTGACCAATAAACTAAGAGGAGGGAACCTTTTACAATAGAGACAATGAAAGAAGAATTATTTTATATCTTTAAAGAAAAGCAATCTAAAATTTTGAGAGAATAAATATAATTGTAAAAGAAAGTAATATAGTACACAAAAAGTAAACAAATCACACAATGGTAAGTTTTTGTCCTTACATTGCAATGTAAGAAATTAAAGAGAAGACACTAAATAGGTAAATATTTTAACTGCCCGAGGTACGTTTGACAATTGTTAAAACAAATGAGCGAATTGGGATGAAAGTGATTAAATATATTATAGGAACATTTGCTTTTATGCCATCTTAATGTGGAAAAATGAAGTTATTTGCCGATGATGTTATTTTATAGCGAAGAAAAGAACAAGATAGTTTTAAAAAGGTATGCCCTAAGCATTATTGAAAAACATCATGCTTTACGTCTTTCGGCGAAGAGAAAATTTGCATGTATAAATTATGCACTGATAACTTTACACCGAGAAATATCTTTATAGAGCAGAGTTTAGTTTACAATTGTATACAATAATGAAGAATAAAGTTAAAGAGTCTTTTATGTATCAATCATGCTGAGCAATAATGGATCCAAATATAACTTTAAATCATAGAACTTAGTGTCTCTTAAGGTATCACTCCCCATTAGACATGCAGTTTGTGGTTTCATGTACAAACTAGGACATGTAAAATATAGATCTTCTTAAACCAATTCTTTTACATTAGACCTTTAACATAGTTCCAATTATTAACTATCGTCTAATTGCAAAATATCATAAAATTACAAAAAAGTTAATCTCAGTTTTGCAATTGACGTCTGATGGAATGATATTCTTTAAAAAAAACTTGTTCTTTTTCTGAATCTAATCTGTATACGAACATCCTGGTAGACAATGTTCGTCAGACAAGAGCTCAGGAAGAGTGGTAGCGGTTTAATCAATTTAGAAAGATAAAATAACTATATTTAAAGTTCAGTACCAAAATTATGCTTACAGAAAAATGACAGAAACTAACAAATTCCACATCAATTTCTTTTTAACTAAGAAAGGTATTCAGCTTTTATTCGTAACGTTCTTATGGGGAGTGAATCTTGCTGAGTACATGTGTAGGTAATGAAGGGTAAGAGCTAAAGTGGCGGAAGAGCAATAATATTTTATTGTCCAAAAGACCGAAACACTATAATATCTTTTGATGTAGCAGAACATGTGAGCTGGGTAATTTTATGAATTGTAAAGCGGACAATTACTAATTGCACAACATTAGTGTGTCATGTACATTTACAGAATAAGCAGTACCTTCAACTCAAGAAGTCAGACTGGTTAAATAATTTTTCTGAAAGCTTTGGTAAAATGTCCCATTGTATGATAGCTTCTAGTAAAACTCACCGATGATGGTGACACACGTGGATTCATTAATGTACAAAAATGATGATGCCTATAAAGAAATGTATGAATATATGAGCACGCGTTGTACCTTTTGATACAGTGAACACACATGTTCTGACTAAGTAGCTATACACATAGTGATAATGGTTGAGAATTCAGGTGGTCCCAGCCTGAGTCTCGACCTCGCATGTGAGCTGGTAGATTACGACATTCACTAATGATATGACATTCTGAAACAGGGTGTAAAATTTGTCCTTAATCGTTTTTATCTATATGGCATAAAGTGGGCCATATCTTTCTTTCTACAAGGTGCAACATATGTAACGTTACAATGACTGGTTTTTTATAATACTGTAAAACCAATGCACATAATCACATCAAAATACTATTTTAAGAACTAAGGGCTAAGGGCCTTGAAGCACAAATATCACATGGTGATGCTGTCTTAGTGCCACAAATATTGAATTGTGCTGATGGCTTTGTGGCACAAATATAGCATAGTGCTTTTGGCTTTATAGCAAACATTTTGCATGGTTCTGATGACCTAGTGGCACAAATATTGAATTATGATGAGGGCTTAGAGGCACAATTATTACATTGGGATTTTGGACTATATATAACATGCCATGATGTCCTTCATCGGAAGACAATGTTGGTTATATTAAACGTAATTTGTACTCAGCAATTTGTCCGGAGATGCAATTTGTCCGGAGATCCAATTTGTCCGGAGATGGAATTTCGCAAACTATAACTACCCCACGCAATGCATGACGTATATGCAGAAACGAACTGAGCGAATACTGTAATCCAATATGGCCTACTTTCGGGAATTAAAGAAGAAAGAGAAGGTATAATGCAAATCTCGTAGAACTAAGTAACAGATCTACTTGATTATGCACCTATTTCAAAGAATCACAGTAGGAATAGTAGAAATACAATCTCCAGACACGGAGTTCGTTTCTGTATTTGAAGTTTATTTAGTTGTCATTCTTCCCTTGGAGGATCGATTTTGTAATCTTTCCAATAATATTATTCAAAACAGTCTGATGCAAATCCCCTCGAACTCTTTTCATGGCCTTTCAAAGATTATGGAGACTTGCAAGCTTTTGCTTCATCGAGGTTTTGACAAAGTTCTTGGTTCGAATAAATACAATAAGACGGTCAGGCATATAAATGTAAAGGACGAACACAAAATCCTGACCCTGAAAGATAAAGGCAGAAACAAATTCAGCGCGCTCGCGCGTGTATGTGTTTGTAATTTGGATTTTTAACGTAGCTTTAACAATTTTTCAGTCATATCGCTACGATGTCTGTAGTGTGGCAGTTTATAGTGATGTCTAGCAATGGGGTATCATGCCGCTAACATATAGCATGACGTCCTACCCAGTCACATTATACTGAAACCAGGCCAACCAGTCCTAACACTAACATTTTAATAATGAGGCAGATATGAATACCATTTTCATAAGTCTTTGGCATGACATGACCGTAGGTCGAACCCACGACCTTCCGCATCGACGGCGCGGATGCTCTAACCTTTAAGCCACCGGAGAGGTCTAAACCTTTGTAAAATTTACAATGTAGAATTAAATCTGTCAATGTCTTTATTATTTAAATAGAAAAACAACAATGATATCACAGGCTTATAGAAACACAAATATAAATATGACAAGAAAATAGATTGATCTTACTGATGATGTTTCTAAAGACCCACGTACCCAAAAACGGCATACGATACATCCATTTCTTAGCCATTGTCATAATGATGATGTTGACTATTGAACTCAGACTTTGGGCAAAGTTTCGTCAAAATGTGAGTAACACTGGATAAGCAAACAGGCCACTCTATTGAATGATCTTTGTTGTGATCTTTGCCTTGAGACAAGGGCTATACCTGAATACACGAGTCGCTGTCAGTTTAGAATATGTGCAAGTCTAAAGCCTAATTAAAATATCTTCATTGTTACATATGTTATACCCGCGCATGGATAGAGGTCACTTATTGTTTCTTTTGTGTAACCATAACTCGTCATATTCTACAAGGGATAAGCTTGAGTGAGACATGATTTACGCGGGGAACATCTTCATATCTTCCTCCACCAAAATAGCAATAAAACATTCATTGTGGCGAAATATTCAAGGACTATATATATATATATATATATATATATATATATATATATATATATATATATATATATATATATATATTGTCTGTTTTAGCGAAACTCTTATTTTCCATGCCATACATATTTCAGTTTTACTCACGCAATGTTATTGATTTAATGTACAAGGAGTTTGGCAGCTGTCAGGATGTTTGTACTGTTTGTATTCATAAAAATCCAGTATTTGGACTAAATGTGACATCACAATTAAATGTGCCATCTCTTCCTTAATTAAATGAAATAATAGTAGGTCATATCTATCATGTTTGAAATCGAGAAATATTGATAACGGTAGTTCAAATATAAATTAAACTGTAAAAGGTTTAAATCCAATTTTCGTTCAAATCTACAATATCACACTTCCAAATTTTAGACAGCAATGTTGATCACTATAAATATACATTACATACATATTTGCAGGAGGCTCTGCTTTACTTAGATGTTGTGTTGATCTCTGTCTTGAAGACTTAATGTATATCTTATAGGTAATATATACTAATGCTGTTGTATGAACTTTGCGGGGTACCATGGGCACGTCTTTATGAGGTCTTGATGTCACCAGCTGACTGCCGGGTAACATCCAAGCTAATCTAACTCTTCCTCATCGTTCTGAATACTAGGCCACATCTGAAAATATATAACGTATGCATATCTAATCTCATAGATCAGTAAGATGTAGGTAATTGAGGTACAAATGTGCTATATTTGGAAATTTCAAAATAATATAAAGTTTACAAACACAGGAAATGGTGAATATTTAATATACAAGTTTTCTACCTGTACAACAATTTAACATGCACCAGAAAGGAATCTGCACTGCAAATTTTTTTCGACATAAAGCTGATGATACTAGTGCATGCACTTCGGTTGAAACTGAAACACAACTGTCCTTTTTCTAGTCTTGAGATTAACAGAGTTATTGATATATTTAAAAAAAACAACGGTTACAAAGCGAAATATCCAAGTTCAATAAGAAACCCCTCTCCCAACGTTGCAAATAATAATGACTACATTACCCCAAGATGTAGCAAAAATGCAATTTTTGAAAGATTCGAGTAATTTATTTCTTTATTTTCATATTTGTCTGATGTGGCTAAAATATTTCACATTAAATCACTTGTAGTTATCATGATTCTATATGTGCCAAAATATATGTGGCAAATTAGAAATCCCATTCATTGATTCTGAGATGAGCTTCTTTTCTTATGAAAGAGGCATATTCATCTGGCGTCCTCGGAAATATGATGCGTACGTCTCACGTTGTATTGGAAGGATAAAAACACTGCACAATGCTTTAAATCTGGTTCCTTAAGTTTTCTTCTCTACTTGATTTTAATCTGTGATTAGAGAAGTTAGGCAGGATACAGTCAGTGTATTCGTTTAATAATGCGCGGAGACAGTGAACTACAGTTTATGTGTCCCATTGGTCAAACCTGCAATTTGGAAGTATGATATTAATAAAGAGTATGAGCTTTGAAGAGCATATTTGTAATGTTGGCCAGATTTGTGTGATGTTACGTGACGACACTTCACATCACGATATGGCACCACAGGACAAGACATGTTTATATAATTAGTCTTGCAATCGCGAGATGCTTGTATATTGTATGCACTTTAAGTAGGGCAGGCGGTGGAGATGAATGTACTGTCGTGTGTCACTGAAAATTGCAGACATTAATTTTGGTGTATTTGTATATATTTATATATAAAACTATAAATTTAACTGTCCTACAAGAACTTGACACTTCCTGTTCTTGAAACTTATGAGATTTTTATAAGAGACAACACTATCAAAATGGAATGGTTTCTGGTTTTGATCATATCTTTGGCTTTTAATTGTAATCTGAGTTCCACTGGTACTACCACCACCACCCCTTTGGATTTTCCAACGGACGTGACAGGTTCTAGTGCCAATATACCGTCGACAACTGCAAACTTCAACATGTTCCCGGATTACTCTACTTCCACGAATTATTTTGGCGGGCCTGGTTATGATACCTCCACACGGACTCCACAAGGTCCTAGAAGATCATTTGGCCGCAGGCAACTGCTGGCTGTAGATCTAAATATGTATGATAGAAGTCCGAACAACGTTGTCAGCATGCAAGGAACTAAGAATACATTGGAATACAAGACGGCTAGTATGACAATATTTTTTTTATTTGTTTCTCATTCGATATATTTATATATCGTTATCAAGTCTATCTTTCAGCATTTGTTGTGACTATATATTTATATGTCTGCCAGTCTGTACTTGCTATTAATCTAATTGGAGTATTGACTAACCCTAAACAAGATTACGAAGGACCAACGTATAATTGGGATCATTGATCGAAACAAATGACAAACAAAATGTGACTCAGAGGTCCTCAGTGGATATATGTTTTTATGCAAGAATGCGGAGAAGATGGAGATATAACAATAAAGAGAGAACTTCACACATTAAATATTTTAGCAATAAAACCCCATCATTACTTGTAGATGGGGCGTGTGAAGTGCATCATTTAATAAGTCTCGATATCACTTGAAGATTTGAGGTACAACATTTACTGAAAATTGTGTGCTTGCATACTAAAAGCAGTCTATGCTTCTGGAGATAAACTTTAGGAATTATGATTTTAAAGAACTTAAGCTCCTTTGGAAGATTTAAGACGACAATATATAAACCAAGATTTAACACAATTTAGCCGGAAGACATATTTTTAATTTAGTATTATTGTTTTCCTTTCTTCCACTGTTGTGTTAACCATATCTCGGATTTCTAACACAGGCAAGTTATAATTCATATTCTAAAAATAATGGTTGTAAAGAAAGTCTGGAAACTAAATCTAAATCAAAGTTTATCAGGACATAACATTTCCAAAATAAATATGCAATTTACCTTTCAATACTGAATGCAAATAATGCAATTCTTGTTCAAATTTGCTGAAGTAAAAATTGGTCTTCACCCTGGTTTTTCTAAACCCTTGGTGGAATACATAATTATTTCCCTATTCTTGTTTTCTATTTTTGGCAATACTGATGTATTCTGGTCTGCACTGAAATATAATATATGAATATAAAAGTATGCAAATGATGGCAACATTGAACCAGAATATTCCAGTTTCATCCTGTTTCAAACAGGCTACACATCTAGGATGCCATATGCGTGACAGGTCCTCACATGTAATGTCTACCTCTAAAATATAATTTAATTTATATGCCTTCTGTGTCGCAGACCGTAAATTCAGCATGATTTATATCTACAAAGGTAGAAATAATGTTTAATTACATTTATTTAAGGATTTTTATCACATGCAATGTTAGATTATGAAGACGATCACATAAAATTGTATCTTTATTAAAACTTCTAAGCTTTAATCATCGCTTACTTCCTATAATTGAAGTCATACAGGTCATTTAGGCGCATTTACTAAACTTAAATTTTAATTGCTGTTCGAAACTTTAATACTAAAACAATTTAACCATAGCAATATTCAATCATGAGTGCTGAATGTTCTGCACCTTAAATGGCAGATTAAATTATAGACCACTGTGGACTTTTACAGTGGTAACTTGGTACTAAACTAGGTTACAAAAAGACGTCGCGTCTATCGCAACAATTACAATGGTAGTTCGAATTTGTTTTCAATGCGTGCTATTTTCATTGTATAAACGCATCATGCAACATTACATTCGGTTTCTAGTGTATCACACTTTGAGGCTGACGTCGTCCAAACATGTCCACATAATTTACAACTGATTATAATAACACAGCGTATAGTGTATCACACGTGGAGACTGACGTCGTCCAAACATGTCCACATAATTTACAAAAGATGATAATAACACATCATGTAACATTAAATTCGGTTTATTGTATATCACACGTTGAGGCTGACGTCGTCCAAACATGTCCATATAATTTACAATTGATTTTGTCTTAGCACTTTTCGTGGCATGTACATAATAACCTTCCAAAGGAATATAAATGTACAATGATCCAAAAAAAAAAAAATCGAATCCTTGCCTTTTGAAGGTATGTGTAATCAAATTCCATTACTTCACACCCATTTCTGAAAAGTTCGGTTCTGAATGCCTACATGATTTTTATGACTTTAATATATTGAGACTTGTTATGCTGATCTCTTGATCTAATTAAAGCATATATCAATACTTTCAGAAATGGCATTTTATGTTGTTAAGACATTTGCATTAAAACCTAAATATTTTCTATTCATTACGAATTTTCAGTATAATATTCTTTTGTAATCTAGAATTTCCAGCATTTGTTTCCTAAAATACGGAAAACCGTGGTATTAATGTAAGGCGTATTTTAATTCGTGGTACAACCTCGGTATTAAGGTGAGGTGGGAGGCTGCTGTTTTCCTGACAAAACATTTGAGGTTGCATAATGATTATTTATTTGAAAACATCTGTACATAAAACTATTATGGGTCTATGATGCTGCAAATTGTTCCACATCTCGAAATATATTGAAATGTTGTCTTTAAAATAAATATCTTGGGGAGACACACCGTCAGATGTTTAAAAAGCCTGCGGAAGATCTCGGCGTTGAAGTAATAAAGATAACAGTCCTTAATATTCAAAGAAATGTTGATTCCTGAACCTGTAGAGTAAAAGCCTAAACGGTATTCCTCTCACCAAAGTATAATGGCATCATTAAGGTAAACAACGATTAAATGTATTAATAAAGTAATACAATCGTTAAAGCGGGTTTTTAAACAATGCCGGAGAATATGTCATCTCAGAACAGTGTTAATGATGTCATTATTCATCATGTATAATATACCAAAACAATTCGGCAGAAAGATTAAAATAAAGTAATAGACAGTCGTTATAAGTTGCTAAATGGCTTGTTGAAACGAGTCTTCAATTCGACAATCAGGCTGGAGTTTCTGGTTTATCATTACACTCTACAGCTGGTTAAAGTTGGAGTATACACCAAAGCAACAGGATGTATCAGAAAATACGTCTGTTGTAACCAAACCTTAAGTGAGTCAAGATAAATTGATTTATCAAATGCTTCAGCTTTTAATTTAATAATAATATAATTTGCCGCCTTCATGTCAATATGTTGTCTTTCCAGACGATGTCCTCAAAGAAATTGCAAGACTCGACTGCATCCGGCGAGGGACGCTGACCGACCCGATGTGCTTGATTGTTTTGAATCGGTAGACTCCCAGTCTTTTGGTTCCTGGTCTCCACTCCCAGTTTCTACTGCTTTCATATTGTAGCAGCATCTATGTGATATTTATCACATTGTATATACAATATATGTTTTAAGTGTTTTCTCCTTTAAAGCCCAACGGACTATTTTGGACATTCTTGTTAACTTGATGAGCATTGGCATTTTTAGTAAATTATTTTTTTTAGTTTTTAATGTTTCTTTGAGAACGTAGAATATTACAAGATTTCGTGGTTTGGTTCTGAATTAGTTGAAACGTCTGCTAAGTATGTAGAAATGAAATTTATTATTTTAATTTAATGTAGTAACTATCTATGCATGATACCAATGATTTGTACTATTGGTAGAGAACATACGTTAGTAACTGTGAAAAATGCTATGCATTTGCATAGTTAATGAAACGAAGTGAAACGATTTGACAATGAAACTAGATGAACGAACATTACATAACGCAAAATAACTATTAGGATAATTTTAGTGAGCGTAGGAATCGTTTTCAAAAATTACTTTTTAATGAGTCTCGTTATTTAGCTGTAAAATAAGAACGTGTATGGACTAAATTTGTGATAACGCTAGCTTGTAAAGATTAGCGGCAAGGTAAAATATTGAAGGTTGTGGCACTGTATACGTACCAACTTTCATTTGCAAATTTGTCAAGGTGAAACATGTCATCATGACTATCAAGAAACCAGATCTACTACAAATTAGGCGAACAATTTCAGAATGATTACGTCATATGGACATACTTTAGCGCAATGGTTTAAAGGTGCCCGTATTCAGATGGCTAACAATTAATTATCATGTGTAAAACACATTCTGTGACCAGATGCACTGTGCGGCATGTTTCATTTCGCGGCAACCTCGGTATTAATATAATGATGGAGGCTGATTTATTTTTTGTGTCAAAACCTGTGAGTCTGGACAATGATTATTTCCTGGCAAAACATCTTTTTTAATGCGAGGTAAGGCTGGAGGGTGTTTCATTCTGTGCATTTTACAAAGTTTTTTTCCTTTCGATAAATCTGCAAAAGTTAACTTTGAAGGAACCGCTCCGTCGTGTACACATCAGTCATAACATGGAAGGGGCTAAAGCTTGAATTTGCACGTTCGCTTTGTGTAGTTTATGATTTCTGACAGGATCTTCGTAACCACACAAGAAAACATTAGACATTACCAAAATAATTTTCTAGATAATGTTTTACATTTCCAAATTTGCTATTATCGCACTATAATATTACGAAATTATAACTGTATATTTATCTACACAACGTTGACGTTTCAATTACATTTATAATCACATTATGTTGACATGTGTTATCAGACTTTCTGATGTTCAATAATAAGAACAAAAATGTGTTTGAAATTTACTTATGCTTTATTGCTTTTATACGATACAAAAAAATGAACTTATTGTCAAAAACTAAACATAAAATTATTCACCGTGAGCCATCCTTTGTATTTTTTATTTTCATGTATACAATGTCGCGAATTCATCATTGACTGCTGAAAAGGGCTTTCGGTGTAGACACCCACCCACCCACCCATAGAACCTGTATAAATAAATAAATATATATATATATATATATATATATATATATATATATATATATATATATATATATATATATATATATATATATATATATATATATCTTTCCTAAAATACGAAAGTGTCTGATGAGAGCGGCGTCATTTAGGTTAACAGCTGTCACAAGGGGCACTTTATTGTCGGCGTCACTGCTTGAAGTTCGGCTAAGAATTGCGTTATTCAACTTTATATGTCGTTAATACACGGCACTTAACTATGGTCCTGATTAATAGCAGAAATTATGCGCATTATGCGATCAGGACAGTTATCATACACATTATACAATCAGGATAGTTATCAAACACATTATACAATCAGGACAGTTATCATACACAGTATACAATCATAACAGTTATCAGACACATTATACAATTTGTATAGTTATCATACAACCGATCTCCAAAAGGACAAGAACGACATATACACATTAAACTAATCTCAATGAAGACAAGAACGACATATACACATTAAAATGATCTCAATGAAGACAAGAACATCATATATATACATTAAACTGATCTCAAAGAAGACAAGAACGACATATGCACATTAAACTGATCTCAAAGAAGACAAGAACGACATATACACATTAAACTGATCTCAATGAAGACAAGAACGACATATACACATTAAACTGATCTCAAAGAAGACAAGAACGACATATACACATTAAAGCGATCTCAAAGAAGACAAGAACGACATATACACATTAAACTAATCTCCTAAAGGAGAAGAACGACATATACACATTAAACTGATCTCAATGAAGACAAGAACGACATATACACATTAAACTGATCTCAATGAAGACAAGAACGACATATACACATTAAACTGATCTCAATGAAGACAAGTACGACATATACAGCTAATCTCAAAGAAGACAAGAACAAAATATACACATTAAACTGATGTCAAAGAAAACAAGAACGACATATACACATTAAACTGATCTCAATGAAGACAAGAACGACATATACACATTAAACTGATCTCAAAGAAGACAAGAACGACATATACTCATTAAACTGATCTCAATGAAGACAAGTACGACATATACAGCTAATCTCAAAGAAGACAAGAACGACATATAAACATTAAACTGATCTCATTGAAGACAAGAACGACAAATACACATTAAACTGATCTCAATGAAGACAAAAACGACATATACACATTAAACTGATCTCAAAGAAGACAAGAACGACATATACACATTAAACTGATCTCAAAGAAGACAAAAACGACATATACACATTAAAGCGATCTCAAAGAATACAAGAACGACATATACACATTAAACTGATCTCCAAAAGGACAAGATCGACATATACACATTAAACTGATCTCAAAGAAGACAAGAAAGACATATACACATTAAACTAATCTCCTAAAGGACATGAACGACATATACACATTAAACTGACCTCCAAAAGGACAAGAACGACATATACACATTAAACTGATCTCCTAAAGGACAAGAACGACATATACACATTAAACTGATCTCAAGGAAGACAAGAACGACATATACACATGAAACTGATCTCAAAGAAGAGACGAACGACATATACACATTAAACTGATCTCAATGAAGACAAGAAGGAGATATACACATTAAACTGATCTCAAACAAGACAAGAACGACATATAAACATTAAAGCTATCTCAAAAAGTACTAGAAAGACATATACACATTAAACTGATCTCCAAAAGGACAAGAACGACATATATACCTTAAACTGATCTCAATGAAGACAGGAACGACATACACACATTAAAGCGATCTCAAAGAACACAAGAACGACATATACACATTAAACTGATCTCAATGAAGACAAGAACGACATATACACATTAAAGCGATCTCAAAGAAGACAAGAACAACATATACACATTAAACTAATCTCCTAAAGGACATGAACGACATATACACATTAAACTGATCTCCTAAAGGACAAGAATGACATATACACATTAAACTGATCTCAATGAAGACAAGTACGACATATACAGCTAATCTCAAAGAAGACAAGAACGACATATAAACATTAAACTGATCTCATTGAAGACAAGAACGACATATACACATTAAACTGATCTCAAAGAAGACAAGAACGACAAATACACATTAAACTGATCTCAATGAAGACAAAAACGACATATACACATTAAACTGATCTCAAAGAAGACAAGAACGACATATACACATTAAACTGATCTCAATGAAGACAAGAACGACATATACACATTAAACTGATCTCATTGAAGACAAGAACGACATATACACATTAAACTGATCTCAATGAAGACAAGAACGACATATACACTTTAAACTGATCTCAAAGAAGACAAGAACGACATATACACATTAAACTGATCTCAATGAAGACAAGTACGACATATACAGTTAATCTCAAAGAAGACAAGAACAAAATATACACATTAAACAGATGTCAAAGAAAACAAGAACGACATATACACATTAAACTGATCTCAATGAAGACAAGAACGACATATACACATTAAACTGATCTCAAAGAAAACAAGAACGACATGTACACATTAAACTGATCTCAAAGAAGACAAGAACGACATATACACATTAAACTGATCTCAATGAAGACAAGTACGACATATACAGCTAATCTCAAAGAAGACAAGAACGATATAAAAACATTAAACTGATCTCATTGAAGACAAGAACGACATATACACATTAAACGGATCTCAAAGAAGACAAGAACGACAAATACACATTAAACTGATCTCAATGAAGACAAAAACGACATATACACATTAAACTGATCTCAAAGACGACAAGAACGACATATACACATTAAACTGATCTCAAAGAAGACAAAAACGACATATACTCATTAAACTGATCTCAATGAAGACAAGTACGACATATACAGCTAATCTCAAAGAAGACAAGAACGACATATAAACATTAAACTGATCTCATTGAAGACAAGAACGACAAATACACATTAAACTGATCTCAATGAAGACAAAAACGACATATACACATTAAACTGATCTCAAAGAAGACAAGAACGACATATACACATTAAACTGATCTCAAAGAAGACAAGAACGACATATACACATTAAAGCGATCTCAAAGAATACAAAAACGACATATACACATTAAACTGATCTCCAAAAGGACAAGATCGACATATACAAATTAAACTGATCTCAAAGAAGACAAGAACGACATATACATATTAAACTAATCTCCTAATGGACATGAACGACATATACACATTAAACTGACCTCCAAAAGGACAAGAACGACATATACACATTAAACTGATCTCCTAAAAGACAAGAACGACATATACACATTAAACTGATCTCAAGGAAGACAAGAACGACATATACACATGAAACTGATCTCAAAGAAGAGACGAACGACATATACACATTAAACTGATCTCAATGAAGACAAGAAGGAGATATACACATTAAACTGATCTCAAACAAGACAAGAACGACATATAAACATTAAAGCTATCTCAAAAAATACTAGAAAGACATATACACATTAAACTGATCTCCAAAAGGACAAGAACGACATATATACCTTAAACTGATCTCAATGAAGACAGGAACGACATACAATTATTAAAGCGATCTCAAAGAAGACAAGAACGACATATACACATTAAACTGATCTCAATGAAGACAAGAACGACATATACACATTAAAGCGATCTCAAAGAAGACAAGAACAACATATACACATTAAACTAATCTCCTAAAGGACATGAACGACATATACACATTAAACTGATCTCCTAAAGGACAAGAATGACATATACACATTAAACTGATCTCAATGAAGACAAGTACGACATATACAGCTAATCTCAAAGAAGACAAGAACGACATATAAACATTAAACTGATCTCATTGATCCTATTCAGGAACGACATATACACATTAAACTGATCTCAAAGAAGACAAGAACGACAAATACACATTAAACTGATCTCAAAGAAGACAAAAACGACATATACACATTAAACTGATCTCAAAGAAGACAAGAACGACATATACACATTAAACTGATCTCAATGAAGACAAGAACGACATATACACATTAAACTGATCTCAATGAAGACAAGAACGACATATACACATTAAACTGATCTCAATGAAGACAAGAACGACATATACACTTTAAACTGATCTCAAAGAAGACAAGAACGACATATACACATTAAACTGATCTCAATGAAGACAAGTACGACATATACAGCTAATCTCAAAGAAGACAAGAACAAAATATACACATTAAACTGATGTCAAAGAAAACAAGAACGACATATACACATTAAACTGATCTCAATGAAGAGAAGAACGACATATACACATTAAACTGATCTCAAAGAAGACAAGAACGACATGTACACATTAAACTGATCTCAAAGAAGACAAGAACGACATATACACATTAAACTGATCTCAATGAAGACAAGTACGACATATACAGCTAATCTCAAAGAAGACAAGAACGATATATAAACATTAAACTGATCTCATTGAAGACAAGAACGACATATACACATTAAACTGATCTCAAAGAAGACAAGAACGACAAATACACATTAAACTGATCTCAAAGAAGACAAGAACGACATATACACATTAAAGCGATCTCAAAGAATACAAGAACGACATATACACATTAAACTGATCTCCAAAAGGACAAGATGGACATATACACATTAAACTGATCTCAAAGAAGACAAGAACGACATATACACATTAAACTAATCTCCTAAAGGACAAGAACGACATATACACATTAAACTGATTTCAAGGAAGACAAGAACGACATATACACATGAAACTGATCTCAAAGAAGACAAGAACGACATATACACATTAAACTGATCTCAATGAAGACAAGAAGGAGATATACACATTAAACTGATCTCAAACAAGACAAGAACGACATATACACATTAAAGCGATCTAAAAAAATACTAGAAAGACATATACACATTAAACTGATCTCCAAAAGGACAAGAACGACATATATACCTTAAAATCATCTCAATGAAGACAGGAACGACATACACACATTAAAGCGATCTCAAAAGAGACAAGAACGACATATACACATTAAACTGATCTCAATGAAGACAAGAACGACATATACACATTAAAGCGATCTCAAAGAAGACAAGAACAACATATACACATTAAACTAATCTCCTAAAGGACATGAACGACATATACACATTAAACTGATCTCCTAAAGGACAAGAATGACATATACACATTAAACTGATCTCAATGAAGACAAGAACGACATATACACATTAAACTGATCTCAAAGAAGACAAGAAAGACATATACACATTAAACTGATCTCAAAGAAGTCAAGAACGATATATATATATATATATATATATATATATATATATATATATATATATATATATATATATATATATATATATATATATATGTATATATATATATATTAAACTGATCTACAAAAGGACAAGAACGACATATACACATTAAACTGATCTCAAAGAAGTCAAGAACGACATATACACATTAAGCTTTACTCAGTGAAGACAAGAACGACATATGCACGTTAAAGCGATCTCAAAGAAGACAAGAACGACATATACACATTAAACTAATCTCCTAAAGGACATGAACGACATATACACATTGAACTGATCTCCAAAAGGACAAGAACGACATATACACATTAAACTGATCTCATAGAAGACAAGAACGACATATACACATTAAACTGATCTCAATGAAGACAAGAACGACATATACACATTAAACTGATCTCAAAGAAGACAAGAAAGACATATACACATTAAACTGATCTCAAAGAAGACAAGAACGACATATACACATTAAACTGATATCAAAGATGACAAGAACGACATATACACATTAAACTGATCTCCTAAAGGACAAGAATGACATATACACATTAAACTGATCTCAATGAAGACAAGTACGACATATACAGCTAATATCAAAGAAGACAAGAACGCCATATAAACATTAAACTGATCTCATTGAAGACAAGAACGACATATACACATTAAACTGATCTCAGAGAAGACAAGAACGACAAATACACATTAAACTGATCTCAATGAAGACAAAAACGACATATACACATTAAACTGATCTCAAAGAAGACAAGAACGACATATACACATTAAACTGATCTGAATGAAGACAAGAACGACATATACACATTAAACTGATCTCAATGAGGACAAGAACGACATATACACATTAAACTGATCTCAATGAAGACAAGAACGACATATACACTTTAAACTGATCTCAAAGAAGACAAGAACGACATATACACATTAAACTGATCTCAATGAAGACAAGTACGACATATACAGCTAATCTCAAAGAAGACAAGAACAAAATATACACATTAAACTGATGTCAAAGAAAACAAGAACGACATATACACATTAAACTGATCTCAATGAAGAGAAGAACGACATATACACATTAAACTGATCTCAAAGAAGACAAGAACGACATGTACACATTAAACTGATCTCAAAGAAGACAAGAACGACATATACACATTAAACTGATCTCAATGAAGACAAGTACGACATATACAGCTAATCTCAAAGAAGACAAGAACGATATATAAACATTAAATTGATCTCATTGAAGACAAGAACGACATATACACATTAAACGGATCTCAAAGAAGACAAGAACGACAAATACACATTAAACTGATCTCAAAGAAGACAAGAACGACATATACACATTAAAGCGATCTCAAAGAATACAAGAACGACATATACACATTAAACTGATCTCCAAAAGGACAAGATGGACATATACACATTAAACTGATCTCAAAGAAGACAAGAACGACATATACACATTAAACTGATCTCAAAGAAGACAAGAACGACATATACACATTAAAGCGATCTCAAAGAATACAAAAACGACATATACACATTAAACTGATCTCCAAAAGGACAAGATCGACATATACAAATTAAACTGATCTCAAAGAAGACAAGAACGACATATACACATTAAACTAATCTCCTAAAGGACATGAACGACATATACACATTAAACTGACCTCCAAAAGGACAAGAACGACATATACACATTAAACTGATCTCCTAAAGGACAAGAACGACATATACACATTAAACTGATCTCAAGGAAGACAAGAACGACATATACACATGAAACTGATCTCAAAGAAGAGACGAACGACATATACACATTAAACTGATCTCAATGAAGACAAGAAGGAGATATACACATTAAACTGATCTCAAACAAGACAAGAACGACATATAAACATTAAAGCTATCTCAAAAAATACTAGAAAGACATATACACATTAAACTGATCTCCAAAAGGACAAGAACGACATATATACCTTAAACTGATCTCAATGAAGACAGGAACGACATACACACATTAAAGCGATCTCAAAGAAGACAAGAACGACATATACACATTAAACTGATCTCAATGAAGACAAGTACGACATATACAGCTAATCTCAAAGAAGACAAGAACAAAATATACACATTAAACTGATGTCAAAGAAAACAAGAACGACATATACACATTAAACTGATCTCAATGAAGAGAAGAACGACATATACACATTAAACTGATCTCAAAGAAGACAAGAACGACATGTACACATTAAACTGATCTCAAAGAAGACAAGAACGACATATACACATTAAACTGATCTCAATGAAGACAAGTACGACATATACAGCTAATCTCAAAGAAGACAAGAACGATATATAAACATTAAATTGATCTCATTGAAGACAAGAACGACATATACACATTAAACGGATCTCAAAGAAGACAAGAACGACAAATACACATTAAACTGATCTCAAAGAAGACAAGAACGACATATACACATTAAAGCGATCTCAAAGAATACAAGAACGACATATACACATTAAACTGATCTCCAAAAGGACAAGATGGACATATACACATTAAACTGATCTCAAAGAAGACAAGAACGACATATACACATTAAACTGATCTCAAAGAAGACAAGAACGACATATACACATTAAAGCGATCTCAAAGAATACAAAAACGACATATACACATTAAACTGATCTCCAAAAGGACAAGATCGACATATACAAATTAAACTGATCTCAAAGAAGACAAGAACGACATATACACATTAAACTAATCTCCTAAAGGACATGAACGACATATACACATTAAACTGACCTCCAAAAGGACAAGAACGACATATACACATTAAACTGATCTCCTAAAGGACAAGAACGACATATACACATTAAACTGATCTCAAGGAAGACAAGAACGACATATACACATGAAACTGATCTCAAAGAAGAGACGAACGACATATACACATTAAACTGATCTCAATGAAGACAAGAAGGAGATATACACATTAAACTGATCTCAAACAAGACAAGAACGACATATAAACATTAAAGCTATCTCAAAAAATACTAGAAAGACATATACACATTAAACTGATCTCCAAAAGGACAAGAACGACATATATACCTTAAACTGATCTCAATGAAGACAGGAACGACATACACACATTAAAGCGATCTCAAAGAAGACAAGAACGACATATACACATTAAACTGATCTCAATGAAGACAAGAACGACATATACACATTAAAGCGATCTCAAAGAAGACAAGAACAACATATACACATTAAACTAATCTCCTAAAGGACATGAACGACATATACACATTAAACTGATCTCCTAAAGGACAAGAATGACATATACACATTAAACTGATCTCAATGAAGACAAGTACGACATATACAGCTAATCTCAAAGAAGACAAGAACGACATATAAACATTAAACTGATCTCATTGAAGACAAGAACGACATATACACATTAAACTGATCTCAAAGAAGACAAGAACGACAAATACACATTAAACTGATCTCAATGAAGACAAAAACGACATATACACATTAAACTGATCTCAAAGAAGACAAGAACGACATATACACATTAAACTGATCTCAATGAAGACAAGAACGACATATACACATTAAACTGATCTCAATGAAGACAAGAACGACATATACACATTAAACTGATCTCAATGAAAACAATAACGACATATACACTTTAAACTGATCTCAAAGAAGACAAGAACGACATATACACATTAAACTGATCTCAATGAAGACAAGTACGACATATACAGCTAATCTCAAAGAAGACAAGAACAAAATATACACATTAAACTGATGTCAAAGAAAACAAGAACGACATATACACATTAAACTGATCTCAATGAAGACAAGAACGACATATACACATTAAACTGATCTAAAAGAAGACAAGAACGACATGTACACATTAAACTGATCTCAATGAAGACAAGTACGACATATAGTGCTGATCTCAAAGAAGACAAGAACGATATATAAACATTAAACTTATCTCATTGAAGACAAGAACGACATATACACATTAAACGGATCTCAAAGAAGACAGGAACGACAAATACACATTAAACTGATCTCAATGAAGACAAAAAACGACATATACACATTAAACTGATCTCAAAGAAGACAAAAACGACATATACACATTAAACTGATCTCAATGAAGACAAGAACGACATATACACATTAAACTGATCTCAAAGAAGACAAGAACGACATATACACATTAAAGCGATCTCAAAGAATACAAGAACGACATATACACATTAAACTGATCTCCAAAATGACAAGATGGACATATACACATTAAACTGATCTCAAAGAAGACAAGAACGACATATACACATTAAACTAATCTCCTAAAGGACATGAACGACATATACACATTAAACTGACCTCCAAAAGGACAAGAACGACATATACACATTAAACTGATCTCCTAAAGGACAAGAACGACATATACACATTAAACTGATTTCAAGGAAGACAAGAACGACATATACACATGAAACTGATCTCAAAGAAGACAAGAACGACATATACACATTAAACTGATCTCAATGAAGACAAGAAGGAGATATACACATTAAACTGATCTCAAACAAGACAAGAACGACATATACACATTAAAGCAATCTCAAAAAATACTAGAAAGACATATACACATTAAACTGATCTCCAAAAGGACAAGAACGACATATATACCTTAAACTGATCTCAATGAAGACAGGAACGACATACACACATTAAAGCGATCTCAAAAGAGACAAGAACGACATATACACATTAAACTGATCTCAATGAAGACAAGAACGACATATACACATTAAAGCGATCTCAAAGAAGACAAGAACAACGTATACACATTAAACTAATCTCCTAAAGGACATGAACGACATATACACATTAAACTGATCTCCTAAAGGACAAGAATGACATATACACATTAAACTGATCTCAATGAAGACAAGAACGACATATACACATTAAACTGATCTCAAAGAAGACAAGAACGACATATACACATTAAACTGATCTCAAAGAAGACAAAAACGACATATACATATTAAACTGATCTCAAAGAAGTCAAGAACGACATATACACATTAAACTGATCTCAAAGAAGTCAAGAACGACATATACACATTAAACTGATCTCAAAGAAGTCAAGAACGACATATACACATTAAGCTTTACTCAATGAAGACAAGAACGACATATGCACGTTAAAGCGATCTTAAAGAAGACAAGAGCGACATATACACATTAAACTAATCTCCTAAAGGACATGAACGACATATACACATTGAACTGATCTCCAAAAGGACAAGAACGACATATACACATTAAACTGATCTCATAGAAGACAAGAACGACATATACACATTAAACTGATCTCAAAGAAGACAAGAAAGACATATACACATTAAACTGATCTCAAAGAAGACAAGAACGACATATACACATTAAACTGATCTCAAAGATGACAAGAACGACATATACACATTAAACTGATCTCCTAAAGGACAGGAACGACATATACACATTAAACTGATATCAAAGAAGACAAGAACGACATATACACATTAAACTGATCTCAAAGAAGACAAGAACGACATATACACATTAAACTGATCTCAAAGAAGACAAGAAGACATATACACATTAAACTGATCTCAAAGAAGACAAGAACGACATATACACATTAAACTGATCTCAATGAAGACAAGAACAACATATACACATTAAAGCGATCGCAAAGAAGACAAAAACGACATATACACATTAAACTGATCTCAATAAAGACTAGAACGACATTTACACATTAAAGCGATCTCAAAGAAGACAAGAACGACATATACACATTAAACTAATCTCCTAAAGGACATGAACGACATATACACATTAAACTGATGTCAAAGAAGAGAAGAACGACATATACACATTAAACTGGTCTCAATGAAGACAAGAACGACATATACACATTAAAGCGATCTCAAAGAAGACAAGAACGACATATACACATTAAACTAATCTCCTAAAGGACATGAACGACATATACACATTGAACTGATCTCCTAAAGGACAAGAACGACATATACACATTAAACTGATCTCCTAAAGGACAAGAACGACATATACACATTAAACTGATCTCAATGAAGACAAGAACGACATTTACACATTAAACTGATCTCAATGAAGACAAGAACGACATATACACATTAAACTGATCTCAAAGAAGACAAGAACGACATATACACATTAAACTGATCTCAATGAAGACAAGAACGACATATACACATTAAACTGATCTTAAAGAAGACAAGAACGACATATACACATTAAACTGATCTCAAAGAAGACAAGAACGACATATACACATTAAACTGATCTCAAAGAGGACAAGAACGACATATACACATTAAACTGATCTCCTAAAGGACAGGAACGACATATACACATTAAACTGATCTCAAAGAAGACAAAAACGACATATACACATTAAACTTATCTCACAGAAGACAAGAACGACATATACACATTAAACTGATCTCAAAGAAGACAAGAAGACATATACACATTAAACTGATCTCAAAGAAGACAAGAACGACATATACACATTAAACTGATCTCAATGAAGACAAGAACGACATATACACATTAAAGCGATCTCTAAGAAGACAAGAACGACATATACACATTAAACTTATCTCTTAAAGGACAACAACGACATATACACATTAAACTTATCTCCTAAAGGACAAGAACGACATATATACACTGTTTTCCTACACAAAAGCACTAAGAGAAATAAACTTCATATAACGCTACAAACTTATACTCATTGTTAAAACATAACAACTTTTGATTTGCTTCAGAATGTCTACACAACTGGTTGGACCGCTACAGCGAGAACTTTTCATAACCTAACACAAACACTACAATATATAAAGAACTGTAATAACGTTTTCAACGATATATTAATATCGCTCAATAGATTAATATAACGAACTATTGCTACAACTATTAAATAGTTAATATAATGAATTATTGCTACCACTATTCAAATATGTTAATATAATAAACTATTAATACTACTATTGAATAGATTAATATAACGAACTATTGCTACAACTATCCAATAGGTTAATATAATGAACTATTGCTACAACTATTCAATAAATTAATATAACGAACTATTGCTACAATTACTCAATAGGTTAATATAATTAACTATTGCTACTACTATTCAAATATGTTAATATAATGAACTATTAATACTACTGTTGAATAGATTAATATAACGAAATATTGCTACAACTATTCAATAGGTTAATATAATGAACTATTGCTACAACTATTCAATAAATTAATATAACGAACTATTGCTACAATTACTCAATAGGTTAATATAATGAACTATTGCTGTTACTATTCAATGGGTTAATATAATGAAAATTGCTACAACTATTCAATAGATTAATATAACGAATTATTAATACAACTATTCAATAGGTTAATATAGCAAACTATTGCTACTACTATTCAATATATTAATATAAATAACTATTGCTACTACTTTTCAATAGGTTAATATAACGAACTATTGCTACAACTATTCAATAAATTAATATAACGAACTATTGCTACAATTACTACTACGAAGAGCGTCGTAAAAGGTTGATTTATAACAAATCGTGTCATAATCTTATTCAAATCATAATACGGATTAATACAATAAAACTATAATACGATGATTCAACAAACATCACATGTAGGAACCAACTATAAAAACAATAGCATTACCTTGTAATTGGACTATACTATGCTTGACTAAAAAAGGAAATTACTGGTTGCGTCCATAGTTATACGATATCTGTTACACATTTGTTTCTCAATTAAGGATCTATATCTTTCATAATTTGTTATGTATGATATAAATATTTTAATAATTTAGTACCTTTTAGCATCGCTAAGTTCAGAGGATTTAAATAATTGTACTAGAGACTACTTATCCAGCCAAAATGATACACAGGTAAATATATACATGTCATTACATTAAAATAAACCTGGTTTTCGTGCCAAAATAAATAATATTGCTCAAGCTTTATACCGTATATCTTCATTATGTTAGGTATCGTCGTCCTATTGGAATTTTGTGTGCCTGACTACTCGTGTGTTATGTAGATCTATACAACCTTCATCAGGTATTAATACAAAGAGTTTATGGATGTGAAAAATATTAATTAATATAAATCATGTACCGAAGGAATATAAATGATACAAACACAGCCGCATGGATTACAGAAGATTTGCCACAGACGCATATATTCTGGTATAATGTTCATTAACATGAAGCGAATAATATATTTGACATTCAAAAGATATTATATTAAAAGATAATTCCGGAAACATTGGAACATTTAAAACTAACACGCATTTAGTAGCGCTAACTACTAACTACTACTACAAGTTAGTAACTTGATCAACATGTTCAATTATGTTTCGTAGAAGCAACAGAAATGCACATTAAAGCACTGTACTGCACGTACACTAATAATAATCATACAAAACGAATAAAATGCACTAACAGTATTTTATGAATTTGGGATAGTGTGTGGTCTTTTATTTTTCGAGTGGATATAGCTCTACAACAAAATCATATTTGTTTCCTTTACCAATCCATTTATTTTGGAGGGAATATTCTCAATACTCAATTTCCTTCTTCCCTCGAAAATTTACACCGTAACTTGGGGTGAGGATTTCCAGGAAAATATTTGCTTCTTCTCCATTCGATTGTTAGATATGGTGAACTGTGAGCACATACTAACCTTTAATTATGTTTCAAGCTATGAGTTATTAATTGACGCATAACATCACATTGGTACTAGGAAAGTACGACATTTTATTTGTTAAGCATTGGTATTTGAGAAAAATACGTCAAATATCATAAAAGGAAACTAAATGCAAAAAGTAACTGATTGTTTGAAATGCTACCCACGAGATTTGGTCAGGCAAACAAACTCAAGAAAACAAACTTGGCTTTTGGAGAGCCAGATTATTTTAACATTGCACGTAGATGTGAGGAAAAGATTGTAAACAAATTTATCAAAAATGTGTGGACTATATACATTAGAATCCAGACGTTCAAAACAAGGATAATATTGTATGCCAAACTTATAAATAGATCTCGTTTCAATTATTACAAATTTAACTGCCATAATTGTGCATATTTATTTCATATATACCTGATAGAAATAAAAACTCCCATGAATAGAAACAACAGATACACGTATGCGAATATGTGTGAAAATTAGACAGTCATAAAACCAGTTAGAATGTTATACTGTAAGAAGCTGTCAGCTTGGTGGATTAAATGTGCTACATGGAGACATATATCATTTTGAGGAATACACAATTGGTCACGATTTGCTAAAACATACTTTTGAAATAAGGGCTTCAATGTTTTAAAGCAAACGATGCAGCTTATAGAGTATCCAAGCAGTTTATCCACGGGTATGAAATCGGGAAGTGGCATATGCCTTATCTGCTCGGGAAATGGACGCACCCACCCATACACGAGTCTCCTTCTGCATTGCAGGTCGTCTCTGGAGTAAACCCTATAAGAAACTCAGAAGTGGAGACCCTAAGGCAGTTGGACGATGTACTGCATCCCTTTATGGCAACTACTTGGTATGGAGAGGGATGGTCTCCTGGAGACGACTTTTCCCCCCCAAAGCACCGATAATGCTGGAATAGATTTTTAAAAGGCCTTTGCCAAAGTGTGGCATGAGGTATTGTGGGCCACAAGGAAGAGTTACAACATGGATCAAACGTTGACAATACCGTCCAACAAATGTACGCCAATGCTACCAGTGGAGCAATTGCGCAAGGTTCTGGGGGGGATGCTGGTTGGTTCCATACATCAGTCGGAGTACGTCACGGCTGTCTGCTGTCACCCACACGCCTTTCAACATCTACTTAGAGTGAATCATGAACGAAGCCCTAGTAAAACCACTGTGGGACAGATGGCATTGGAGGGCGTAACAGCACCAACCTACGCTTTGCAGACGACATTGATGGGCTGGCAGACAATGAAGACGAGCTTGTCACCATAGTGATGAACCAAGATGAAACATCTTCACGATTTTACACAGAGATAAGCGCTGAGAATACAAAGCTGATGACTAAATGTGACAAGCGAATCTCAGGCAAGATTAAAGTCAGAGGACAGTAGCTGGAAACAGTGAGCCAGTTCAAATATCTTGGTTCCATAATTACCGAAGTGGGATCAAAAACAGAAATTGTGTCACGAGCAGCACAAACATTGGCAGCTATATCAAAGCTAAGACACACATGGAGAGACAAGAACATCAGTCTGAACACTAAAATCAGACTATTGAGACCACTCTTCATCTAATTATTTTTTTTATTCATGTGAGGCTTGGACCCTGACCGAGAATTATAACGAAGAATCAGTGCACTTGAAATGAGATGCTAACCATCCTTGGCATCTCTTACATGGACCACATCACAAATGAAGAAGTGCGCAACACCATCAGAAACAAAGTAGGTCAATATGAAGACCTCCTCACCACCGTCGAAAAGAGAAAGCTGTAATGATATGTCCATATCACTAGAACCAGCAGTCTTCCCACTACAGTACTGCAGGGCAGCATCCATGGTAGCAGAAGGAGAGGTAGACAGAGAAAAGAGTACACTGAAAACATCACACAATGGACCAGTAAATGGTTTGCGGAGACACAGACATTGGCACATGATCGAGACAAGTGAAGGGAACTGGTCATATATTCAGCAGCACAGTGCCTCGACTACAAACTAGGCCAAGAGACTGATGATGTTGATGATAATGAAATCAAGAAATGATAGGACAGATACAATGCCAGAATATGGATGAAAACTGAGGCTGTGATAATAACACCAAAGTATAATGAAAAAGGACACTGTGATTATCATACCAAAGTATGATGAAAATAAATTTTAAGTTGTTAGTCGATAGATTTGTACTGAATGGCATCGAGGTTTCCATAAAGAGGACAGTTAGATTTCAACATAGGTTTTGTCAATGGCACAAACGTTCGAACAACTTGCAAATAATCTCAGCGATATCAACTCTAACGAAACCTTGGTACATTTTAAAAATGCAGAGTACAAATATTTAACAAAGACATTGAATAATATGAGCACGAGCATGGATAATTTGTGGGGTTGTTTGTTTTTTGGCGTGTGTGTGATTTGAATAATTATGTATCTCTCAACGTATTTAATACTTGTTCCAAAGCACAACTAACAAGTATTGGTATTTTAATTAAAAACAACGCGGTTGTTGTCTAGGTTTACAAAGAAACCTATCTGTAAATATGCCTTAAAATCAAATTATAAATACCTTAAATGTTTTAAAATGCACTGTGTGGCTGTGCAAAAACTTTATGCATCATTAGTGTTGCCACCAAATTATATTGATCTATCAAACAAAGGTATTTTGAATGCTTAATTAAGAAACGGATCACGTGCTTCTTTATGTGTTAATTATATTCTCCACAAATTGATGCCAAACGAGGTATTATAAGTTTACCGATGTCTTCAAGGTTTATTAGTATTCCTTTCAATTTTGTCTCTTTTCACGTTCCTAAAAAATAAGACAATGTTTCCCCTTTTAATTTTATTTATTCTTCTATCAGCTCAGCGCCAAAAAGAATCTAACTTCACTGAAGTAATTGAAATACAACAGAAACTCTATTGTAATTTTGTCGACAAGAAAAGAGTTACGAAATGATACATTTAAAGTATTTTTCCAATTTTATAATTGCCCGTTCAAATTTACCTGATCATGGTTATCTCTACTCAAATTAAATAATTTAAATTAAATATTTTAAATAAATTTTACTCAAACTTCAAAACTATATATCTTTTTTATCTAGGCAGTCAAACTTTTGGGGCCCAGACCCACGGTCACGGTCTCATGGGGGCCCCTAGGGGCCCCTGATGGGGCCCATAAAAGTCGCGGGGCCCATAGGCAGTTGCCTACTCTGCCTAATGGGTAATCTGGAACTGACACTATGTAAGGAAAGTGTGAGAAAAACGATGTAATGTATGTATTTATACTTTGGACCCAAAGTATAATTGACAGTCAGAATTGCACCGGATTTCATGTTTTGGCTTTTCTAGGAGTAGACAAATCGGTAAATGATGGATAGAAGCTTGATTTTATTCTTATTGTATCTCTTTATATTGTAATGACCATGTATACATGATAGCAAGCCAAATAACGATTGGTATAAAATTACTTTAAAAATTGGCTTATATATAATGCGTTAAAACAGTCCTTGTAAAAAACGAAGTGTACAAAAACTTGCAAGTTCTTAATTAATTCAAAATTATATGTTGGTAATAATTATTACAATACATTACACGTTGAGTTGCAAAAGTTTCAAGTAACAAAGACAATGTTTTTAGTCATAAGGATATTTACGACTAAAGGAGCGATAACTCTTGCTTGTATTTCGGCACACGTCGGTGGCATTATGATATGTTTTCTTGTGTAAGGCATATTTTTGTGGTTGAATGTGCAGTAATTCTTGCTTGTATTTGGTACACGTGCATGACTAAATGTGCAACAAATCTTGCTTGCGTTACGACACACATTTATGGCTAAATGTGTAATAATTATTGCTTGTATTAAGGCATACGTTTACAGATAAATGTGTAATAATTATTGCTTGTATTAAGGCATACGTTCACAGATAAATGTGTAATAATTATTGCTTGTATTAAGGCATACGTTTACAGATAAATGTGTAATAAGTATTGCTTGTATTAAGGCATACGTTCACAGATAAATGTGTAATAATTATTGCTTGTATTAAGGCATACGTTTACAGATAAATGTGTAATAATTATTGCTTGTATTAAGGCATACGTTCACAGGTAAATGTGTAATAATTCTTGCTTGTATTAAGGCATACGTTTACAGATAAATGTGTAATAATTATTGCTTGTATTAAGGCATACGTTCACAGGTAAATGTGTAATAATTCTTGCTTGTATTAAGGCATACATTTACAGATAAATGTGTAATAATTATTGCTTGTATTAAGGCATACGTTTACAGATAAATGTGTAATAATTATTGCTTGTATTAAGGCATACGTTTACAGATAAATGTGTAATAATTATTGCTTGTATTAAGGCATACGTTCACAGGTAAATGTGTAATAATTCTTGCTTGTATTAAGGCATACATTTACAGATAAATGTGTAATAATTATTGCTTGTATTAAGGCATACGTTTACAGATAAATGTGTAATAATTATTGCTTGTATTAAGGCATACGTTTACAGATAAATGTGTAATAATTATTGCTTGTATTAAGGCATACGTTCACAGGTAAATGTGTAATAATTCTTGCTTGTATTAAGGCATACATTTACAGATAAATGTGTAATAATTATTGTTTGTATTAAGACATACGTTCACAGGTAAATGTGTAATAATTATTGCTTGTATTAAGGCATACGTTCACAGGTAAATGTGTAATAATTCTTGCTTGTATTAAGGCATACGTTCACAGGTAAATGTGTAATAATTCTTGCTTGTATTAAGGCATACGTTTACAGATAAATGTGTAATAATTATTGCTTGTATTAAGGCATACGTTCACAGGTAAATGTGTAATAATTCTTGCTTGTATTAAGGCATACATTTACAGATAAATGTGTAATAATTCTTGCTTGTATTAAGGCATACATTTACAGATAAATGTGTAATAATTATTGCTTGTATTAAGGCATACGTTTACAGATAAATGTGTAATAATTCTTGCTTGTATTAAGGCATACGTTTACAGATAAATGTGTAATAATTATTGCTTGTATTAAGGCATACGTTTACAGATAAATGTGTAATAATTATTGCTTGTATTAAGGCATACGTTTACAGATAAATGTGTAATAATTATTGCTTGTATTAAGGCATACGTTTACAGATAAATGTGTAATAATTATTGCTTGTATTAAGGCATACGTTCACAGGTAAATGTGTAATAATTATTGCTTGTATTAAGGCATACGTTTACAGATAAATGTGTAATAATTCTTGCTTGTATTAAGGCATACGTTTACAGATATTATATTAACATAATTGTTGCAAAATGTTTTTGCAATCGGTATGTATAAAGCTTTGTTGAATTTATGTATTTCGTTTAACTAGCGCCGATGTCTGACATGATCTTTAATGGATATTTAGAAAACTTCCGCAACAATATTCGAAACAATTGTTTTTAAATTGCCATTATATAAAACATTTTACTGTTACTAATGTCATCATTTTCTTATAAGGATATATTATTCTATTCAATCATATTGCCATGTGGTTTCAGCGAATATTGTAAAGAAGATTCTGTTTAGATGAGATTTGTAATTGTAATATCTTGCCGTAAGCAATGAAATTCAGGATTATTCAAAATGTAGATTCGTTTATAACCTTTTGTTTCATGTATCACTCATGCGTAACGCACTGAATAAAGATGAACTGTTCTGGACATAAACAGACACGTCGTTTACCAATCATTCTCAAACAGACAAGGTCAAAACCGAATGACGTCATCCAAACTATATTCGCTGTCGCAACGTGACACTACGTTATCGGTGTCATTACTTGACAATCGGAGTAAGAATGATGTCATCCAGGTTTATAGCTTATCAATACCAGGTACATCATTAATTAGTTGGCACCAGTAAGGTTCGTGTAAAAGAAAGTCATCAAACCTGTTGAATTGTAATACCTGGTACCTCTCTTTTGTATTAGATTGGGAAATACAATACTGAAAACATTGAGATCGTAGAAGAAATGAATTTACAAATACAATAGTTATGAGGGCTAAACTATTATTAATTTTATTATTATTATTATTATTATTATTATTATTATTATTATTATTATTATTATTATTATTACATGTTATTACTGCATCTATTATAAGTACCACAACTACTATCATTATATATATATATATATATATATATATATATATATATATATATATATATATATATATATATATATATATATATATATATAGAGAGAGAGAGAGAGAGAGAGAGAGAGAGAGAGAGAAAGCTTACTATTATACTTTTAAACATCGCTGGTAGGTGTTATTGTTGTTATGCAACGTCTAGCGGAGAATCTGAGTGATTCGTGTTAATGCATACACTGATTAATTCAAGATATTTGTTAATGCATACACTGATTAATTCAAGATACTTGTTAATGCATACACTGATTAATTCAAGATACTTGTTAATGCATACACTGAACAATTCAAGATAATTGTTAATGCATACACTGATTAATTCAAGATACTTGTTAATGCATACACTGATTAATTAAAGATACTTGTTAATGCATACACTGATTAGTTCAAGATACTTGTTAATGCATACTGCCATGTATTGTGTACAACCCCACACATGCTTCAAAACAAAGGTGTACAACTTATAATTTGACTAGATTTGTATAATTGTTGATGGTACCAAATAACCTTATATGATAAGAACTGAGATCATCGAAAATATTTAATCTATTTTAATTGTTTAAAATTAACACTCTTGGAAAGATTTTAATAGAAAGTAACATTAATAATTTATATCCACTTTAAAAGTTCTTGACCGTACACGCACGCACTGCAATACAATGTTATCACCATCCACATGAATTGATACATTTAAGATTAACAATATGGTTATCAACATTTCGTTTAAGTCGCTTTTGTTGCCGCTTGTTTCAGTTGTTGGTTGAATTGTTTGGATGACCATGCTGTGTTGTTCTAAATATGTTGCTAATAAACAAACAAAATATTGTTTCCGTATGATAAATGAAAACATTAATCATATGTTGACGCAGCTCCTCTGTGTCAGGGTTGTTATTTGAAGTGTACATTAAAAGATAAAAGGAAAGAAACGGACAGTATGAAAAAAGTTACATGAGAATGTTAGCCATATTTTAGTACTACCCTGGAGATAAATGAGTCGTTTCACCATTGAAGTCATATGTGAAACAAATGTCATGTTTCCCTTCGTGAATGACACATCGCTGTGACAGCTGGTCCATTCGAATGTCGCTTTTATGGCTTTGTTTGGCAACTTTGGACGGAACTATATCAGATGGAAAGAAAGATCATTCAGATTGTTTTGGAACGCTGGCTGGCATTGTAATATAATACAAAATCCATATCTTTCTCTCGATTGGAACATGCATACTTAGAAATGCTCTGAGAACAGCTCTCTATTTCTATATGTGTAAATGGGAATAGCACAAAGCTAAGGATTATAATGAAATAGCACTCGCACTTAACTTTTTAGGAATCGATTTTAAAGGAAAGGAAAATTTCTTTGCTGAAACTGAAAATGTTGTAATACTGTTTTATGGAGTTTATTTAAAAATAAATTATTACTGTGATAAAATCTATTAAAACTAATTTCTAAAGTTGACAATTATGTCAATGAAAATTTAGGAATATACTTCCATAGTTTGAATATCGATGGGGAATTTGCTATGAAACAAATTACTTATGGACTCGAAATACCCAGCTATTTGCCATTTGATATCAAAATCATATTTACAAGCATAAACCAATCAAAATCAAAATACAAGAAAACATTGGCAATCAAGATAGATTGATAACTAAATGTTTTAATTTATATACATTTGCACGTTATATTACGATATTGAATCATTCATACCAAAACACCTCACATACAGCATAGAAACGCACATTAATTCTAAACGTGGATTGCGTTTGTGTTTTACTAATTTTAAGTGGGCACAATTCGATCGAGCGTGAAACCCTTAAAAGTTACAAAGACCCCTCTTTATATAAAGTTCACAATATTAACAAAGACTAAGATCCGCTAACATTAGAAAATATAAGAAAATGTATAACTATTACCACTACTGCTACTATTACATAGATCATGTATCGTATATACATACAGAGAGATGTTCTCAGAGAATTTCATTTTATCTGATTGATAATACATCGTATACCTATTCTATATTATGTGTTTTCTGTTTAGTCTATTTTCAAAATGGTGTTTGTTAAATCCAAGTCCCATATAGTTTTATTTCATTTAGCATGTACCTTATGTACAAATCGTGACAAATCTGTATTTCTCATTTTCGTTTATTCTTACTATCTCTCCACATACGTACATACGTACGTACGTACGTACGTACGTACGTACGTACGTACATACATACATACATACATACATACATACATACATACATACATACATACATACATACATACATACATATATACATACATACATACATACGTACACACATACATATATTCATACATACATACATACATACATACATACATACATACATACATACATACATACATACATACATACATACATACATACATACATACATACATACATACATACGTTAGTGATTCAACACTGCTAAGCCTGTAGTAAATTCAAGATCTAGTGGATTACATGCCATTGTAATGCAAATGTTTTCACTAGAAATGATTAATTCTCTCCAGAAAATCGGTTGACCTGAAATAATCTTTGGTAAACAGGTAATGTTGACCTAGATCCTGACCTTGATTCAGATTTAGTGGCACATACCTAACCACGTTTCATTTGAATGCAAGGAAACTAGATATTTGTTAAATTGTAAAGCTTGTTGTTTTCTCTTTTCATGTGATACAGTTTTTTAGAGCCTAAAAGCATAACACAGAATTGGAGGCTCTTCTGGGATATTTGAATTTTGGCTAAAATATTTAAGAAAACTTTGTTGTTTCAATTTTAATTCCTATAATTTCTAAAATTGTTTTCAAGTGATATCGTCATCAAAAGTGGAAAGTTTTCAACTAGTCAGAAAAAACGATCTTTATGAAGCGAAAGATTCCTTAACGAAACAAAAAAAAAACAATTATTTTGGTTCAGTATTTGGTAGAAAATAATGTGTAGGATAAAAGTGCTTTGGGTTCGCTCAGTAACTCTGTATCAGGCTCTGATCTAACAGTAAAAGAATTAAAATTAAAATACAATATGAAGTTGGAGTTAATGAAGCTCGAACTTCAGAAAAGAGAGCAAGACAAAAATGCAATTATAAACAGAAGAAAAGGAGAAGAACAGCTGCAGTACTAAGGAAAAATACAAATGCAGTTACAAGAAAAACAAATGCAAATGCAGCTAGATAGGGAAGAAAAAGAAAAAGAATGACAACGTCACTGACAAGAAAAACAAATGCAATTTGAGAAGGAGGAAGAGAGAGACAGATGCGGATGCAATGTGAGAAGGAAGAGAGGGAATATCAAAGTAGAATGAACGAAATAGAGTTGGCAAATGAAAACCACATTCATACTTCAAATCCAAATGTGAAATTTTGATCTTGCAAAGAACATTAGGTTTGTGCCCGTCTTTAGAGAAAGAGAAGTAGACAAATATTTTACTCGTTTTGAAAAGGATGTTAAAATTTGAAATGGCCAAGAGTGCATTGGACTCAATTATTATAATGTGTATTCATTCACTGGTAAGGCTAGTGATATTTACCATTCACTGTGAGTGTACCAAAGCGGCGAAAATGATACGGTTAAAAAATACATTTTAAAGGATTAAGGGTTAGTCCCTGAAGCTTATCGTCAAAAGTTCCGAAACTATAATAAAGAAGATGGACAAACTCATGTCGAATTTTTTTATAGACGAGAACAGTTATTTGATAGACGGAGATTAGCCTAGAACGTTGAAAATCATTAGTCTCCAACACCTGGTATTACTTGAAGAGCTCAAACACTGTGTCCATAGTGACATAAAGGCTTATCTTGACGAGCACAAGATCAAAAGCTTGGAAAATGTTGATCATGACGCTGATGAGTACTCTTTAACTCATAAGTTCCTTATGTACATACAACTTCTACTCAACAGTGTTATATCAGAAAAGTATTTCAGCCTAACACAAGCCTTTCTAAAACTCAAACTGGCACATCTAAAAATGTAATTTCAGAAACGCTTGATTCTAGACTCTTGTTTTCTCCTCCTTGTACCTATTGCAAGAAAACATGCCACGTTATTTCGGATTGCTAAAATTTCAGAAATATTCACCATATTCAAGACAGGCCTATTCCAAATGTTCTCATTTCTAAGAGGTCAAGGTCACAGCCATGTATTGAAAGCAATACATCTGTTGGGCCTAATAAACCAGAGTATGTTTGTATTATGGAAATGTATGAACCATCCATATCGAAGTGTTCTATGTCACTTTTCTAGTGATTAGGCCAATTCCACCCATAATAAAATTTCAAGGGACACATGAGCTTTGCAGGGTCTTTTGTTGTCAGGTTCTTTGTTTTTTCTGAAAAGTCTTCATCTAATGAGAGTGTTTTAATTCAGGGAGTTTAGTGCGGTTTGTTAATGTTCCTCTCCATATTGTACATTTATCATCAGATTTAGTCCTAGGATCCGTGACAGTCGGAACGGTCTCTGTTTTTCCCGTAGAGGGCATTCATTTATTACTAGACTACGACCGAGCAGGAGACAAGGTAGTGATTAATTCACTTGTAACTGACAATCCTTGTTTGGATTACAAAGTCGATCCAATTGAACAATTGAAAGTTGCTAGAATTATGGAAAAGACAGCAGCAGAGAGGGTGAACCCTACAACGTTTTTAGACAAAATTTTGATTGAAATCTTAAAACGAGCCTTCCTACGATCTCATTTTAACCAAAAAAAATGTCTCAGGGGCTAACCCTACAACGTTTTCAGACAAAAAATTGATTGAAATCTTAACGAGCCTTCCTACGAAATCTCATTTTAACTAAAAAAATGAAAACGGAGACTTTTACGATTTTTTAATCAATTTTGGTCGCAACTTGTTGTCATCCACCCTCTCTGCTGCTATGGGTTAACAAAAAATAATAAATGATTTGATCAAGTCTTTAGGATCTCACAAACAGACTAATCGCTAACACCTCTTCTTGTAGATCAATTAGATTATTGGACTGATCTGTGAGTTTGAAATTAATTCTCGTTAACGAATTATTATGGCATCGCATGTAGACAGGATTAACCGGAGACTCAATTATTAAAAATCCTGGAGGAGCTGTTGGTGCAAACGAATAAAGAATATATCCTTGCTGAGCTTGATTTGATCGTTCGAGATTAATTTGATAGCTTCCTTCGATAACATCACATACTAAATTGAGCGCAATCACCGATGAAATATTCACGTTGAACGGAGCGATATGCCTACCGCCGCCATCTGGATCATTATTATGTTTGAGGATTTTTATTTCCTGTGATGCTGTTTTTTTCCATGCATCATGAATTATTTTAAAACCAACATCGATGGTGTCACTGAGAAGTTTTTTTAGTTCCGGTACGTTATATCCCGGTAGTTTGAATGTCGGAATATCTTTGACGGGGAAATTATATTTTTCTGCAAATCTTGTTCTCGATAGGGGATTATCGTCATCTTATATATCCTGAATAATTTTTAGGTTAAATGTTTCCATATCGTCGATAATTTTGTTGCATGTTTCTACGACGCTGATAAATTCATCTCGGGTGAGAGAGCCGGATTTAAGAGATATTAACAACAGCGAAAAATCATTATTCATTGCTGTGAAATTTTTAACGATTTTAGGTTCGTCAACAAAATGATATCCCTCTATTCTCTCCCCTGGCTTCTCTTCTCCAGTTGGTTGGTATCCGAGACCAAAAAACTCTATAGTGATTGTGTGATCTTTATAACTCCTTATTGGATTATCGGGTTTTATTCTGTCGGTGATATAATCAGTTTTTTGTGGTTCTGGTAAATCAACGATTTTCCCCCCTGGTGGTAATTCAGGCCATCCTAGTACGGTTCTAATAGAACTTTGATAGATATCTACGACGTATCCTTCTGTGTTTATCTCAATTGCGGATGATAGTGTCGGCTCATGAACTGTTATAGCGATTTTTGACTCTACTCCAGTAATCGATTTTATTCTACGCGCTAATTCATTATTGATTTGTTCGATTTGGTATGACCCTGTTGGTATCGAAACAACTTTCCAGTCTGGAGTCCCGTCATCTTTATTCTTATTCGCAAACACTAAAGAATTATTGGGTTGTTGACCACCAAATGATTTTGATCTGATATTAGGCCAACTGTGGTATACTCGTAATTTTGCTAGCGCTATCTCCTTCACGGGGACTGGGCTAGGGAAATTCACACTAAACTCGGGTTCCGTTGATGTTATTGATATCATGCTTGTTTGTACAGGGTTCGTGTTCTCCACTATTTGTTGAAGTAATTCCATCGGTGTTGTCATCGTTGCTATACTGTTGTTGTCGCTCTAATTTTGACACCGCGGAATCATAAATACTGACCATCACTGAGAACTCACAATTTGGTATGGTTGAGATTATTGAGATCATTTTGGTTTTCGGGTTCGTGTTTTCCAATTCCATCGGTGTTGTCATTGTTATTATATTCATGTTGTCGCTCTAATTTCGATATCGCGGAATCAAAAATACTGACCATCGCTGAGAATTCACTATCTGATATAATCGTATTATCGAGTGACGATGATATCATCAATGATAATTGCGAGTATGCGGTTGATACAATATGAAATTGAATTAAGTAATTCTGCAGTTTACTCTGGCTGCATGATGATATCTTTTTTGCTATCCCGGTTGATATACCCCCGATTGTAGCCACCGCAGAAATGCAAATTGGAACTACGACCGGGGCAATCATTGTAACCGATGCAAGTATTATTCCGGCGCCAGCGAGAACGCTTGACACCGAGTACATAGTAATATCAATTGCGGTGATTCTTCGTCGGTATTTTTTTATTTTTATTTGATACTCCTCAGTGAGGGTTTTGAGTCTAGTCTGAAATTCTCTGACCTGATAATAGCGACATTGCGTTGATGAAATCATTTTTATTGTAAAAACACTAGCGTTTTCAATTGTGAAATCCGAACGATTTTCCTTTCAATTTAGTTATTTACTTAAATCCGCTACGAATTCCACATACCAGGTTGCTGAAACCCTAATCAAATTTTTATCAGTAGCTGTTATAGTGAACTTTTCAGTTGTATCCTTGTCGATGATCGTTGAAATCGTATTATTGACCCCGGATGAACTCGACGATGATATATTAAATTGAGTCAATGGTGTTACTAGTGTTAATCGATAAATACCTTTAACGGTTGCAGTGATATCTAATTTGTTGTTTGTAGGTGTCCACGCAAATGATCCGTGTTGGATTGTGTATACTACGTTGTTGGTTTTCTCATGAGGAATTTTTGTTTTTTCAATGATTGTTATCATCCTCGAAAAATCACCTTTGATGGCTTCGATGAAGGTTTTCGTCTCATCGATGGATTTTTTAATATCCGGGAGTTTTATTTCTATTTTATCCAACGGGGTTCCAATAAATTTCTCGATGATATTTTTACGAAAAACTGAAAACTGTTTTCCGTGTTCTTCAATTTTAGATTGAAGTGTTGCTAGTTCTAACAGAGAATTATCCAACTCATTGTCATGGGTAGCAATCTTATCAGTGATCGTAGACACAAGTGCACCTGGTTTAAGTCGTCCGTCGCTGGAATACAACGCAATAGAGTTTTCAGTGGCGTCTTGCTGCCGTTTTAAAATGTCATCCGCGGATATATTACTGGCTTTAAGTCGTCCGTCGTTGGAATACAGCGCAATAGAGTTTTCAGCGGCGTCGCGCTGCCGTATCAAAATGTCATTCAATGACACATCACTGGATTTCAATTTACCCTGTTTGTCTTGAAATACAACTATTTCGTTCGGGTCAACATTTACTAAATTTAACGTCTCAGCGATTTCATCTTTAATTTTTTTTTTTATATCACCTGTCGCAGTGTCATCGGGTTTGGGTTTCAAAGATCTCCCCCAAATATCAATCATGTTATTGTAAAACTCTTTCTCTCTCTAAAATAGTTTTTGACGACTTCGTTGAAAAATCTTCGATTTTCTCCAGCGATTACTAGTGTATTCATTCACGACAACATGTGGTGGTTTTCCGCTTGGGTTACTCAAGGAGTTAGAAATAGCGTTAAGGACATTTAATACTTCGCTGCCACATATTGGTGGGTCATTCATTTGTTGTGTTGGTAGCGTAGAATACCAAGTCTTCATTGGAAGGGTTTTTATATAACGCATAAACTCTTTTGGTGGGGCTAATCCATATGAATCAAAATAGACAATCCCACGTGGATCAATAGCGTATGCAACCCAGTGAGTTCCAGGTCCGGTGCTGTTATCTAAATTAATGATTCCGGTTTCAACGCTGTTTGGTTGATGTGGTAATTGATCTTTCATAAATACACCTCTGAAGTTTTTAATCGCGAGTTTTTTAGCAGCATCGAGTAAATCAAAATTGGACATGGGAACCATAGGTTCCTGAGTCAAAGACTCTCCAATTAATAAACCGGTCCTAGTCTTAGACCCTTTCCGCTGTACCACGAATACGGGGTTCCTGGTAGTCTTAGACCCTTTCCCTTTTTTTTATATCCTTTCCCAGTTGCCTTCTTTAGTGCCATTCCTGCTGCAGTACCAACGGCTCCTAACGCTGCCGCTTTAGCCACCGCTGGGGCTGCTGCTGCAATCAATGCTGGAATCGCAGCTAACAACGGAAATATACCGCCTGTTTTAATCATATTTTTGATAGCAGCCGCAGAAAGAGTAATCTGAACACCTTTTTTTGCTGCAAGTGCATCATTGAAATGTTTTATTTGACGAGTTGTCAGCGATAATTTATTTGCACCACCAGTCATTTGATTAGGTTTCAACGTGATTGTGGTTCCACATTTTTTAGCCGATTCTGATTGCAATTTTTTTATTTGACCAGGAGTTAACGCAACACTAATAACACTATATGACATGTTATACATAATAGATTGATTCTAAATCGTTTACAATTTCAATGAAAAATCGAGAAAATCAATCAAAGATTTTCTACTGGGGCATCTACCACTCTCATTCTTCCTCCAACACCTTCAAGTAGCATTGATTTATCACTGAGAATGACAGCAACCGCTCTATAATTCGGGATAAGGATAGGAGGTACCCCACCAACTGGGGGACCTCTCGGACGCTCTACACGGGCTCTAAAGTGTATATCAACAACAGATTGTCTCATCAAATCAAGATGTTCCAGTGAAAAGTAATAAATCGGATAGAGGCTTTTAAAATCCAATTGTGATATTTGCAAACCAGTATCCACATTTAGATCACGTGCCATAAATGACAACAGGTTATGATAGACACGTGCAATATGATTTTGACCGTAATCAAGTTGTATATCCTCGGATGGTTCCTGCTGTCCGTTTATTCTCAGCGAGACTTCATTAACACCTAACTGATCAAATATCATATGACTTCGTTCTTGATTACCAACTCGCGCATTATTCTGTAACGCTACAAATATATGACGTGGAGCTGAAACACCTTGTTTTGATGCCAGGTGCCATGTGAATGTACCATCAACATTACCCAGTTTAATATCCGTGGTCACTGATAACCAACTCAACAACGACTTTCCTCCTTGATCCATAAATGATAGTAGTCGCTGTTCTTCTGTGATTGATGGAGTTAACACTGGCATCCATAATGATAGTTTTGTTAAAATAACTTTACCGGCAGCAACCCCAGCATTACGCCAGATTGCATCATCATCAGTACCCTTTCGTACAAGTGCTACTGTATGCTTCGCTCCATAAATAACTTTTCGGACGTTTCTACAGAATCCAAATATATGATGCAGTGGAATCGCACATGAAAATCGTCGATGCTGCCCATGCAACGTTGCTACACGTGTTGCAAATCCTAAATTGAGATTACCATTAACGCCTCCGAGAATATCAAACGCAGCTCCGGGTCTAGTTCGACGTTCTGGATTAGCTGCTTCCTGTTGATCGGCTTCTGCATTATCTCTTGCTGTTAACACTTTAATGTATGGAAGGTGATCAGCGTTATCAGAGGTATCCTTTGCAAACATCATAGATGGACCAGCCGACCTTGTATAATCATCAGAATATCTCGCTAACCCGATTATTGTTGTTGCAACATCAACTTCACGGTCAATGGATTCAATTTCTTTTCCATCAATGAGATATCTAGCGCTTTCAAATAACGCCATTATGCCGTTATTAACAAAACCAACTCGGACATTTGCGTTATCTGCATATGGGGTATCAGCTGCAACATTTGTTACAAGTTCTCCTTCTACTTCAATAAATGCCTCACACGGTAGAAAATATTTACTGGTATCATGAACCTGAAGTTCAATTCGCGATCGGAGATCTGGTTGTACTGCATGATAAGAATAAAATTGAAAATCGCGTACAGAATCATTCTTGCCAACTGGGGCATCCATATCAAACGCTGGATCAGGTGACCTTTTGAACATTTTATTCTATTTATCAGAGTCTAAATCGCGATTTTCCATTTCATCGTCGTGTTTTTTTAAAGCCACTTCCTGCTATCATGCTTGCTATCATGTTATTTTGGTCCCCTTGATTTATCAAGGGAGTCACCATCGACGCTAATTTTTCATCTACTGCGTTATTTATAATTCTACTAACACTTGCAGGCATTTCCGCTGTAGACGGTAACGGTTTTGAAAATCCTTTGGATTTCATCCGTGATTTCACTAATGATGTTAATTTATTCTTCGCAGTTGAAAACGCTTTTCCCGCAAGATCTCCAACAGCACCAATACCCTTATCACGAATAACATCAATGGCTTTCATTGATAATTGTTTAGCTAACGGCATCACTTTTGGAGCCATTCTCGCAAATAACCCTGCAATGGTATTACCTAAACCATCTCCGTAGTATGCTCTATAAACTGGAAACCGTGAATTAACTACATAGACGAGGGTTGGTTTATCATGATTGTAGTGTATGATCATTATTTTAAATCAGAAACAATTTTTCAATTGTTATTTATCTAATCGAATGACTTCGTCATCAGATTTTTCAATTCAGTCACTATGATACCCACTTTCCACTAACTCGCCAATGAAATCTCGATATGTGCTGATATCCATGATACCACCCTGAAATAATCGTCTACAGATATCAGCTGCTTCATTAATTATTTCCGGTGAGTTATTTCCGGCTCGTTTTCCTCCGATGAGAACTTCTAATCGTGATATATCACTGAGAACACTACCAGGACATACCCCACTTTGGGGTCCACTGGAATCTTGCAATCCGCTTCCGCTATAACCAGTTGCTTCATTCTGTTTTTCTAAATCCGTTTCTTGTAAATAACCAAGAAGATTATAATCATCATCATCACGTGGTATTTGTTGTTTTTTAGGTGAAAAGGATATTTTCTTTGCAGGTTGCTGTCGCCGCCTTTGCGTTTTTTGCGGTTTTTGTTGTTGTTTAAACTCTTCGTATTGATTATACACTGTACCCACCGCATTGATATATTCAATGTATGATGCACTATTTTTCTTAATCAGACCTTTTTCAGTTTTGATTTTATAGAATATATCAGCCCAGTGAGTTATATTTCTAACATATTTATGATGTTCTGGTTTCAACCATTTTTTTCTGTTTTCATAGGACGTAACAACAAGCGCAGGAATTTCTGCTGGATCAGTCTTATCAATTTCTGCTAACCCTTCTTCGTTAAATCTCACGAGTAAATCATCTACTGTTCTTTTTGATTCTATTTTTTGTACGGCCTGTTCTGTTTGTTCAGTTTTCGCTGCTATTTTTTCGAGTTCACCAATAACAGATTTTCCCGTCTCGGGACCATCTCCCAGTATAGCGCGCTCTACTCCCTTCGTTGCTGTTGTTACTGGTTTAAACAATTCTTCAGATCCCGCAGCAAAATCAGTCTGAAGACTCTGTCGTTGTTGTAGTTTATTCCGTACAGAGTCACGAATTGGTACAAATCTCTTAATTGCATCCAGTCGTTCACGAGCCAATCGGGTTGTTAATGCTTCATTGACCATTATTTGAAATCAGAAACAATGTTTCAATTGCAAAACAATTTTTCAATCCGACCTAACACCATCGTGGAAGTGTTATTTCATCGTGATACACCTTCGTTCATCGATGGGGAAAGTGTCCAAATTGTATATAAAATAATAATAATGTCACTTTCCCCCCACTTTTCCATTGATCAATCTGAACCGTCCATCAATTTTTATTCAGTGTGAAATATTTTTTATTCACTAATTTTGACATTGTCAATCAAAAAATGCTAAAAAAAATTAAAATCTCTATGAGGGACGGTCACAATCAAATAATGATAAATGGTCAATCAAAATTGTTCATTTTCTTGAATTAACGCCCGTAGGTTTCTAATTTTAGAATTAACCTCCTTTTTCAATTCGTTTTCGTACCCCAATTCTTTTCGTATTCGTTCTACGATGGTATACAACGGAGCGAACACACTTACATCACTGGAAAATGCGAGAGAGTCCCGAATAGAATTCTGAATTCTCTTGATGAGCGCATACTTCTTTGGTAGCATATACTTGTTAGTGCTAACTCCGTATTCTATATCCTGAAACTCAGACATGATTTGATCAGGATTTAACCCATCTGATAGTTCAATATCCCAACTTTTCAATTTTGAAATCTCGGATAAAATGCTATTCATGTTTTCAGAATTCATTATTCTATAATAATGATATATTTCTAAATGAAAAATATGACGCATTAGACATAACTAAATTGAACTTTTTGTCCCGTCCTTTTTGAAATAGCCGATCGATAAATCCCCTCTGCAACAAATCGTACTGAGGGTGAACAAATATCGAAATGCCTACCGGCGCTGGTTATTGATTGAAATATTTTTTCTTCGCTAGTTATCGTATTCAAAGATTTCACAGGTCTCTTCCCAACCGTTTTGCATTTTCCAGTCTTTCCTCGTTTGGTATTCTCACTTTGAGTAACAGCCTGCAGATTTGATAAAGAATTGTTTTTCGGATTAGAATCCTTGTGATCAATGACAGAATCATCCTCGATCAATCCATAAAAACATTCAAATGCGAAACGATGATTGAGATAAGTTTTCTTCCCAACAGTAAACATCAAGTACCCTTGATTATTCACAGCACCAACTGATTTCTTCAGTCTACAGTGTCTTACAACACCATCAATGGATGCTTCATAATTTGTAATCAAGGGATGATGTCTGAATTCTTGGTTCATTCGTATACATAATACTATTGTTTGTCTAATTCATTGTTTGGTTTAATGATAAATCTTTCGATGTAGTCTTGAGGAGTTCTTATGATTTTGTCAGGGACGTTGTCAGTGTCAGGGACTTTTTCAGGGTCATAATTTCTGATTGATTGTCCATTTTTTATTCTTTTATCATAATAACGCTTCAACTCCCTGTATCGCTTTCCACCGCAATTCAAACACAACTGAGATTTTCCCCTAACCCCAACCCCACATCGTATGCAGGGTAACGGGCCAAGGCTTCCACGTCGAAAGCTTTGCATATGATACCCACAAAACTCATTTCTGCATGATTTGTTACACGGGGTTACTGATCCAATCATAAGCCACTTGCAGTGATTCATTATATATAAATTCTTCATTTAAATGCTTGTTTTAATTATAGCATGAGGGAATTAAGGAGAACGCCTTCGAAAAATGCTGAATTCAATGCTGATAAGGAGTTTAAAAGATTATTGAAAATTAATCCTAAATTTAATCTCGATAAACCAAAAAAAACGTCCAATAGACGGAAACATGAAAGAGTTTAAGAGATTATTGAAGATTAATCCTAAATTTAATCTCGATAAACCCAAAAAACGTAACAAGAGATTATTAAAAATTAATCTCAAACGTCCAAGAGACGGAAACATGAAAGAGTTTAAGAGATTATTAAAAATTAATCCTAAATTTAATCTCGATAAACCCAAAAAACGTAACAAAATTAATCCTAAAATTAATCTCAAACGTCCAAGAGACGGAAACATGAAAGAGTTTAAGAGATTATTAAAAATTAATCCTAAATTTAATCTCGATAAACCCAAAAAACGTCCAAGAGACGGAAACATGAAAGAGTTTAAGAGATTATTAAAAATTAATCCTAAATTTAATCTCGATAAACCAAAAAAACGTAACAAAATTAATCCTAAATTTAATCTCGATAAACCCAAAAAACGTCCAAGAGACGGAAACATGAAAGAGTTTAAGAGATTATTAAAAATTAATCCTAAATTTAATCTCGATAAACCAAAAAAAACGTCCAAGAGATTACCCTGGAAAGATGCTCAATTCAATCTCGATATAGTTTCTAATACACCAAAGAATACAATTCTTGATAAAGCCATGATTAGTAAAATCAGAGACTGTTTTAATGAATTCAAGCGTGATGGAGCATCTTATTGTTGGTCAACATTTCGAATTGATGGTGTTGTTGACGCTACCATGAATGATGAAAAAGCAGCAGTGATAATTTCACGTGTTGGGGAAAAAAGGAATTTTTTCCGAATAAAATTCATTATCGAAGTCGATGGCAAATGGATTATTAAGGATAAATTTGAACCAATCCTCAAGAATAAAAAAGCTGTCATTGTGAGTAGAGATTCCAAACCAGGAATTCTAACCGGCATTGACAAACCATACTACGAAAGATCTTACCCCGTAACAGCAATGGTTTATGGGATATATCCGTTAAATGATAAACCCGATATCGCAAAACTAGCTCCTATGAAATATTCTAGTTCACTGAATTGCGTGGCAACACGGGTAATGGAACACTTCACAAATGCATCCCGAGGAAATAAACTAACTGATCTGCGACGTAGGAAAATAACCGAATGGGAACTGACAGTGAAACAGCATGGTGCAAAGATTTCTGATATAGCTAAATTAGAAACATCATTACGATTCCCAATAACCGTTATGACGATAACCGGAGAGGTTTTATACGAACCGAAATATAACAAAAATGGAGCGCCAATACAGATTATTGATCATAACAAACACGCGTGGACACCTGCGGTAACAGTATTTCCACGAGAACGAACCGTGAAATATATCCCTAAGGAGTTCGTCGGGGATGTTTTCTATGAAGAGAAATTATTCGATGCTATTCATGCGTTGTGTAAAGATGATCCTGTGTCAGTGTGGTTACTTAGAAGTGATGAAGATCCCGAAATAGGATTTGATCAATTTGTAAGACCAAATGGCGAATTATATCGCGTTGAAGAATTAGATAACAGAATGAGAAAAATCGCTAGTGATTTTTCACCGGAGAATTCCCATGAAAAACTACTCACGGATAGTTTTACTATTCCATCAGTGGTAGCTCACTTCGCAAGAGAAAAAAACTCATGGCGTCCAACACGAAGTGATTTTCTCGAGGATGTTAAATTGAGTTGCGTCGCATTTGGTCATGGAGGACTGTGGAATACGAAATACTCACGTGATGGTATGATTTCAATTGATATATCCGCGTGTTATCCCGGAAGTTTTCTCGGATATGGGGAATGTGCTGAGTACTTCAAACGATTTGGACACCCCACGCATGAAATGACTCGTGTTGCGATTAATGGACCATTGCCTGATTTTGATTTAACCGGATTCGCTCGTGTGATATCATTCGAATTAGCTACAGGGTTACATCCGTGTAGTTATGTTTGGCTCGGTAGACACCTATCTGAAAAACACTGGATGCCAATAGTGCTATTGAGATATATGATTGATTGTGGTATGCTAATATCGTTGATTGTTTCCGAGGCTATTATATGCTATCGAGCTCAGAAAGAAGTTTGGCTACCACAACCCGATCTAGATAGAATAATCAGCGAACAGCGAAAACAATTCCCTGATTTCAATGAAGAACAAATCATGAATCGGTCTAAGAAGTTATTTGAAATTAAAAAAGAACAAGCAAAAGATTTTGGACGAAGAATAATCGGTAAATTTACCCAGGGTGGACGATACGACAATGCAAAATATTCTTCGCGGTTGATCATAGATATCGCTGAATACGATTTTATTGTAACGGATTTAATGAAACAGGGAAAACTTGTATCCCGTAAGGATGCTTTTCTATCCAATGGTGAGAAAATGGGTACGGTTGTTACCTACTGTGATGGATATAATTCCCAGTATACACATTTGAGAAGTTCAATGCTAGCCTATGCTTCTATTAATCTATTTTCGATGATAAATAGATTTCCTAATACCGCGGTTAGAGTGGCCACTGATTCGATGTATATACACAATAAGTACAAATCAGCTGTAGCTAAATTCACAGATCCCGAAGAAAATTGGGGGCGTTGGCGATTTAAAAAGGAGATGCTACATGAGTATTGTGAATCCGCAGACGTTGCCATGGATGATAAATATCTTTGTTGTAACCGTATTGAAATTCAATCAGAATTTTCTAATGCACCACCGGTATCTGATCCAGTATGTAGATACAAGACAGTTTATTTAAACGGTTGTGGTGGGTCAGGAAAGACAACTCGTGCAATTGAATTATTTCGTCGGTCAACCATGATTGTGCTAACACCGACTCACAGACTCGCCAGAGAGATGATACAGCGAGGGGTAAATGCCTGTACTTACCATAGTTTCTTTCGATGGAAGGGTGACAAATGGACTCCTGAGCGTATGGGTGATAAATTCATTCCTGAAATCATAATTTGGGATGAAATATGCACAGTGTCATTAGATGTATTACAAACATTTCTCGAGTGGTTGTTAAACAAAAACACAAAAGTCGTCATGTGCGGTGATCACGGCCAACCACCACCATTTGTCGGTGCATCTCCACATGAATGGCTAAGGGGTTTTGTAGACTATTATGAAGAAATTACCACTGATTATAGATCACTTGATGAACGATTACGAGAATTCAAAGCGCTAATTAGATTACAACCGGATAGAATCCAATGCGAAATAGCGCGTGAAGTGATTTCAGAAACTCCAATGAATGATTTCTGGGAAACATGGAGACCAAATGATTTGATAATTGCAAGTAGAAAAATAGTCAGGGACACACTTCAGATGAAGTTATTTGAATTGCATAAAGAAAAATTTGCAACGCTTCCAGTACCCCTTTGTTATAGGCCATCGGATACACGAAAACAGAACATTGAAGTTGATATTCCAGGACAGAGTGAAAAACAAATTCTCGTATTAAATGATATTGTGCTGGTTGATATCAGCGTCGTCGAAAATGCATTGCGTGCTAATAAATCCCCGTGGACGCTAGGATACGCAGCAACAATACACTCTTCACAGGGATTGACTATATCGGATACAGTTGTTTGGATGGTGGATAATCACATCGAATGGTCGAATTTAATCTATCTCGCAGTATCCAGAGTACGAAAAATAAATCAACTTCGAAGAGTTGTTTTCGATGATGAAATCATTGGTGACGATGATGACACCACAATAAATGATATTGATGTTAGCATCATTAATAAAAAAATCTCCGGTTACAAACAACAGGACAAAAAAAACCAACGAGAATTTGATATTGATGCTGAATTAATAATCACTTTGAAGAAACAACAGAATAATCACTGCGCGAGTTGCAATTGTATAATGCGTTGGCAGTATTCGGATAAAGATCCTCGCCAATTTACCGTAGACAGAAAAAATAACAGTCTCGGTCATGTCAGAAACAATGTGATGTTGACTTGTCTTGAGTGCAATAGACGCAACGGTGCTAGTTAAGACCATGCGGTGGCAATTGAGTATCCTCGGGAATTACCTGTAGTTGTTGTCTAGTAAAACCCCGCTGAGGGGCAGTTGAATCCAGTTTATAGACTGGAGGTCTACCCGTAGATCGTGTTATACTAGATATCTTGTGTGCAGTAACACTCCAAATAAGATCAGTAGCCCTTTTTCTACCCCCTTCAAGCTCTCCTGGTTCGTATAAGTACCTCACAATGACATTACTACCAAGAATTGGTTCTTTGAAATCTTTTTGTGGTTGTGCGGGTATTGACTTCTTTTTAATCGCGTTGATAGGTTTCATGTTGATTGTTCTAGTAATCTCGTTATTCAGTGCAGTAATCACAGATGGTAATCTTTTAACCCATTCACGGGATCTTTTTTCTTGGATGAATTCTTTTGCGTATTGATATCCAAATAACCGCTCAGCAATCGTCCGATTAAATCGTTCTACAATGGCCTGATCGCGATGTAGCGCAGTATGCCCTCGTCGTATGGTGACATTATGATTTTTCATTGTAGATAACACTGCACCCTGAAATTCCTTGCCAGGATCAACCTGCAATAGATTTGGCCAGTGCAGAGGACTTCGTCGATAAATCCTCTCAAATGCAGAAGCAACTTCAGTGGCTGATTTTGTTTTTAACGGTTCTGCTTCTTTGTATCGACTTGCAATATCAACTACGGTTAAAGCGTATTTGTAACCACGATCATGTGGCAGAAATAATATATCAGCCTGATGAACTTCATTAGGAGCGGTCACATCAAAATGCGAGAATTGAATTTGTTTAGGCGGTGGTAGATAAATTTGCCATAGTGCCTGTTTGGATAACCAATTAGCCGCAGTGGTTTTTTTCACTTTTGCAGCACTAGCGAGTTTATGGACTGCTGATTTACCCCTCCAGTATCCTCTTGGGGAATAATAAATTGATTCCATATTATTAATTACCGGCACCTAACATCAATTTACTTTTCATAGCCGATTTTATCAAAAAGGAAGCCAATTTTTCTTTGAAGGATTTATCAGGAATAGCATTTAACGCATGAATTAATTTCACATCCGCGAGATGCCTGTGTTGCAGATTGCTGCTTTTATAAGCAACATCATGAAGGTGACAGGCCTTATCAATGGCGTTTATTGGTTCTTCACCAGGTCGGGGCTGATTTTGATTATTGAGTCTGATATCAAGTCTGGTTCCCGGTCCACAGTAGCTATATCCTGGAAGGTGCTTTTCTCCGGGGTACTTTGCCCATGGGGTTCCAGGGAGCTTTGCCAATTTGGCTGCGATATCACCTCCTCGTTTTTTTTTAAATCAGATCTCATAGACACAAATCTAAATTTCTTTGTACCACATTGCACGCATTTACCAGAAAGCGCTGATCGGTTATTTCTGGTTGTAATCGTTGTCACGTCATCTGTGCCAGTACGCGTTTTACACTTCACACAATATAGATCCATAATTTATGTATAGAGATATGGATATAATTGATTTTTCAGCGACTAAAACAAGAGAACCAGTTAAGCATCATGCAGCGCTACCAAACTCTATCCGGATGATTATAATCGGGCCATCTGGATCCGGTAAAACGCAATTGTTACTCAATTTAATAATGAGATGGATGAAGTGGGATAAGTTGTATTTAATTGCCCCTAGCGTAGATGATCAACGATGTTATGAAGTGCTAAAAGATTTTAACGACAGCGCGGTAGAAAAATCCGGAGAGGGTATTATTGAATTTATAACCGATATCGATGAAGCACCGAGCATTGATGATATTGATGGAGATATTAACAATTTAGTCGTATACGACGATATAATGTTAGATAAACAAAAAAATCCTGCTAGGATCTTTTCCAGAGGCAGGCATAAAAACACTGACGTGATATATGTCACTCAACGCTACACCCAGGTTCCAAAAGTCATCAGAGATAACTGCAATATTCTTGCTGTATTCAACGGAGTTGATACTCATACTCTTAGAAATATATGGCAGACATGGTGTTCTGATATGGACTTCAATCAATTTAAAAACTTCTTTAGTCATGCTCAGTCAACCCCGTACGGATTCGCAACAATAAATTTGCATGATCCTCGGACACGATATCGTATCGGACTGGATCAAATATTCGGTTAAAATCATTTATTATTTTTTGTTAACCCATAGCAGCAGAGAGGGTGGATGACAACAAGTTGCGACCAAAATTGATTAAAAAATCGTAAAAGTCTCCGTTTTCATTTTTTTAGTTAAAATGAGATTTCGTAGGAAGGCTCGTTAAGATTTCAATCAATTTTTTGTCTGAAAACGTTGTAGGGTTAGCCCCTGAGACATTTTTTTTGGTTAAAATGAGATCGTAGGAAGGCTCGTTTTAAGATTTCAATCAAAATTTTGTCTAAAAACGTTGTAGGGTTCACCCTCTCTGCTGCTAAGACAGTTCTTGAGAATGAGGTTGATAACGAAAGTATTCATATAGAAGACACATGTATTATTTAGGCTTTGGTGAGGTCAATTTCACACGTTGTTTGGATCAATCAGAAGGTATTGATCACAATAATGCTCTTTAAACTACTCATTCTCTTTTTTTATAATCAGGGTGATAAACGACAATCAATTGTTATCGAACAGTAACAAATCCTGAGATATGTTCGCTTCAAAGGGCTATTACTGAAACTGAAGCCTCTAATGTACATGTTTGATCTTTCATGAAAAATGGAATTCTTATAAGAAAATGGAGACCTCTCTAGATACCTGTTGATGACTAGTGGTCAATGAACAACCGAGTTGTAGTTTCAAACCTTACAGGCAGGAAATACTTAGTCTGGCCCATGAAACATGTTTGGCGGGTCATTTAGGGATTAATAAGAATCATCACACAATCTTGTGGCGCACTTTTATTGGCCAAGCTTAAACGCGATGTTGCCAAATACTGCAAATCTAGTCATACTTGTCAGAAGATACCAAAGTCTCATCTGCAACCTATTCCTGCTTTTGACGAACCATTTAGCATAATTATGATATATTGTATTGGTCCCTTACCTAAGACCAGTTCTGGTAACCAATACATGTTGACCATTATGTGTGCGTCGACGTTTCCAGAGGCAACTCTATTGAGGAATTTTAAATTTAAAACATTAGCAAAAACTTTGATAAAGTGTTCTTTTATGTATTAAAATTGGCTTTTCTAAATCTGACCAATTGTGTAAAAGGTCGAATGTTAGGTTTGGAACTTTCTAGCCTATTATGCATCAATTTGGCATTCATACGTGCAAATCAAATGTAAACTCACGGTTTGAGAGAACTACAATGAAGAGAACGTTTGAGTCTGATATTGGATTTCTGTCTCTCTTGCCCATTCTTCAAATTTTCTTCAGATTACATAATTTTAAGCTCCTACAAAATGAAAGAAAACAATGCATGAGTTAAGCTAAAATATTAGTGCTCCTATAATCCAAATACAATATAGGAGTACCAGTATATTGAGAGATAGCCAGGTTAAACATGCAATTAACTTAGTTGTACCTGTTCCACTCAATGAAGACTCAAGTCAATGAAATCATCGGATTCTATTGATATTGGAGTGATAAATCTTCGGAATTCACAAATTATGAAACATCCAGGCGAGAGACTTTCATATTTGCAACAGCAAGAAATAAATGAACGTAAAACGAAAATAAGGTCCACATTATACCAAACTAATGCGCGATCAGCCACTCAGTTTATGGGATAAATTCCAAAGGCGCATGGAATCCGAAACTGAATCATTAGCATCCAATTTAGAATATGTTTGCCGTTCAGAAACATATTGTTAAACACATTCTGAGACGTGGTGGCTTTGGCGGCATCGAACATAAGGTAGCATGTGTCAAAGTTGTCTAAAAGCTAATAAAGTTTTGAGTTGACAAACGTAAACATCAGTTATAAAAGTTATAATTATTCACGATTTGCTTATTAAAAAGCATTTATCATTCACACAAACAGCTGATATTATAATAAATATCGAAGGAAACGAATAGTCGTTTGGTGATATTGGGTTGGTGTTGTATTCAGTAGAGTAGCCAGAAGAAGGCTTCAACATATACAGTTGGGTTCAAGTGCAATGCAAAGCGTTCTGTCGAATTCCGCAAACATTCTGTGTCGTAAAACAATATAAATAAAACGCAAATCAAGTACAAGAATGTGCATCATACTGATTTTAAATCCAACAAAATGACTCACATCCACATGTTAATGTGAAATCAACTTGGTGAGAATTTTCTAAATAATCTTTTATTTAGTAGCGTCTATCGTCTCTTTAAGTCATCTAAAGTACAAATTTCTGCATGCAAATATTTCATTTTGCTAAAACTGAAATTATCCGAGACCGAAGTTACTGACACCATTAATATCAAAAGGTATAAAGAGTAATATAACTCTCTGTTTAGTTTTGTAGCTGTATAGACTTATCGAAAGGTTTATATCGTCAAAGGGGACTAAAAATGCAGCCAGGTACAAATTAAATATCGTTGTGTGGAAGGTTATCATCAATGAAAGTTACTTGCAATTCGGATTTTTCTTTCAAAGGAGAATAAATATTCTTTTTTATGATGGAGACGGGCAAGTTACTATTTTGTATTATCTTCTCTTTAAAAAACGCTATGATAAATATCACATTTACCAATTCAATTATAAACAAAATAAACATTTTGTTAAACTATCGACATCGTTGCCATGCTACTAAAGCAAAAAATAACTACAGTGAATTTTTAAATAAACTTTGAAATTCACGAAATTCAGCTGAACATGTGACAAAAATATTAAAAATAAATGATAAAGCATAGAACTTTTGTGAAAGTGTATACATACTAATAAAACCATTTACGATGACAGAATGAAGTAAGAGGCCGTCACGTGGACAGATTAATTATGTTTGATAGAGACAAATGTTTTATTGTAAAAGGATTAATCAAGACTTACGTAATTCAAAATTTCCAGTGAACAAACACGCCTATCCAAGGTAACTTTGACTGGCGTGTTTAAATCATGTTCGTACCTAATTAAAACCGCGCAATCAAAGAAGATTGAACAAATTAAGCACATAGATTAGTGCCTCAAGAGGAATCTGCTATGAAATTTAAGAACTACAATTATCAGCTAAACATTTAGTTCTATATTGTGATTTAAAAACATCATGAAAACAATGAAAACATGATAGTAACCAATCATAGACAGTACGAAAAGCCAAATATGTTCCATCCGTATAATGTATTCAAAGGTAATGAATACATTAATAGTATATTCGTAAAACGTATTCAAAGGTAATGAATACATTAATAGTATGTTCGTATAACGTATTCAAAGGTAGTGAATACATTAATATTATATTCGTATAAAGTATTCAAAGTTAATGAATACATTAATAGTATATTCGTATAACGTATTCAAAGGTAATGAATACATTAATATTATATTCGTATAACGTATTCAAAGGTAATGAATACATTAATAGTATATTCGTATAACATATTCAAAGGTAATGAATACATTAATATTATATTCGTATAACGTATTCAAAGGTAATGAATACATTAATAGTATATTCGTATAACGTATTCAAAGGTAATGAATACATTAATATTATATTCGTATAACGTATTCAAAGGTAATGAATACATTAATAGTATATTCGTATAACGTATTCAAAGGTGTTGAATACATTAATAGTATATTCGTACATTAATAGTATATTCGTATAACGTATTCAAAGGTAATGAATACATTAATATTATATTCGTATAACGTATTCAAAGGTAATGAATACATTAATAGTATATTCGTATAACGTATTCAAAGGTGTTGAATACATTAATAGTATATTCATACATTAATAGTATATTCGTATAACGTATTCAAAGGTAATGAATACATTAATAGTATATTCGTATAACGTATTCAAAGGTAAAGAATACATTAATAGTATGTTCGTATAACGTATTCAAAGGTAATGAATACATTAATATTATATTCGTATAACGTATTCAAAGGTGTTGAATACATTAATAGTATATTCGTATAACATATTCAAAGGTAATGAATACATTAATAGTATATTCATATAACGAATTCAAAGGTAATGAATACTTTAATAGTATATTCGTATAACGTATTCAAAGGTAATGAATACATTAATAGTATATTCGTATAACGTATTCAAAGGTAATGATTACATTAATATTATATTCGTATAACGTATTCAAAGGTAATGAATACATTAATAGTATATTCGTATAACGTATTCAAAGGTGTTGAATACATTAATAGTATATTCGTACATTAATAGTATATTCGTATAACGTATTCAAAGGTAATGAATACATTAATAGTATGTTCGTATAACGTATTCAAAGGTAATGAATACATTAATATTATATTCGTATAACGTATTCAAAGGTAATGAATACATTAATAGTATATTCGCATAACGTATTCAAAGGTGTTGAATACATTAATAGTATATTCGTACATTAATAGTATATTCGTATAACGTATTCAAAGGTAATGAATACATTAATAGTATATTCGTATAACGTATTCAAAGGTAATGAATACATTAATAGTATGTTCGTATAACGTATTCAAAGGTAATGAATACATTAATATTATATTCGTATAACGTATTCAAAGGTGTTGAATACATTAATAGTATATTCGTATAACATATTCAAAGGTAATGAATACATTAATAGTATATTCATATAACGTATTCAAAGGTAATGAATACTTTAATAGTATATTCGTATAACGTATTCAAAGGTAATGAATACATTAATAGTATATTCGTATAACGTATTCAAAGGTAATGAATACATTAATATTATATTCGTATAACGTATTCAAAGGTAATGAATACATTAATAGTATATTCGTATAACGTATTCAAAGGTGTTGAATACATTAATAGTATATTCGTACATTAATAGTATATTCGTATAACGTATTCAAAGGTAATGAATACATTAATAGTATGTTCGTATAACGTATTCAAAGGTAATGAATACATTAATATTATATTCGTATAACGTATTCAAAGGTAATGAATACATTAATAGTATATTCGCATAACGTATTCAAAGGTGTTGAATACATTAATAGTATATTCGTACATTAATAGTATATTCGTATTACGTATTCAAAGGTAATGAATACATTAATAGTATATTCGTATAACGTATTCAAAGGTAATGAATACATTAATAGTATGTTCGTATAACGTATTCAAAGGTAATGAATACATTAATATTATATTCGTATAACGTATTCAAAGGTGTTGAATACATTAATAGTATATTCGTATAACGTATTCAAAGGTAATGAATACATTAATAGTATGTTCGTATAACGTATTCAAAGGTAATGAATACATTAATATTATATTCGTATAACGTATTCAAAGGTAATGAATACATTAATAGTATATTCGTATAACGTATTCAAAGGTGTTGAATACATTAATAGTATATTCGTACATTAATAGTATATTCGTATAACGTATTCAAAGGTAATGAATACATTAATAGTATGTTCGTATAATGTATTCAAAGGTAATGAATACATTAATATTATATTCGTATAACGTATTCAAAGGTAATGAATACATTAATAGTATATTCGTATAACGTATTCAAAGGTGTTGAATACATTAATAGTATATTCGTACATTAATAGTATATATATTTAACGTATTCAAAGGTAATGAATACATTAATAGTATATTCGTACATTAATAGTATATTCGTATAACGTATTCAAAGGTAATGAATACATTAATAGTATATTCGTATAACGTATTCAAAGGTAATGAATACATTAATAGTATGTTCGTATAACGTATTCAAAGGTAATGAATACATTAATATTATATTCGTATAACGTATTCAAAGATGTTGAATACATTAATAGTATATTCGTACATTAATAGTATATTCGTATAACGTATTCAAAGGTAATGAATACATTAATAGTATATTCGTATAACGTATTCAAAGGTAATGAATACATTAATAGTATGTTCGTATAACGTATTCAAAGGTAATGAATACATTAATATTATATTCGTATAACGTATTCAAAGGTGTTGAATACATTAATAGTATATTCGTATAACATATTCAAAGGTAATGAATACATTAATAGTATATTCGTATAACGTATTCAAAGGTAATGAGTACATTAATAGTATATTTGTATAACGTATTCAAAGGTAATGAATACATTAATAGTATATTCGTATAACGTATTCAAAAGTAATGAATACATTAATATTATATTCGTATAACGTATTCAAAGGTAATGAATACATTAATAGTATATTCGTATAACGTATTCAAAGGTGTTGAATACATTAATAGTATATTCGTACATTAATAGTATATTCGTATAACGTATTCAAAGGTAATGAATTCATTAATAGTATGTTCGTATAACGTATTCAAAGGTAATGAATACATTAATATTATATTCGTATAACGTATTCAAAGGTAATGAATACATTAATAGTATATTCGTATAACGTATTCAAAGGTGTTGAATACATTAATATTATATTCGTACATTATTAGTATATTCGTATAACGTATTCAAAGGTAATGAATACATTAATAGTATATTCGTAAAACGTATTCAAAGGTAATGAATACATTAATAGTATGTTCGTATAACGTATTCAAAGGTAATGAATACATTAATATTATATTCGTATAACGTATTCAAAGGTGTTGAATACATTAATAGTATATTCGTATAACGTATTCAAAGGTAATGAATACATTAATAGTATATTCGTATAACGTATTCAAAGGTAATGAATACATTAATAGTATATTCGTATAACGTATTCAAAGGTAATGAATACATTAATAGTATATTCGTATAACGTATTCAAAGGTAATGAATACATTAATAGTATATTCGTATAACGTATTCAAAGGTGTTGAATACATTAATAGTATATTCGTACATTAATAGTATATTCGTATAACGTATTCAAAGGTAATGAATTCATTAATAGTATGTTCGTATAACGTATTCAAAGGTAATGAATACATTAATATTATATTCGTATAACGTATTCAAAGGTAATGAATACATTAATAGTATATTCGTATAACGTATTCAAAGGTGTTGAATACATTAATAGTATATTCGTACATTAATAGTATATTCGTATAACGTATTCAAAGGTAATGAATACATTAATAGTATATTCGTAAAACGTATTCAAAGGTAATGAATACATTAATAGTATGTTCGTATAACGTATTCAAAGGTAATGAATACATTAATATTATATTCGTATAACGTATTCAAAGATGTTGAATACATTAATAGTATATTCGTATAACGTATTCAAAGGTAATGAATACATTAATAGTATATTCGTATAACGTATTCAAAGGTAATGAATACATTAATAGTATATTCGTATAACGTATTCAAAGGTAATGAATACATTAATAGTATATTCGTATAACGTATTCAAAGGTAATGAATATATTAATAGTATGAAGGTATAACAGAAATGGAGACTCTATTTAAATGTCTAAAAGCATTTGCGCAAACTATTACACTATTATTTTTGTGAGAAAACAGCTTCTCCCACATAAATAAACGCATGCACACCATAATCACATTAATAAAATGAATATTAAAAACAATAATGTAAGCTATCATTAGCCCAGAGTTCCTGCATTTAATGTAATTTAAGTAATTTAAATTAAAGAATTCTAAAATATTTACCACATGTCAGAGGATCACTCTGGTCTGTTTGTGAACACCTTGGTGAAATCGAGCCGGATCAAGATGTAATGACAATACTAAATAATAACGAAAGATGGATGACGTTTTGTAAGCATTTCACAGTATATATATATATATATATATATATATATATATATATATATATATATATATATATTATATATATATATATATATATATATATATATATATATATATATATATATATATATATATATATATATATATATATACATTATAGTATAATTCATTTAGTCCTTAGTCTCGGTAGAACGTAGTTCTGAACACCATATTAAATGGCTGAGATTATTAAATGATGGTTCTTTGTGTTAGGGGCTTTTTAGGGTTTGAAACACTCATGTTTTTCCAAAATCAATGAATATTTTGTGTTTTAATTACTGTTTTAATTACTGCATCTGATTTTCAAAACAAAATTGCAAATGTTATGTATACCTATACCTATTTAAATAATTTTCTTGAACTTTATTGATTTATTTGCATTGTCATTTTACTGTAAATAATATGATTGGTAATTTGCATTCAAATAAGGTTCATCAGCCATAGTTATATCCTTCTATGTTATTATATATCTACTCTACAGGTAGCATTTATATATCTACTCTACAGGTAGCATTTATGCCACAGAGAGTTACGGTTCTTCTCGTCAATGTGTATATTTCTTGTAACAGTTATATATTTCCTATTTTATACAACCAAGAAATAACGTTTATTCCATTCAGTGACAATCCTTTTTCTGTAACGATGCATATATGTCATGTCTGCTGCGAATGCATATTTTCCCCTCAATTTCTATTAAATTTCCAAAGAAAAATGAATGATTGTTTAGCACCGTCATATATTCATTGTTGGTATTGCACAATTTATTTCTGAGTTCTTTAGTTATATTCGTTGTACTTGCTATCATTTAAAGTCATCGAAACTTGCTTCATTATCTCCATACTTACCATAAAATAGATACTGTTCAGGCTAGAAATGCCAGCTGTTACTAATGCGTCATATTTACTAAACTTTAACCATTCTTTTTTAACGAGCGCCATTACTGTTGCCTCCCCCCCCCCACTAAATTCCAGTCGGACAAAAATACTTTAGCTATTCTTGCTACTCCAAAACGCTCTTCCAGTCAGCTACGATATCTACAAACGTTGCAAACACTCATCCCAATAGCAACAATAGCCAGAAATTTTAAGTAGCAAATCTTTGACAAAGTTAATTGAAGTTAAACAGTAAAACAAATATAGGATTCAAAGACAGGTAAAGAATTGAGAAACAAACAATGCATAGTTCGGTATAATGAAGGTAATGGTTAGTGTACAACACATCTGAACGAATGGTGTCAACCAAAAAATGTTGAAATTTACCACACCAGTGTATGTTATTAATAATAAGTTAGATACAGATTATATTATTAATTATTTTAAAGTTCATTTATCCAATTCAAAACTCAGACAGGAGAGCAAACGTCTGTATTGTTTTAATATTGTTTGTCAAACTTTGGTCAAAATGAATAAGTCATAATGAAGAGAAGATATGATAGCACAATAGTAAAGTAGGTGTGAAATACCGAAAAATTGATCATTGATAATCTCTCCTTTGATGATTAGTTCTGATATCATTTGTTTATTTTTTTGTTATACTGACGCATTCATCTACATGATAGAAATATGTTACTGTAATGACAACGAGGTCAAGATGAAGGGGTTCATTGATTACAAACATCACTTACATAATTATTTAGCACTGTTGTCCATGGTATTTTATCATCCACTTGTTAAAATTCGTGTGCTTGGAATGTAAAGTATATAACACAATTTCGATATCATGTTATCTTATTTTATCACTTTAGTTTATTCCAATAATCAATGGGAAACATGTTCTCATCAAAGATTTTACTCGCAGGAGGATGAATTCTCTCTTTTACTTCAAAGATTTAGTTGATGTCTCATGGACAAAAATCTAATACGTTTCGTTGATTTCTGGGTTGTTTGTGTTCCATTTTCCATGCTAATACGTTTCGTTGATTTCTGGGTTGTTTGTGTTCCGTTTCCCTTGCTTATACAACTTTAACCAGTATAAGTTTTTGTTACATTTGCATTTGATATGTTTTTTCAAATCATGTTTGTAGTATAAAATAATGCTACTGATGTTTTCATCTCCGAGAAGCCGATTTAGTTTCCTCGTTATTGATACATTTAAAAATAAACATTATTGTGGCAGAATATGGTGGGGAATATGAAGATTTTCAAATGCATGACGAATCTAATTGCCAACAATCCTATCATTAGACATCACCCAATCATATTAGACATTACCCAATCATATTAGACATTACCCAATCCTATCATTAGACATTGCCCAATCATATTAGACATTACCCAATCATATTTGACATTACCCAATCCTATCACTAGACATTACCCAATCATATTTGACATTACCCAAACATATATGAATATATCATAAGGGGTTACAACTCCTCAACTAAATTTTCAAGTAGAACGTGACAACAAATCTATACGCGGTATAAAAGTGTACAGCGATATGAACTAGTGCGAAATTATTTTGAAATTAAACATATGTATTAAAACAGCTGCGTCTGCATTAAAAAAAGGGTTGAAATATTAGTGAAGCCTCAAATAAGCGTCAGTGCAAAAAATGTAAGATTCCCGAAGTACTTATATTGAAAATGGTCCCATTTTGTATTGTAAAAGAGTTGCCCGACGGACTAGTAAAAGCAAAATACTAATTTGATCAATAAAATCGTGAACATTGCGATGAAATGTGACATTGTCATTTTGAAGTTCTTACAAGGCATTGCAATTTGTAGCAGTTTTCTCATCATTAAGAGATCGTCAGGTAAAGATATCACCATTGTGTACAAAGCGAAGCACGTGACCTATTAATGGAGAACATTACTAATTCTGTCTCCTATTTATTGGTTACCTATAATTAGTAATCATCCGCCATTCATGAATTCATGATTATCAATTTATAAAAGCGTCCATGGAAATGTTTGAAGCAAAAGAAATACCGACACTGTATGTTAATCCATTAGGTCGCTGTCTGATTTAAACTACGTTACTGAGTGCATCAGTTCTTAAAACAATACTTCGAATTAATATTCAATAATATTTATATAACACAAGATCAAGCACACATATGGACGGGCAAATGAAAAGAGAAAACAGTGAATAGGCATCTTTCATTTCTGTAATATTTAGTAATGCAAGTTCTTTTGAAATTTGCACCTTTCTGCAAGGGAAATACATTATTTCTTGTATTTTTTAAAACGTGTTGGCTTTCTAATAAGTACATTTAAGACCATAGAGTCATAAGAGTTTTAAAGAAAGTTTGAACAGAAACATTTGATAACCCTGCATTTGAAGCTAATATATTTCTGCCTTATACAAAAAGACAACAAAAACAATGTGCATAATATCAATGGGGTCAGCATTGTCATCAATGAGCCAATACAAATTCCTGAAGAAACAAAGATGCAGTTAAAAAAAGAAAATAAGGGACTTTATTAAATGTTTATCACAGAAGAACTCCCAATGAGCGAAGTGTTGCGACTAGATTTTACTCATAAATTAACAGGTAATGTAAATGTGTTCAAACGTTGCTGAACCGGTGACGGAGTATTTGAAATCAGAATCCAAAATGTATGAAAGATAGACAAATAATAAAAAAACAGATTCCAGCAAAAATACATAAAATTGAAAGAACTGTTGGAAATTGTTTAAAGTAAACTCTCAGGAAGTGGAACATTCAATAGATCTCGAGCGTAACTTTAAAGTCTACTTTCGAAACAAACAAATACAAAATGAATGAAATGTTACTATACGGTGAATAAGTCTAAAACTACCATTTGAAGAGAAAGCTGTGACAATTATATCTCTCATTACAACTTTATTATTGAATAAATACTTGCTTTATCCATATCGGATTTAATAGAGGGTCTAATTGAAGGTAATGGAAGTCAGCGGATGTGAAAAAAGGTTACAGTCTTTTTTTTGTCAAAGCTACACTGTGCATGCAAAATAATTCCATCCATTGTTTGCCTTTATCTTAAAAATCTGTCTGTATTGACAGTGTAAGAGAATGTTTATTTTCCCAGAGTGTTCGGCAAATGGAAATTCAAACCATTTTACTAGTTCTAGAATTAGTTGCAGTTTTGATTAGAGGGGTAGGCGTTGCATAAAATGTATAAAACAATGAAAATCTTTTTCGAAGTATATTAAACCAGCTCATTCTGATTAAAAATGCTAATTAGTTGACTTCATGATATGATTACGAGACCATTAACATTTTTAATTTCCTTGTCAACATAACTCATATTTGCATTCTCTTCTTCATATTCCAGTGTCAATCTTATGTCACGTACTGCTGATTATCAGCTTCTAAAATCATATCTTTTTTAAAAATTGTGGTATTCAAAGAAGTCTCCAATCTTAACTTAACTATATGTTGTCGTTTTGCATGTATTTGTCGTAACAAAGAAGGCTACCCCATTTCATAACTACATCGTCAGGTAATAATATATACCACAAGCGACAACGTCTAGTTTAACTTTACATATTGAAATATAATTCTGGAATCCTATCGTGACGTTGTCGTCTGAGTCATAAATTGACTTTTCAAGTGCCATCATAGCAGTTGTATAAGCTGTTGTAACATACTAAATAATGGACGTTCTGATTTGAACCTGCGCTCGTAAAAGGCATACCACAGATAACTGAAAGCTTGTCAAATCAAATGTTATCATGCAAACGAAATAAATATATCATATAGCTTTATACCTTGTTAGCATTGAGTAAATTATATCAGCGACAATTTTATAAATTATTCAACAGTATCTTATTTAGCACACCCGCAGGTGAAGGCGTTTTGATACTTCGATGTACTATTTTATAGTCAGTTTTTAAGCGTAGTACAGTTTCATACCTGAACTAAATCAAAAACAAATACACACTTATCCTCGTGCATTGTTTTCGCTTCTCTTTTTTTCGTCCAATATAGTGTAGCTAATTTCCTTTATGATTATTTTTTTATATGCTGCATATATTTATTTATGTGATTCTCAATTTCTTTGCTAGATCTTCTGAATTTTCTTCCCCATGTCATTCATGCACTTTTCATAGCTTGACAAACAAGACATATTGCATCATTATGTCGCCCTTGTAGTTAAATGATTCGTTATCAGTAATTTGGTATATGCGACAATAAAGCATCGAGTATCGCTCATTTGTGTGTGTGTGTGTGTGTGTGTGTGTGTGTGTGTGTGTGTGTGTGTGTGTGATTGGGATTTTTGGGATGGTTTACAGCTAGTGTATCGCTGTTTGTATTACATTATGCTATTATGTAAATGTCTGCATTTTGTACATTTGTAATTTTGTTTGCACAAATTAGTGCAAACAACATTGAAAAAATATCTTGTATTTTATATCAAGTTTCAAAAATGTCTATACGTATGTGATTTATCATGCACCTGTATATAGGGCACATATTCTTTAGATACTAAATCTGGAAAAATTTGATCATTTTAATGCAATTTTATTTATCCACTAATAATATTATTACACTCTGATATCTGTTCTACATTTGAAGTACATGCATTTTTTCAGTCTGTTCGTCTAATTTCATCTTGCAGTATTTTGTTTGTTTGTTGGTAAAACCAGTGTGCTAACTTGCTTCGTTTGAAGGCCGCATCACTTTTTTTTTTTTTTTTTTTTTTTTTTTTTTTTTACTGATCATTCATATGGAAAAGACGTGCTGGAAATATCATAGTAAGCATTACTGTTTCAGATATATCATTACATTATTGAAATATTTCTTCATACATACGCTTTATCTGAAATATTAAACAAACGTTTCAGTTCTTAATATTTGCCCGGAAGTCAACATACTTTTTACACGTTTTCCTTATGTCAGTTGATAAATCGAAGTGTACTGGCTGTCCGATTCCTTATACCGAAATCGATTGGCGGATGACTTATAAGCAACATCATGGTTTCGTTAGCATATTAAATTCAGACTGTTATAAACATTTACATATTTCAAGCAAGCATTCGTTTACGATGATAGTTACAGCAAAATTCTTCTGAAGACTTATTATACCACAGACGTTTGCTACATTAAACTAATCGATTACTTGTCATGATTGGCGTGTAGGGTAACGGCATTATTGGTCAATGTTGCGATGTGTTGACGTTTAGTGTCAATCGTAACATCGTATATTTTCTTTTACTCATTTTTATTCTTAAAATAGCAAGCGTGGGTCCATTATATTTATGATTTGACCCAATTACGTGCACACCTACACATTGCTTTAGACAGTCTAAAACAAATTTCCTCCTTTTCATCTAGTCCACAAAAAAGGACAATTATTGGCTTTTATCCGAATATAAATCTGACCTGATAACACATAACGCAACTTTAGTATTACTTAATCTTTACACCAATAACAAAAACACAAGTCAAACATTAAACGGGAATTTACTTCTAAATTTAAAAATGTGCTTCGAACGCCAGCTTGTATAATTTTTGGCCATCAACCAGATCTTGAAACAGTTTGAATTGCTCTTTAGCACTTGAACATAATAATTTATTTTCTTTAGCAATGTACATACTTTAAAGTACACACAGGAAAAATGGTCACCGCTAAAGTAGGTCTTTTGAAAACCAGTCTGATTCTTTTCATGTGTGTTTTTTAACGTACAAACCACAATTGAAACCTAGATCTGTTCAGATTATTTCCAGGTAATGAACGTTACAGTTAGTTATTCCCGATAATGAATGCAGAGGAATATGTGATAGCTTTTACAGTTTGATATGTATAACTGAATGGATATAACCGTCTCATAAATTACCCTGGGGCGGATTGGTTTGGACGTTTTAACGGTACGAAAATGAATCAAGGTTTGAGAAGTCAGACATCTTTTAAGCATGGTAAATAAACTAAATATTCACAAATTACACTTTAAGAATACTTAAATAGTAATGGAAGCTATGTGAGCATTTTCACCACAGAAGACGCCTGCATCACTTTTAGCGCAGGTTTAAAAGTAAAGAAAAGTATGCCATTTTAAAAATCCTAAGTATATAGGGTAATTTTGTATTCGAATTAGTATCTGTCTAATTCTGTCGATGCTCACTTATAAATAAATTCCAATTCACACTTCACTGATCGTGATATGCTATTTCATGACGAGACGACAGATTTGGGTTTGTGCTGGCTATTTGGAGAAATCAGTGGAAAAAACATAGACCCTGTTCTGCAGACGCATTATGATACGGTATATCAGTATCAGTATCGATCTTGTTTGCATTTGGAATCGACTTATAAGCTAGAATATACGGGTCGACATCTAATCGTGTCTACCATGTTCCAATGTTGCTTATAACCACATATAGGTTCCAAAATGTTGTGGGTATATTTGTTTTGTCAAGACAGTAAATGGACTGGTAGGTGTAGACAAGGTAAATGGTGTTCAAACCCGTATAACAAAAACAAATCACAGAATGTATTATCTTGAAATTAGACACAAAGACATAATGATCCCATTCAAGACTACTCTTAAAACACCTTTTTCGACTGCAAGAACAAAGACCTAATAATGTTTTCTACCTTAAATATTTTCAGCATTTTAATGTTTTCTAATTTCTTAGTATTTGTTTTGTTTATTGGTTTTAAAAGTCATAATTCTATATGTTAGGCGCTAAACAAATTTCTCATTAATAATTTTTGTGTGTATATATGTATATATATAAATATATATATAAATATATATATATATATATATATATATATATATATATATATATATATATATATATATATATATATATATATATATATATATATATATATATATATTTGTAAATTTAATTGAAAAAATGTATACGTATGTAAAATGTTTTCCCAAAGCATCCACATTTGCAGTTTGCTAAGTAGAGCCAAACGCTGCAAATATATTCAATACAAATAAAGATAGAGGAAACCATGCGCCTCATTCTCACAGGAAGTCGTTGTAAAGGAAAAACACAATGCATACGGCTAGAATAAAAGCTTACTTGCAACAGTACGAGGCTCTACCAAAAAAAAAAACATGATGGTACTTAACGACCCTACAAAACATTTGGTTTGTATCTGATCCGTATCAGTCGGAAATGAAAAGGAATTGTATGTTAACATGATGTGCTTTGGTTGTTGGTAGGTACAGTCCATATTGATTTTGTTTTCACTTTTGTATGTACTAATTACTAAGAAATGTTTATGAAAGGCGCATGTTTAAAACAAAGTCGCATTAAAGGGCATTGATAATTTCTTCTCTTTAATGTATATTATGATCTTTACAATGTAAATAATTTTGCACGGATTTATTCCAATCGACTTATTTCAAGGAAAGTTTCTTATATAACTGGATCGCAAAATAACATATATCCAGACAGTCCGTGACTTCTTGTCGTAGAGGGGAATACTGTGTTCTGAATTGTTAACTATGTCTGCTGTACAAATGACGTAACAGTGCCATTCGTCAGATCGAAGCTGTGACCAGTACTGACCACGCTATTTAGTAGCAAGAGTGACTTCTTTCTTCTCGCGGGGAAAGTGGAAGTATTTATGACAGAATATGTTCAATGATTTGACTTTGATTAATAAAGTTGTCGGATTTTTAGATGGCAGTAAATATTTTCCCCACAACTGACTTTGAATCCTTCGTTACAGGCACTATACTGCTAATATTAGCAGTCAAACCAAATACACGGTAACCAGTTATCATGTTGACCACAGCAATGCAGAAATCGTGACAATAGGTAAATTTACAAATCACGATAGGAAGTCAAGCACGACAAAACTACGTTTTTGCAGCATCCATGGACTATTTGGAAAAACGTTTTACAAAATGATTTATCGTCTATAATTTACATTTATTTTAACGTTTATATTTGTTTTGGGTTTTAACGTTCGACTGAAACGTTCGATTGAGTAAAGTCGTTAATTAATTTATTGAGCCTTTAAAACGCTGATATATATATATATATATATATATATATATATATATATATATATATATATATATATATATATATATTACACTTCGATTCATATAGTAATGCTGTTATGTCACAATGTGATCCGCCCATGACGCAATAATACATCTATACGGACATTGTTGTAACACTGGGGTAATGAGTATAGATCAATGCTGAATTTCCAATAATTATTCATTACTGCCGCACGAAAATAATGACAAAATTAATTAAAAATCCTCGTTTTCTAAATGAATTTAACATGGTCTGCAATTTGTTCTGCTTTCCATTTCCTCATCCCGTATGATACATAAGGGATAAAATACGCAGAAATCTGGAATGAACGAGAATTGGTCTGGGTATGAAATCCTTACAGCATGTAACATACAAGAATATGGTTCTTCTAAATGGTATGTGTACACTTTACATGGGATTTATTTAGTGTTCATAATACCAATAACACAATTTGCAATAACTTGCAGACACAACAGATAATAATGTTTCAAAATCATTATAATTAATTAAATATAATTAAATATGAAACTGTGGAAGGCAGTCCACCACCTCGTTCTCCCACTCCTTTGGTTGGTCAGGCAAGCAGACTAATCGACCAACAAATAAATAAAAGAATAATAACAAAATTGCCATTATAATAATTCTCCCTTACTCCCAAGACAACCACCTGTCTTTCTCTGTCTGTCTCTCTAAATTTCTGTGTTTGTTAGTCTGTCTTTCTGTCGGTATGTTTGTATCTCTGTCTATGTCTCTTTATCTCTGTCTGTCTGTCTCTCTCTCAGGACCATCGTAACGAGCTTAGAGCCGAAGTCAATGGCGAGAGTAGATGATTTTAGCTTGGAGAGAGAGAGAGAGAGAGAGAGAGAGAGAGAGAGAGAGAGAGAGAGAGAGAGAGAGAGAGAGAGAGAGAGAGAGAGAGAGAGAGAGAGAGAGAGAACAATGTTGTAATATTTTGTAATGTACTAATGTCAATTAAGGTAAAACAACGACTTTGATCGAACGTAAAAACATTAAAATATTTTAGCTCCCTCCTGAAGGTTCGTCCTATTGCTTAGTTTCTACTTCGCACTAACTTTCATCAACCTTTACGGAAATGGCTGAGCGTTCATTCTTCGAGGCGAACAATGAGTAGGGAGTGATCTCCTTTCTTCATTAAAACCATCTTTCATGTTTAAGTCATAGCTGTGTCTTAATTTGATTTAATCAATGTGAAAAAAGTATAAGCTCAACAAAATATAAAGAATGAACATGTCAATTTGCAAAAGTGATTGTGAATAGCCACAAAAGTCAAAGGACTACATTTTGTAGCTGGTACACTGGGTGGGGATGAGAAGAGTTAATTCACTCCGTCGATACAGTTACATATAGTCAGTTTTAACTCCGTTCAAATGTCAAACACGTGTATTTGTATGTAATATAGATAAATTATATTATTGTATTATCACTTATTGTATAAATGTTTCATAAAAAGGGAATTCGGCAAGCTTCGTTTTCTTTAGTAGTAAAACATGTATACATCTCATGGTACATTGATAATGTATGTATGTATGTATGTATGTATGTATGTATGTATGTATGTATGTATGTATGTATGTATGTATGTATGTATGTATGTATGTATGTATGTATGTATGTATGTATGTATGTATGTATGTATGTGTGTGTGTGCTATGTCATTCTTACGTGGAAATGATTTTTAACAAGTTTCACCTTCTCCAAAAGAATCCGACATCTATGTTATTTCCTTGATGTGCCAATCTGTGACTAAAAGAGTTTTTGTTTAGTGCAGAATGCGTGCGATAAACACTTTATTCCATATATAGTGTTCATACTTTGTGCTTTGTCTACCTCATGTATTGGGGGGAAATGGTTCAAAGTGAAGAAAAAAGTAAAACCTTTCTTAGCATTAAAATTCTAATGGCACCTTGAAGGCCAACATTGAATAATTTCGTTCGCTTCAGAATGAATTTGCGTATTCTTCTTTACAAGAAAACACTTAGGTCGGTGTTAAAAATATGACGCGTATATTTATCACAAATTTACTAATACAGTCAGGGTAATATAATAGTTAGTCTGTCGCTTTTAAAAGGAATTCGATTGCTGCTGCTGACGTTTATAACGTCCATGTTCTTGTTTGACGTCATCATTCTAATGGATGATGCTTTCATATCTACTATTAAGAGACGAATGTGTATGTCATTCACCATAAGAAGTTTTTGATTCGAATCATTTGTCAGGATGCCAAGACCATTGACGGTCTAGTGCCTCGCACTCCAATATATGACACATTTACAGTGTAACTTATTGAGACGTGACTGACTTCTCACGCGGCGTTAAACGGCACACAAAGAAAGATCTGTTCTCCAATATGCTAATTTGAGAAAGATCACGTGACTAAGCCAAGGATTTATAGACCATGGTCAAAGCTTAGTGCCATTCAAATTGCGCTCTAACAGAATCATAAGCAGACGATAGTACATAAAGATCCTCGGGGACACAAAACTAAATAATTTGAAATGAATACATTGGCTACATCGTGCTTAGTTGTGATCTGCTGCGTCGCTCTTGCGCAGGGTCAAGGAAGTGCAGGGACAGAGGCTGGAGCAGCCGGTGCGTCGGGAACCACAGGTCAATCTGGTCAAATGGGTCAACTAGCCACCTTAATGGCCCTCTCTGGTGGTGGCAGAGGAGGAGGCGCCGCCAGCAACCGAGGTGGACTTTCAGGTCTATTCAGCAACCCCATGATGAGAATGGCTCTTTTGAGTGGTGGTGGTAAGCAATTTTCTTTTCTCGTTTTCTCTATTTTAATTTTTATTTTATGTCGTCATAGTGTTAGTATGGAAGTTTTATCAGTCTCTTTGTAATTATTTTGTACGTTGCCATGTCCTGTTCCATTAATTTTGAGGTGTATCAAATTTATTACCGAAACGAATTATTCGTAAAATAAAATAAAATTGTACGAAGGTAGGCTAATAAATTTAGTGAAAAATGGCATACAATTATATCACTATGCAAATTATTATATGAAACTTAAAAATTTTCCTCCAATCCCGATCACAATTGGCATGCATCCTGCTTATTGTCTCTATATTCTATAAGATAAAGTTCGTTGGTACTTTTAAAAGTGTTTGATTCATCTGTAACTCAGAATCATATGTTATACAAAGATATAACTTGTCCATGATAAAGTATAGAGCATTGACAGGGTTGATGTTTTCCTTAGTTTGTATTGCAGATATTGTTATGTCAGCTAAACTGTATTTTGCATGAGACATTATACACTGTACTAGCTTTACGTACTTATATAATACCTACACGTCGAACTTTCTCACGTGCAGCTAGTATTCGTTTTACCTAACCGATTGTTTTTCTTGATCGCATAAAGTAGAAATCAGGTAGACACATTTCAGTGATGTTGGAAGTGTTCCAAATTCTTAATTGTTTGTGGATATCTCCTTCGAATGATTTTGTAAATAACTATTAGCAGATGATATTACTCTAAGAGGTATCAAATTTGTATGGTTTCATAGCATATTCTCTATGGTCGACAATCTTTAGAATACAGACCTCTGTTACCTACTTTGTAAATCTACATTATTATAACAGACATACATACATACATACATACATACATACATACATACATACATACATACATACATACATACATACCTACCTACCTACCTACCTACCTACCTACCTACATAGATACATACATACATACATACATACATACATACATACATACATACATACATACATACATACATACATACATACATACATACATACATACATACATGCATGGACTTGGTACCTTACGACAATACCACCTTAAAAGAATTTGGAATTGAATATTTGGAATTGAATATTCGGAATTGTTAGTTTTGTTTGGCGCTTAACGGCACGGCAACACAAGCAGGATATTTAATTCCAATGCAACTGGAGTACAGTGCCTAACAGAAGGATGTGCTATGTTAGACGACCAAGGCTGAATCGATGATAGTATTGGAATCCACACCTTCTCGATCACGAATGTGGCAGTCTTATCAATGTCCAACCGCGTAAATGAAACAAAATATGTAAAACAATTACAATTCAGGTTTTCTATCTCATGCCCCTAGATAGCATCTGTTTTTTTATAATCCTATTTTCATTTCTCTCGTGAACATTGTATCTTTCCATCGCGTGTTTACTGATATCACGTCATGTAAATATTGCTATCTAATCTAACTAAAATTATTTCCACGACCGTTATCAACTTACGGCTCATCACCATTTAAATTTAAGAACATGCTTTGTTCGTCTTCCATTTTATTTGCACTGATGCTTACAGAGTAAAATGAGCATTTATTTGTAAATGCCGCTACTACATTTATTTAACTTCCCTTTTCATCGACTGTTGATTGAGTGTGGATATAACTTGAGCAATTTGTCCTAAAACAACTCTTCAAGATACAGCAAGGTCAGACATAGAGGTTGGGAGTTAAGGGTGGACCGAGGTGCCATGATTTAAAAAATGAAAATAAAACATCGATCTGCAATATCAACCTATATCAAATATTTAATCTCGAGAAACTAATATTAATTCAATTTAATTTCCCTTATTTTTTAAACTCGAGTATGCTTAAAACAAATTAATATCAATACTGAGATTTTTAATTCAAGAAATCCTCTTTAAGCTTTCTCGCTGTAGAACAGAAATCTCTCTCTCTCTCTCTCTCTCTCTCTCTCTCTCTCTCTCTCTCTCTCTCTCTCTCTCTTTAATAATATCAGTAATGGTGGTTATGGTTGCAAAAAAAGTTGTTTTATCGCTATACATGCCATTTTATCGTCACTTTTCATTACTGTCGTCTTGTCATAGACATTGATTTTGTCTTCATCATGAGCTTTCTTTATTCTGCTTCTGTTGCTTCCTTTTCTTCTTCTTCTTTTATTTCTTCTTATTCATCATCAGCTTCTTCTTTTTCCTCTTGTTCTTGTTGTTCTTCTTGTTAATGTTGTTGTTATTATTCTTCTTGTTATTGTTGTTATTGTATTTGTTGTTGTTCTTGTTCTTGTTCTTGTTTTTCTTTTTGTTCTTGTTCTTGTTCTTCTTCTTCTTCGTCTTTGTCTTCTTCTTGGTATTATTGGTATTATCATTATTGTTATTATTATTTCAGGAAGCGACGCAATGACCGAATTGATGACCTTCAGATGTCTGTCGTCAGCCACCATGGACCCGATGTGCATGATGATGCTTTTCAATGGTGGTCTCGGTGGCATGTTCTAAACGGACAATCATATCAACTACGAGTGCAATAGATCCATTGTGGGGATTGCTATACGATTCTGTTTCTATGTAAACAAGTCAAAATCATGTGAACTCCGTCCAACGAATAATGACACTCGTTAAACCCTTGGACGCTACTTTCACTTAAAATCAGCAGAGAGAAAAGAATCTGTGGATGTGTCAATCGGTTTTCCTTTGAACTTTCTCTATTGTTTTGAATCTCATTCTTGTTTATCGAAGTCAAAATTAGAATTTGTACTTTTTTTTAAACAGCAGATTTCTGGTGTCTTCTATAGCATAGACAGTGTTTATGGATAATGTTTATTTCTAATTGCTACCATTTAAACAATTATCTCAGTTGATTACGGCAGATATTTGTTTCTTTTATACTCGCTTTTGTAACTTTATTAAGAGATTTCCACATCCGTTTTGTTGCTTTTAATTTGTTCCTAATTAATTATGAAAAATATATTAGCTTTAAAAACAAGTCAAGATGTTTTTGTACTGTCTTTGATACCATCCATATTGTTGATTCTAGTGAGTAAATTTATTTGCAAGAACCCGTTGATAAACAATACATACGAAAGCAAGATCCAAATGTTTTACTGTACTAAGGCATTATGTCATTTTCACACAGCATACATGAGTAAGGGATATAGAAACGTTCTAAAATAAACCATTCGGAATTCACTGAAACCGTACGACGAGATCAGATAAATTTGGATAAATTTACTGGGACCATATAACAAGATCAAAAAAATTCGGAATTTACTGGGGCCATATAACAAGACCAGAAAAATTCGGAATTTACTGGGGCCATATAACAAGATCAAAAAAATTCGGAATTTACTGGGGCCATATAACAAGATCAAAAAAATTAGGAATTTACTGGGACCATATAACAAGATCAAAAAAATTCGGAATTTACTGGGACCATATAACAAGATCAAAAAAATTCGGAATTTACTGGGGCCATATAACAAGACCAGAAAAATTCGGAATTTACTGGGGCCATATAACAAGATCAAAAAATTTCGGAATTTACTGGGGCCATATAACAAGATCAAAAAAATTCGGAATTTACTGGGACCATATAACAAGATCAAAAAAAAAATCGGAATTTCCTGGGACCATATAATAAGACCAGAAAAATTCGGAATTTACTGGGACTATACAACAAAGTTTATTAAAATATACAACCAATGGTGCCAAAAGACAAGGTCACAAAAAAATCGAAAATCACTTTTGCAAACAAACCCTTCAAAACAACATAATGCTAACTTAATTTCATGAAACTGTGGAACTGTAAAAGGCTTATTTGCTGCGAGAAGCTGGCACCTAAGGTGCAGTCGCTTTGCTTTGAGCCGAGAGAAAATCAAATACCTTCTATTATTAATTTAAAGTGTAACTATATCAGCACACACACACACACACATAAAACACACACACACAAATACATATATATATATATATATATATATATATATATATATATATATATATATATATATATATATATATATATATATATATATATATATATATATATATATATATATGGAACGTTTCCGCTGTCCCCGGGGGTTCGTAGCCCACAAGATAGAAACCACTGCTGGGCTGCTTGAACTCATAGTGCTCGTTGCTCCTACTGCATGCATAACTCCTGTAGGCACGCATAATTCATTATCACATGGCATGATGGGAAATCGTGTATTTCTCATTTGAAAATATACAAATATATTTTTCACATGTAAAACTACAGGAATGAAAAAAGGAATGTATTGAAAACTAGTTTTGAACAATCAGATCAATATAATTAGCTTATAGTTAAAGCGGACATGATGAATATGGAATATGAATGCATCGTGGTTTACATACTCATCAGTGTTGAGTACTCGGAGATGGGACTGCTATGTCAGCGTTTAGAACCTATATAAAATCAACTGCACTATTGGGCGTATAGATGGTGGATGTACACCGCACATGAAAATAGAGCTGTATACGTTCCTCTGTCCAAACATTGAGGAAAATAGTCAAGGAAGTCTCCAGAAGTATTTTAGATCCTTTAATTGCATACCAATTCTCACTGATCATAGATTAGATCTTAATTTTGCGTGTTGAAAATGTATATGATTATAACGGACCATTAGGTAAAGTGGGAATCGAGGGTATGAACGTATGAATATATTAAACGTTGAATATTGAATAGTAATATGTGGTCACAAAAGAGATATTTAGGTACTCAGTACTGACAGAAGAGATATTTTGTACACAGTACGCATAGAAGAGATAGTTATATATTCAGTACTTACTGAAGAGATATTTATGTCCGCAGTACTCATAGAAGAGATGTTTAGGTACTCAGTACTGATATAAGAGATATTTATGTCCGCAGTACTCATAGAAGAGATGTTTAGGTACTCAGTACTGACATAAGAGATATTTATGTCCGCAGTACTCATAGAAGAGATGTTTAGGTACTCAGTACTGACATAAGAGATATTTTGTACACAGTACTCATAGAAGAGATATTTAGGTACTCAATACTGACAGGAGAGATATTTTGTACACAGTACGCATAGAAGAGATAGTTATATATTCAGTACTTACTGAAGAGATATTTATGTCCGCAGTACTCATAGAAGAGATGTTTAGGTACTCAGTACTGACATAAGAGATATTTATGTCCGCAGTACTCATAGAAGAGATGTTTAGGTACTCAGTACTGACATAAGAGATATTTATGTCCGCAGTACTCATAGAAGAGATGTTTAGGTACTCAGTACTGACATAAGAGATATTTTGTACACAGTACTCATAGAAGAGATGTTTAAGTACTCAGTACTGACATAAGAGATATTTTGTACACAGTACTCATAGAAGAGATGTTTAGGTACTCAGTACTGACATAAGAGATATATTCTACACAGTACGCATAGAAGAGATACTGTAATAAATTTGGAGTATGCACATTTGATAGCGCCCCTTTTTTAAGCAAATCTTAGATTTATTTGTGTGATTATTGGGATTCGGCGCCATGAAAATATTCCTAGCCCCAAATAATTAGCCAATTAGTAGAAACAAACGTCACGGAATCGGGTGTTAGTGAGTTTGAACCATGCCATGGTTCGTTCGTAGTGAATTTAGGTCCAAACCGAACGACTGTCCCTTTAGTAGCATAGTCCATATTAAAATCTAGTGGTGTACAATAGTGTTGTGGCTGAGATGGCAGTATTTACGGTAGGAAACCAGTAAATTACACAATGGAATCAATAAGTTGGGACTTGGTAGATACCGTTTATGTGTCCATCGTGGAAAATAGGCGTAATAACGTAAGCGTGATACGCCAGTAAAAGCGTGTATTGACTGGCCTAGGGTGGAGCAGTTAAATAGTTCCCAGTTAGAAAGGGAATACTGGTGTATTTTCTATGACGATAATGGCGAAAAACCATGCAAAGGTGCGGTTAATTGACATTTGGGCAAGTTGTTTCTTCTATGGTCTCCAATTGATTTGAGTAAATTTTAGTATATAAAAGCAGACACGTCTGACTTTCCAATTTACAACTCAAAGTTGTATGGAAGTCTTTGGAAATTTGGGGAAAACATATGACTTCCAGCGGGATTCTCACTAGGGTTTTGACACCGCTCGGTCAAGTGAATACCCTTGTGCGTGTAGCAATATTTATATAATCAGTACTTACATAAGATATATTTTCGTCTGCAGTACTCATGGAAGAGATATTTATGCACCTAATTTTATTTCTATTCCAAAAAAGTACTTATAGACACCTGAAGTCATTACTATTCTAATACAATGTACCTATATAAACCTAATTTCATATCTATTCTAATAAAAAAGTACTTATAGACACCTTAAGTCATTACTATTCTAATACAATGTAGCTATATACACCAAACGTTTCTATTCCAAGTCGAAGCACTTATAGACACCTAAAGATAACAGATAGTTCTAAGGTACACATTTCTATCTTTTAAATAAATAATTTATTTCAAAGATAAATATTAAATAGGTTTTCTGGATGACAAATTTTAGGGTGACTTCTCCAACCATTTGGGGCGACTTCTCCAACCACTCTGGGGATATGTTGGGGCGAGTTCTCAATCGGGCGAGTTTTCCATGGGGCGAGTTCTCTATATACCACTGATAATGCAGTCAAGCGTTCTATGAGTTAGCTGTGCTTGAATGTTTAAATTATGCCTACTGTCATTGATGACAGTGATGTGGATGACATTCCTGAAGTAGAATATGCCATTATCATCCAACCTTACATGATAGATTCGTGTGACAAAGATGAACATGACTCGTCAGACAATGGCGCTGCTCTCGGGTCTTTTGAGAAACATTTAAGCTCGATATGTCTCTAGCACAACCTGGTGTGCTGAGTTAGCATAAAGCCTTCTCTCGTTAATTTGATCACCAATACAGAGCTCTTTTAAGGGTCCTTTGAAAATGTGAAGAAAGAAAGAAAAAACAATCTTCTGTCCGGAACTGCTATTATTATGCAATTTTTTTGGGGAGGTTCAGGACACCAGACAGATCTCCCCTCCTATTTCGAAAGAAAAGGAAAATCGTTTGCATGTGTTGGTGTGTTCCTCCTGATATATAGTTTGGCATTTATTTTATTTAGTTTTTCTCCCCTTTTAAAAAATTTCATTTTCATTAGTTGAACTTTGATGTGTATTTATCCTTAGTGTTTCTATAGGGTTGATCATCCAAGTAGGTTTTATTCTCCTAATATCGAAATTCCTTCCTTAGTTCATTTTATCGACCATGGCTAGAGGTCATCTGTATCCCATGTTTGCTATTTATGTTGGTGCTATATGTATGTGATATATATATATATATATATATATATATATATATATATATATATATATATATATATATATATATATATATATATATATAAAACTGGATCATCCTCTAAGATATTTTTCCCCAGAATGTTTTTATTATTCATTTATTTGATTTTGAATTACGAAGTACCGTCTACTACCTTTTTTAACGAGAAAAGAAAAGAAACTTATTGTTTTAATGCTTGTATTTTTTTCTGTGTCGTTCTTCGCATTGTCTATTTATTTCATATTGACTGTGCTCGAGTGGGGGTCCAGACATTTGTAAAATTTAAATTGTACTTCTCCCGACTTTATTTGGGTCGTTTCGTATTTATTTATTTAGTCCTTTCAAATATTATCCTAAATTGTTTAAGGTACCCTTTCATATGGGTTCTCTGTGCAGTATGGGAGATGCCCATAGTTGGTATTAGTGGTATGGAAGAAGAATTAAATATTCTATATGTTCCTGGCTTTTTCCTAAAAGATTAATTGGCAAGGCATATTGAATACACTTAATTTATATATTTTGTTCACACAATTTAGAGCTGCGTATTGAACCATCTTTTTTCTACTTGACACTTCGTTGCGCAGGCAGAGTACGACACTTATACGTTAAACGTCTCAAATATGTCACATCCTGTTTGTATGAAAAGGGAGCTAACAACTTCGCGACATGGTCTTTCCGTCTGATCACGGAAAACAGGACAGTATGTTTAATGAAATGTAAGTGCAAATACAATAGATGCAAGTATTAGTATTTTGTCGGGATAGATTATATACAAAAACTACTAAATATTTTTTATATTTATATATTTATATTTACACTAAAGTTATGCAAGGCCGGGATTTTGTCCTCTTTAATGTCATTTATATTCCAGGCTAATGTGCCTATAGGGGGTTTCACGGTTACAACGGAGTTACTGATCGTAGCGCCTAAAATTACCTCCCTTAGCTGCAATGCGCATGCCCACAAAAAATCTCCAGTTCCGGATAGTTTACTGTTCTTCACTTGATTAGGGAAACATAAAGTTAACAAAGGAAAACCAATGAATCAATTATATATGTCAAACTTATTTTGTTCATACTAGGAGAATAATTATAGACAATAAATCAGATAATTAGATTCAGTGTCCATACTTACATTATATCAGATAATTCAATATTTACTTTCCATACTTTAAGAATGTCAAATAATTAAGTTAAATACACTGTCCATATTTATATTATACCTGATAATATAGACTCATTATCCATAATTTCAGATACATTTGTAAGAACATTTCACCTTGCTCTCCAATTTTAAACATTTCTTGCACCTTTTTGGCTACAAAACTTTAAAGAAAAATAATCTCAAAAATTTGCATTTTTGATATGTTGATATATCCTTCTTTCTCCGTTACTTTCGCAAGGCTAATAGTTCGTTTATAACACGAGTTAAGAACGTTATTACACAAGTTGGATAACAAAATTATAATACGAATTCAATCCAGCAGCTGATATGTAATGCTAAATATTTTAAATCAGACACGTTGTTGTTGTTTTTTTTTAATTTTAAAAATGGAACAGTATATTATTGTATTCAGATGAATTTGACAAAGCAATAATTACATTAGCTATCGATAAAGGAGTGTAATTAATGCTGATGGAATATTGTTTAATATTTGGGTGTACAAATTATACAATTTTCAGATTAATGATGTTTTATCTTGTTTCATTTTCGTTTAGAATTTTGAACATCAAGTATCGGACGGTACATGCAATAACTTTCAAATCTGCTAGGGTCTTTAACAAGATTTCAGATTGACACCTACAAATTCATTTAGAACAGCCTTATTAAAATTAGCTTAATTCTGTTTAACTTTCCTTGCATTAAAGATGTAAGTTTTAAAAATACAATTATTTCATAGATTTCGTCCTACTACTTTGGTTCAATATTAATCCACGTGACCGGATGTAAAATTGCAAACAGTATTATTTTAAAAAATGACACTGCTTGTAAGAAAAAGCCCAACAAGTCAATAATAAATAAATACTCACAAATATTCATCTTTGTTTTTTTTTTCTATCGGTCACTCCTTCTTTTTTAGTATCAAATTATACTCATTTTTCACCTGAAGTACGTTTATGTAATATACGTATGCAAACACATTCATTCGAGGATATACATACCCAATGCACCAGATGAAATATAATAGACACACATACAGAAAGAAAGGCAGATAGGTGAGAACCACAAATGTCCTTTACATGAATAGTGGGTCTAACATAGATATTTCTCCACATTATATACTCTAATATTTCCATCCGTTCCAGGAAATAAAATTAGAATAATCATCAAGGAGACTCGTCCGTGCGCCTGTCTGTTCAAGCACGGACGACATTTGTGCATTTTGAAAGAAACTCAAGTTATTTCATTTAAAATATAATTAACATAATAGAAATGCAACAGTCTAAATCAATAATAAAAGAACTTTAAAAAGTTAGAACCTTTTTGTTGTCGTTCAACATATATTTACTGCTATGATTAAAACTGTAAAAAAAAATAAACATCTTTTTAATATTCTTTAAGCGAGATAAATTGCAAGAACTTTTAACGCAGTGATATACTTTTGCACAATCAAATAACACAAACTAGTACATAATGTAGAACTGGAAAGATAATGAAAATCTGAAACGGGCAAAAAACATTTATTTAAAAGCTGGCTGCAGCGCAAGTTAGTGAAAAAAAGAAGATGTAACAACAATTTGTCAAATATTGATAGAATTTCATTTTAAGATAGTGAGATATCGATCCTGTTTGCAAAATGTGAGCGGTTTGTCAAATTTTCTTGATCTACGTCTGCCATCTCTAATTATTGAACTATCCGGAAGTGAGCTGCACCGATACGCCCTCTGGTGAGCTAGTAACCGTGAAACCCCCTATAGACACCTACTGTCATTACTATTCTAATGCAATATACATATATACACTTAAGGACATGTCTATTAAAATACATACATACATACATACATAGAAACATACATACATACATACATACATACAAACAACATACATGCATGCATACATTAGATTAGATATTATATTTATTCTAAACATTTCTGCTTTTTCGAGCTTTGAAAAGTTGCGTAATTTCTAAACTTCGATTTGCTCATTCCACTTGATGACGGTAAGTTTTAATTTCGTGCCTTTGTATCTTTTAAAATGCTGTTCTTCTCCGTTCGCTTCGCTGTACTAGTTTCGTGTTGGTCATGTCGCTTTATCATCATTTCTTTGTTGTTGTCGTTTAACGAATCAATATGCTTCATTATATTCATTTTTTAAAATCTTTAAACTGGATTAAAACTTAACCTTTGTTCTTGCACATCTTAGGAGAAACGAACTGATGGGATCTTCGATGAACCTTTGTGGCAATAACAGTTTGAGACATAATAGAAATATAAACATTAGCACGATATTCGAAAACACCCCCCCCCCCACAGAATGACCAGAGAGAGAGAGAGAGAGAGAGAGAGAGAGAGAGAGAGAGAGAGAGAGAGAGAGAGAGAGAGTCACATGTCGTTGATATTATCAGATTTATTCTGGAATCTGATAATATCAATGACGTGACCACGCAACCCAATCCATTACTGTGAATTAAGAACATTATTGTATTTTGAGAATGATATGATACATTTTCCGTCTGTAAGTTGTTTTTCTCTGGATTCATTTAACTGACAACCATATTATTTGAAAACCATTTTATCTTCAAGTACCTGCTATTTGAAAACAATTCTTATATTACAACCATACTAATATTTGAAAACCATTTTATTTTGACAACCATACTATTTGAAAATCATTCTATCATTATGACTATACTATCTGAAAACCATTCTGTTATGACAACCGTACTTTTTGAAAACCATACTATTTGAAATCCACTTTATTTGGATAACCATACTATTTGAAAACCATTCTATTATTACGACCATACTATTTGAAAACCATTCTATTATTACGACCATACTTTTTGAAAACCATTCTATTATTACGACCATACTTTTTGAAAACTATTCTATTATTACGACCATACTTTTTGAAAACCATTCTATTATTACGACCATACTATTTGAAAACCATTCTATTATTACGACCATACTTTTTGAAAACCTTTCTATTGTGACTACCATACTATTTGAAAACTATTCCGTTTCGACAACCATACTATTTGAAAATCATTGTTGTGACAAACATACTATCTACGCCGAAATCAAAGTTGGGGTTTGGTCCATAGCCACACTATTTTTAACACATAAATACTCACGATATCTTCTCTTGAATAATACTGAACTGAACTGGACGAGGGTACTGGAAACTTTTACTAAATTGCTTTGCTCTTGGATTTTAGTGGATGAAGATGTGATGTTGTTCTGAACTGGTGATGCACCGAATACAGAATGCGAAAGTTATCATATAATATACTGGAAAATGTCAGTTCCGTAATCTGATAATATCAACTGCGAATTTTAACCTAGAGACGAAAATAATATCCTTCTACAATTAAAACTGTACATTTTATGAACGCGTTCAATATATTCTGCCTTTTTATTTTATTTTTTCTTATTGCAATTTTATTAATGATGACGAAAATATTTAAGAGATATCAGTAGCTTTCATGTTACGTTATTCATTGATAACAACCTACAAAGTTGATAATACTATTTTAAAACCCTCTTTAACCGTTAAGTCTCAAATTCTTTATAGATATTATTTTCCTCAAGACATTTATATATTTATCTACCTAGTACAAGGACCGTTCCAACGGCCTTGTGGTTGGAGCGTCTTCCGCGGAAGCGGGAGGTCGTGGGTTCGATCCACAACCAAGTCATACCAAATACTTACAAAAATGGTACTAGCAACTGCCTCGCTTGTCGCTCATAATTAAAAGGTTAGTGTTAGGACTGGTCGGCATGGTGTCAAGATAATGTGACTAGATGTGACTGCCGACATCGTAGCGATATGACTGAAAAATTGTTAAAGCTACGTTAACAAAAATCCTAATCACATCACAACACACTTGAATTAAAGGTGTAAGGATGATGATCTTTATCCACAATGTTCGCCATTCTCTGACTGTCTGTCTGTCTGTCTTTATCTGTCCTAACTTTTTCGTGGTAAGGATTTCGAAACATTGTTGACAGATGGCCATTACAAATTATTTCCTTAATGCAGCCCCCCCCCTCCCGAAGTATTTGGTTCAGTTGTAACTGCTATAAATCCATTACATATATTACTTGCTTTCCAATTATAACTTCTTGCATACAAGTTTTTTTTTTAAATGTATATGCATTGATAATCCTTATTTCTCTCTTTTCGTGTCAACAAAATACATTTAAATTACATTGAATCCATAATGTATTAAGAGAGTTTTATTATCGTAATAAAATTTGAACTGGTGATCAATTATACTAACTTCAGGCTAAATATATGAATAGTGTAAACTTGCGTGTCCTAATATGCTTAGCAGTGTACTAAATATGTCACCCATTTTTACACGTAACACGTGTTGATGTTTAAGAAAATAAGCGGATATAATCAGGCTTCAGTCAAATTACGATTCTCAAAACTTTCTTTCTTTCTTTCTTTCTTTCTTTTTTTTCTTTCTTTCTTTCTTTCTTTCTTTCTTTCTTTCTTTCTTTCTTTCTTTCTTTCTTTCTTTCTTTCTTTCTTTCTCAATCTAATTTCCTTTATAATCAAAACATTCTTACGCCTGTTATTTTCTCTAAACTTGATTTTTTTTCAATAAATGTAAGTTAGATACAATACTATCAATAAGATGTCCTACTGATTACATACGTACGAGTTGAGGTAGTTTAACGGTTCTTGGACTAAGGACTTTGCATCACTTCGTGTTTGACCTAGATAACGAGACGCCAAGCTAATTAGAACAAAAGAGGCAGTATTTTTTTTTGACAAGGATATTATGATGAAAGCTAGAAAATAAAATGGTAGCGAATATTTTTATTCTGACTGCGTCGTCCCATTGTAGTATTTCTTTTAAATCCGGATATTAAATGAGAAACAATTTTTTTTTTTGGGGGGGGGGGGGGGGAAACGAGCACTTATGAGTAAACAGTTATCATCTGTATACATGTATGACTTGGACTCTGTGATAGCCTACCGTGCCATTGGATACAATCGTTAGGGTGTCAAATGGCTAGAACCGTCTCTCTTTGTGATTCTCAGTTTTCAATATAGCATTTGGAATGAGTCTTGATTGTTAGTAGCTGTTAACAGTTTGGGCTTTAAACACTTGAACAATTATATTTCAAGTTCTGTCTAAGCCAAATTCACCTCGTATTTTTGCCAGTTGTTTACTATTAATTCAAAAAGCAACGTTAACGTAGAGATTATTGTAAATCCTAAGAAAATATTATTCCTCTTTCATATATTGTGAAGAATTTAACCGGGATACTGAAATAACACAAAACCCCACAAACCATGTGTTGTTACTCTAGACACCTACCCCCCCCCCCCCCAATAAGATGTTATTTGTGTAATGTTCACAGTATGCCGCTTGATGCGGTACATTTCGAGGAGTTTCAATGCATCTTTCCTTTGATGACGATACTTGGAAATAAAAAATCTCAATACAGAAATTAATGAAGAAATTCAGATAAAATAGCGGGTGTGGTTGAATTTCGACGCACATAAAACTTAATTCTGCTACAAGAAGCTGAAAGACATTATAAATCAACCATGCCTTGCACATAAAAGATAATGCTCAAGTCTTTTTTTTGTGGTACTTTTTTGTACTTCATAAATAACTAATTTTATAGGTCTTACTTTGCAGGATCGAGACGGAGAAGCAATGTTTCTTATTTTTACAAGTTTTTGTATTTCTTTCTGTTTTCATATTTGTAAAGCTCTTTTCTATTTATTTCAAACGTTTAAAATGCTGGTACCTATAGACTAATTGTGGGAGGGTGAAGCTGGCAAGTCTGTTGTACATGTACATAATACTATTAAAATTAATGATTTTATTATAATTCAGACGTTGGCTAATTTTTTTTTTACATCGTTTATACTCGAATCATTTGTGTGCACCATTTTGTAACTTGATTTACTTTAATACACGTACGAAGTAAAATCACAATTTACTTTAACACACGTATGCCATATAAACATAATTTACTTAAGCACACGTACGAATTGGAAACATAATTTACTTAAGCACACGTATGCCATAGAAACATAATTTACTTAAGCACACGTATGCCATAGAAACATAATTTACTTTAACACACGTATGCCATAGAAACATAATTTACTTAAGCACACGTATGCCATAGAAACATAATTTACTTTAACACACGTATGCCATAGAAACATAATTTACTTAAGCACACGTATGCCATAGAAACATAATTTACTTTAACACACGTATGCCATAGAAACATAATTTACTTAAGCACACGTATGCCATAGAAACATAATTTACTTTAACACACGTATGCCATAGAAACATAATTTACTTTAACACACGTATGCCATAGAAACATAATTTACTTAAGCACACGTACGAATTAAAAACATAATTTACCTAAGCACACGTATGCCATAGAAACATAATTTACTTAAGCACACGTACGAATTGGAAACATAATTTACTTAAGCACACGTATGCCATAAAAACATAATTTACTTTAACACACGTATGCCATAGAAACATAATTTACTTTAACACACGTATGCCATAGAAACATAATTTACTTAAGCACACGTATGCCATAGAAACATAATTTACTTAAGCACACGTACGAATTGGAAACATAATTTACTTAAGCACACGTATGCCATAGAAACATAATTTACTTTAACACACGTATGCCATAGAAACATAATTTACTTAAGCACACGTATGCCATAGAAACATAATTTACTTAAGCACACGTACGAATTAAAAACATAATTTACCTAAGCACACGTATGCCATAGAAACATAATTTACTTAAGCACACGTACGAATTGGAAACATAATTTACTTAAGCACACGTATGCCATAAAAACATAATTTACTTTAACACACGTATGCCATAGAAACATAATTTACTTTAACACACGTATGCCATAGAAACATAATTTACTTAAGCACACGTATGCCATAGAAACATAATTTACTTAAGCACACGTACGAATTGGAAACATAATTTACTTAAGCACACGTATGCCATAGAAACATAATTTACTTTAACACACGTATGCCATAGAAACATAATTTACTTAAGCACACGTATGCCATAGAAACATAATTTACTTAAGCACACGTACGAATTGGAAACATAATTTACTTAAGCACACGTATGCCATAGAAACATAATTTACTTAAGCACACGTATGCCATAGAAACATAATTTACTTAAGCACACGTATGCCATAGAAACATAATTTACTTAAGCACACGTATGCCATAGAAACATAATTTACTTAAGCACACGTATGCCATAGAAACATAATTTACTTTAACACACGTATGCCATAGAAACATAATTTACTTAAGCACACGTACGAATTAAAAACATAATTTACCTAAGCACACGTATGCCATAGAAACATAATTTACTTAAGCACACGTACGAATTAAAAACATAATTTACCTAAGCACACGTATGCCATAAAAACATAATTTACTTAAGCACACGTACGAATTAGAAACATAATTTACTTAAGCACACGTACGAATAAGAAACATAATTTACCTAAGCACACGTATGCCATAGAAACATAATTTACTTAAGCACACGTACGAATAAGAAACATAATTTACCTAAGCACACGTACGAATAAGAAACATAATTTACCTAAGCACACGTATGCCATAGAAACATAATTTACTTAAGCACACGTACGAATTAGAAACATAATTTACCTAAGCACACGTATGCCATAAAAACATAATTTACTTTAGCACACGTACGAATTAGAAACATAATTTACTTAAGCACACGTACGAATTAGAAACATAATTTACTTAAGCACACGTTCGAATAAGAAACATAATTTACCTAAGCACACGTATGCCATAGAAACATAATTTACTTAAGCACACGTACGAATTAGAAACATAATTTACCTAAGCACACGTATGCCATAGAAACATAATTTACTTAAGCACACGTACGAATTAGAAACATAATTTACCTAAGCACACGTATGCCATAGAAACATAATTTACTTTAACACACGTATGCCATAGAAACATAATTTACTTAAGCACACGTATGCCATAGAAACATAATTTACTTTAACACACGTATGCCATAAAAACATAATTTACTTTAACACACGTATGCCATTGAAACATAATTTACTTTAGCACGCGTATGACGCAGAAACATAATTTACTTAAATACCCAAACGAAAATCCAGAACTTCCAGTTTTATTTTAGTCTCAAACGCTTTACTGCAGCATACATGCGATGGTGTGAATATTTCAAGTTGACATTATATTCTTACTTGAATCCATGTCCCATTTACATGCGCCTAAAATTTATAGAAAATACGAAAATTCCTTTACCATCTATGCTAGTCGAAACTACTTAATATCAGATATCACGTGACCTTTCAATGTTTCCATTCATTTCTAAATATTTTTTTTTAATTAAAATGTATTATTATATCTTTTAAATTTGAATTTTGTTCAAAGCGTTAAATGCATGATGGGACATATTGTAGTTTTTCATTTGAAAATATAAAAATATATTTTTCACATATGAAACAACAGGAATGGCATAAAAATGAAAACGTATTTCGCATTGAAGTTTTGACAACCATTTTAATATAATGTGTTGATAGTATAGCGTTTGATATGTTTGGCGTATAGATCCAGAGATCGTGGATGTTACCGTACAGCATGAAAGTTGAGCTGCATACTTCACCTGTCCCGACGTAGAGGTAAACAGTCAAAGATGTCTCCAGAAGTATTTTTAGAACATTTAAATACATACCAGTTCTCAATGATCATGGATTAGATCTTAATACGTCGTGTTGAAAATGTATATGAATATAACATACTATTAGGTAAAGTGGGTAGAGAGGCTATGGACGTATGAACTCGGTGCTCGTCAAAGAGATATCTGATCATGATCATAATTAATCAACAATGTTTAAATCGTAGGTTCCACAGTCCATGCCCCGACCTTGTTTACTTCAGTGGGGAAAGCATGTTTTACCTTGACAGGTAACATTGCTAAATGTTACTTATATGTACTAGTATATTAATAATAATTCTGATTTCGTGCTACCTTAATGTAGTACTATATATTATTGTTAATGACTAAAAACTAAGGAGAGATATCGGTAGGTCTGACCACTTGTTTGTAAGCAGGTTATCACGTTTTTTTGGTACGAGAGTTATTTATCTTCAGAGCATGACGTACATATAAATGCATTTTTTACACGATGTCTTCCACGTTTTTCCTATTCTGATTAGGGATGCCTTTGACGGGCATCGGAAAAAAACCCAGGAATAATGGGTTATATTTTGATACCCTTTCCGCCATAAAATTGTGAATACAAATATATCTTATCTTACTTTTTTCACGATTATCTTACTTTTTGTCAATATTCGCATCTGTTACTTTTTTCTGTGTTCTTGTCACATATGTTTGACCATTTGATGCCATATTTTGGAGAAAAACTATGACAGAACACAGTCTATAACCGCACATTATTTTAAATAGAAATAATTACACTAGCCCGAATTCCTTAGGCGTGGATACATATAATCCCGTGCATATAATTAATGCGAAACCATGAAAGCGATGATTAATGTGAATTTAAACACAGTTTAGGAAATATTTAGAAAATATTTTAGATGGGGTAAAAGATGTACTTAAATACTAAAGCTTTTTGATACGACGAATTCGTCGTTGTCTAGGTAACCGAAAACCAATGACTACGAATAAAGAACGATTCATTTCTTGCTTTCCTTAAGGAAGCAACAAGAGACAGCTAAGAGAAACTCATGAAAAATTTTATTTTGCAATAAATGTATTAAAAGTGCAAAAGTAAAGGTATTAATACAAAGAAAATGGGAAGTTCATTGAAAGTAAACAGAAATCAATGCCCAAAACCCCCCAACAAACTAATCATTACTGATCAAGCGAAGTCTAACTGCTAGCATGTAAATTGGAAGTGTTTTGGGACTAGTTATCATAGAACCCACCATGCGGAAGACAGAGACATGAGTTATATTCACTTTCTTGTAGACAAGTAATCAGTAGGATAACTATTGAACGGGGTAGTAGACAAAGTGATCCTGAACGTGGTAGTAGACAAAGTGATCCTGAACGTGGTAGTAGACAAAGTGATCCTGAACGTGGTAGTAGACAAAGTGATCCTGAACGTGGTAGTAGACAAAGTGATCCTTGTTCGCCTTATCTTTTAATTGCATGTAATGAGATTCTGTGAGTAAGTCCACATCCTTGAAAATACCAAATATGTGTCGTCATAAAATCTCCAGCCAATGTAATAATAGTGCAAAAATTAAAGCATTATGGTTTGACAGACGGACAAAAATCTACATAACACTTTGTTCCTAGTGAGTTTGTTGCTGCGTAGTAATGTGTCGAGCCCGTCCAGCCGAGACGTATATTCCTACACTGAGACAAAATAGTTCTTTGCCCCGACTCGGAACTAAACACTTATACGTATTTGTGTTTATTAAATATACCCATTTTCACACATTTTTTGCAATGTTTTAATGTATTTTTAACAAAAATTAATTAGTCATTTGGCATTTTATGAGAAATATTGTAAAACCATCGGAAAAATCCGACGTTCGTACTCGGGGCGTGTTCAAGATTGTCTGTCTGCACTGTATATATGGTTATTTACTCTAGCTTTGAATTTTAAAAATGTTGTGTGGGGCATGATGAAATAGAAGAGCCGTCACAAGCAGGTGGAGTTTTCCTTTCTTCTCAAACTGAACTTAGGTTTTGGACCCAGAAGTGACTCTTTTTCTTGCTCCATACCTACTGGATCGACATTCTACTTTCAAGCACTTTTCCGAGTAAGATTCACAGACTAACGGTTATTAATACTTCAAAATATATGCTGTACATTGAAGCGCGTTTTTCTGTTTAAGTTTAATTCAAGAAATTGTTGAATCTTAACACGTGTCCGTCGTCTAGAGTATTTAAACTTTCAATACACCATTGCAGCGACAAAACATATGCTCCCCCCTTCTCTATTGGATGTTTGTTGTCACTTTGCACACCAGCTTTATCCGCCAAAGAGTCTATCCTAAATATTGCAGTCGATAGCAGCTGACTAAATATGCAGCGGTCGATACCATAAAATAATTAAATGACCATCAACTAATCACCACTAAATACAATGCTCTCCCATAATCGCTTGCATTTAAAGATGCCTTTTTCACTCAATACGACTGTTTTTCTTTAAATGCCTAACTTGTATTGAGATTGCTAAATAATTTAAAATGTATTTCAATAAATAATTCCTTTAAATGATGGAATGTTACTGAATACCACAACTTGTAAAAAGTTCCAGCCTGGCTGTGGGATATGGAGGTGTGCAATTCGGAATAGCAGATTGGACTGATCAGCCAGAAATAAAATTTTGCTCAGAATATTCCTTACATTTTAGAAACAGGTAATATCATACTGCTGAGAATATGATTCTCAACAAATCTTGAAGAAAGATCTGAAGCTAAATACAAAATTTCAAGTTCTGACTGTATGATACATTTAGCTCATTGATCCGTTTAAATCGAGTGTTAAACACAATAGGGCAAAATCACAGCGGTAAAATATTTTGATTTGCTAAAATTAAGCATCTCATTCTATGCTTATCAAATCCATCTGAAGAATAAATATATAAACTAATTAAAACTTTTCAAATTATATGGATTGAATATGAAATGATAGACTAAAATCTACGACATTTGTAAAATATTACTCAAATGAAGTGTTACAAAATGATGATGCTAAAAGATGTACTTGACATTGAGTGACGCCTGAGTACGATGGCTTACCGTTGATGTTACTGATACGGTGTAGAAGTCATAATCTACGTGTATTTAACATTTTATTAAAAAAATTCTTCCTAATTATCATAAGAATCAAAACTTATAAAGAACATTATCTGGAAAACTGTAATTAACATTTTATGTAACATGTCTGAAATAAAGTCAACCCAATTCAGTTCTAGCACTGTTGTCTAAACCTGTTATATAATGTATGTATTAAGGTCAGAGGTCAAACTGTGTTCACATAACAGTTTTGCGGTAATGGAATTAATAAATTTTATATGTAATAATGAAATGGTCTGCTGACAGAATTTTGATGAATCCGTTCCATGTCATGTGGATTGATGGTCTACAATATCTTTGTATAATGTATGATATCCTTGTTCTTGCGAAAATCGTTTCACTTGAACCAGCATTCGAAGACCAATTATTCCACTACAGTTATGCCTTATCACTCGTACTAAGTCTGCATAGAATATTAATGTCAACATATGATTGATAAGGAAATAATGCGTATATTGTTTTAAGAAAATGCTAGATTATACACTCATATTTTAAAAACGTTCTCATTTTAACCAAAATGATATGCTATACTAATACGTTCAGACTTTTTTTTTTTCAAGTTCAGTCAATTTAATATCCAATAGGCAAGGCGCTTGTTTATAGTTGTTTTGTTTCCAAATTGCACTTGGACTTCACCATTAATTTATACAAATTTTTGAAAGCCACAATCATCTCATGCGACAAATACACATTGGTGTTATCGAACAAAAAGCAATGCAAAAATGTGTCTCCAGATGTTAGAGCACAATGTGCATGAAAAACCTAATTCCCAAACCGTTCGGTCGTAGGCAAGGGATAGGTAACATATACTAGATATAAATCACGATTGATCTAGTGGGTGGAGCTACGTTGTCTACGCGTTCAAGATAACCTCCCTCTTTAGCCAATGAATATTGACATATAATCATTTAAGTGTGCGTCACATGTCCATCATTATGTCAGGTGCAAGGTGTCGAATAAAAACCCCAAATGTAGAATGAATGAAAAGGTTAACAAGCTCCTTTTAATAATGGGTTCTAGGCCTTTGAAACGTTTTGTTTCTCCTAATTGCAAATATACAACGTTTCTTTAATAATTTCCATAGCAACCTGCAAAAATAACTGCTGACTACACGAGCTATGTATATACCTACTTAAATCGTCATTCTTACTTATTTACCGGTATCTTACTCACGAGGTTTTTATTTAATTTTGCAACCTTGTAATTGCAAGGTTATTTTCTTTAACAGAATTATAGTTCTTCACCAGGTGTTCACTGACATCTCTGTTTCTAGGAAATTTCGACTTCGATAAAATCACTTCATTGCGATTCTATAAAATGGCGATCTCACCTGATATTTGTATTGAAAACGTTGAAATAATTTTAGAAAATATCACTTTATATTGGTTCTTCCGGTTTTGTATACATCATGCATTATTATGATTCTTTTTAGAAGCACGTAGCCAAAAAAGATAGCTTTCTAACTACACATTTATATATCTATACATCTAACTATCATCAACGGTTCATCTTTTTGTAGATATGTCTACTATCCACATTCCATTTATCCATCTTTCTATGCATGACTACTTAACTAAAATCTATCAGACTGATCTATTGTACTAACTGACTAATCGATAGAATTAACTATATGAATAATTACTTTTTTTGTTCTTAGGAATCCAGCAAATAGGTATTACGTACCAGTCAGTTATATAGGTGAACAATTCATCATGTTCCTACCTGTCACTCACCCATCAGTCACCAATCAATGACACTGTACTTAAAAATCTTTCAAAAAGTTCGATAGCACTAATAGGTGTGTTACAGTCAGTAGCTATGTGATTGTATTTGAGATAAACGAGGCGTAAAAACAGGATCTACGATGAAATTGGAACAGTTGCCGACAGAACAATAGCAAGAACAGATGATAATAGAATGTCAATAAAAAAATATTGATAACAAACTAGATCCCACCTTTATTTCCTATTTTCGTACACTTGTTTTATTACATTGTTTTTTAATAAGCATCTATAACTTTATCATCATAGTTGTCCATATGATAAATAATTGTTTTGTTAGATACTTCTTTTTTTAAAAAATAAGTAGCTATAACGTTATCATCATCGTTATTCAGATCGGTGTCATCCTTGCGATAAATCAATCACAATTTAATATAATCTCATTTAAAGAAGCGATTTGTCCGAAAAGCCAATTAATAAGTTATCATTGGGAATATACAAATCATAAAATGATTTATCTCATTTAAAGATCTAAATCATCCATGGAATACATCAATCAAAAACTGATATTATCTTTTTTGAAGAATGTATTCGTTTTTCGAACATAACAAAGAGAAAAAGTTGGTATCATCTCAGTTGAATATCAGAATCATCCAGAAGCTTATAATATGTCATTTAAGCTTCAGAGAGACAAAACATTCATAAGAAGCGATTTATCCTTAAAACGTCGTTAGTTTCATGCAATGATTAAATCCTGAAACGACTCTAGTAGTTGGGGCAGCGGCAGGGCTTTTTTGTTGTTGTCGGAAACATTTAAGTCATGAAAACAACTGAAACTGCTTAGTGATTTCTGAAATTTACATCAAATTAAGCATGAATGAATTAGCTTAGAATGTTATTAAAAGACCCCGGATTTAAGTCATGGGAAAAATAAACACAATCAAAACTATTAATCTGCTGGAAAAGATAGGAAAAGATGGCCAACAGTCTAATCTTATTAAGAGTTGGTGACATCTCCGCAAGGGACTAATAAATCTATTGTACGTAATCTTGGACAAGAAAAGTGATTAAATTGGGACAATGTTAGCCACTCCCTCTGTGTGATTATTTGTACTGATGGAAAAACGAGATATATGAAACATTTAACCATGTCATGTTGTGCTGTAGGCGTTAGTACGAACATAGTTACAGGTATACACATTTTGGTGTTATTTTATTGATTCACAATTTGGCCCCATCTTTATTTTTAAAAATATTCAAAATTTCAACTAATATTTACATATATGAATATCATGGTTACATTTACACAGAAAAGACATTTTCTTTCCGCCACAGATGTGGACTGAAATCGGTCCGTAACCATAAATCATGGATGCCCAGTCTGATGAGTTTCACGTCTGTACATGCCAGGAGCAAAACATAACTGTAGTTTAAAAAATGTATCCGTTTGACCAATGTCCTAAAAGTAATTTGTTTTCTTTCCTCATTAACTAAAACAGTCTGTGTAATGCTAACAAACGAGCGGTCAGTGACAGAGAGTGAGAAAAAGGAGTGTCAGAAGAGTTGAAGAGGCACTGGGATAACTAATCCTTGCCTTTTCGTGTGTCACAAAGTGATCCCAAGACGTCAACACTGACAAAACGAAAATTGACGATGATAGAGTAATTCACAAAAAGACGGATATTTACCACACTACCACATGACTGATTGAGTTAAAAGGCGGCTAATCAGACAACAGGATGTCATAAGCCTGTTGAAGCTTGATAGTAGCACTTCACTGCAACTGCTGAAAGGTTTGATACAGCAAGCAAAGTACGCATTTGCCTTTGACAGAAAAGGAGAATCCGGACATATTTTTTCTTGACCGGGAACAAGACCCTGAAAAAGGACTTTCAATTACAATGCGCTCCTTCATCGTGCTTTGTTTAAGTATCTGCCTGCTTCTAGGGCAGGCATCGGCTCAGGGACAGGGAAATAATTTTTTGCTTCCTCTTCTTCTAACCGGTAAGTTTCAATTAATTTCTTGCAAACTTTCAGATGCATCTTTATCTTCGACAAACCATGGTAACTACTAAAACCCTTAACAAATTCAAGTCAATGAGGATAGTTCTTCAATTTAATGTTCACATATTTGGAGTTAACAGATTGGACGTATGTATATATATCCTTTTTCTCAATTCTTAAATCTGTGATAAAATCAGTTTTTTCTTTGTTTTTTTTTATCGATTTTATAGCGTAAGTAGTTTGGATTACAAACTACATTACAAAGTTTACTTTATTATATACACTTTGAAATTCTTCGACTCATGTCAATAATGCATTTTGAAAGAAGCGATATGGCTAAGCTGAGGTAAATTAATCCCAAATTTTGACAAGCAAATTAACCATTGGAATCGGGAACTACTAATCAACACCCAGTAAACATAATTTACAAAACTTTGACGTCAAATAGACATAATCTACAGAAAGGACATCCAGTATATCATAATCTACCGTAAAGGGGCATTTAATAGACATAATCTACAGAAAAGGGGTATCAGATAGACATGACCTACATAAAAGGGGCATCCATTAGGTACAATCTACAGAATGGGCATCCAATAAATAAAATCTATAGAAAGGCATTCAATTGATATAACCTACAGACAAAGGGCACGCAATAGATGTAATCTACAGAAAAGGGGTATCAAAAAGACATAACCTACATAAAAGGGGCATCCAATAGGTACAATCTACAGAATGGGCATCCAAAAAATAAAATCTACAGAAGGGCATTCATTTGACATAACCTACAGGAAAAGGGCACGCAATAGATGTAATCTACAGAAAAGGGGTATCAAATAGGTATAACCTACATAAAAGGGGCATCCAATAGGTACAATCTACAGAATGGGCATCCAATAAATAAAATCTACAGAAGGGCATTCGATTGACATAACCTACAGGAAAAGGGCACGCAATAGATGTAATCTACAGAAAAGAAGTATCAAATAGACATAACCTACATAAAAGGGGCATCCAATAGGTACAATCTACAGAATGAGCATCCAATAAATAAAATCTACAGAAAGGCATTCAATTGATATAACCTACAGGAAAAGGGCACGCAATAGACATAATCTACAGAAAAGGGGTATCAAATAGACATAACCTACATGAAAGGGGGCATCCAATAGACATAACTTAGGGAAGAAAGATTTCGTCATATTATGAATATTTCTTAGTGTTAAGTAATGCTAGCATTAATTCTACCTCCTGCGAAAGTCGACATGAAAGGATGTACAAGTTAGTAAGGCTTCTTTTGGATTACTCTAATGATGTACGTAGTAGCTCGATGCATGCGCAAATTTATAGATATATATGTAAAGGCCAGCGTGCATAAATTAATGCACACATATGTACATACATACATACATACATACATACATACATACATACATACATACATACATACATACATACATACATACATACATACATACATATTCGTTAATTTTCTTGATCTCTTGAGAAAAGCTTAGAATGACTTCATATAAGTAATCAATCAATTAAAATTCGTTTGCCTATTACCGTACATTATAAAAGCCTGCATTTTGATAAGGATTTCATTTCCTTTTTGACCCCTGTTGAAGGGTGTGAGTATCAATAAGTAAAATATACAGCGACCTACGAAGAATATAAATTAAGCTATATTCATAGTGCGAAAGAAACGAAAAAGTAACGAAAGCTAAACACTTCCAGTTTAGGGGATTTAATTTACCAGGGTTTTATATTTTATCAAAGTAAATCTGTTTTTCTTATTCATCCACACGCACTATTATATAGCACAGAGTCCAATGCGGGTACGCACGTGATTTACATTTTGTCGCTACTGCAGAGAAAAGCATCTTTAAATAAAAAATGATATTATTGTTCATAAATACATTTCGAAAAGTACTTTAAAGTCTAAACGACCATACATTGATGTATACGACTGAAACATCTGTACTATGGCAATTTTCTTAAGTTTGTACGTTTATTGACGTTAAAACCTCACATCTCCATCTGTATTAGCGATACATTTAATGCACTAACAAATTCATTCAAAGTTGGTTCCCACCAAGTGGAAAATATTGCTTTAACTACACCTATAACATATCAAGACCAGAGTGAGATATTTCATTATTCTACTGCAAATAAGTTTGTATAAACCATCCAGTTTAGCCTTGATGTGATGCTTTTCTTCTTTTTATACATGTAAATTAGTATTTATTCGGTGTAATAGTAAACATGACTGAGTGGCGTGATCGTTTTATATATTTTTAAAACGGTTGTATACATTTAAAAATATTGTATCTATTGATGTCATCTAAACGAGAACCATTCTGTGTTTATAGCCATCATATAGATTGCAATATACATGCACATAAATAGTTTTAGTTACAATGAAAATATTGTGTAAAACATTCACATACAACTCTACCTCACTCAAGGTTGTTCCCCCATTTGTTAAAGTACACGTATTGAACTTGGAGCACAACAATGAAACCTATGATATGGGCATTATTATTATTATTATTATTATTATTATTATTATTATTATTATTATTATTATACAGGTGGTGACTTAGGAGGAGACAATTTTATGCGAATGTCCCTTGCGCGGTCTTTACTTGGAGGTGGCGCTGATCAGTCGGCTGCTGCTGGTGCCGGAGGTGCTGGAAGTGCTGGAACTGCTGGAACTGCTGGAAGTGCCTCAGGTGCTGGAAGCCAAGGAATCGGTGGAGGCTGCTTTGGATTGCCGTTTTGGCTTTGTCTTTCTATGTTTAATTAAAGACAATTTAACGAAACATCGCCATAAATGTGCATTCAAAAAATTATTCAATGAATGAAGAGGAACCTTCTCTGCGCTGGTTATTATCACCTGATAAACATTTTATATATTATTCCCATGCCAGGATACGGAAAGTTTGAATTCGATTGTATCAGTTTTGTTGTAGAATTCTCTCTTAGAATGCATTCATTGTACATCACTTCTTCGTTTGACAAATTCTTTCTATCATCCAAAAACTATTTCTGTTTTGATTGTTTTCTTAATTTAACACAGCATTAACTCAACATTCGTTGTATTCATCTCTTTTAATATACGTTGTTTGCTATAAAATATATTGAAGATTACGATAACAATGTTATCCTAGTGTATGATTTACTTATCATCTTTGCATTTTGTGCAAGGACTCTTCAAGGGTGAATCATATTTTCTTTCATTATAAAATAATTTGATACTACTAAATTATGACTTTAACATTTGTGTAGGTACCTTAATGAGGATGGATGGAAAGAAAAAGAAAATTAAAGACTTAGCTTCAAATGATTAATTATGTCTAGTTTTGGGGACATGTGAAATGGGGAGGTGGTATATCTTCTTTGAACATATTGGAAATTTACGTATGAAAATAATATAAACGGTCCCGATTTTCGATTAAAAAAACTGGGAATATATTAGATGAGGAAAATATTTCTCTTATTATTACACTCGATGCTCTGCTCCACTCTAAAAGCAGTGAATATTTAGAAAGGGTTGGTCTTTTTAGATGCTGACCAAATCATAGAGATTTTATTATCCCATTTTATAGAAATAACAAATTGAAGCAGGTTTATAGGACTAAGAAATATAAATCTTCAACGGCAAGTGCATTTGTCTCACTAGAACATTTACATTTTGTTTTTTAACATAAGTTTCATAATTTTTATCAGCACCAGGTATTTTGTATTTGTACGATATGCATTATATATAAAATATTATCACAGCAAAACCCGTACTTTTATATTTCTTCCTAATCATACGCAAGTTTCATAGTCATTTTACAGAATAAAAAGGAAAGAGGAGCAAGCCTTGTAAAGTATATCGAGAGCACGAGTTCCACGCGCATCTTAATCAGTACACAAAGTGACACTTTTATGTGCATTTAACATATTTGCAAAAGAAAATGTATGTATGAATATCATATATAATCTTGAGTCCATTTAAAAATTCTTAAAGCATTCATACTGGGTGAAACAATAATGATATACCTGAAAAAGTTAGACAATTTACAGAAACTTGACAGTGTCTTCAAAATTTTGATTTCTTTATCAAATAGTTATTTTTGAACTGATGCAAGGACAGGTCAATGCGGCCCATATTCTGAATTTCTCAAGAATTACATATCGGCTGAGGGAGGCATTGAGCCAAATAACAAGAAAAACATAACATTATTTGCTCACTAGTAACCAAATCATTTTAAATAAAATTTTATTCCTTTCAATACGCTTGGATCTTTAGAAATTTTTCTCTGACGATTTTGTGTCAGAATAAGAAGTGAAGTAATGTATTTACTTTGAACATTTAAAAGAGAAAACAAGTGTTAATTTCTATGAAATAGTTTTCGTTTAGCAACTGCCATCTTAATCCCGCCATCGTAAACGTGTATACGCTTTAAGTAATGCACATGAATGATTTTTTATATATTCTCTGGTTCTAAGTTAAAGATAATTAAAGTTAATTATTTAAACTGATTCTTTTGTAACACTTTTTATAGAATTTACGTAAAAAGAAGGTTGGTTGGTTTTTAAAGGGATTAATGACAGTGCTTTGTAATTTCCTGAGAGGAAACGGGGCGCAAGTGCCTTCTCCAAGGACACGAGAAGGCAGCCTACTTGTAATGCTTTGCAACGCCATGAACCTGAAACCACATACATACATACATACATACATACATACATACATACATACATACATACATACATACATACATACATACATACATACATACATACATACATACATAAAGATCGTGACTAAATTCAAATTTCGGTCTTAATGAGATTGCAGTTTTAAGGTTTATGGGTGTTTGATTGTATAATGAATTAGAAACATCTTTTGGAAAATAAACAAACGAGGGTATAATGTTATGAAGAATTATCACATTATGAGCTACGGAAGTAAGTTAAATAAATCATGACTTTGCTAGAAACTAACACAAAACATCCATGTATATTCAACCTCGCTGTTTACTTAATCACAAACCTTCTTGTCTATCTGTCCGTCTGTCTGTCTCTCTCTCTATCTATCTGTCTACCTGTCTGTCTGTCTGCCTGTCTGTCTCTGCCTTTCTAGTACTATTGATTTGAGGATACTACGAAAAAAAAAAAACAACTTTATTTTCAAATTGCTGTATGGTTGTATATAATTGTGTGATCGAAATAGCTGTTTTGCGATTCTAATGTACTATTATCCCAATGCTTTCTACCAAAATATTGAAAATACCATTCTGATCATTTAAATAGTTATTTCGGAGAATTGTTGGTATTTTTTAGTTAACGGAATAGTTGAGACATAAACCTGTTCTATATGGGGTATATCAAATAGCATAAAACTAATACTGACGGCAAGGGCTATTACACATCTATCAAAGACGTACTGTTTGATAACTGAAAGAACTAAATCCTTGGAAAAAATTCAACTGAAGATTTCGGTATGAATCGACATGAAAATTTTTTTTTTTTAAAAGCTAAGTTAAAAACCCACTACTCACTTCTCATTTGTTCTCTCTCTCTCTCTCTCTCTCTCTCTCTCTCTCTCTCTCTCTCTATATATATATATATATATATATATATATATATATATATATATATATATATATATATAGAACACCACATCATAATTAAATATCTCGTCTATGCTTATGGAACGATTTCTTGATTTGAACCATTACCAACCATACAATTGCAATATATGAACTTTCAAATGTATTTGTGTCGTCAAATACCCAACTAGTCGTCATACTCGTAAATAACAGGACAGAAACTCTTTTATTGATCGTCGCACAGACCACATATAGTTCTTATGTTGACTAATGTTTGCGTGTGTGTGTGTGCTTTGTCTAGTCTTTAACAAACGACGTGTATGAAGCTTTAAGGAAATAAAATTGAAAAGGCAGAAACACTGTCGTAATGGAGTAGGGGAGGCAATTCTCGCTTACACTTGTCAGTTAATCAGACCAAATTATCCTTCCTCAGATGGGGAGGTTTGACATGAATATTGAGAAGAACAAGCCTGAATTAAGATAGTCAATGTGATCAAACCATTGATAATATAATAAACTCTGTCTCAGATATATATATATATATATATATATATATATATATATATATATATATATATATATATATATATATATATATATATATATATATATATATATATATATATATATATATATATATATATATATATAAGCATAATACATCTTTTGCGACCAAAATAACTCGTTATAAACCTATTTCGTAAAAACTGGAATATACTATATACGTGTTTGTAAGTTAAGGAAACTTCTTTTCTAAAAACTGAAAGTTTTTTTTAAAACACTGCTTTGGGTATAAACATATATGCAAGGCATTAATGAATAACGAATACCACATTTTTTTTTGCGCATCGTCTTGTTACATTTTGTTATTTAAAGTACGGAAAGGTGCATCTATGTTTCAAAAACTTATAATTTGTTTACCACCAAAGTCCTATCCAATCACCCTCATGATAAACACTATCCAACAATCACTTTCCAAATGAATACCATCCAATCACGTGTATAATAAATACCATCCAATCACTTTTGATAAAAAAAATACCATCCAATCACTTTCAAAATAAATACCATCCAATCATCCTTTCAAAATGTAAAATTAAGGTGAGATATTTTGCCTTTCCAATTCTGTCATTGTAGCTATCGCTTCTTAGCACTGAAAATTAATATGTTTTGGTGGCACTGTTCACTTTTCCGTAGTCAGTTGTTGACATATTGAAAGCATGTTAAGGCACTTCAATCCATATAGAACCCTTGTACCTTGGTTCAATGAAAAAATTCCCCCACAAATATTACATTCTTTCTTCAAACAGTCCTTCTTGAGAGGAGTAAAATCCACAAGCTAAACGAAATGGTAGCATTTTGTTCATGTTCTGGAACCATGTGTTCATATTCATATAATAGCTGTTTTAGCTCACTCATTTCCTGTGGTTTTAGATGTGAATCATTCTGGTCCGAACTGTTTAATATTTCTGAATTCAGAAGAATTCTTTAACCAAAGTGACTGCAGTCAGATTGCACTTGATAGTTTCACTGAGTGGGACAAGAAAATCTAAATGTATTGAATAATTATCAGGGATATCTCTACCAAATACCATTATAAGATATTTATATGACAAAGCTGTGCATAATTCCTCATCCCTGGAGTGTTAGCAATATAATTCAAGTCATGTAGTTTCTTTTCATTGTACAAGGGTCATGCTATTGAGACTGAGGGGGATTTTGAGACTTTGCCAAGCATGCTAGAACTCTCATACTAAGCTGAAAACTCCGTTCCTTTCTATTTCTTTCTTACCTTATTTTCTATTTCGACTTATTTTCTATTTCGACTTATTTTCTATTTCGACTGAGTAGATGAGTATCTTCAAATCTTCATTTTTTCAATAATGTAACGGTCCACGGACAACATCTTCAAAAACTAACAGCAAACGAAAATCCACATAGCAATCATCCATGTATCGAAGCAATATGACCAAATATATTCATTAAAATTTGATTAAATCTGTCCCAAGCCTCTTGACTTCCAGGCTGATTGGCAGACTATTTAAAATGAAGAATGCCTGATTCATGCATAGCTTGTTCGAAATTTCAGACGTAAAATGTGATCCACGATCAAAAGAAAACATTTTCAAAGTTTGTACTAAGATTTTAGTTTAATATCCCATAAGCATTTTCTCAGGAAATAACTTGGACGCACACTTTACGATCAACAGGTATTGATTGCTACACGTGCAGTACTAATATTCGATAATTGACGGCAAGGTCTAACATTATACTGCTAAATGGATTGTAAAGTGCAGGAATGGGTTGCAGATGAGCCTTAGGCATAATTAGATTGACTTTTTATATCGTTTGTCTGTATTGTGACGAGCTGTATGATATTTACAAACATTACTATAACTTTTCGGTGAAATAAAAATTATTCAAGATTTAGTGTCATGTTCTTTTGACTGCTAAATGACCAACAAATGGTGTTTTTATGGGCTATGATACAAATTTCTTGTCTATTCGACTTCCGAACAACAATTGGACAGCTTACTGAAAACTCGCCAACAGCGGATACCCAATGCGGTCTCCTTTTTCTCACAGGTACCCCGTTTAAAACATACAGCAAACATTTACTTGCATGGTTTCAATTTCGCTGACATATCTCTGACAAATAAAGATCTCACGATATTGTTCCTGTTCGGCAACAAGTGACCGTCTCTTTTCATCCTGATTGGAATAGGGAAAATAAGTTACCAAAGAGGATCAAACTGATCAATATTCATTAATTGATCAATACTAGAAGCAAACGTGACAAGCAGCAGCAGGGGCGAATCAGACAACTTTTTAGAGGCGTTGATTCGGCAAACCAAGGCTTCTTCGAAATCGAAACAAAAGGCTTCAATTTGGCAAACTAAGACTTCGTTGTAAATGCTTTATAGATGCTCATTTGGCAAAAAAAAACAAAAAAACACCACAATTGTTGTCCCCTTCCCCCTGCTGCTGCTGCTATGGGTTTAACAATTTTTTAACGATAGTACTTGAACCTGTCGTAGAAACGCTAGCGTTTCCAAATCAAACAATAGCAAGTGTTTTTCATTATTTCCGTGTTTTTTAAAATAACTATGTCTACTTCCGCGCCCCTGCGCCTGTTCTAAGACAAATTAATAAGGTTTTTGATGTCTCAGTAACGTTAGCTACGGCCATGCCTTTATCGATTTGCACTCACACAGAGGTTAATACTATGTCTGTCAGTCAGCTGGGGGGGGGGATCAATATAAATGCAATCTAACAGCAGTCAGATCTCGTCTACATTATTTAATTATTGCTTGTAACCAACTAATGTTGACCCGTGATATAAACGTTTTGACCACAGTTAATGGATTATGACTTTCTGTCTATTTGTCTCCTTCCGTCATACTGTCTCTCTATTCACTATAATAAGACTCGTTGTTTAATTGTCCATTTAGAACAATAGAGCTTAGGAAAGGAAGACAGTTTAACCATATTTTACTGTTTAAACTGCCATGATTCTCAATGGAGATATAATCTGTAAGAAAACGAATCAAATATGTAGTATTACAAACAGTTGTATTCTTATTTTTTGATGTTTTTTCAAGTATTCGGTTTGATACACATATATCGTATTCAAAAGCATTTACTTGTAGATATCGAATTTAGCGTATTCATAACACATTGCGGTACCGTCCCAAGGCCCATGGTTCGACGATACCGATTTGGATGGATTTTTCTATATGATTGGGGGCGCCAGCCCAAGGTACTTCATGCACACCTCCCGCCACGTCAAATACGTGACGGTGTGATTTTATACACCCCCGTGAAATTAATTCTGGGGGGAGGTGTACAAAAATACATAGACAGTCTTCTGAATATTTTAACATTTCATTTCGCCTAGAAAATTCATTGGAGATATGTCTATGTGCGCCCCCAAAATAGATAATAGCATGGATGTTCAAGCTCTACACTAGGGTAACCATCACAGGATAATTCAGAATGAACCCTATTTTAAATATATCAATATCAATTTTTCAAATTAGAAATATATATTATTATATATAAATGAATTCTGAAAATATCAATGAGATCATAACTGAGATTTCAAATTTGAAAAATCAAGGAATTCAATTATCAGATCGATTAAATTGTGATTATATTCTTTGTGATTTTCAAGATATTGATACAGCACTATTAATAATAAATACGTATTACCAATAGGGTACGCTTTTATGCTATTCGCGACTCCCTTGCATTCTGTAACGACGTCAGTAAGTTTGTCCCCTTATTCACTGTTGTCGAAAAAATCAGAAAAGAATTGGTGCAGCAATATAAAATCAAACACACAATTAATTTGAGGGTTAAAACAATAAGAGATATTATCCGCCAAACCGAAAACCCCACTTTGGTTACCTCAAAAGAATAAGTTCTATACAATACAAGATAGAACTCTTACTCACCTAACAAATATGCGTGTGCTCTTAACCGAGAATGAATTTGTAAATTTTGTTTTTATTTTTGGTCATTTTTGTTGCATTTTTCATTCATTTTTTGGTCATTTTCACTGCATTTAAAAACGATAGCGTTTTCTATTGTACATTTAACAAGACAATCTGTCATTCTATATAATGGTAAACGAAGCACTAGCGACTAGATTAGCGCGTGAGAGATTAGCTGCAATTAAGAAATTCATACCAATCCGTGTTTCTGTTAGAGAAAAACTACAAGCTAGACTGATTTTATAACAGGAACTGTAGATCTGTTTAAATCAATAACCACGGCAACTGGGGGGGGGGGGTAATATCAGCCACTGAGCGAGCAATATACGGAGATATCCCCGAGGAAGACAAAAAGAAAAAACACCTCTTCTTCCTGTACTTGAAAAAAATAGCTGCTACAAGACAACAAGAACAACAAGAACGACTTGAACAAGAAGAAATTGAACAACTAAGTAATATTATTGAAGAACAAGAAGAGGGTGTTATTGCAAGAAAAGAAGAGGAAGAGGAGGGTGCTATTGCAAGAAAAGAAGGGAAAGAACAAAAGGGTAAAACAGAACGAAGAAATCTTGACCCTAAAAAGATATTTAAAAGTGATGTGATAAATGAAATTAAGAAAGAATTTAAGATTGATAAAGAATTTGCTCAATTTATCATTGATTCATTTCCAAAGGGTCAAAGAGAACAATATATATAAATGAAGAATATGAAGACACTATAACTACTAGGGACACCTGGGCAAAAAGAACTATATTTGGCAAAAATTGGTAAGTCTCAACTACCACACAATGATAAAGAATTTGAGAAACTTGAAAGGTTGATATCTCAAATAGAAAATCTACCAATACCAGTTGCGCATTTTGTATCCCAACCCATCCAGCAAATATCAGAAGCTGATTCTAAAAAAGGTGCAACTGGTACAACAGGACATGGATATTCAAGTGGAACCCAAAACAGAGTTCCAAGCTCTGCTTGGAGTAGTGGTCTTATTCGTTGTCTTGGTAATATTCTCAGCGATATAGCACGATTAGAAGTTCTCATAGGAGGAAAACGAGCTGGAAATAACTCACCGGAAATAATTAATGAAGCAGCTGATATCTGTATGCGGTTATTTCAAGGCGGCATTATGGATATTGAAACATATCGAGAATTTATTGATGAGTTAGTTGAGCATCAAAGGAATTTTCACGGTTATCATAGTGACTAAATCACCGAAATAGAAATTCTTTGAATTTCATTAGCATAGGAAATGCAGGCATTTCTGGGAAATCGATTACGAAGCATTTCACGATTAGATAAATATTCATTTAGAAAACACTAGTGTTTTATAATAAGATGATCATACACTACAACCACGATAAACCAACTAACGTCTACGTAGTAAACTCACGATTGCCTGTTTATAGAGCGTACTATGGTGATGGTCTCGGCAATACCATTGCAGGCTCCAAAAGTGGCGCATTAGCAAAACAATTATCAATGAAAGCTATTGATGTTATTCGTGATAAGGGTATTAGCGCTGTTGGAGATGTGCCCGGGAAAGCATTTTCCGCTGCAAGGGATAAACTAATGTCGTTAGTTCGACGGCGAAGAAAACCAACAATGGCGTTAACATCTACAACAGTGATGCCTGCAAATGTTATTAAAATAATAAATAGCGCAGTGGATCAGAAATTAGCATCGTTGGTGACCAGCAACCCAGATGATATCGCAAACGTGATAGCAGGAAGTGGCTTAAGATCCCTACAGAAATCGCGATTTAGATCAAGGAATATATAATAAAATGCTCAAACGGACACTTGATCCTGCTTTTGATATGGAAGCCCTAGTGCGTAAAGATGATTCTGTATGCGATTATCAATTTTATTCTTATCACGCAGTATAACCTGATCTTCGATCAAGAATCGAGCTTCAAGTTCATTATACCAGTAAATATTTTCTAGCCGCTGAAGCATTTATCGAAGTAGAAGGAGAACTTGTAACAGCTGCTGATACTCCTGCTGTACCAGCACCGTACCCAGTTGATACCCAAGTCGGTTTTGTCAATAATGGTATCATGGCGCTATTTGAGAGTCCAAGATATATGATTGATGGAAGAGAGATTGAGTCTATAGAACGCGATGTTGATGTTGCCACAACAATAGTACGGCTAGCAAGATATTCCGATGATTATACAAGATCGGCAGGTCCTTCTATGATGTTTGCAAAGGATGCTAAAAATACTACTGGAAAAAAATCAATTTGTTGTAGGACGACCAAGAAATAATGCTCGTAATGCTGATGCTGATGTTGAGGATATGATTATAAACAATGATCCCAATTTCAATCTAGGAGCTGAAACACGCATGTCAATGTTGGAAGGGCGGCGTAAATCATTTTCATACGCGATTCCACTGCATCATATATTTGGATTCTGTAGAAATGTTAGAAACGTTATCTATGGAGCAAAGCATACAGTAGTACTCGTTCGAAAGGGTAATGATAATGATGCAATTTGGAGGGTTGCATCAGATGTTGCAAATCCAGGTAATGATGCCAGTAAAGTCATTTTAACAAAACTATCATTGTGGATGCCAGTAATGACTCCATTACTCGGCGCAGAAGAACGATTAGTATCATTTATGGATACAGGAGGAAAATCATTGCTAAGTTGGCTAACAACAACAACAGATATTAAGCAATCAACTGTTAACGGTATATTTACATGGAACCTGGCATCACAACAAGGTGTTTCAGCTCCGCGTCATATATTTATTGCGTTGCAGGACATGGCGAGAGTTGGTTCACAATAACACAGTTATATTATATTTGATCAATTAGGCGTTACTGACGTTTCGCTGTGAATAAACGGCCAGCAGAAACAATCCGAGGATATACAACTTCATTACGGTCAAAACCATATTGCACGCGTGTATCATCGTCTGTTGTCATATATAGGACGCGATCAAAATGTTGATACCGGTCTACAAATATCACAACATGATTTTAGGAATTCATATCCGATCTATTACTTTTCGTTGGAACATCTTGATTTAACAAGACAGTCAGTCGTTGATATACATTTTAGAGCTAATGTGCTTCGTGTTGTTATCCCCGAATACAGAGCAGTTGCTGTCATTCTCAGCGACAAATCAATGTTTCTTGAAGGTGTTGGTGGACGAATGAGAGTAATCGATGCGCTAGTGGAAAATATGTAATGTAACAATTAGATAAATCTGTTATTTAAACTACTAGTAGTTTTAATAATGTCATATAGTCATATTAGTGTTATGTTAACTCCTGGTCAACCTAAAAAAATTGCAATCAGAATCGGCTAAAAATGTGGAACCACGATAACACTGAAACACAATCAGATGTCTGGTGGTCAGAATAATCTGTCACTTACGACTCGTCAAAAAAAACACTTTAATGATGCTTTCAAAGATAAAAAGGGCGTTCAGATCACTCTCTCTGCAGCTGTGATCAAAATCATGATACAATCAGGTGGTATATATCCGTTGTTAGCTGCGTTACTAGCGCTAATTGTAGCAGCGGCCCCAGCGGTGGCTAAAGCGACAGCGTTAGGAGCCGTTGGTACCGTGGCAGGGGTGGCACTAAAGAAAGCAACTGGACAAGGATACAAAAAAAGGGAAAGGGTCTAAGACTACCAGGAACACCCGTATTCATGGTACAGCGGAAAGGGCCTGAGACTAGGAACAGTTTATTAACAAGAATAGTTCCCATGTCAAATTTTGATTTACTCGATGCCGCTAAAAAACTAGCGATTAAAAACGTTACAGATGTCTTTATGAAAGATCAGTTGCCGGCACAACCAAAAAACGTTGAAACCGGTATTATTAATCTCGATAATAGCAGCGGACCTGGAACCCACTGGGTTGCATACATGATTGATCCGCATGTAATCGTTTATTTCGATTCATATGGATTAGCGCCGCCTAAAGAATTTATGAGTTATATACAACAATTAAATACTTTTCATAAAATGAAGACTTGGTATTCTACGCTACCAACACAACAAATGAATGACCCACCAATATGCGGCATAGAAGTATTGAATGTCCTTGACGATATTTCATCATCAAGAAAACCACCTCATCAAGTCATAAATGAATATACAAGTAGTCGCTGGCAACGACGAAGTCGTCAACGAAGATTTTTAGATAAGTAATTAGAAAATCAAAAGATTTTCACGATACCAATGGTTGATATTTGGGGAGATCTTTATCAATGTTGAAAAAAAACCACCACGGAAATATCTGCAACCGGTGATGTACAAAAAATAATCGAACATGAAATAGCTGAGATGTTAAACTTAGCAAGTGTTGACCCCAATGAAGTAATTGTTTTTTAAGATCGTCAGGGTAAATTGAAAACGAGTAATATTTCTCTTGATGATATTTTAGTTAAACAACGTAACGCAGTAGAAGATACTATCGCGTTATTTTCCAATCAGGGTAAACTCAAACCAGGCGCACTTGTTTCAACAATTACAGATAAAATACTAACACTCGATAACAGTTATATATCCTGGGCGAATTCATTGAAATCACTCAATGATAAGTATGACGATCATATAAATACATTTAATCGGTTTTCTGAATTACAAAGAAGTATAATTAACAATAATGACAAACCCGTGTTAGAATTTTTCGGTAATCCTCAAGTGACCACACCGAAGCTCACAAAGATAAAAACTTCTACGTTGGAACTAGCAACACTTCAATCCAGATATGAAGATCACGTTGAAAAGTTTTCATCATTTCGTAAAAATATCATTGATAATTTTTTACAACCCCGCTGGATAAAATTGACATAAAACTCCCTGATATTAAAAAATCCATCGAAGATATAAAAAACTTTGAGGCAATAAAAAATGATGCAACGAGGATGATAGCAATCATTGAAAAAAAGTCCCTAACGAACAAACAAACATCGTAAATAATGTGTATGCGATCCAACACGGATCATTTACGTGGACACCTACAAACAATATATTAAGTATCACTCCAACCGTCAAGGGTATTTATCGATTAACACTAGTATCACCGACTCAATTTAATATTTCATCAACGAGTTCATCTGGGGTCAACAATACGATATCAACGATCATCGATAAGGATACAACTGAACGATTAACAATAGCATCCACTGATAATAATTAGGCAAGGGTTTCAGTAACATGGTATGTGGAATTCGTAACGGATTTAAGTAAATAACTAAACCAATAACGGTTTCAATTGAAATCTATTTAAAAACACTAGTGTTTTCAAACTAAAATATCATCACTAATGATTTCATCATCACAGTATCACTATGATCAGGTCAGAGAATTTCAAACTAAACTCAAAACACTCACTGAGGGGTTTGAAATAAAAATAAAAAATACCGACGAAGAATCACGGCATTTGATGTTACCGTGTACTCGGTGAGTGGTGTAATCACCGGAGCTGGTATTATACTCTCCTCGGTGACAATGATTGCCGCGATAGCTGTTCCAATTTGTATAGCAGCGGCAACAACAATCGCGGAAATTATTTCAATAATAACCAAAAAAAATATCATCATGCAGCCAGCACAAACTACAAGATTACGTAATAAAATTTCATGTTGTGTCAACCGCGTACTCACAATTATCCTCGATGATATCGTCGTCACTCGATGACACATTAATATCAGATAAAGAGTTCTCAGCGATGGTACGTGTTTATGATTCCGCGATGTTAAAAATTGTAAACAATTTTCTAAAATTAGAGCGACAATATGAATATAATAACAACAACAATGACAGCGTCAATGTCGTCGCAAGAACCACTTCAACGAATAGCGGAAAATACCAACCCGGTGAAAACAAGCATGATCTCAATAACATCAACGAATCCTGAATTCAGTGTGAATTTCCCTACTCCGATTCTCGTGAATGAGATAGCGTTAGCAAAACTACGAGTGTATCACAGTTGGCCTAACATTAGGTCGGTAGCATTTGGCGGTCAACAACCGAATAACAGCTTAGTATTTGCGTATAAGAATCGCGAAGACGGAACTCCAGACTGGAACGTTGTTTCGCTACCATCTGGGTCATACCAAATCGAACAAATCAATGCTGAATTTCAGCGTAGAATAAAATCCATTACTGGAACACCAGAATCGAAGATCGCTATAACAGTTCATGAGCCGACGTTATCATCCGCTATGAGATAAACTCACCTAGCTATGTCGTAGATATCTATCAGAGTTCAATCAAAACAATACTAGGATGGCCTGAAATACCACCTGAGGCATCTTATCAAATACCCGAACCAAACAAATCTTATTATGTCACGGATGTACAATAATATAATGAAATCTACCCATCATATCGTGAATATTTACCTGATATAAAAAATACAAAATTAACCGATAGATTTACATTTATCGATAACAATACTATGCAATGGTATTTTGTTTTTGAGAAAACTCCTGATTCAACCATTACAATTACATTTACGTTAACTAACATCATTGATTATTTGAAAGAGATTAATCAATTACATAGAACACAACTAGAACAACTACGATGGAGCTTCCAATAACATCTCTCTTATATAACAAGGTCACGTGATAAGATCATAAAAGACATTAGGATATTAGATCAACTTGTATCCGATATGGAATATATCAACAAACGAATAATTCAAGTAGTAGTTAATGATAAGAGCGAGATAAACAAATATTCCTAACTGGTTACAATATAACAGAAGCTGATTTACCCGATTTCAAGTTTCTTGGTTATAACGCAAATGAACTAAAAAAAATCTGTTTATGATCTTATTCAAGAAAACGTTTCTATGATCCTCGCCAAATGGAAACAACAAACAACAATCCTCAAACTTAATAATGACCCAGACGGCGGTGGTAGACATATCGCTCCGTTGAACGTAAATATATCCTCGGTGATAGCACTGACTTTAGTATGTGATGTTATCGAAGGAATCTATCAAATAAATCTCGAGCGATCAAATCAAGCCCAACAAGGATATATTTTATACTCATTTGCACCAACTACTCCTCCAGGGTTTCTAATAATTGAGGATCCCACTAATCCAGTCTATATGCGATGTCATAATAATTCGTTAACGAGAATTAATTTTAAACTCACTGACCAGTCCGATAATCTAATTGATTTACAAGGTGAGGTTTTACAAGTTAGCCTGTTTGTAAAGTCGTGAAAATTCTTCGAATTTTAACAATGATTTTCATCTTAAGACTTTCATCGTAGCAACTTTTATCGTAAAAAAAATTCATCCTGAATTATTAGTGTTAACCCATAGCATGAGGGGTACGAATTTAGATAAAGTTTGCCTGACATAAAACCAACCAATGAAATTTAATTAGAAAAACCCATTGAGGGTAACTCTTTCATAAGCCGTACACATACCTGCACGAGTTAACTCCCTTTGGTGTTCTCATATATATATATATGCAAATTGAATTATATTTTAAAACGCTTCAAAAGGGCTGATTGATATACCCCTTCCGCAACACGTCGTACTAAGGCTATACAAATATCAAAATATTTTCCGGCTTCAGTCATAGATTGAAATACCCTCTCCTCGTTAATTTCTGTATTAAATGATTTTACATGTCTCTTCCTAATTCATTTACAAGTACCAGTTCTTTCTCGTTTGGAATTTTCACTCTGAGTAATCGCTTGTAAATTATTCAAAGAATTATTTTTAGGGATGGAATCAATATGATCAATAACAAGACCATGTTCGATCAATCCATGAAAACACTCATACACAAACCTATGATTAAGATACATTTTCCTCCCAGCTTGAAACATAAGATACCCAAGATTACTCACAATACCAACTGGATTCTTCAGTCTGCGGTTTCTGACAATACCGTCACAAGACGCTTCATAATTGGTAATCACGGGATGTGACTGGATTTTTGGTCCATTTATGTATAATATTATTTGTCTAATTGATTGTTTGGTTTAATTATTACTTTGGAAATCTTTCAATATAGTCTTGAGTTGTTCTTATGATTTTGTTGCTGACTGTCACAGTCATTGATGGAGTTTTTGACGGAATCTTTGATTCGTTTATCATAATAGCGCTTCAACTCTATATCGCTTACCATCGCAACTCAGACACAATTGCGATTTTCCTTTCACACCTACCCCACATCGTATGCAAGGAAATGGTCCAAAACTTCCGTTACTGATCCTATCATAAGCCATTTGCAATGGTTCATTATATAATAAATTCTTTATTTAAATACTTGTTTTAATTATAATAATGGAGGAGTTCGAGAGATTATCGAAACTTAAGCCTTGGAAAAATGTTATATACAATCTCGATAGAGTCTCCGTAGATGTACCAAAGGGTCTAATAAGTGACAGAAGCATGATAGATAAAATCTGCTACCATGAACGATGAAAGAGCAGCAGTGATAATGTCACATCTTGACCAGAAAAAGTATTTCTTTAGAGTGAAATTCATTATCCGTTCAGAAATGGGAAATTGGATTATGCGCGATAAATTTGAACCAATCTTGAAAGATAAAAAACCGTCACTTTGAGTCATGATTCCAAACCAGTAATTCTGACTGGGATTGACAAACCATATTAAGAAAGGTCTTATCATGTAACAGCAGTTGTCTATGGAATCTAATCGTTGAATAATAAACAGAGTATTGAAAAATTAAAACCAATGAAACTGTCACCGCCGATTTTATCATCGAGAATAAATTATGTAGCAGAACGAATAATAAAACACTTCACAAATGCGTTGCGTGGAAACAAATTGACTGATCTAAAACGTGAAAAGTAAATGAATGGGAATTAACAGTTAGGAAGAACTGAGCATCAATTCAAGATATAACCAAATTAGAAACATCATTAAGATTTCCAATAACCATAATGACGATAATAGGAGAAATATTACACGAATCGAAATATAAATCACAAGGAGCTCCAATTAAAATTATTGATCATAATGAACACGCGTGGACACCTGCGGTAACAATATTTCCACGGGATAGAACCGTGAAATATTACACCGGAAATCCATTTGGTTTTATTTCTCAGTCAAGTAAAAACGATCCTGTGTCAGTGCGATTACTTCACAGTTTTGAAGACGAAGAGGGTAAATTCGATCAATTTGTAAGACCCAATGGAGAATTATACCGTACTGAAGCCCTGCACAACGAGATGAAAAAACTAGCTTATGGTTTTTCAACAGAAGACAACGAACAATTATTAACAAATTGTTTTACAATTCCGTCGGTTGCAGCTCATTTTGCGAGAAAGAAAAACACGTGGAAACCAACAAGAGCATAATTTCTATCAGATATCAAATCAAGCTGTATCGAATAAAACCATGGTGGATTATGGAATACAAAATACACCTCTGAAAGTATTATTTCAGTTGATATGGTTGCGTGTTATCCCGGGAGTTTTCTCGGGTATGGAGAGTGTTCTGAGTATTTTAAACGATTTGGACATCCCACACATAAAATGACCCGTGTTGCTATTAATGGGCCACTACCCGATTTTGATTTAAACGGATTTACTCGTGTGGTATCATTTGAATTGGCTACAGGACTTCATCCGTGCTGTTATATTTGGATTGGTAACCACATCTCTGAAAAACACGGGATGCCAATAGTGTTATTACGATATATGATTGATTCTAAAATGCTGATATCGCTGATTGTTAGTGAAGCAATTATATCATATCGAGCGCAGACTGGTTACCACAACCTGATAGTCTTGATAGTATAATCAGCGATTACAAAAGCAATTCCCCGATCTCGACGAAGAATATTTCGTAAAACGGTCAAAAGAAATCTTTGAAGTTAGAAATAGACAAGCAAAGAATCTTGGTAGAAGAATAATCGGTAAATTCACTCAGGGTGGGAAAAATTACGATAATAACAGATATTCTTCACGGTTGATTATAGATGATGCTGAATACGATTTTATAATCGCAGATGTAACATCTAGGGGTATATACGTCGATCGTAAAGACGCTTTCTTGTCCGATGGAACCAAATTGGGTACAATTGTTACTTACACAGATGGAAAAAATCTTCAGCATGCACATTTGAGGTCGTCTATGCTAGCTTATTCTTCTTTCAATTTATTTCCAATGATATATAGATTTCCTGAATCCGCAGTTAGAGTTGCTACTGATTCATTTTATATAAACGTGAAACACAGCGAAGCAGTGGCTAAATTTACAAATTCTGACGAGAGTTGGGGATCATGGAGAATTAAAAAGGAAATGCTGCGTGATTATTCCAAATCAGCAGATGTTACGATTGAAAACAATTACTTGAAAAATAATGAGATATCAGAACTATCTAATGCACCGCAGATATCTGATCAATATGTAGATACAAAACTGTTTACTTAAACGGCTGTGGTGGGTCAGGAAAGACGACTCGTGCGATTGAATTATTTCGTAGGAAAACTCCTACGAATTTTCACGCATCAAACATGATTGTGCTAACACCGACCCATAGACTTGCAAGAGAAATGAAACAACGAGGAATTAATGCTTGTACGTATCACAGTTTCTTTCGATGGAAAGGCGACGAATGAACTCCTGATCGAATGGGTGAAAAATATATTCCTTAAGTCATTATTTGGGACGAAATATGCACAGTATCGTTAGATGTATTACAAAGATTTCTTGATTGGCTATTGCTAGCGAATACAAAAGTAATAATGTGTGGCGATCATGGCCGACCACCACCATTTGTCGGTTTATCCCCACATGATTGGTTGAAGAATTTTGTAGACTATTACGAAGAAATTAATACTGATCATAGAGTACTTGATGAACAATTACGCGAGTTCAAAAAACTAATCAGATTACAACCGGATAGAATCCAATGTGAAATAGCACGTGAAATAATTTCGGAAACCCCATTAAATGATTTCTGGGAAGCGTGGAGACCAAACGATTTGATAGTGGCAAGTAGAAAAATAGTCAGAGATACACTCCAGATGAAGTTATTTGAATTACATAAAGAAAAATTTGCAACACTTACAGTGCTGTTGTGTTATAGACCCAAGGAACACGAAAACAAAATGTCAAAGGTGATATTCCCGGCTTGACAGAAAAGCAAATTCTCGTATTAAATGATATTATGCTGGTTGATATCAATGTCGTCGAAGATGCATTACGCGCTGATAAATCCCCATGGACGCTAGGTTACGCAGCAACAATACATTCTTCACAGGAATTAACTGTATCAGATACAATTATTAGGATTATAGATAATCACATCGAGTGGTCGAATTTAGTTTATCTTGCAGTGTCCAGAGTACGAAGAATAAATCAACTTCGAAGAGTTGTTTTAGATGCTAATGACACAACAATAAGTGATATTGTCAGCGATGATATAATCAGAAATAACTATCTGGTTATAAACAGCAGGATAAAAAAAATAATAGAGAATTTGACATTGATGCTGAATTAATAATTACACTGAAACAACAACAGAATAATCACTGCGCGAGTTGCAATTGTATAATGAATTGGTGTTGGTCAGATGAAGATTCTCGCCAATTTACCGTAGACAGAAAAGATAGTAGTATTGGTCATACCAGAGATAATGTGATGCTGACTTCTCTTGAGTGCAACAGACGAAGAAGTGCTAGTTAAGACCACGTGGCGGTAATTGAGTATCCTCGGGTATGACTTGTAGTTGTTCACGAGTAAACCCACGCTGAGGAGCAGTTGAATCCAATCTATAGACTGGCGGTCTACCCGTAGATCGTGTTATACTAGATATTTTATGTACAGTAACACTCCAAATAGGATCGGTAGCCCTTTTTTACCACCTTCAAGCTCTCCTGGTTCTATAAATATCTAACAGTGACATTACCGAGTATTGGTTGTTTTGAAAAATCATTTTGCGGTTTTACGGGTATATACTTCTTTTAATCGCGTTGTTAGGTTTCATGTTGATTGTTCGAGGAATCTCATTATTTAACGCGGTAATCACACCTGGTAATCTCTTGATCCATTCACGAAATCGTTCATCCTGAATAAATTCAAAGGCATATTGATATCCGAATAACCGCTCAGCAAGTGTCCGATTAAATCGTTCAACAATTGCCTGATCGCGGTGTAATGCAGTATGTCCTCGTCTGATAGTGACATTATGATGCTTCATTGTTGATAACACTACACCCTGAAATTCCTTGCCAGGATCAACTTGTAATAGATTTGGCCAACGCAGAGGACGATAAATCCTTTCAAATGCAGAAGGAACTTCAGTTGATGATTTTTTTTAATGGCTCTGCTTGTTTGTATCAACTCGCAACATCAACTACGGTTAGCGCGTATTTGTAAAAAACCATCATGAGGCAAAAATAACATATCAGCTTGATGAACTTCATTAGGGGCAGTCACATCAAAATGCGAGTAGTTAATTTTTTAGGCGGTGGTAGATAAATTAGCCATATTGCCTGTTTGAATAACCAATCCGCTGCTGTAGTATTTTTCACCTTTGCGGTGCTAACGAGTTTACTGATTGCTGCTTTACCCCTACAGTATCCTCTTGGAGAATAATAAATAGATTCCATTAATTACCAGCACCCAACATTAATGTACCCTTCATTGCCGATTTTATTAAAAATGAAGCCAATTTTTCTTTGAAGGATTTATAAGTGATTGAATTCAACGCCTGAATCAATTTCATATCTGCGATATGTCTATGTTGCAAATTGCTGCTTTTATAAGCAACATCATGAGCATGACACGCCTAATCAATAGCCTTTATTGGGTTTTCACCCGGTCGGGGTTGGTTTTGATCATCGAGTCTGATATCGAGTCTGGTTCCTGGTCCACAATAATTATATCCTGGAAGGTGTTTTTCTCCTGGGTATTTTGCCCATGGTGTTCCCGGAAGTTTTACTAACTTGGCTGCAATATCACCTCCTCGTTTTTTTTAAATCATCAGAAATGCTATCTTTTTCTGCAGATTTCATAGAAACAAATCTAAATTTCTTTGTACCACATTGTACACATTTACCATAAAATGCTGATCTGTTATTTTTAGTTGTAATCGTCGTCAAGTGATCTGTGCCAGTACGCTTTTTACATTTCACACAATATAGATCCATAATTTATATATAAAAATATGAATGTAATTGATTATTCAGCTACCCGACAACGGGAACCTATTAAACACCATGCGATGTTAACGAATTCTATTCGTATGATTATAATCGGACCATCTGGAAGTGACAAGACACAGTTGTTACTTAATTTAATAACGAGATGGATGAAATGGGATAAGTTGTATTTAATAGCCCCGAGTGTAGATGATCAGCGATGCTTCGAAGTGTTAAAGGATTACAACAAAAAAAGCAGCAGAAATCACCAGCGAGGGTATTATTGAATTTATAACTGATATCGAAGAAGCACCAAGCATTGATGATATTGATGGAAGAATTAACAACTTAGTCGTATATGATGATGTCATGTTAGACAATCAAAAGAATCCTGCTAGGATATTTTCCAGAGGCAGACATTAAAACACTGACGTGATATATGTCACTCAACGATACACTCAAATACCAAAAGTGATCAGAGATAACTGTAATATTCCTGCTGTATTCAATGGAGTCGATACACATACGCTACGAAATATTCACCCGACTTGGTGCGGCGGTGATATGGATTATAATCTCTTTAGAAATTTCTTTAGTCACGCTCAGTCAATCCCACATGGATTTGTAACGATAAATTTGCATGATCCTAGATCAAGATATCGTATCGGACTTGATCAAATATTCGGTTAAAATCGTAAAAAATTTTCATCGCTAAAAAAGATTGTTAAACTCATAGCAGCAGCGGGGGTGGGGGTAGGGGTGGGGGGTGGGGGGGGGTGCGACAACAATTGTGGCGTATTATTGTCTTTTGCCAAATGAGCCGCTATAAAGCATTTACATGGAAGTCTTAATTTGCCAAATTGACGCTTTTATCCGATTTCGAAGAAGCCTTGGTTTGCCGAATCGACGCTTCTAAAAAGTTGTCTGATTCGCCCCTGCTGCTGCTTGACATCATCCAAAAACTGAATAACAAAAGTGACAGCTGAAGGAAGATCCTACTGATCGACATCATTCTCAAGAGTTATTTCTGCCACATCTCTGATAACAGCATGAACAGGGTATAAATCATTTTCAATTAGATAAGCATTTTAATCCAAATATAGCTTATAAGTTACAAGTGGATTAACCAAGATCTTACCTCCTGCTAGGCCATTGCCTAGTATTAGCCGAATAAGTTCGATCTGTAGATATATCATCTTTAGGTATGTCATGGGTCCAGAGACTAAATCAAAACGTCAAACGCTAAACTTACCGAATGGAGAGGAACTTTAACAAGCCAGTAGTCTACTCCTTAAATATAAAACATTTTCACTAGAAGAAAACGTCTCAGAAATAGATAAAGTACCTAATAATACAAACGCAGAGAAGCATGAAGTGATATAGAACCTATCGACATAAATAGTTCATTATTATCTATAATAAAATCAGACTGGGTTCGCTTGATCAAACCAAAGATCTATATTGCTTTCAGTGTAATACCATGACAGTGACATTGGCATCTTTAAAAAAACATTATTTTGAGTTGATCTATCTTGATCATGTCGCTCAGTTTTGAACATGTAGCAATGAGAATTAACGTTTCCTTTGGTCTTACAATAAATTCATCTAGGATATCAGAATTCCTTATCAGTCTTGTCAGACGTTTGACTCTTAAAAGTTGTACCTGATTACGATTTGGAAGTACTCGGATGGTAAAGGAGCCAAAACGTATAGCTCGCCCCTCCCAATACACCGAAGGATACATCAACAGTCCTCTTATTCGCTGAAAATCTGCTATCTTCCCATAAACTAACGTTACCATCGGCAGCAGCTCGCATTGTATACGAAACTCCACTAAGTCCTACGACAGTCCATTTAAGATAATAACTCGACATTTAAAACAAGCTCTATCTCTGAAGAATACTCCATTAAAATGGACAGGTTCCTGACAAAACTTGTGTTTTGATATTACGTTTTGTCTCACCTCTACACATGCATTGATTATAGTGTAACCCAAGGAAACAGAGTGGAAAAACTATCGGTTTTCTCACTGCAAGCATTGTGTTGGGTAAGCACGAGGTTAACTGAACTCAGTATGTTTGAAAGAACGTGAAACATAAACCACAGGAAGGTAACGTTATAAGGAATCTCTATGACATTTTAATTCAGGTATAATATCACAATAAGAACGTACTTGCAATTCCGAGATAATACGCAGACCATGTATAAAATCACGAAATGCGAACAAAAGTACATATTGAAATATATTATTTACATTGCTCAAATTACATGGTAAAATTATTTGTCATTCACATTGTGCTCAAAAAATTGAGCCAGAAATGACACGGCTGTAGTGATAATGTCAAATGTTTCAATCTTCCATTGGCAATGTTCGCTTTGTTAAAACATTACGAGAGGCTGATGTTGCGTTTGAAGGACAAATTCCCGTCCAAAAAGTGTATTTGAAAGTGTTATATTCTCCACTCCAATGCCACACGTCTTTTCAATCACGGTTTGCGTATTAGGCATTCATTTCCTACTTGCACAAGTAACCGTTACATTTACATAGTCTTTCTCCTGTAACAAAACTCCTCAATACAAATGATTTATCTAGTTATGACAACTTTTAAGATTGCTGCACGGATCAATGTTTTTCACGGTAAACGCTCTATCTTGGCATGAACCTCATGACACTTTATTGGAATCCCCATTGCTAGTTAAATCTGTCAATGGATGAGCTATATCATCGAAATGTTTATTGTTTCAAAAAAAACACAATCATCTTAATGAACCACCGTATCTGTTTCTTGGTTTCAGGGCTAGGGTCATCTCTGAACGTTTCAATTTTGTCCAAGTTGGGGTAATAAATGCACCAAATCGCTTATTAAATGATCTAAGCATTCCATGTTAGAATATTCTATACTAATTTTGAAGATTCTAGCTATGAGATTGGCCTTGTGTAGTTTCCGGAAAAGATCGTTTAATACTCAAAGGTATTTGTATGTACAAAAAATTCGTCCACGAAACTATACATATTTTATGTGCCTAAGACAATCGAACGACACAACAGCGCTGACCAAGTCGAAAGGGGTCACCTTAATATGATAAAGACCTTTTGGTTTCGCGAATGCCATTAACGCGCGGGCATATTATGTTGTAATAAATTTGGATTATGTGCATTTGATAGCGCCCAGTTTTAATGAAGTTTTAGATTTGTGTGATTACTTGTGTGAATAATGGGAATATCCTTAGACCGAAATAATTAGCAGTTTCTAGGAGGAAACGTCACGCAGTAAAGTGTTAGTAAGTTTCCATTATACCATTGTTGTTAGTTTCGAAGTCATGCCAAAACCGAATAAATGTCCCTGGGGTAATGTAGTCCATCTTAAAAACTAGTGGTGTACATTGGTGGCGTGACTGCAGTGACAGTGATTACTCATAGGAATAAATAAGAAGGGACTAGGCAGATATCGTTTATGTCGCCAGGGTGGCAAATGTGGTTCAGTCCTATTGGCAATATGTGCCTGGAAATCATACAATGCCTGGTCTAAGGGGCGGAGGTAAAATAGTTCCCTGTTTACAGGAGAGTTGTATAGTTTTACGGACAGTGGTTCAGTCCTATTGGCAATATGTGCCTGGAAATTATACAATGCCTGGTCTAAGGGGCGGAGGTAAAATAGTTCCCTGTTTACAGGAGAGTTGTATAGTTTTACGGACTGAACCGCTGGAGGTACGGAAACCTGATGAAGAGAAACCAGAAACCATGCATATGTGTAATTTATAGATATTGGGCAGGCTAGAGATCTGTGTTGTTGGTGCTTCTTCACTGGTCGTCTTCCGTGCATGAAAGGGTATTGAGTATATATTTTAAATCTAATCATCTCTGGAATACTTACGTTTGTGTCATATTTTATCGACCCAGTATTACCTTTTATGATCGTACCAAATATCTGGATATTTAAAAACAATAGCCATGATTTGTTGACTTTTTTCTTCAGGTAATACTGGGGACACCCTGAGCTTATCCACGTCAACTTTTCCCACACCCACAGGGAACACAAGTGCATTTTCTGTACTGGGGTTTTATTAAGCCTCGTCACTCCAGTCGTCTGACGTATTTCCCCTCTTAGTGTGTCGTTTGCGAGTAGACTACAATACACATCTACCGCGTAACCCTTATTAACACTGAAATGGAGAGATCAATCGTCCTTTTCCACTTCTGAACATTGGCATAACTTTTACATTTATGCAAATAACTGTCCATCTTATCCTTACTGTCTTCTTTGCAGTAATTTTGAACAACTCAGTTTACCAAGTTAGAGTCATGTTTCCCCTAAGACTGTAATAATTCCAATGTTCTATTATGCTCCTAATCCATATGCACATATTCTAACTTTCATATACTTTTCTTATCAGATCTATTATTTTCTTATGCTTTCCTTTCCAATCATTTTTTCCTATCTGCCTGCTTTTATATTTTTATCTTCAATTCCTTAGATACTATATTCTCCCTTTCAAATGCTATCTTTGTTTTCCCGCTTGTTCTGCTTTGTTTCTTCTCCTTTTCAAATACCCTTCGTTACTGCTCAGACTGCCGCTCTATTGCTTCTCACTTTCTAGATCTATCTTTATTAATCTCTGTTAACATTTACAAGTATGCTCTTCCTGTAAAGTATTTCCTAAGGTGCTCCACCTCATCCCCAATCTTGGTATCCATCTCCACTAGATCTTTAACTAAACATTTAGCACTGTTGATATGATCACTAATCTTAAGTGGACTACCATGCGAAGTGTACAGTATGTATGTATGTATGTATGTATGTATGTATGTATGTATGTATGTATGTATGTATGTATGTATGTATGTATGTATGTATGTATGTATGTATGTATGTAACTGTTGGATGCTATTGTAATCTTGATAACCTTTCTGACCGAGTCATCATCATCATCAGTCTCTTGACTAGTCTGGTTTCGAGGCACTGTGCTGCTGAACATCTGACCAGTTCTCTCCTCTTGTCTCGAGCATGTGCCAATACCTGTGTCTCAGCAAACCTTTCCATGGTCCATTATGTGATGTTGTCAGTCCACTTTTGTTTTCTGTCTACCTCTCCGTCTGCCAGCCTTGACGCTGCCCTGCGGGACTGTTGCGGATAGAATGTTGGCTCTAGTGACATGGTCATACAATTTCAACGTTCTCTCTTTGACGATCGTGAAAAGGTTTTCATGTTGGCCTACTTTGCGCCTGTTGCTGTTACACACGTCTTCATTTGTGACGTGATCCATGTAAGAGATCCTAAGGATAGTTCTGTAGCATCTCATTTCGATTGCCTGGAAACTTCAATGTAATTCTGCTGTCAGGGTCCAGGCCTCACATGAATACAAAACTATTGAGATGACTAGAGCTCTCAATATCCTGATTTTGGTTTTCAGACAGATATTCTTGTCTCTCCAAATTGTTCTTAGCTTTGACATAGCTGCCGTTGTTTGGTCTGCTCGTAACAACATGTTTGCACTTGATCCCTCTTCAGTGATTATGGGATCAATATATTTGAACCGGCTCACTGTTTCCAGTTCCTGTCCTCTGACTTTAATCATGGCTGATACTTGTTTGCCACTATTTGTCATCAGCTTTGTCCTTGCAGCGCTTAACTCCATGTCAAATCTGGAAGATGTTTCATCCAGGTTCTTCACTAAGGTGGCAAGGAGTGGAGCAGTTTCATCCAATTGTGGTTTGGAATAACTTGAATTTATTAGGGTCCTTTAGATGTTCAAGCATGACGTTTTTTTGGCCTTTTAATTGTCTTCAGCCATACTCGATACTTCCTAATCACGAGGTGATCACTCCCAACATCAGCACCTTTGAACGTCCTTGTTTTGGCCCTATAGATGCCAGATCAGTAACGGTTTTGAACCAGTATGTAGACGATCTGGTTATGATGGCTGCCATATGGTGCGTGCCATGTCCAGCATCGTGAAGCTTTATGTTAGCCCAGGGTGTTGACTATTACCAAGTTGTTATAGCTTGCGAACTCGAGCAGTCGTCTCTCTCCTTCATTGGTAAACTCATTGCAAGAGGATCCAAAATGATCTTCCCAATCTTTTAGAGCATCTTTGCCAATTTTGGCATTCCAGTCTCTTTGGATGATGATGATATCTTTTGTACTGACCATGTTTAGAATACCCTGGTGTTTGTTGTAAAACTCTTATATTTTTTCATCATCGTGATCGGTAGTTGGAGCAGAGACTTGCATAATTGTGATGTTAAAAATAGATGATTTCAAACAAATGGAAATGAATCTGTTAGATATGGGGCTGCATTCAAGCACAGATCCCTTGATGGTTTTGTTTACAAGGACGCCTACTCTATTTATGGACTTGTCCAATTCTCTGCTATAGTATCATATAAGCCTATCTTCAATACGGTGTTCTCCTAGGGATATCCTTCTGACTTCACATCTGAGTCCGCGAATGTGCCAATTTGTAGTGTTCCAGCTCATGACCGAGGACCCGCCTGATAAACAATTTGTACAGTTGCCCTTCTATAATTTATGGATATGCTTCAGGTACCAGGTCTTAAATCTTGCCAACATACTCCTTAACTACATCATAATCACCAATTGGACGCACCAATAATTATATTTTGTAATAACACAGTTCAATTACTTTCGTAGCCATTTAAATATTTCAGCATTTTAACACCGAAACCAGAATTGCATTGTAATAGAGATTTTGCATCGCTTGCAAGTTCTAATTCTTTTAATCCAATTCTTCTTCTTCTTCTTCTTCTTCTTCTTCTTCTTCTTCTTCTTCTTCTTCTTCTTCTTCTAGCTTTCTATTTCTCTGTATATTCTTTGCTCTCTTTTTCCTATTTGTGAATATGTATTTCTCTCTTTGTGTATTGCATTAATTTCCTTCTGTAGTTGATGCATTCTGAACTCTAATACCATCTGTTTTTAAAACAAAACCCTTTTAGTTATTTTCTATTCTTATCAAAACATGAAAAGGACCTATAAATCAAACCCAAAATGTATTGTCCTAAGAAAATAGGTTTGCTTTCTTCTTCCATTATTATTGTTGCTTTTACGTCAGAAATATTAAAATATCTGACACGATCAAGTACTTTGTCCGTTTCAAAGACTATAAACTTTCTTTGGTAAGTTCTGAAACAGAGAACATTGATAATGCTTTTTGGTTTTACTAATGATTTCTTAAAAATATGAAATTAAAATGTTCACCAGAGACAATGAAAAGTCCGAAATAAAGTCGATTTAATTTTTAAAAGCAGTTTTAATTTATCTGAAATATATTAAAAAAATTCAGAACCAAAAACGAGACCACGATTTATGTTACGACTATATGAGTGTGAACTATGCAACAGGATGAAGTATAGTCAAGTTTATTAAAATTAAACAATTTTATTTCATGGAGTACAAAGTAAACATTGAGGAGGTAATTACATTATTTCGAATATTAAATCCCAAATAATCTAATGTTGAATGTGCCGATGTTCCAACAGTTTTGAATCTTATAAATTACCAATAGGATATAATCCAGAATATCTTTGAATGAATTCACAATAATCCTCAAATAAGCTTTCAGTTTAAATGTTATCCTGTCACACTATATAGATCGTAGTGATATGACCCAGAGTGTTAAAGTTACGTTATAGGTACACACACAGACATAAAAACACTAAAACACACACACACACACAAACACACAACAAGAAAATAATTGACTCTTTAACAACGGAAATTAATGCACGTAGTGACACTTATTCCTAACCATAGCCAATAACTCTAATTCAAGCCAGCAAGGACAAAAAGCAGATCAAAAGTTTGAATAAGTCGATGCGGTTTCAAAACAGCTGATGCATTCAGAAAGCTAATTTCAGAAAAGGTGAGACAGAAATTCAGATTACAAAATGCAGACTTCTACTTTCTTTACTTTCTCGATCAACTAAGGAATTTGTTGCATGAAAAGTGCTCATTAATTGAAATACTTAAATGGAGAGAATACTGAGAGCATCTTGTATGACCAAGATAAACAAGAATGATATCGAAGACCAAAGGAATGAACGACGACAAATATTTGTACTTATTAAACAGAATTGGCTTAATCGTTTCGAAACCATGGCAAAATACTATTTTATTAAAATAAATGACATACAGAAAGCAATCAGCTGCATCGAAGACATCTGAAAAATTAAAAAAAATTGAAAACTCTAACTTTCAGTGTTCTTTGAAGGATAACTAGTTTATGGAATGTGTCCGATGATGACTATAAAAACAACAGCGCATTAGAAAATAAACAGATTAACGTTTACACGGCATGCAAATTTGCATTGGTCACGAAACCAAACGGAAAACCAAGCGAATCCAAAAGGAAAGAAGACATGAAAGAACAACATGTAACGAAAACGAAAGCAAAAAAAGAAGAGTACTGTATAAATAATGGGTAATCAATGTCATCAAGAATAGAGAAAATTACGATTATGACGCTGATTTTCAACAAATGTTAAAACAAAGGGAAAAAACAAATAAAACTACAAGATATTTGGAAAAACAGAAGTATCAGAATATTACATAAATATTGATGTAGTCATGCCGTAATTTAAATGGTTTTAACAGTTTATACAAATATCTAATAAACAAAGCATGTTAGCAACAGAGAGGGCGAATCGGACAACTTTATAGAAGCGTCTATTTGGCAAACCAAGGCTTCCTCCATAATCGAAAAGAAAAAGTTTCCTTTTGGAGACGCAAAGTTGTTGTCGCGCTCTCTCTGCTGCTATGGGAGTAAAAATCTTTTTACGATGAGATTCTTAAGACGAAAATCCTTTTAGGATTTCACAAACAGACTAATTTGTAAAACCTCACCTCGTAAATCAATTAGATTTTTGGACTGGTCAGTGAATTTAGAATTAATTATGACATCGCATATAAACTGGATTAGTTGGATCTTCAATCATTAGAAACCCTGGAAGAGCTGTTGGTGCAAATGAGTATAAAATATATCCTTGTTGAGCTTGATTTGATCTTTCGAGATTTATTTGATAACTTCCTTCGAGAACATTACATACTAAATTCACTGCAATCACCGAGGATATATTGACGTTTTGAGGAGCGATATGCCTGCCACCACCATCTGGGTCATTATTATGTTTGATGATTGTTGTTTGTTGTGGCATTTTTTTCCATGCGGCGAGTATTCGTGGAAAGTATTCATCGAGTAGATCGTTTTTTGATTTTTTTAATTGATTTACATTATATCCGGGGAGTTTAAATTCTGAAATATTCTCTACGCGTATATTATATGTTTTTGCAAATTCTATTATTGATTTAGGATTTACAGTATTTAAGACCGTTTGAATAATCCATAAATTAAATATTTCCATGTCAGTGATAATTTGATTACATATTTCTATGCATTTGATGATCTCATCTCGCGGGGATTCTTTGGAATGTTTTTCTCGCAATATATTTCTATGTATTTCAAATTCATTATTTATTTTTATAAAGTGTTCATTAATTTTACTTTGAATTCGTTGAAACCATCCACCGCTTGGTTCTTCTACCCGCCCATTAAAGAAATCTAAAACTCCAAAATTTGTATCGTATGATATCATTGCATCATGATATGATTTCTTATCAGAATTATAGTCGGAATTTTGTGGTTCTGGTGGTATTTGTAAGGATATCCGAGGTGGGATTTCAGGCCAACACAGTATTGTCCTTATAGAACTCTGATAGATATCTACGGCATATCCGGGTGAGTTTATCTCAATGGCGATTTTCGATTCTTTTCCAGTAATGGATTTTATTCTGCGTTGTAATTCTTTATTGATTTGTTCAATTTGGTAGGACCCAGATGGTATGGAAACAACGTTCCAGTCTGGAGTCCCGTCTTGTTTATTCTTACTCGCATATACCTGGGAATTATTCGGTTGTTGACCACCGAATGGTACTGATCTGATATTTGGCCAACTATGGTATACTCGTAGTTTTGCTAGTGCTAATTCCTTAACTGGAACCGCAGTAGGGAAATTGACACTGAATTCAGGGTTTGTTGAGGTTATTTATATCATGCTGGTTTTCAGCGGTGTGGTATTTTCCGCTATTCGTTGAAGTAGTTCTTGTGATGTTGCCATTGTTATTATATTCATGTTGTTTTTCTAATTTTGACATCGCAGAATCATATACACGTACCATCGCAGAAAACTCATATCGGATATTAAAGTATCATCGAGGGAGGACGATATCATCGAGGATAATTGTGAGTACGCGGTTGACACAACATGGAACTTAACTACGTAATCCTGCAGTTTGCGCTGGCTGCATTATGATATTTTTTTGTTATTTTTGAAATAATTCCCGCGACTGTTGTCGTCGCTGATATACAAATCATTGTCACCGAGGAGAGTATAATACCAGCTCCGGTGATTACACTTGATACAGAGTATACCGTAACATCAACTGCGGTAATTCTTCGTCGGTATTTTGTTATTTTTACTTGAGACTCCTCATTGAGTGTTTTGAGTTTAGTTTGAAATTCTCTGACCTGATCATAGCGATATTGTTGTGACGTTCCCAATGATGACATTTTATTTATTATAATAGACTTCAAATTGCTAGTGTTAAATTCGCCAGCGTTGAAAATCCTATGGATTTTTAATTCAGTTGTTTACTTTCAATCCGCTACGAATTCCACATACCATGTTGCTGAATCCCTAGCCAAATTAGTATCAGTGGATATTATTGTGAATCATTCAGTTGTTTCCTTGTCGATAATAGTTGATAATCTTTGATATATTGTTGACCCCAGATGAACTCGTTGATGAAATATTAAATTGAGTCGGCGACACTAGTGTTAATCGATAAATACCTTTGACGGCCGCGGTGATATTAAATATGTTAGTGGATGGTGTCCACGTAAATGATCCGTGTTGGATCGCGTAAACATTATTTACGATATTTTTTTGTTCGTGAGGAATTTTTATTTTTTCAAGCTTTTCTATCATCCTCGGTAGATCATCCATGATGACATCGTTGGTCGTTTTAATATCTTCATGAACAACTTCTATTCGCCGATTAATTGCTGTTATTTCATCGAGTTTCGTGTTTTGTTTTGATTTCTTCGGGTTTAGCATTTTAACCTAAGAATTTATCGACGGCATCATCGGGTTTTTTTAAACGTTTTTACGTAGCGTAGTAAATTGTTCTATATGAGCGTCATAATCAGATCGCATCTTTGACAAATTATCCATGGAGGTTTTTATCTCTGTTAATTTTGGTGTGGTCACCGGTGGATTTCCAAAGAAATCTAATAGAGGTTTGTCAATATTGTCAATTATACTTCTTTGTAATTCAGAAAACCGATCGAATTTAGTTATATGGTCGTCATATTCATCGCGTAGTTTTTTTAATGATTCTAAATTGTTAATTTTATCCAAAATAGTTGAAATGAGAACACTCGGTTTGAGTTTACCCTCATTGGAAAACAACGCGATAGTATCTACTACTGCGTCGCGTTGTTTAACTAAAATATCATCAAAGGAAACATTAATAGTTTTCAATTTACCCTGACGATCTTGAAATACAACTATTTCATTTGGATCAATACTTGGCGAGATTTAACATTTCAGATATTTCATCTTCGTCTTTTTTTTTACTTCACCGTTTGCAGATATTTCCGCGGAGGGTTTTTTCAGGTTTGATAAAGATCTTCACCAATTATCAATCATGTTATTTTTATAATTTCTCTCTAAAAAGCGATTACTCGTATATTCTTGTACGGTTTTATGGGGTGGTTTTCCCGATGATGAAATAGCGTCGAGGACATTTAATACTTCTATGCCGCATATTGGTGGGTCATTCATTTTCTGTGTTGGTAGCGTGGAATACCAGATAGGAATTTTTAAGCGGTTTATATAACGCATAAATTCTTTAGGCGGTGCTAACCCATATGAATTGAAATAAACAATCACGCGCTGATCAATCACGTATTCAACCCAGTGAGTTCCAGGACCGGTGTTGTTATCGAGATTAATGATAAAGGTTTCATCGTGTTTTGGTTGTTGTGGTAATTGATTTCTCATAACGACACCTCTAAAGTTTTTTATCGCTAGTTTTCTAGCAGCGTCGAGTAAATCAATATTTGACATGGGAACTATTGTTAGTAAACTGTTCCTGGTCTCAGGCAATTTCCGCTGTACCATGAATACGGATTTCCTGGTAATCTTAGACCCTTTCCTGATCGTTTCTTTTTTTTTGTATCCCTGTCCGGTAGCTTTCTTTAGTGCCATCCCTGCCTACCACCTGATTTTATCATGGTCTTAATTGCGGTCGCAGAGGGAGTGACCTGAACACCTTTTTTTTATCTTTGATGGCATCATTGAAGTGTTTTATCTGATAGTTTATTCTGACCACCAGACATCTGATTGTGCTTCAGCGATATTGTGGTTCCATATGTTTTTAGCCTATTCCGATTGCAATTTTTTAATTTGACCAGGATATAACTAACATGACTATATGACATTTTATTTAATAACAGATTGATCTCTTTGTTACATTAAATATTTTACACTGGTGCATCAATTACTCTCATTCGTCCACCAGCACCTTCGAGTAGCATTGACTTGTCACTGAGTATGACAGCAACTGCTCTGTAATTCGGGATAGTGACAACACCACCTACAACCGGACGAGTTACACGAGTTCTGATGTCAACTACGGATTGTCTTGTTAAGTCAAGATGCTCCAGCCAGAAGTAATAGATGGGATATCGATTTTTAAAATCAAATTGTGATATTGCATACCAGTATCCACATTATTATCGCGTCCCATAAATGTCAACAAACGATGATACGCGCGTGCTATTTGGTTGGTTCCGTAATCAAGTAGTATATCCTCGGATTGTTCCTGTTGGCCGTTTATTCTCAATTATACTTCATTAACACCTATTTGATCAAATATCATATGACTCCGTTCCTGAGAGTTTAATCGCGTCTTATATTGTAACGCAAAAAATATATGACGCGGAGCTGAAACACCTTGCTTTGATGCCAGGTGCCATGTAAGTGTACCATCAATATTAGAATCCATGGTATCCGTTGTTGTTGTTAGCCATGATAGCAATGATTTTCCTCCATGATCCATAAATGATAGTAATCTTTCTTCCATGGTGATTGATGGAGTCATTACTGGCATCCACAATGATAGTTTTGATATAATGACTTTACCAGCAGAAACACCAGCACCACGCCAAATTGCATCATTATCACTACCCTTTCTCACGAGTACTACTGTATGCTTCGCTCCATAGACAACTTGTCTAACATTTTTGCAAAATCCGAAAATATGATGCAGTGGAATCGCGCATGAAAATTGTCCACGCTGTCCTTTCAACATTGCTACGCGTGTTGCAAACCCCAAGTTGTGATTAGGATTAGTACTTTTTATAAGATCAAAGTTACCAGCTGGTCTATCCTAGTGTTCAACCATATCTGGTTGTGGATCAATTGCAGTAGCTCTTGGTGTTATAAATTTAACATATGGAATGTGTTCAGCGTGATCAGTCAGATCCTTAGAGAACATCATAGACGAACCTGCCGATCTTGTATAATCATCGGAGTATCTTGCTAACCCCACTATTGTTGTGGCAACATTAACCTCACGTTCTATAGACTCGATTTCTCTTCTATCAATCATATATCTATCACTCTCGAATAGCACCATGATACCATTATTGACAAAGCCAACTCTGATATTTGAGTCATCTGCATATGGTGGATCATTAGCAGAGGAATTATTTGTTACAATTTCTCCTTCCACTTCGATAAACGCCGCAGAGGGTAGAAAGTATTTGCTTTTATCATGGACCTGAAGTTCGATTCTTGATCGAAGATCCGGCTGTACTGCATGATAGGAACATAATTGATAATCGCGTGCAGAATCATTCATGGGCACTGGGGCATCCATATTGACCGCTGTATCAGGAGCCGATTTGAACATATTATTATATATTTCTTGATCTAAATCGCGATCTCGCTCGCGATTTCAAAACCACTTCCCGCTATCATATTTGCAGTAATATTTCCCTGAGTGTCATACTGTAATGCTATATTCTGATCCACTGCGTTATTTATTATGTTGCTACTCGCGGGCATAATTTCCGTAGATGGTAGTTTCTCTTGTGACTTCGTCACCAATGACGAAGTCATTGTTGGTTTCTTTCGTCGCCGAACTAACGCTAGTAGTTTTTCTTTAGCCGCGGAAAATGCTTTCCCGGCAACATCACCAACAGCGCTAATACCCTTATCACGAATAACATCAATAGCTTTCATTGATAACTGTTTTGCGATTGGTGCTATTTTTGGAGCCATTCTTGCAAAAAAAACCTGCAATGGTATTGCCGAGACCATCTCCATAGTACGCTCTATAAACAGGAAGTCGTGAGTTTACTACATAGACCATAGTTGGTTTGTTGTGTATGATCATCTTATTTAAATGACATTTATCTAATGTGGTGATTTAATCACTGTGGTAACCGTCTGCTAGCTCATCAATAAACTCTGGGTATACACCAATATCCATAATACCACACTCAAATAGTCGTCTACAGATATCAGCGGCCTCATTAATTACTTCTGGTGAGTTATTTCCGGCTCGTCTCCCTCCTACGAGAATTTCTAATCGTGATGTATCCCCGAGAATACTATTAGGAGAACTAACAAGACTAGTATCTGAAAACCTTTTTGGAAATCCACTAGCGAAGTTTTCAGTTGTACCAGTTGCACCTTGTGTGGGATCAACTTCTGCTATTATTTTTATTTCGGTAGGTTCATATGGTGGTGGGGGTAAACCACTTTTTATAACATTTATTTTATGCATATAATTCCTAAAATCCTCATCCTCTTTAATTCTAATTCCCCCGTGATTTGCCAAATATATATTTCTATTCCAAGTGTCAGCGACTTTTATAAAGTCTTCATATCCATCATTTATATATTTTATCCTCGTCTTTTTTGGAAATGAATTAGCAGCAAAAGTAGCTAATTGATCATTCGTGAAAATGTTTCTAATTTCATCTAACGCCTCCTTAGTAAATATCTCTTGAGGTGAATATTCCCCCCCCTCTCTCTCTCTCTCGGGGGTTCAGGTGGGTCATCAACGGGTTCAGGTTGTTCTTGTTCTCGTTGTTCTCGTTGTTGTTGTTCTTGTTGTTCTTGAAGTCGTGCAGCGGCTATTATATAACCAGGAAGTGTTTTTAAAGATTCGTTTGTTTGCGTGGATCTCTTTGCTATTTTCTCAAGTACAGGAAAAAGTGCTGGGTTTTTTCCCTCGATTTCTCAGGAATATCTCCTCATATGGCTTTTTCAGTGGTCGATACGATTTTCCCCGTTCGAGTGGTTATTGGTTTGAATAATTGTTCGGTTCTCGTTGTAAAACGGTTTGAAATTCTTGTCTCGTGTGGAGCTTATTTCGAACGGAACCACGAATCGGAATAAATTTCTTAATCGCAGCTAATCCGATCCAAAACGTAAATATAAAACCAGTTATTTAAACGGTTGTGGTGGGTCAAGTATATATATATATATATATATATATATATATATATATATATATATATATATATATATATATATATAGAGAGAGAGAGAGAGAGAGAGAGAGAGAGAGAGAGAGAGAGAGAGAGAGAGAGAGAGAGAGAGGTCTAGCTCAAACAAACGAAAGAAAAAGAAGAATTTGTCCATTTCACTTCATTCATTCATTTGTAAAGATTCGGATTTACGTTGTTTTGATCTTAATATACAATTTGACGCGATGCACAAATACTGTTCTGATACTTTCATAAGAGAAGTGATTTAAAACGAAAATCAAATTTAAAACGGTGAAATGGCTTCACAAGATCTCGATCATGATGAGTTTTTTTTACATCCCGATGCAGCTGTCAATTAAAGAAGTGAACCCGTCAAAACAAAAGGTGGTGGTGGTGGTGGTTGGGAGAACTGTACTTTACTTTTAGATACTTCAGAATTATATTAGACCAGATAGTTTATAATGAAAGTATTCTATATATGTTCGTGTGTTTTAAATGCCGATGATGCTGAAGTATTGCAGAACCCATGGTTTGTTATGAATAACTCTCTTAATTACTGCTTATCATGGGTTTCGTAATTTTGTGTCCACCACTGAATCTAACTCATTACCGTTATTCTCGGGCCACCGAGTGGCGGAGTGGTCTAAAACGCTTACCGTTACAGATCACTGCCATCTCACTTCTGTCTGTGTGGGTTCGAATCTAGGGTTCGGCCAATGTTGGTATGTGATAAAGCATGCCAGTAGCTTCTCGTGGATCGGTGGTTCTTTCTGGGGTTTTCCTTGGTTCTTCCTTAACCATTTATACTGGTCACCATGAATAGCCACCCTTTTGCTGAAAAATGGAGTTAGACCCTACAACATCAACAACCGTTATTCTCCGACGTTATGTCCCTCGCTGAATGGGAAGTCTCAGTAAGTAGACGCTGACGTCACAGTCAGTAGACGCAGTAAGTCAGTCTGCAAGATCCACATACGACGCAATGAAAAAGAGTTATTTGATGACAATTGTGACCACGGGGTAGCTTGTACGGTTGCCATGCCACCGCAAAAGACAAAAGCGACGCTTTCTGTCCCATGGCTTATTTTAAATTGCAGGGAAGGAAAGTATTTCACGGCAATAAATCGATCGAGACCATACGCCAACTCGTATGTACTCCTAAAATCAATCGCGGAAATACTTACATGGAGTGATAAAGAGCAAAGTGGCAGAAATCACAAAAAATGGAGAAGAAATGAGTTTTACGCAAAGTAAATAAAAAAAATCATGTTGTATTATGATGCCGGCGTGGAATTATTTTGCATAAAGAAATTTCTCTATTAAGTTCATTCTTTACAAATACAAAACAAAAAACATCGGAGTAACTCAGTGATGTGAAGTGATTTGATTTTTCTTAACGTAGCTTGAACAATTTTTCAGTCATATCGCTACGATGTCTGCAGTGTGGCAGTTTATAGTGATGTCTAACACTGGTGCATCATGTCATGTAACATGATGTCCGTTATAAATAAGTCATCAAGATCGAATCGCCGTAAGGAACGCGACGATATTATCTTATGCGGGCGCATGATACATGCATTTACAAATGGCAGCCACTAAAGCATTTCTGATGTCCTTTTCAGATCATTGGCGAAAAGGCCAAAACTTACTCCAATTAATCTGCTTGATCAATGAGTATACACTCGAGCTTTTCCACCAATGATCGGAAAAATAGCAGGAAAATATTGTGAAAACTTCCATTAAATGCACCGGATTTATTAACAAATATGTCATATGGCTTTTAACATTATTACTGAGTTGACTGCGGGCGACGTAGCGAGTGTAACTTCTTAAGGGTCCATTTAATAGAGACAAGGCTAGCAATTCATCTAATGAACTATAACTCGTGCAAGATTGAAAAGAATATTTTATACACCCATATCACATATTAATTAGGTTTATCTCGAATGCAGGAAAGTTAAATTCTCCCTCGTAGTAAGAGAGGTTTTAATTGGATTTAGCTGCGCTATCTAAGGAATGACGTCCCTCGATAGTACGACCCGGTGTGAGTGAAAGATAGAATGTCAAAGAGAACTAGGCAAGATTATCGAGTTAAATATTGCAATACGAGTCCCTTAGACAAGAAAATAAATTTAATCCAACAAACTAATGTGTTAATTTCAAATCAACTTACATGATATCAACAGGATTTATTAGCAGTGTCTAATTTTGATTTATTATATCATCATAACGAGTGGTGAAGCGACTCATTGCATCACTTCCCATCAACTGTATGCAAACGTTCCTATTTCCTCGCGTCTTTCCTTTCCGCATGCCTCGTCTCTCTTGGACTTCCTAGAGTTTACTTTCAACTCGTAACATTCCGCATTTAGACCTCACTCGTCACTTCCTCTTTTCTTGTATTTGGGACTCTCCCTTGCAAAATTGTTTCTTAAAGACGAAATCATCCCTAAATCGTTATATGTACCACTTCCTCGATGTATATAACGTTCCTTGATTTTATGTTACTCAGAATACACTCCATTCAGACACTTCGTGAAGTCTACCTACGGTAATACCGTGCCCGCAATTACCACGTGACCTCTCTATCGAACATTTACATTTGGATTACATTGCATAAAATGCACAGATCCTTACTCACTTCCAGAGTATTTAAACGTTACAAAGCAAATATAATAGGTAGTTATCATTAACTCATGATAATCAGTATTGTCCTAACAGAGAAAGGAAATTATTTCATATTTATCATATGACCTTATAAAGCTTGCACATATGAACATTTGGATCACATGCAATCAATGATGCTATTGCATTAATAACTGTAAAATTGAAAGATGAATTGCATAACAACTCTAGTATTAACACATTTCTATGAAGTTGAATAATGCGATATATAATATGTAACCAAGTGATATTAACAACTTGCATACAACAAACACAAAAAAATATATTATTAAGTAAAATAAAAATTATGCACCGTAATGCTGTTAACTTTGGAACTTGTGCATCTGGCACTAAACCAAACATTTCTCGCAAGACAGACACCTGGTTCATCCCTTGTTTAACGAGGAAAGCACTATTACTTCTTAGGCTTCGCCTTAGCCAAACGCCTTTCGCACAGGAAATTTCTGCGTAAAGAATTTCGACCCATGTTGTTACTTTAAAATTCCAATTAGTTCTAAGATTTACGCCTTAATTTCACTCGGATAATCATACGCAGTGCTTTCTCAAACGTTTTCCTAGGACAAACATTTGTTTCGTCAGTCAAAATCTCTGAAATACGTTATATAACCTATCCCTTTGAAGAATGACTATTTGACAGTGTCGGAAGTTTAGCTGTCCCTTTCTCAAACCCGGTTTAGAATATCCCGTCAATTTCATTGAATCTGAACACTGGCCAGTTTGAAATTTTAATATTGACTCGGAAGAAACTAAGAATAATGGTCGAAATAACCCTTCCCAAATACTCTCCTGGTGTAATTGTTATAAAATCTTTTAGCTCGGCACATTCAACTTGAAGGTTCACTGCATATTCGAAATTCGATACTTCACAATGATGTAAGTATACTTATGTAGTAAATCTCTTGAATGATTGATAAACAGGTTCAAGTAATTCTTCAAGATCTTAATATAATTAGCATTTATTTGGCATCAATTGTTCCAGCTAATTCCTGGGACAATTGAGGATGATGGAATGTATTAACAAATTCCCACTTACTTTCATCCTAATGAAATATTATGCCAAGTAGATTCTGTGAGCAACATAGACCATTTCATACCGAATTTAACCGAGTTTCTCCGTAATTATCCGAATAACCTCCCGAGTCCCTTTATACTCCAGCCAATCAAACGCTGGTAGGTACATGTACATACCAAATTATCGTCCATTGTTGTTTAGAAATATTTCATAGATAAAACAGCAAGAAAAACCCGCTTCGTGTATCATCAGAGGTTGCAAAAGTCGCTCCAATCAAGGATGTGGCACTAAATTCCATTATCTGCCATGGATAGATGATTTTACTTGTATTAATATTGCGACTTGATAAATAGTTGTGTACTTGTCTGTGAACGTTATAGAGATCGAATACCGGTGTCGCCGATATTTTCAGCTTTTTCCAAATCCAAGCAAGTTGAGCTAATTAAATGATTGAAATTTACATGTAAATTATTCACAGAATTTCAAAAACAAAATTATAAATTCACTTATTACAGTGACGTTACAAATGAATTTAAATAGTTTGAATAACCTGCTCTTTGATTGTCAGGATGTAATTTCTTTACTTCGACACCGTTTTCTTACTTACATGTACATGTCCAGATGTAAACAACTAAAAACTACTCTCTCGTATGGCTTTGAAATCCGCCCTGGTTCCAGAAAATAAGACAGGATGGATCCAATATTAAATTTCGTCAATATCTGCGGCAGCATCGCTGTTGAATAGGCATCTTACAACTCGATAAACGAGGTTGACGTAGTTTGAAAATTGATGCTGATTCTGAAGCGTCTGCCATATTTTGCCTACCACCTATCGAGTGGCTATTGCGGTCAGCTGACCACCCGCCACGTGATAAAAATTCCGAGCAAATTACGAAGTTCGCCGAAGTTTCCATGAAATGGTCTATTGTTGTGAGCATTAATCACGACTAACTTGGTATTTAGTTTAATTGCTGTAAACAGAGTACCATCTATATCAATGTGTGTTTCTTTGTTTTTGTTCAGTTTGAATATGTTTTTTGGTACTTGAGTATTTTCAAGAATTATTGTTTACCAACTGAGGTAAATTTCTCTTCTTATAATGTTTCCTACAGAATGTTAGAGTAACTGAAAATAAGGGGTAATCCTACATTCTACCACACAATATAAGCTTTAACGTCTCAGCCACAACCTCTAAAAGTAAGCCATAATTGGTTCAGTGTTGTCTACATTCTTTTTAAGGCTGCTCACATGGAGTTGGAGAGCAATACGAAGTTAAGTCATTGCACCTGGCATGGAGTCTGATAGAAACAAGATTAAGTCATTGCACTTGGCATGGAGTCTGATAGAATCAAGATTCAGTCAATGCACCTGGCAACGAGACTGATAGAAACAAGATTAAGTCATTACACCTGGCAACGAGTCTGATAGAAACAAGATTAAGTCATTGTACCTGGCATGAAATCTGATAGAAACATGATTAAGTCATTGCACTTGGTAACAAGTCTGATAGAAACAAGATTAAGTCATTGCACCTGGCATGAAATCTGATAGAAACAAGATTAAGTCATTGCACTTGGTAACGAGTATGATAGAAACAAGATTAAGTCATTGCACTTGGCATGGAGTCTGATAGAAACATGATTAAGTCATTGCACTTGGAATGGAGTCTGATAGAAACAAGATTAGGTCATTTATTTGCACCTGGCATGCAGTCTGATAGAAACCAGTTTAAGTCATTGCATCTAGCATGGAGTTTGACAGAAACAAGATTAAGTCATTGCACTTGGCAAGGAGTCTAATAGAAACAAGATTAAGTCATTGCACTTGGCATGGAGTCTGACAGAAACAAGATTAAGACATTTATTTGCACCTGGCGTGGAGTCTATAGAAAGAAGATTAAGCCATTGCACCTGGCAACGAGTCTAATATAAACAAGATTACGTCATGTATTTGCACCATGCATGGAGTCTGATAGAAACAAGATTAAGTCACTGCACCTGGCATGAAACCTGATATAAACAAGATTAAGTCATTGCACATGGCAACGAGTCTGATAGAAACAAGATTAAGTCGTTGCAACCTTCAAAGAGTCTGATAGAAACAAGACTAAGTCATTGCACTTGGCATGGAGTCTGATATAAACAAGATTCAGTCGTTGCACTTGGCAATGAGTCTGATAGAAACAAGATTTCACCTGGCATTGAGTCTGATAGAAACAAGATTAAGGCATTTTTTTGCACCTGGCATGGAGTCTGACAGAAACAAGATTAAGTCATTGCATCTAGCATGGAGTATGATAGAAACAAGATTAAGTCATTGCACCTGACATGAAACCTGATATAAACAAGATTATGTCATTGCGCTTGGCAACGAGTCTGATAGAAACAAGATTAAGTCATTGCACCCTTCAACGAGTCTGATAGAAATAAGATTAAGTCATTGCACTTGGCATGGAGTTTGATAGATATAAGATTGAGTCATTTATTTGCACCTGGCAGAAGCAAGATTAATTCATTGCATCTAGCCTGGAGTCTGATAGAAACAAGATTAAGTCATTGCACCTGGCATGGAGTCTGATAGAAACAATATTAAGTCATTGCATTTGGAATGGAGTCTGATAGAAACAAGATTAAGTCATTGCACTTGGAATGGAGTCTGATAGAAACAAGATTAAGTCATTGCACCTGGCATGGAGTCTGATAGAAACAAGATTAAGTCATTGCACTTGGAATGGAGTCTGATTGAAACAAGATTAAGTCATTGCACCTGGCATGGAGTCTGATGGAAACAAGATTAAGTAAATGCACCTGGCATGGAGTCTGAAAGAAACAAGATTAAGTCATTAAACCTGGCAACGAGTCTGATGGAAACAAGATTATGTAAATGCACCTGGCAACGAGTCTGATTGAAGCATTAAGGCGTTTAAGCCTGTCGGAGCCAGAATCCATTTATTGGAAGAAACAAAAGCAAAATTACTCGATTAGTCCATCATTAGATGGTTATATTAGACTTGCTACAAAATCAATGACTGTAAACCTAATTGTTTTGCGATGATCCGAGTTGTAATTATTTGGAAAGGACCCTTGATTGCTGTAATCGAAAGAAATAATATTAATAATAATAACATTATTATTATTATTATTATTATTATTATTATTAGTAGTAGTAGTAGTAGTAGTAGTAGTAGTAGTAGTAGTAGTAGTAGTATTGATGATGGTGGTGGTGATAGAGTTGGTGATGATAATGGTGCACTGTTCTTAATAGCAATAATCCTAAGATGACATAACTGTAACTGTACAGTAATTATAGTAATGGTACAGAATATACATACTGGTAGAATTTGCTGTGTGAGGAAACCAAACAGACAGAAAACAGACCGATACGCAGGTAGATAGAAGACGCGAAGTGACACGACTATCGCAGGTTTCTCTAAGAAAAACTTTGACATGTATTGCTCTCACGATCCCTTCATTTTTTTCCGCATGCGGGCTGATTCTCCCATTTAACTGGACAAAGGTAATAAATCTGACCGTTGTCCATAAAAGACAACAACCATGTTATTGTTACACGTTGTTTTTGAAGAGATGGGTAGAGTTTGACCAAAACCTCTGCGCAAATTATGGGACCTGAAGAACCGTGACAACGGGGTCACACATTACATTATGTAAATGAATCAAATCACATGACTTTAACATTCTTTATAATGCCGCCAACACCAATTTACTGACACTGCAAGAAACAACTCATTCGAATAGGGATCGTGGTAAATTTGTAAAAGCAAATAAATAATAAATAAATAAATAAATAAAAGAACACGACTGTACGATCTTGTCAGACCAATATTTCCTCAAGGAAATTAAAACTAATATCATATTTATATAGATCTTGGCCTTTTTGAGAAGTTTGATTTAAAATGTCTGCTGTTCTGATTTGCTGTCTCGTCGCGTTATTTCTTTCTGGAGTCTGTGGACAAGGAGCAGGAGGGGCAAATTTATTCAGCAATCCAATGATGATGATGTCGCTCATGGGAGGTAAGTTGAATCATTGATTGAATGAATGAATTTATGAATTACCTAATTGAATAAAATATATGACATGGTTGTAAAGAAATGATGCATAGGTCGTAGTCTATAGTGAACAAGATTCTAAACTTAATTTTAAGAATTTTTTTTGACCTTTCCAAACTTGCTGACTCAGGAATCTTTATCTAGAATACCATGGCTCTATTGATTTACTTCTGATACAATCTTGGCACTGCTGTTTACTAGTAAAGTCTTACGTCAGCAATTATCACCTATTTTAATAAGTGTTGATAATAGGTAACTTTGGGTTTATAGTTGCTTAACTTACGAGCGCAGAGTGGTTTTGATTTTTTTTAAATTTTTTAATCATAGACTGATGTCGCTGATATTTGATTCCAAGGTATTCGAACCCTCCTAAAACAAAAAGTATGTGTACGCGTGTGTGTGTGTGCGTGTGTGTGTGTGTGTGTGTGTGTGTGTGTAAAATTGTATCTTTTTAGTAGTTGGTGGAAATTATATTAGCAAGCCTGAAACAAATTCGGTGACTATGCAAAATGTTCTTTAAGGACTAATATATCTTTGTAAGTCAACCAATCGCTAGAGCTGATATAACTACACTTACAAGGAGCGTTGAATGTCCTTAAATTTTGGGGGGAAATGGTATTCAGTTATGCATCAAGTTTTGTTGATGGCCAAAACATTTGATAGAAGAGATTGACATTGAAGTTATTCTACTTTTTCGTAGACAATATAATAAAAGTCACCTAGATGTCTAACCATGCCGATTAGACCAACTAAGCACTTCAAATGTGAGATACAGTTCACGTTATTATTCTCATACGGCAGCAACGATGTTGACCAGTGGTTCAGTGGTAGTTTGAAATACAATGAGTGACCAAGAGTTTGAAATACAATGAATGACCAAGAGCGTAAGGCAAGTGATTGGATCGGATGATTTCTCACTTCACTAATGCTTCATCTCAGTGACAACATTGTTGCCTATTGGAACATGGTTCTTTTTCTCAAGAGATGAACAAGTTACCATCGATAGAACAAAGTGTATACATACGTTCTAGAACAGCAACCTTAATACAGGGTGACACCTGAGATACCGATTAAGTGAGCTTGACTGCATTTGCGAACCTCAATATACATCGTTCGGCATTATTATGATCGCTCTATACATGCATTCAAAGACGCTCGAAATCAAAGTTTCGACGTCTTTGATTGGCTCGCACGGACACTCATGAGTCAATTTGACCTAATGCTATCAAATAACACAGTAAAATCTGAGTAAAATGGCCATGCGAAAAATTCACGATACTTTTTAGAGTTCATTTGAAAGCGATCATATGCCAATAATTATTATGATCGTATTGTGAGAAATTGTCTAAGGCGCTTTGTTTAGTTTTAAATTTTATTTTAGATATACCATCGACTACGAATATTTTGAATAAACATTTTAGTCAGATAGTTTTTAACTCGACTCGCGAAAGAGGTTTGTTATGTCATGTAAAACAATATTATAATGAGAAAAATGGCTTGGAAATACAAGACAAGAACAACAATAAGAAGTAAACCTAAGGACATTGCTTATTTGATGGCGGGGTGGGGGTAGGGAATGGTATATCTGTAACATAGATATATAATCCACCGTATATACAAGCGTGGTTCAAATGTTAACTTACAGAAGTAAATAAACTCACCTCTGTTCACAGACAAATTCTGATATAAATGGGTTTCCTAACTAACTTGATCCACTTTACGATGCAAATCCGACTCCAGAAGAAATTTGTTTAAGTCTTCTGTACAGTTTATTGTTCCAGTCGAATAATGCAAATATCCTTTCACAAATGAATTCCAGTAAATGTGGGAATTTAGTCATCCAGTAATCCTATTTCACATCAAAATCGCAACAATGTAATGTTTAGTTCTGAAAGTGACATTGTTAGGTTAAACATGTTCTCTAGTCTAGGCTAACTATTTACCGTATCAAACAATGTGGCATCACATCGCATGGATAATTCTGTTTTGTAAATGCTCTCTCTCTCTCTCTCTCTCTCTCTCTCTCTCTCTCTCTCTCTCTCTCTCTCTCTCTATATATATATATATATATATATATATATATATATATATATATATATATATATATATTGTTGTTTTTGTTCTTCTTCTTCTTAGGATAGCATGCACATTGTTAGTAGTGCACAAAGAACTTTTGCTCAAATTAGACACTTTTAATAGATTTATATCGTTTATATCATTTACCAACTTAATAACCTTTTCTAGTGCATGCAACAGAATTGTTCGTCCAAATGTACACCTCAACGATAGATTCATTATTTCATACTGATTCTATCCTTTCAATAAAAGTATAAACTCCCTAGTGTTGTAAACAAATTTTTATAATGTTCAGACTTTTTACTATGTAAACGAAGATATTGTGCGAAATAAAATAAAAACGTTCAACCCATTAAACTGTGTAGTTCTGATCTATGCGAACGTAACTATACGTACGAATGACATTCATGCAAAAGGCTTAAACAAGCAGAAAAAGTCGCATGTTATAACACGCAAACATAAAAAGCATATATCTATCAATAATGACTTAGAAATTATTAAATTCAATACAAACGGTTTCATCGTGTAGACGCATACAATTCTCAATTTTAGCATGCATATATACATTTATGTTAGTGTACGAAATTATATATAGTGGTATTCAATCCATGGATATAAACAACTGGTGTGAAGTTGGTTCAAGAGAAGTATGTGGAAGAGAAAGATTACAAAATGCAATAATAAAAGGCACCGACTGGTTAATTAGTCAATCAGTAATGCATTATGTCTTTTCCCGTACTGATCGCGAAGTGAGCACTTATGTAACACGCTTCATATACACAACAGTGTATTTCCTCAGAATTAGTTTTAAACAATGAATGAAATGATCAGAAAAATAAAATCAAGGAAAGCAAAGAAAAACAATTTTTGTCTTAAATAGATTCATCTTTTTCAAAATATATTCAGCAGTCATGGAAAACAATTCTTATTCCATGCAAGGCAGATGCATATTTTCTTTGCATAGGCGAGTACGTGAAACTGCAAATAGTTGCATGACGTTACACAATACTGTTCTTCTTGTTTGTTCCTCCGTTGAGAGGAGAATTGATCAGTTGAACATGGAATATTTTAGTTGGTACACTGAAGACTAAATCAGCTTGTTTCTTATAGACTTTGTTTATTTTTATTGATAATACTAATACATAATGTAGTGGGCTCTTTATATTACTAGTATGTTAAACAAGGTATGCAGAGGCAAAACCTCTAGCAGTTTGAAAACAGTTGCACCTGAACAATAGTCATCGCCATTAACTTCTGGTGTTTTACGCATGCTACATTACGGAAACGAACTAAGAAAAACGAATAAGCATTCATAACATTCTTCCTAATTAATTGTCTCTGTCATGGGATTTATAAGCAGTTATAATTCTATATTGTGCTGTTAATTTCAATTGAACTACATAAAACATTTATGTTGTGTGTAACTCAGTAACTTTGCTAGCCAAATGCAAAGCTTGCGAAAGATAACGCATCCGTTTATGACATTACATGACATCAGGCAGTTACACTGCAGAAAAACCCAAGCTTTTCTTTCTCTTATGTTTTAACCTGGTTCATATTAATTCAGACTGAAAACAAAGGTTTAGTGAGTTCATAAAAACGCATATTTGCAGATCAAGATATGTTAGAAACATATACCAATAATAGTCTAAAACTGTTGACACTAGAATTACAAATTATATCTACCAAAATCGTCTGGGTTTCTTCTTCTTCTTCTTCTTCTTCTTCTTCTTCTTCTTCTTCTTCTTCGGGAAAGACTAAAGACTGAATAGAATAGATGAGTGTTCGTAAAGTTCATTACAGAATACCTGTTTGATTATGCGATCTATTCTCATTGGAAAATGTGTAAGATTAGTAATTGCAATTTTCATTCAGCCGAAATAACAAAAAATATTTCTTCAAAGACAGTAACGTTGCTGTGCACATGCACAATGCGTCAGACCGTCATAGAGCTTAGCTCATTATTAGATTTTATATTATTATTATTATTATTATTATTATTATTATTATTATTATTATTATTATTATTATTATTACAGGTGAGTTCAACATGGGTGACATGATGCGACTTCAAATGATGTCTAGTATGTTCAGGGGTAGGGGTACCGGAGGTGCTGCAGGTGGAAGTGCTTCTGCCGGAGGTGATACTGCTGGTCAATTGGGTGGCGCCAGCGGTGGAGCCGGAGCTAGTGCAGGAGCTGGAGCTGGCGCTGGAGCTTCAGCAGGAGCTGGTGGAATGTGTAGTGGACCAAACAGAATGATGAACATGATTTGTATGAGGACAATGTTTAGCGCGTTTAATTAGATATCTGCATCAGAATTTCAATTAGATTTATTTCATTAAAGATCATTGAACCCCATATGATTTGATGATTACAATTCAGGCCTGCCAAGCAATTTCTCTGACCATTGATCAAGATAATTATATTATGAAGACAGAGCTTCTAATACTACCTAAAAGAATAGACTGGAGATACAAGTATTGTAAACTTGTTCCTAATAGCTATGATACAATATTTAAACGATTGTTATATTAAAATACATCGGGTTCTCTATTATTTAATGAATTTCGTTTAAAACAAATACGATAAATTCAATTGTGAATAGGGATTAAAGGTGACAAAACTATTAAGGAATCTTTGTCTATACTATTTGAAACAGACGAGAGTTGTTGTGAACAGGACCCCAAGTCCAAATTACGTAAGTATCCTTAATCAAATATGCTACAACTGTTGCGTGCTCATCTTACTCTCAAGTTTCCAGTAAAAGTATGACAACATATGTCAACAGTAATCCATGTGACAAAAGCTCAGGCTATTAAATGGTATTGTTTTTGGTTTTGCCAATGTATGTACAACATTCTTAAAGGAAGAACAACATTGTAACTGTTGAACCGTTTCTAAGAGATCAAACTGTTTGATTTGATTTTGATACTTACTTGTTTCTATTTTCTTTTATGGGAAAAAAAGGAAACCTAACAGCATGAATTGTTCAAAACAAAACGGATGGCGTAATGAGAGGTCTAGCAGGAACAACAAAAATTAGTCATCAAATTTAGAAATCTCATCGTACTCATGTATAAAAGCGACGAGCAATACAAATCTTCGTGGTTTTAATATTCGGTGTGACTTCTGTAACAATAGTAAATAATTTTGACTATTACAACATGCTTAATGTCATCCTTTGTTATTGTATAAACTATAATTTACCCATTTAATGGCTACTTCTAAGGTGCTGGGTGAACACTAAAAAACTACGTTTTTTTAAGTTCGGCCATCAGAATGAGTATCCATAATTGGATGTTTGGATGTTCGTTGGGAAAAAAAGCGTCTTCTGAATGAAGGACACAAGTACTGAATGCGTGTCCAAATTAGAGAGCTTTACTGTCACTACTAGCTTCTTTTTTATTATAACAATTTGTTTGTTTGCTTGCTTGCTTGCTTAAATATCTCGCCTTCTGATAATAATCATAATTAAAAATATAGCATTACACATCTTTATGTAGTCAAAATATGGTAATTTTAATAAGGGGTTTTGTATATTTGATAAATATCTATGGTGAAAATGAATTATACCGTGCAATTTATCAAAGCCAATCTACTTAATACATGCTTTATATTGAACAAGCGTGCGAATGACTGACAATTAATATTCCGAAAGACTTGGAATTGACAAATGATCGTGACCATGACGTTAAGGCTGCAGTGGTGTAGCTAGCCGGGTTGCAGGGGGGTGCAAGTTGCACCGGCCCCGTCGGGGGCGGGGGTGGTTGGCGCCGGAAGAAGAGAATTGGAGGATTCAGCATATACTTTTACAAAGTGTGCTTCAGAAGAAACAACTAAGTAAACAACTAAGTACGTGCCAGAATGTCTGGATGATTGAGTTTAACTCTGGTTAAGACTGAATCTGGATCACTGTAAGGCTGCCCCAATCTGCCATAATATTTTCTAATTTTGCCATAACCTTGCCTTAATTTTGCCCTAACATTGCCCTAATTTCGCCTAACATTGCCCAAATTTCGCCTTAATATTGCCATAATATTGCCTCAATATATTACTAGAGCGGAATTAAGTTGCAGAGTGTCCCAGCTTACAGACAGTTAATCAAATTCAGTTCTCTGCAATTAATATCCATTGAATGTATGCTAATCTATGTTCTTAAAAAAAATGTTTTTAATATAAGAAGACAGGCACATTTTATACAATCCGCAAAATACATGGTCAAACTTTATTATATAAATCGCATTCCTTCCAAATCTCCAACGCTTCTTCTCGCGTGATGGGTGAATTAAAATGCTACGGCATTATAATTTATTAACATCTGAATTTACTGGGAGCAAAATTGACCTTAGGATGTAGTACAAGAAGTGGTTTGATAAAAAAAATTAACAGATAATTTTTTTTTTTGTATTTGTTTCTGCTTCATCTCAACCGTGAAACATTTAGACAACACAACATGATTAATTGGTGTTCTGTTAAATTACAAGTCCGGCATGCCATTTAGACGTGCGTGACCGACTATTTCAGGTATAAGTGTAATTTTGAGAATTTTGTTAGACACACTTTTCAGTAGCGATTATTTGGGGCTATTTAGTACTAGTATTCCAACCAGGCGCGTTTTATTATTACGCAGGGGCGGGTGGAGGTGGGCCGGATTATCACCTAGCGCCGTCATAAACCCCACACCAAAAAATAAGTTAGATCTTCATAGATAGCTGGTTCATGAAAACTCTTAAAATGCAAGAGATTCAGTGGACTTCGGCTCCTGGACCACGATCAGGATTCCCATTCCATATACCCTTGCCTCCATAATTAATCCACACCCACCCCTTACAGACACGATGTTCCTGGATCTGCACTGGTTTCTTGTAAATATTAAATGCTGTTAAATTTGTTATGTTGCTGGATTCTCTATGCCAGTAAAGTCTAGAGGGTCAGAGGAAATCTGTGCAGAAAATAAATGCTTTAAAATTAAATCCATTAGTATTCTGTGTACAACAAAATACGTTCTGTATAACTGAAATACGGCTACTTTTATTTATCCTGGCAAGATGAATATAAATTTTAAACAGTCACTTTTATTTATCCTGGCAAGATGAATATAAATTTTAAACAGTCACCGACGTAACCTTGCACCTACGTAGATAATTATCATGTGTACATGCACTGGTGAGGAACGGATAAAACTAAAGTATCTACATGACAAATGTGTGAGCGAAGAACGTCTTTAGGAACAATGTCAACGGAAATGCAAGGTGCTAGATATCGTATCACTCATTTTAAAAGAATGCAACATATAAATCAAGGAGCACAAATGACGAATATATGTGCGAGAGCATTAAGGTGAAACTATCCTTTGCAAGAATTAGATTACTCTAAATACATCGTATGATAGCAAGAAAAGCAAGAAATTTATCTTGCGTTATAGACAACTCGTACCTAAATTGAATATCGTTATAATTCTTGCAAAAATAAGTATAAAAAAATGCAATGACAAACCCATTTAAAATTAACCTGACTGACATGCAAATTGCCTTTTATAAAAATAATTATCTCCTATTATAATTATTTTCTAAAATAATTTTGCATTTTATGGCAAAAATACTGCTACAAAGCCTAGAGGTACATGGGCTATATCTATAATTAGGTGTGACCGCTCTGGTGGCCAAGTGGTTAGAGCGTCCGCCTCGAATGCGAACCTAGGCCGAGTCAAACCAAAGACTTTTTATATTTTTAAAAATCGTACTAACAGCTGCATCGCTTGCCGCTCGGCATTATGAGATTATGACTGGTCGGCCTGGTGCCAGGATAATGTGACTGGGTGGGACATCATGCTACATGTCTGCGGCATGATGCATAAACGGCCACCCTGCGAAATGACTGAATAATTGTTAAAGCTAAAATTCCGGATCACACACACACACACACACACACACACACACACAGAGAGAGAGTTACGTGGGCTGTATTTGCAGTTGTATGGGTTGTTTCTGCAATTCTACAACACTTTTCATTGCTTGAGAAGTTGGAAGGCAACACACACACACACACACACACACACACACACACACACACACAGAGGATAATATGACTGGGTGGGACATCATGCTACATGTCTGTGGCATGATGTATAAATGGCCACTGCAAAATGACTGAAACATTGTTAAAGTTAAAATTCAAAATCTCTCTCTCTCTCTCTCTCTCTCTCTCACACACACACACACACACACACACACACACACACACACACACACATACTCATAGACATGGGCTGTATTTGCAGTTGCATAGGCTGTTTCTGCAATTCTACAACACCTTTCATTGATTGAGAGGCACACACACACACACACACACACACACACACACACACACACACACACACTATCCAGTTACACTAACAGCCAAGCACAATGAGCTGGATGGTCTAGCATTTTTAATAAAAATTAATGCTTACAAAACAATCTTGACGTCGAACAATTTGTGGTCTCTTGTTTTCTCCACATTATTTCTTTCTTCATTGGGTTAAAAAGAAACCATAGATCATTTCCTGTGACAATCTAACTTAACGGGGTTTATGGTCACTCTTTTCGGATTTGGCGGGTAACTCCTAGGCAATTTAAGTTTGGTTTTTGATTAGCAGTCAACAATTGCAAGACCCATATTTAATGAACCTCTATGATACTCGCGTGGTTCTATAAATAGTAAAACATGTGACAAAGAAACACCAATAATAATATAAATATTTTCAACTCTGTATCGGTCATCTTTCACCAGTTGCCACATTCACAGCAGCCATTTCACTGTTACTAATCGCAAAACCACCTAAACTTGTACTAAGCTACATAGATTAAATGTTATCCAAGTCGGCCATGACATGAGTCAGAGAGTACCCCCAAAGCGAGGAGATTATACATTACACGCTTTGTAGAGTAACGTCATCGTTCACATTTACGTCACTGTCATTTGCCTAAGCTGCATTACGTGCATGTATCCGCACATGTCAGGTCTACTGCAGTTGTAGATCATTGTATCGAACGTTATTTTGTTTATCGATCGGCATTAGATTTATAAGCAGGTTCAATGAAAGAATAAAGGTTACCACGCAATTTTCAGATATTGCTAAGAGAGTCCGTACAAAGATGGGATCGTAGTACACTTGAAATATTGTACTGTTTTGAGAAGGGTTACGGTAACTTATGTAATACTTAAATAAACACCAAGGTGAAACTAATAAATAAACACCAGTCACTTCTAAAATGTTTTTGTGTTGATAAGGAAATAAACGTGTCAGAGTGAATCAATCTATGCATCTGGATGCATCTCATGTAGGTGTTATCCTGGTTAAATTTGTCAGAGTAAATAAAGAGAGAGAGAGAGAGAGAGAGAGAGAGAGAGAGAGAGAGAGAGAGAGAGAGAGAGAGAGAGAGAGAGAGAGTCTTTTCTGGCTTCAGAATGATAGCACTTTATTTAAATAACTAATATACATCTATTACTACATTCCAGAAATACATATATAAGCTTTATATTCAAAATAAATGAAACACATATGAAATAACATTTTTCTTTAGAGCTTATCAACTTCGTTAATTTGTATAATTTCTGCATTTTAGAATACAATACAAAAATTAAATCTCAATTAATTTCATGAGTTAAAGAGAATAAAATGTAATAACTGCGATTAATACACAATCATTTCGAAGAGATGTAGTTTACTCATTTAAAATATAATATCAATTTGGAATATGTTGCTAAATATTATTTTCTGTTACTTAAAGAATACTTTACCTCAACATTGAATCTAAACATGAAGTTGGAAGCGAATTCGTCTTTTACAATAAACATTTACCATAAATATAAATGAATATGAATTTTTTAAACAATTAAACATTCCATTACAATATATTATAAAATGAAATAATTCAGTAAAAACATGTTGCAAACATATGAACTTTGCCTTTACACTCTCAAACATTTAAAGTTATTATTCTTTAAAGAAGTTTATACGAACATAGACGATATTTACCTGTAATGAGAGAGATAGTCTTTTCTGGTTTCAGAATGAAAGCACTGATGGGCTAGTATCGCACCTCTTTTAATACGCAATTCGGACGCAACCACGTGACCAATTATGGTAATACAATATATGTCGATGTTCAGTTCACTCAGCCAGAAAGAGACCCTCATCCCTACTACAGGGACGACCGTGATTGTTTACGTCATTAGACCGAAAGTTTGACGCGTTACAGCTCACTGGCCTAATTAAAACCATTCACCTAATTGGAAGTCTATGAGTGTCTGAAAATTTGACGCGTCAGCAACGCATTCACCTAATAAAAATCACTCTCCAAATTGGGATTCTAGAAGTGCATATAATTAAAGCCACTAACCCAATTGGAATTCCCGGGGTGCTTCGTTTGCGATCACGTAGCTTAACGAGCATATTATTCTTGCCTACCATTACAAGATTGATTCACAATCCAAGCCAATTGTACCTTGCTTTTAATCGCGCAACTTATTAAAATAGTACATAGCTGTGATATGAAAAAAAATGAAATTAATTTTTAATGTATTTTAGTAGAAAATAATAATATATTTTAGTGAAAAATTTACTTTAATACAATTTAGAGAAAATGTCTATCTTATTACGTTTACTAAAAATTCTGTAATAATAATAATAATAATAATAATAATAATAATAATAATAATAATAATAATAACAGTGAAATATTGACATAGTTAAGCTTTACATTGGCCATACCAACGTTGAACTTATGCCTGGGCAAACTAGGCAGCTGCTTAAGGCCCCAGCCTCGGAGGGGGTCCCGGCCAATTGCCGAAATGGTACACATTGAGAACACAAATTTGTTTTTTGCTAAATTACCAAAAGGGGATCCCCGACTTTGCTGACTGTCTCGGGGCATTGGGTCTCTATGTCCGGGCCTGTGACATACTAGTTTATGCGATCATTTTCCAAGTTTATCGTTTGATGCACAATTTATTGAATGAACAATTATCTAAATTGTAAAATCCTGGTTTCTCGTGGGTCGGTGGTTCTTTCCTGGGTTTTCCATATTTCTTCCCCCACCTGTTATACTGGCCGCCATGTATAGCCTATCTTGTGCTGAAAAATGGCGTTAAGCCCAACAACAACAACAATAAATCCCAGTTTCATGCACGGAGTAAGGGTATTTATACGTATGAAACTGTTACGTGCTTAGGCTCGAATAAACAGTAACATAGAAAGAGTGAAAAAAACAAGCTTGTAAAAACTTAATAAACAATTTATTGAGCACAAATATTTTCCAGAAAAGAAAAAATAAACTTACGGTTTTAAGAATCAATTATTAAATTAATCTAAAAATAATTCAAAATATAATCCACTAGATAAATTGCAAAAGTCCTGGTAATAAATCGTCCAAATAATTCCCAGTTCAAATCTTAGGGAAGCATCCAAGATGGAAGACGATGTCACGTGATGAAATCAGTTCTGATCTTATGAAATTCAATTAGCACAATTATTTTCCAGATAAATAACAAAATAAATCCTCTTGATCCAAACGAATTGAAATAATTTCCAATACAAGGTAATTTCAAATAACTCAAAACGACACACAACTTAGTATTCTAACAGCCAAGCTTCTACTAAATAGTTCGCTCCAAAACATAATCTATATACCTGTTTTTACGTAAACAAGGAAGGGGTCACATGATCTTCTAGAATCTTTAGAACAAATTTACGTTCAAAAAATCTCGTGCACACCGTATGACCCAACTAAAAATAGAAAGATTGTTTACAACAAAGCTCCATAATGTCCTTGAAATCAACCAATCATTTTAAAAGCTTGTTTACAACTCTGTAGCTAGGTCAGAAATGAGGTCAATATCTGGTGTTTATTTGTAAGTACAAGTCATCCCACTTTTTTAAAAAAAAATATCTCCCAATGAATGAATCTTAAACTTAAAATATCAAATTTGAATCTGACAAACAAACAATTAAAATAAAAATAAATAACTTAAATCAAATATACGAAACACCCCCCATATAATAAAAACAAAGGTTTGTATGATAACACTTTCTTTTTACCACAAACCAATTTACACCTGAGGTTAAAAGAACTCGTATAAGTTACACAGTGTATATGATATATTGTTATACACGGGAAAGAGCGTCTGCTATTAAATTATCTTTTCCCTTGATGTGCTGGATGTCAAAATTATATTCCTGCAATAACAAACTCCACCTTAGTAATCTATCGGTTTAACTTGTCCATGTCCCACAATATGTCCTAAGAAAGTCACACTAGCATGGCAGAAATCACTTTTAGATAAATTAACTGTCAAACATGCATCAGTGAGTCTGTCAAATTTTTTTTCAAATTGTTGCTAGATATTCAATCCTGGTGTCGTTGTAGATGATGACGTCATCTATATAGGTATCACAATTTTCTAGACCAGAGGTGATCATATTCATGAGACGTTGAAATGCACTTGGTGACCCTTTCATCCCGAATGGCATTACTTTATACTGGTAAAGTCCATCTGGAGTCACAAATGCCGAGATTTCCTTTGCTCTCTCCGTTAGAGGAATCTGCCAAAATCCTTTCAGAAGGTCAAATTTGGTGACATACTTGGCATTCCAGATTTTATCAATACAATCGTCAATTCTTGGTAATGGGGATGAATCTGCTTTTGTCACACTTTTCACCTTCCTATAATCAGTGCACATACGGAAAGTTTTATCTGGTTTTGGAACAAGTATGCATGGTGAACTCCAATCACTTTTACTAGGCTCGATAAAATCATTCTCCAGCAAATATTGAATTTCCTATTTAAAGTATTCCTGTTTGAGTGGATTCATCCTCTATGGATGTTGTTTGACAGGTTTGGAGTTTACAATTTCAACGTCATGAAAAAGTTTGTTTGCCCTTGTAGGAACATCTGGAAATAAGTTCTCAGATTCAAATAATAACTGTTTCAGTTCATTTCTTTCTTGCACTTGTAAATGTGAAAGTTTCTGGTCTAGATCTTACATAATTTCTGAATTACAAAGATTCGACATTTCAGTATCAGTAGAATCTGATGATATTCCTTCACTGAGTTGGACAGGTACAACTAAATTAATTACAGGTTTAACATGACTATCTCTTTCAATATACTCTTTTAGCATGTTTATATGGCAGAGTTGTTTTTGTTTGCGCCTCCTAGGAGTATTTATGATGTCCTTTAAGTCATTAATTTTCCTGTCAACTGTATAGGGACCATAATTTTTTTCCTGAAGAGGATTAAGTGGCATTGGTAAGAGAGCCAGGGCTCTATCAACAGGCCGAAAACTCCTTTCCTTCGATTTTTTTTTTATCATATCTTGATTTCATTTTAGATTTAGCAGAGTGCAGATTTGCTCTTGCGACCTCACAAGCCTTTAACAACTTGCATCTAAAATTGGAAACATAATCAAAAGATTGATCTCAGTATCTTCATTAGAGTGAAGTTTCTATTTCAATAACTTCAATGGTCCACGCACAGTGTGTCCAAAAACCAGTTCAAAGGGACTGAAGCCTAAAGATTCTTAAACTGTTTCTCTTACAGCAAACAATAGTGAATGAACGCCTTCATCCCAATCTTTATTCGTATCAAAACAAAATGATCGGATCATATTTTTCAAAGTCTGATGGAATCTTTCTAATGCCCCTTGGCTCTCAGGGTGATAGGCAGAAGATTTGAATAGCTGAATGCCCAATTCATACATAACTTGTTGGACCATAACTCTACTAAATGGTTCGAGAAAGGCAGGAATAGGTTGTAGATGAGCCTTGGGTAACTTCTGATTGGGTTTTCCTACCATTTGACAAGTATGACAAGATCTACAGTATTTGGCAACATCATGTTTGATTTGTGGCCAGTAGAAGTGAGTCAAGATCTTGTGATAAGTTTTATTAATCCCTAAATGACCAGCCAAAGGAGTTTCATCGGCCAGATTAAGTATTTCCTGTCTGTAAGGTTTTGGAACTACTATTTGATAGTTCATCGACCACTCATCACCAGCAGGTACCTCGGAAGGTCTCCATTTTCTCATAAGAATTCCATTTTTAATGAAATAACAGACAGGAACTTCAGTGGCTTCAGTCTCACTTATGGCCCTTTGAAACAAACAGGAGATCTCAGGATCTTTTTTCCTGTTCGACGACAAGTGACTGTCGTTTATCACGCTGATTAGAATAAAGAGAATGAGTTGTTAAAAGAGGATCACTATGATCAATACCTTCTGATTGATCCAAACAAGGAGTAAAAGTGACCTCATCAATAGCCTGACCTATACAAATGTCAGTTAAAGGAATACTGGCTTCATCAACATCATTCTCAAGAGCTTTTTTACCATAGCTCTGGTAACTGCACAAGCTTGAAATATATCAGGGAATTCTTTTTCAACTGGATCAACTTTCTGATCGAAATCAGGCTTGTCAGTTACAAGTGGATTAACAACCTTGTCTCTAGCTAAGTCGTTGCCTAGCGATAAATGAATGCCCTCAACGGGTAAAACCGAGACTGTTCCGACTGTCACAGGTCCTGACACTAAGTCTGATGTCAAATTTACACAATGGAGAGGAACATTAACAAAGCCGCACTCTACTCCCTGAATAAAAACACTTTCATTAGAAGAAGACTTCTTAGAAAAAGGCAAAGCACCTGACAATAAAAGACTCTGAGAAGCTCCTGTGTCCCTTAAAATTTTAATAGGGGTGGGATCGGCCAAATCACCCAAGAGTGATATAGAACCCTTCAATATGAATGGTTGACAATTCTCCATAATAACATCAGACTGGGATTTATTAGACCCAACAAATGTATTGCTTTCAATACATGACAGTGACCTCGACCTCTTAGAAATAAGAGCATTTGGAACAGGTCTGTTTTGATTCTGATGCCTATTTTTCAATTTGTAGCAATCAGAAATAACGTGTTCTTTTTTATTGCAATAGGTACACGTCGGAAGAGACAAGAATCTAGAATCAAGCTTCTCTGAAGTTTGATTTTTGAAAGTTGTTCAAGTTTGAGTTTTTAAAGGGCTGGTATTAAGCTGAAATACTTTTCTGCCAGAAGACTGTTGAGTAGATGTCTTGTTAAGAAAAGGAACTTTATGTGTCAAAAAATATTCGTCAGCAGCTCGAGCAGCATTCTCCAAGGTTTCAATCATATGCTCATCAAGATAAAGCTTGACGTCACTATGGACACAGTTTTTGAACTCTTCAATTAATATAATTTGCTCGAGATTTTGATAATCTTGTTCGAATTTCTTGGCTAAGCACCATCTATAAAACAACTGCTCTTTTTCTCTAGTAAATTCGACATGAGTCTGTCCAGCTTCTTTTCTGTAATTTCTGAATTTTGCCGATAAGCTTCAGGGACTAACTCATAACCCCTTAGAATGCATTCTTTAACCACATCATAGTCACCACTTTGGTGAACAGACAGTGGAGTGTAAATCTCACTAGCCTTACCAGTGAGTACACATTATAATAACTGAGTCCAATGCTCCCTTGGCCACTTTAAATTTTCTGCAACTTTTTCAAAACGAATGAAGTATTTGTCTACTTCTTTTTCTCTGAAAAGGGCACTAATCTCATATTCTTTGCTAAATCAAAACTTAAATTTGGATTTGAAGTATGAAGGTGTTTTTCACTTGCCAGCTCTTTTTCTTTCATTTTACATTGATATTTCCTTTCCTCTCTCTCTCTCTCTCTCTCTCTCAATTTGTTTTTCTTGTAACAGAATGTGCATCTGCTCTTTTTGTAATTCAAATTGTCTTTTTTTATCCTCTCTGTCATATTGTAATTGCCTTTCTTTCTCCATTTCCTGTCTCTCTTTCTCCTCTTTTTCATATTGTAATTGTCTTTCTTTCTCCTCTTTGTCATATTGTAATTGTTTTTCTTTCTCCTCTTTTTCATATTGTAATTGTTTTTCTTTCTCTCTTTCCTGAAATTCCAGCTTCTTCAACTCTAATTCCATCTTGAATTTTAATTCTAATTTCTTTATTTTATTATCATAGTCTGATGTAGACTTACTGACAGAAATCAAAGCACTTTTTTCCAAAACATTCTTTTCTACCAAATATTGAACCAAAATCTTTTTGATATCTTGTTTCGTTAAAGATGCCTTGACTTCAGAAAGATCATATTTTCTGGTAAGTTGAATCAACTCATCTTTTTTTAAAAGATCTAATTGCTCCTGAGTAGGATTAGAAAGAAATATTTCTGCCTTAGATGTCATTTTAATACAAGCCTGTCAATCTCACTAAAGATTTTTTAAAAAATTTCAAAAACTAGGGGAATTCAAATTTAAAACAAAAATGTTCTGAAAACAATTCTAGCCAGGTTCCAATTGATCCCAAGCCCGGATGAGCCCTCAATTTCTATGCTACATTCTTAGGCTGGAATAAACAGTAACATAGAAAGAGTGAAAATAACAAGCTTGTAAAAACTTAATAAACAATTTATTGAGCACAAATATTTTCCAAAAAAGGAAAAATAAACTTACGGTTTTAAGAATCAATTACAAAATCAATCCAAAAATAATTCAAAATATAATCCACTAGATAAATTGCAAAAGTCCTGGTAATAAAATGTCCAAATAATTCCCAGTTCGAATCTTAGTGAAGCATCCAAGATGGAAGACGATGTCACGTGATGCAGTCAGTTCTGGTCTTATAAAATTCAATGAGCACAATTATTTTCCAGATAAATAACTAAATAAATCCTCTTGATCCAAACGAATTGAAATAATTTCCAATACGAGGTAATTTCAAATAACTCAAAACGACATACAACTTAGTATTCTAACAGCCCAACTTCTACTAAATAGTTCGTTCCAAAACATAATATATATACCTGTTTTTACGTAAACAAGGAAGGGGTCACATGATCTTCTAGAATCTTTAGAACAAATTTAAGTTAAACAAATCTCGTGCACACCGTATGACCCAACTAAAATAGAAAGATTGTTTACAACAAAGCTCCATAATGTCCTTGGAATCAACCGATCATTTTAAAAGCTTGTTTGCAACTCTGTAGCTAGGTCAGAAATGAGGTCAACATCTGGTGTTTTTTTGTAAAGGACAAGTCATCCCACTTTTTAAAAAAAATATCTCCCAATGAATGAATCTTAAACTTAAAATGTCAAATTTGAATCTGACAAACAAACAATTAAAATAAAAATAAATGACTTAAATCAAATATACGTAACAGAGACCCTTACCCAATCCAGACTTCATCAAAATTTTAAAAAGTCTTAGTACTTAGAAAAGAAATTGTATGGAGCTACAGCAAAAAGTACACTGGTAGAGGTAGGAGAAGATAGAAACAAAAAAGAAAACGTTCAGAATTAGTCATCAACAACCTACAAACCCATCTAGCAAGAATTTGAGAGAGAAACAGATACGTACTTGTTACGCGGAAGTGTGCATTGCTAATTTTGTCGCGTTACGATACGTATCACGATAATGAGGTCATGACGCGATATATATCGTTAAACATGCCATGATCATTATAAGTAACTTATGATGGGTGACCAGTGGAGCTTTTGTGAAGACTAATCATAGTATGACAGACTGATAACAATATCTAAAAAGAACTGGAGAAAAAATTCATTTAGTGATACGAAATGCAAAACATTCCACAGTTAATAATTGCTTAAGTTCTATATGTATCGTTACTATCGCGATTTGGTGGTGTTTATACGATATACCCTATTAACATAAAGAAATCGGTATCCCATACAAATATCGCTCATGATTTCAATTGTACCTTTTACACCAACTGTATGAAGTCGTTACACGAGTAATACAAGAATAATATATATTATAAAGCAATGCATCCTAATTCAGAGGCGTGATTGCTTAGGTCGTCTCCTGAGAGTAACTGGGTCACGCTAAAAACTAACCAATAATGACAAATCATTTAGAAGAGAAAAACAATGGCCATATTGTGAGCATTTGATCTTCCCGTATTCTGATTACAAGCATAAGTGAAATTATGTTGTAAACGTTTCTCTGGCATATTTATTGCTCTCTTCCATTCGACATGCTTCGATTCACAGATATCTTATAAACTGTTTATTGTTCAGAAAAAAATGGAACAATATACAGAAAGGATCCTATCTATGCTATATAGTCACTCTCTCTGTGTGTCTCAGTATGCCTCTGTATCTGTCTGTCTATGTGTATGTATGTATTTATGTATGTATGTATGTATGTATGTATGTATGTATGTATGTATGTATGTATGTATGTATGTATGTATGTGTGTGTGTGTGTGTGTGTGTGTGTGTGTGTGTGTGTGTGTGTGTGAAAATACATCAAATAAAATATAAAATAGTACGTATACTTTACATATATACACATCGGTTTATTGGACTTCTAAGCATTAGTTTACTATCCAGCTTGGCTTTAATGCTGCCGTGTTTCATAAGTATGAATCAATAATTTCAGTTTTTCTATAAGGTATAGTTTTGGTTTGAAGTGTCATGAAATCTGAACAAAAATATATACTTTAAATTTACCTTACGGAATTTATTTGTCTGTAGCATATCTTGAGTAAAGTATTTTGTAGCTACTGTTGTTTTTTGTTCCTGGACAAATGTCAATTTTAAGCACCTGATAGGTTATACATAGAAACTATTATGCCTAATATCTGATGGAGGAAGAACCCGTGAAACGCCAGGAAGATTATCACGCAAAGCTGTCGCCGAACCCAATAATCGAATATACTCGAACAGAGGTGGACGTGAAGAAGCCAAGACATAGGCCATTTGGCCACTCTGAGCCGCTTTTGTTTATGTCCTACATTGTCACTTGGAATCTGGCTGCGTGACTACCCTAGAAACATGATGAAAGCTTATTTTGTATCAACATCCAGTGTTAGAAAATGTTGTGTATTGGCAAATTCCCAGTGGTTCAAATAAGCAGCTTCTGGCGATCTTACATGTGTATGGACACTTAGACGGATTAGGTTATATATAGAAATAAGTTCTAAAAGATTCATGTCAGGTTCATTTTTCTTGTCTATGTATATATTTGTCATTAAAAATGCCGAAAGCGACGACTGGAATGACGTTTTATCCTGATAAATTATATTTACTGTAACTGATGTGTATCCAAAGTACATTCGTTAAGAATGACATAACGAGGTTCTTCCTCGGGCTTTATTTAACACGCATTCAAATTATTTACCACACCGTTACAACTGGTCCTAAAGCAAAACAGATTTTGTCCTGAACAATTTGTTGATAAAGAAAAAAACCTTCCCCCGCAAACAACGATAATAAATTATACATCCTTAGGAAACATTAATGACTACAGCGAATTGGCTTCATGTATAGCCTACTGGACGAATTATTTTAATTCCCGCTACTTTGTACCTGTGTTTATACTTGATACAGTATTTCATCTTCTTCAGCATCTGTCTGTGTGTTTTAACAGCCAAAATTGTATATCCTTACTTAACAAGTAAATCTATACCTTCAAGATAACCAGGATTTGATACTGTAAACAAATGAAAGGCATCATATAGATATATTACACTAGCATTCCAATCAACATCCATTTATGAATCCTTATTTCCAACATCAAATGCAATTCTCTTTAATTCCATTTCCGTGATCTAGTTGGTGTTTAATGTCTCAAAATTTCTTGTTTAAATTGTTTTAATGCTACCATTTAATGCAAGTCTTTTTTCTTTTTTCTTTAGATCTACGTGTTTTTAATGCATCAATTTTAATTAAAAAGTATTGTTGGTAAATCATTTCAATATTTTCTCAATCGTTTTTATCCATTCAACAATTTTTGCAATACATTTTTTTACCGCTAATGCGTTTTGTTTCACGCGGAGAAAAAAATCCTTTATCTATATAAATTTGTTTGCTGTTCAGTGGTGTCATAGAGTAAGGTACAACATTTGAAAATGAGCTGAATCTGGAATTTACTGGTTCCTTTATTTTCCATGCTTTGTGGTTTCGCTTTCAGATGTCTCTTTGTAGGAATGTTTATGTGTACTATTCCAATTTTTTTGCTCAAAGTAAAATTTATCTAATTTTGTCTTCGAATGATCCCATTTTTTTCCGGCTGTGAATTAATCATTTTCTTTGTTATCTAAACATGTGACAGGTAAAATAAAAGCCTTTGATGATTTTAAATTGATAGAGTTTGTTGACTTTGACGATGAATTCTGACATACGAGACGTCATAATAAAAATTCATGATTGTACATATAACATTTCTGGACGATAGATCCTTGACTAATTGACGATCCTTTCAATCTTGCAAATGGTTCTAAAACTCATGCTAAGTGTCGAAATTCCACTGGGTAGACTATTAAGGCAGACTCAATGCAAAGTTGGTTTGAGGTTTGAAAACAAATACGCGAAGGTATGGAACAAGAGAGGAATGATTCAATATATCAAGTTCAGTGACAAAATCGATTGTACATAATATTTAAGAGTCATTCCAATCGAATAATTAAACTTTGGTGATATCATACGAGATAATTAAATAGTCATCGTTTGGCACGTATATAAACTGTTGTACATGGACCATGATATATTGATTGTTACATATAGTTCATGAACTCACTCATATCCAATTGAGCCGTCACTTAGCAGCAGACATCATAAGCCCTCGAGAAAAAATATATTCAAGATGTTATTAGAAAGCAATTAATTACTGCACAAATGTAAACTGATTAAAATACATTATTTATGAATTGAACGAATACAACATGTATGTACATTCTTTTCAAAGTGATAAACTTCCACCTGCAGGGAAAATACTGTTTACTACAGAAGAGAAAAGCGAATTGAGGCGATATGTCATTCCTGTAAAAATTGAAACATATAACATTGAAGTTTTAAATATATGTAAATTGGGCTGTTTTTCATATCAATTCAAAACTCCCCCTAATCCGGCAATATGTATTCCAGGCCAACCAATTGTTCCAAATTAGCTTAAACAGTTGAAATATTTAACCGACAGTTTGTTTGGAGTAGTACAACCATCATTACCTGGAATTGTTTAAATTAAATGCTAGTCTTGCTGATAAAAAATTTAAACACATTGATTCGTTTCTTTTCCAATACTTTACTTTATATGTCGTGTCAGTTGTTGGTTTGTTACTCGCAAATTTTGGTCATAAGTAATTAGAAGACCGAAACGCTTTTACCATATTTAAAAATAGTAAACTATACACACCACGAGTATCAAAATAAATGATTTTTTTATTTCATAGTCGGTGATGCTTTTGTTATCCTTGGTGGTATTGTTTTGTAGTTTTTTAATCTCCATGTGTCGCTTGAACGTCGAGGAGGTATAGTCCCAAAGCTGGCATTAGGGATATTGTCGTAGCCATCATTCTGTAAATTGTTTAGCTACTTTGTCTTGTTTCGTGTCGTCTGCTTGGTTTTGTCGTACTAGTATGTTGTTTATCAGACTTTGGAATACTTTCCTCTGTTACCTCGGTATTAATCGTAGGTTTTCGCGCAGTTTAAACGAGTTAATGGAATTCCGTAAATTGCTGCATTATCCATTCATGCTATGCGTTCTCATAACCACGTAGCTAGGTAGCAAAAAGATAGTCGCCTCCAGCAGAGTTAAATTTAACCTTTGCATATGGTATATTAAATTTAACCATCTTGTTCACATCTGTGTTCTAACCTGTCTGTACTAGACTAGTACATCAATCGACTTTTTAACATTACCCCTGCTGTTCTAAAATACAGCGTAATAAATGTTCTGCTTTGTGGATGGACATCTGTAGCATTTACGAGTACGTATGTTATGATATACTTATTCAGTGTAGTTAATTCCCTATCTGCCGGGCCATTACTGTCTTGCCAAAGAAGTACGTCCAGCCATTAGGTTCTTAATTATCTGGCAGATCACTGAGACTCGCAGTCTGAAGCTGAGTGACGATGTCATCGAATTTGTCACGAGCCTTTTAGGATACATATGTGTGGCAACGTCATAGAATTCATCTCATCGGCTCTGAAGTACTTAGTATTACCTAACTCAGAGCTATTTGTACGTCGTAAGTACATCACCTGATGTATGTACTCGAAGTCACTGATGTATATTTTTATGTTCGTCTTGACCGTTTTAATTACAATTCTTGGTTTTGCTCTTGATGTTTCTACAGTTATTCTGTTATGGAATGTGTGTAACTTGTTGCAGATCATATTAAACTGTCTAATGTAAATTTTGTTGCTATTTGTGTTACGTTTATGATAATTAGAATTCTGAAACTACATTCTTCCTCTGGAAATAAGCGTAAAGTTGTAATACTGATTTTGCTAACCGTACAAGGATGAAGCCATATTGGATCATACGAAAACACTTAATACAATCAAGTGAATGAGAAATGTTTTATATAACGCAAATCAATAATTAATGAATCTGACAACCTACCGCATACACAGAACGTTAAGAACAGATAAAACCAAATGGTGTCGTTTCGTATTGGATAAGATCAAAGCATGAACTTTCAACATATTAACCCGTATCATAATGTATATGATCAATGTATATAGAACGTATTAACGTATATGATTGATATATGGATCTACCATCATATAAGATCTATGATCAATGTGTGGGATTTATTAGCATATATGATTGATGTATCAATAAATCTTTTTTGATGTAAAGATCTATCAATACATATTGATCATTGAGAAGAATAATTAACAAGTGTGATCTTGAGTTAGAGGATAGAGTTTTGTGTGTCTATGCTTTTGTTGTGTTATTAAGTCATACATAAATTGTTACTGATATTTGATTTCAATGTCTTGCCGTATTTACAAGAGAACTATAACACACACTCTCTGCATTGTATTGTGTCTTACGTAAAGTGAAATTAGCATACAGTGTAAATAAATTAGGTAAACTAAGTTATTAATTTATCTTTTATGTTAAGTTTGTAGAATCATATACTCTTGTGTACAGATATAATTTGAAAGGAATCATTTATTTACATTATTCATTTGAATTGCAAATTGTTTCAGTGACTAGTTCACCGTCGTTCGTTAGAAATAAACTATACAACGTCGCAATTTTACCACCCTGCGCACTTTAATTCACATGTAGGCGACAGCCTTCTAGTTTATGAAGTCACTGGACGATGTCCCCTGCCTCCGAAATGACCGTCATCGTAATTGTTATTTCTCAAGCTGGGCGGTCATTAGTTCAAGTTATGGCACGTGTCACAAAACTAATATGGGTTACCGGTTAGATCTGACACAATATGGCTAATACGGTGCACTATCTGAATCTAAGAACCACCCATTCTTCTTTATAAAAGCTGTTTTTGGTTCCGCCTCTAAGCGTCAATAAAAGGCACACTACTAACTAGACAAGGTAATTCACGAATCATTTCATGATTGTTTTCATCATTACGCTTGCTTCAATATGCCTGGTTTGTGACTGACATTTTAAATTCAGTGACAAAACATATTTGAGATCGTTCACGTAAATCACACTTATTTCATGACATGTAACTAATGATGTGTTATGCAGAGTGCCGATTGCGTGAATTCAAGTTATACAAACAGTGGAGACAAAAAAATTTGATGAGTTAACTCGAATGACATTAGTGTAGGTCTATATGATTCATGACATATTCAAAGCTTTGTTGCCATAACTTCGTTTCAGTTTAATGAATTATTACACATGAAATTTCGAGTAGGTTGAGGTCACTGAGGTCAAGTCGATTCATAAGTTGGAACAAGCAAATTCGGACAGATAACGGATTGCTTCTAATTAGATCAAGCCGAGGAAACATTATAGCAAACCACTTGAGGGCAAGGACGCTTCTTATAAAGAAAGAAAGCTGAAGTAAATAGTTTTTAGAACTCGGGTCCGTCAGATTCGTAGGAGTCTAAAACATCACAAATGCGTGTCGCCATAATGTGCTGTTTTCTCATTATCTGCTGTGCTGCAGTGGTGCAAGGGCAAGTTACTGGCGCAAATGCTAGCATCGGTTTTATCGATCTTCTGAGAGTTCTGTTGCAACGGCGCGCGGCCCAACGCCAAGCTTCGTCAACACAACAGCCACAACAAGGTTCTGGTGTAGGTGGAAGAGCCAGCCCTTTCAGTTCAATGATGAGACTTATGGCTGTTCAGGGACTCCTGGGTAGGTAACTTGCTTGCATTTTGTGTTAGATTTGTTTGATTAGGATTTTTAACGTAGCTTTAACAATTTTTCAGTTATATTGCTACGATGTCTGCAGTGAGGCAGTTTATAGTGATGTCTAGCACTGAGTCATCATGCCGCAGACATGTAGCATGATGTCTCACCCAGTCACATTATCCTGACACCAGGCCGACCAGTCCTAACACTAACCTCTTTATGCTGAGCGTCAAGCGAGGCAGCTGTTAGTACCATTTTTGTAAGTCTTTGGTATGACTCGGCCGGGGATCGAACCGACGACCTCCCGCTTCCGGAGCGGACGCTCTAACCACTAGGCCACCGGACATTTTGTGTTAGAATCCATGTGATGGTAGTTTTCGTCCTTGTTGTCATCGTCGTTCGTTCTAGTAATAGCAGGAACAGGACTATTAGTGTTTCAAGTTAAATGTATAGACTTTTATCTGAAGGCATCTGCATGATAACTGGGCTGTATTCTAAATGGCTTATTATATGTAAAGATTTATGCAAGTATTTCCCATTTGTGCTATATTATTGGCATGTATATATTGATAGTAGTTTCACCTGTCTTTAGTTTTTGTGTTTACAATTACTTTAAACACGATGGCAAATTATTTAAATGTGACACAAGTATAAAATAGTAGATCAAATGTGACCTACGTAATTATCCCAGACGGCGAAAGACAATAACCCTGTACATTACTGGAAATTCGGTCACAATCAGCTGTTAATTACTGGAATTCGATCAATCAATCGTTAATTACTGGAATTCGCTTAATCAGCTGTTAATTACTGGAATTCGGTCAATTAGCTGTTAATTACTGCAATTCAGTCAATCAGCTGTTAGTTACTGGAGTTCGCTCAATCAGCTGTTAATTACTGGAATTCGGTCACAATCAGCTGTTAATTACTGCAATTCAGTCAATCAGCTGTTAGTTACTGGAGTTCGCACAATCAGCTGTTAATTACTGGAATTCGCTCAATCAGTTGTTAATTATTGGAATTCGCTCAATCACAAATAGGTGATGAATGCGATGCATGTGGTACCTGGTTACCTTCTGTTGATAATCACATATATAAAAGGAATAAGTGAATGATACATTACGTATTGTGATCCATTGCTAGAAAATCTAAACTTTTCTCATTTTAATTAAGAATATCCACAGAACTCGATATTCTTCTATTTTTGACACTACTAGGTAAAAACTGATATCTTCTGTAGCACTTCAAAGCTACCGGGTATTACTGATATTATCGTATTATTCAATGGAATATGTAAGGCATATTGTCTTATTATACACTGGAATAAGTAAAGTATATTGTCTTATTATTCATAGGAATAATTAAGGCATATTTATCTTATTATTCAATGGAATAAGTAAAACATATTGTCTTATTATTCACTGGGATAAGTTAGACATATTATGTTATCATTCACTGGAATAAGTAAGGCATATTTATTTTATTATTCGCTGGAGTAAGTAAAGCATATTGTCTTCTTATTCACTGGGATAAGTTAGGCATATTGTCTTATTATACACTGGCATATGTAAGAAATATTGTGCTATTGTTATGTACTGTTTTTGTTATGTAATATGTTGTGATTAGCTTTACATAACCTTCTTCTCATTTCTTGCTATGAGAAGGAATTACTCGCATGTTAAGGAGCGTCAATACCCATAGTGGTAGAGAGAGAGAGAGAGAGAGAGAGAGAGAGAGAGAGAGAGAGAGAGAGAGAGAGAAAGAATTCAGGCTCTCTTAAAAGCGTGCTGCCACGATGATAAGACAGTTACACTGAATGATATTCGCCAGCTACCAGCTATATCTGAAATGATAGCCGCCGCGATGATAGACAGCTACATCTGTAATGAGAAGACAAAACATCTATTTTCTTTGTCGGTACGGAACTGACTTTTATTTAATTAAACAACACAAATATATTGACTACATTCTAGAAACACATCTAAAAACTTTATAATAAAAGTTCATGCAATAATATTATAGTTTCCTTTTTCCAGCTCTCCAACTTCATTTATTCGTATAACTTCTACTTTTTAGAATATTATACAAATATTTAATTTCAATCATTTTCAAGATAGCCAAGATATAAAAATGTAATGAACATAATTAGTGTAACAATTAATTTAAAGAAATGCATTTTACTTATTTTAAAATAGAATATTGATTTAGAATATATTGCTAGATAATATTCTTTCTTACTTAAAGAATACTTTATTTCAATATTAAATCTAAACATGAAGTTGGTAGCAATCTCAACCTTACAATAAAAAGTACATAAATATAATTAAATATCAATTATTTAGAACATTTAAACATTCCGTTACAATATATTATAAATAAAAGAATTCAGTAGCAATGTTGCACACAAAACAGTTTTACCATTAAAATCTCAATCATTAAAAATACTTATTCCTAAAATAAGTTATAACATATACAATTATTTTACCTGTAATGAGAAGACAAAACATCTATTTTCTTTGTCGGTACGGAACTGACCTGACCCTTAAATGCGTGGTCTTTTATATGCATCCTGTGTCAGGTTAACGTACCCTTGGAAATAGATGTTTATTCTCATCAAGTAAAAATCAGTTTTTCCTGGTCCAAACCGGCTTAATTTGACGTCATCTGACATAAGGTACAACTCAGATTTGTAGTTCGTTTGGCATTAGTTACGTCCGAACATGATAATCCCTAAATATTCTAAATCAGCAACATGTTTAATATATTAAGCCAGCAGTAATGTCCGTCAAACATTAGATACTGTCCAACATTAGACAAGAACCATTCTGTATTTACGTCAGTACGGAAGTTTGTTCTGTGTTTTACCGATAAGACTTTAGGGGCTGACTGACTTCAGTAAGATTTTTGCCAATGCCTGGTTTTACAAAATATATGTTTCACTGATAAGACTTAGAAGCTGACTGACTTTTGCTTTATAACCTATTTCCACACAATAATGTACATTCGTATAACTAATGATTTAAGTTGCCAACGTTTTGCTATAAATGCATAAAACATTGCTTTAATAATACAATTTAAAGAAAATAGTAATCTTATTAATTTTACTAAAAATTCAATCCTAACAATATTATTCACTGGAATAAGTAAGGCATATTGTCGTATTATACACTGGAATAAGTAAGGCATATTGTCTTATTATACACTGGAATACGTCAAGCATGTTGGCTTATACACTGGAATAAGTAAAGCATATTGTCTTATTATTTGCTGGAATATTTAAGCAATAATGTTTTATACATTGGAATATATAATGACTCTATTGTAGGGTTTTACAATTGTTGCATTGCGGTCCTTGAAAAAATACTTCATGGCTGAATGAAACGACGGGTACAAAGTCATGGTGTTTTCTATGTTTGGAGTTGATTAGTCGACTGTTTTTAAAGTTCGAATAATTAAGTAATTATGTTCCATTAATTACTTTTCCTCTTTAATAAAAACACAAACAGCTGAGGTGATTTTCAAATAACTTGTACATGAAAAGAAGTCGAAATTCATTCAAGTTTACTTATGGAAACTGAGGAAAAAAATAGGGGCTTCGGTTTACTTCATCAGGAAGAAAGGGTCTACCACGCGGACAAGTTTTGGACGTCATCCGCTTCCAAAATATCATACTTGCCGTAGATAAATAAAAAAGGGGAATGGGGATATCAACAGAGCAAGCAGAGTGATGGCAGTCTTTGATGCATTGCATACTAGGTGTTTAAAAAAATGCATCTGCTATTGAGTTTTTTTGGGGGTAGTTAACATGAATTTGCCAGAGATGGAATTCGTGATATATAGAGTGAAGGCGTTATTTTCTTTTCTCAAAATGCATTTGGCACATCAAATTTAAAGGCTTCTATTTCCTATCTTTACTTTTATATTGACAAAGAACTTACATTTCAATTTCAGGAAATTGTATTATAAAAAAAAAAAAAGATCCAACTCAAAATAACGAAACGCGTTAAATGTATTTCGTTTAAACTATATCACACATAATATACGTACCTTTCACGTTCAAAATCCCTTACTTCTTTCAAAATAACATTAAAGAAAATCTTTGTTGACCAGCTGGAATGACATATTAAAAGCTCTGAATAGAAAACTTTGTCATTATATCCATAAATAATATGTCCAGATTTTATTCTATTTATGTAACAAGTACGACTTTGGTTATGCCGAAGAGTATGTACCTGTGTATAGAATATTCATATATGTGTATTTTTCTAAGTATAGTCACACATATTCATTCATGTTAAATATGTACGAATGAGCGTGTGACGATACCTGATTATGGGTATGATTTTGTATTTTATTTCTTTTTTTTTAACGTAACCAATTACAAAATTTGAAGAATACATAAAAGATGGGTCAGTCATGACCAGTTGTGTTATCCTTGTTAAGGAACTTTTAACAAATATTATTATTATTATTATTATTATTATTATTATTATTATTATTATTATTATTATTATTATTCTCTAAGAAGCAATATTAAGAATCTCCACTGGCGGTCATATAATTCTTCGACGTTTGTAAGTTAGAACTCTGGTCGTGCTGTGACCGTCCATTATACGTTATTGTTTTGCCCATTATCTCATTCAAGATGGATCTGAAGTTTCCTTGAAGATATGTTCGTCATAGGTGACATGAACATATCAGATAACCGGTCATTTACAACTGTGACATTTATTAGGGGCGAGGCATCTTCCTTATCACAGTCGATGCCAATGACTTAATGACTATTGTTGTTTGATTTTATGATAGCATGCTTGAATGCATGCGTGTACTCGAGTGTGTTTTAATTGCTCATTTTGTATTCATATATTTTAATATTGCATACATATGCAGGTGCCTACATGTTTCCAGTAAAATCTTTTGAGTAGGCTGATTCTTAAATACCACGTTTAGGAACTGCAAGGGGAATGATTAAAGCACTTATATATTCGACAAGTGTTATATACGCTGTCGACGCTTTCAACTTGCATAAATCGATGATGCAACCAATTCTTCTATTGTTCTTGTTTTCGTCGTCATTGTTGTTGCTCTTGATGCTATTGCTGTCCTCGTCGTTGTTTAAGTTCGATGTTGTTGTCTTCCAGATACTTGTAGCTCTTGTTGTCGTTGTTGTTTTATTAGTTATCGATTCATTATAACTCACTACTTGATTTGTGGCTTAGAAACGTCAAATTCAGTGTATTTATACATATGTGACTAAATCAATGATTAATGCATTGCAAATACGTGCTTTCTTCCTGAAAGACTAAGACATCTTTTTGTTTTAAAAAAGATGATGTTGCTAATTAGCAATTATGTGATTAAAACCAAAGAATTCCAATTATGGGTGGAAAATGTGGAAATACGATTGGCTCAAATGGTTGTACTTTAATGTAAACTCTCAGTAATTTAACACGTTCAAATGATTTCTAACATGATGCGATCATGTTATTACCTATTTTTATCTGGGTACAAATAGTCTACATCGTGAAACGGTTCTCAGATGCATGGATGTTATTTAAGTCGAACCGTTCGAGCCAGTCATATTTCGCTATTGATGTATGTGCCCCATAGTGTACATGTTTTGAACATTATAGTCGCTAGTATGGAATGTATGTGTAGTGTAGAAGACAATGTCTGAGTCTTCCATGGAGCAGGATTCCTAAAGTTGACTCGAGTTAATGGTAAGTAAAAACTTACTTTTGCATCTGCCACTGTACTGTTATTAAAAAAGCGATGTATCGTAGAGTAGCAAACATTGTACGTGTAGCTCTTTTCACCAATTGTCATATGAGCACTCACTTATCTCAAGATTCAAAATTCGCGAAAATCGCACGTTCCGATGCCCGTAACCTTAGTTTGGAACAATGTAGAAAAGTCAATGATGGCTTGATGAATAAAACAAATATCTCAGGAGTAAAACAAGCCATGGAGGCTGGTCGTATGCCTTTAACGACGGAAATGGCAGAAGGAAATCGAGGGTCATAGGTGGAACAAAGTATTTGGAAGTTACGTACCTTTTCTTTTATACAGTATGATAGAGAGGTCTGGTCCTATATCAAAATGGGTCATGGGGGTAATCTAAGGTATTATTGTCACTGCATGCTTTTTCCTCCCTTTAGATTATTGTTTATTTTTCACATCAAGCCGTCAATCACCTGTGGATAGACACAGTTGACAGCTATTTTTTAAAATAGATTTTCGTTTCGTTTTATTTGCTTTTATATATTTTTTATTTATGTTTAAGGTGAGGCTATGGAACAGGCTGTGGCGTTAGATTGTTTATCGAGCGGCCAGATGTTTTCAGACATGGGTTGTATGATGCTGACTATGAGCAATCCGTAGGGATAGAGGATTATTGCGGACATGGGCTCTATAATAATTACTGTGAACGGATTAGAGGATTATTGCAGATTTAAATTCAAGTCTACCTTATATCTCTGAAGATATTGCCATTAAAAACAATTTGTTAATCGCGCTCGCGCGCGTATATATGTGTGTGTGTGTGTGTGTGTGTGTGTGTGTGTCTGTGTATTTGAGTGGCTGTGCGTTAATTTATTCATTATCAACTGAGATTAATAAAATGGCTTAATGCTGACATTTTTAACTTATTCATTATGTCACGCCGACAAAATGTTGTTACAATATCTATACGTATTAATTAATTTCTTCACATATTACAGTACCTAGATTGCACACAAATTCGGAATAAGAATAAATATACCGAACCACTCTTCACATTCAGTTTTAATAAAACAAATACTTATATTTTTAGATGAAATCGGCACTATGTATAATTAATTTCTTTCATAATATTTGCTACAGTATAGAAATTATTTGTGTATTTATTCGTATCACCAAGGTAGACGAAAGTAATCTTAATAATGGTAAATATATAGATAGCTCCTTTATATATTTCTCTAATATGTATCCTGCTACGATCAAACAGGGCAGCAGAAAGGATAGTATAACTAGGATAGAATCCAAGGGGCTCACAATAGTCTGGGGGTCCACCACTGAAGAGAAGATATCTTTTTTGTAATTCGTAATTCACAGTGTCTTATAGGAGAATTGTTACCTATAACCGACAAATCCTGTTCGCGGCCCTCAGATCCAGCTGCAAAGCCTTTGGTTCATAATACATGTGGACATGTTGAATTTTGAAAAAGCAATGTGAAATAAGATAGCTGAAAAGAAATTCAACAAAAACAAAATATTTGGCTGAAATTTCTGCTAAGAAAGCACCATCCAACAGCATAAGGTGCTTTTCTAATGTTATAAAATCGTTTCTACTACAAATTTGTGATACGTTATATCTATGTTGATAGACGTAAGCATGACATGAAAAGAACCCACTTGATAAATTTGTTTTATTTTGTCAATAACACTCGGAATTTATTACGAGTCAAATACGCTCCTGGTATATATGTCCCTGTAACTACATTATTTTTTACTCTATAACGGCAAGTCGACATTCTTTTATAAAGAGAGACAGATATAAAGAGATGAAGAAAGGTGGGTAATGATATATGAGACAAAATACAGTAACTAGTTTAAATATGGGACCATTCTTTTTTAAATAATGAATTACATCCTTTGTTTATTTTCTTATTTATGACTTTGATACTATTATTTAGACATTTAATGAATCATCTCATGTCTATAAGTAGACATATAGAAAAGAACAAACATCGACACACACAAACAAACTCACACACACACACACAAACACCCACACAAACAAACTCACACACACAAATACACACATAAACTCTCTATCTCTCTCTCTCTCTCTCTCTCTCTCTCTCTCTCTCTCTCTCTCTCTCTCTCTCTCTCTCTCTCTCTCTCATACACATACACACACAAGCAAGCAAACATAAACGAAATGGAAAGAGTCTACACGTCCAGTGCTGTATTTGTTGTACGGAATAGTGTTATAAATCAACAGTTTGCAGCGCCAGTAACAACCAAACCGATTAAGACTTCAACGAGTAAAAAACAAGAAAACTTTATTTAATTTCAGTGGAAAATGTGGATGCAACTGATATACAGCGCCTTCGGATAATAACATCTTTAATTTCAGACAAAATTTGAAAGACTGATTTCTACTTAACTAAACTTTAATCGCGAAATCAATAAAAATAGCAAAAAAATCGAATTCTCTCCGTATGCGTTAAAACGTTTACACTATTTCCACAGTAAAGACCCTTTATTAAAATATCAATAAAACAAAATTATCAAATTTAATGGTTATCATGCATGCGTAAATAACTTGAATAAAGCCTGAATTAGGCATTGCAACTTGAAATAAGTCCTTAATTAGGTATTACGACTTGAAATAAAGCCTTAATTAGGTATTACGACTTGAAATAAAGCCTTAACTAGGCATTGCAACTTGAAATAAGTCCTTAATTAGGTATTACGACTTGAAATAAAGCCTTAACTAGGCATTGCAACTTGAAATAAGTCCTTAATTAGGTATTACGACTTGAAATAAGTCCTTAATTAGGCATTGCAACTTGAAATAAGGCCTTAATTAGGTATTAGGACTTGTGGCTAAATAGTTTGACGTCTTTCTCGTACATTATTTTGTTCATTGATATATTAAACTGTGCGAAAATAGCATAAAATATTTACTTCATAACGCTACTCGTGGCTGCTGTAATTATGTGTACCCTAATTTGTGAAATGAATATTATTCACGTGTCGTCTAAGTTATAGAGGAGTCACGAGCGCGAACTTACATCATAAGCAATTACTGTTGCTAGAAAGTTTGGGAAAAGCAAATCAGGACTCATCTATAATTTTACCATTGATAGCATCGCAATGTATTATCGTAACATAAGCTGATATTTTTTTAATTAAAAGGGGAATTTACATGTTTTACTTTCCTCAGTATACAAAGGAGGGTTTTTGTCAGCAATGACAGTAATATATACTTCCCTTGCTAATAGTAGCACTATAAAACATAACTATGGAAACCAGGATTTTACCCATCTGTTAAAGTTATGCGTATCCCTTGATAGCAAAATCATGTACGCACAAACAAATATGAAGACTTACTGTCACAAAAGAGGTCACATCGATATCTTAATAATTTTAATGTGACCTTATATGTTTTAAGCACCACTTTCTCCAGTTATGTAAGTGCAAGGATAATGAGAATCAGAGTTTATGTTTTCTCGGGAAATTGGATCCTTAGTTTGAGAATTTGGAAATTGAAACATTAAGGAACGTTTCTGCCTTCAGTATAAGATAATAAATTTCAAAACTTACCCGAATCCCCCCCTTCTCTCTCTCTCTCTCTCTCTCTCTCTCTCTCTCTCTCTCTCTCTCTCACACACACACACACACACACACACACACACGCACACACACATACACACACACACATGCATGCATACATACACACGTTATAATAGCAAGAATACAGAAACTCGCTAACATTAGAAAATCTGTTATCGAAAAGACTGTTATATAAACCATACGAATCGCATCCAAATGTTGCATCTATCTCACTAGATTTTAAATTGTCATGTTTTGCAATATGCTTGTCAAAACAGGAGACACATATGACATCAATGAAATATGGGACTGAATAACATAAACGTGATAGCCAGTATTTTAAGGAGTGGCGCGTACCTGTCATTGGTTCAGCATCTGATGTCAGGGAAAATGTTAGCATTATAGCTACAGTCAGAGAGCCGACACTTCCATAATATCCGTACAGTTGTAAGTGAGGATTTATTGTTTTGTGTAATTGGAATAGCTGAACAGAATTACCGTAACAGTTATAAAAGAGAAGAAAATACGATCACCCAGATATATAAATAGCGCATAGCTTATGAAAAAGAAAGATCGAACTCAAACATATGTAACTCTTTATTTTATAGAAAATACAGAATCGTATAATACGGCTCTCTCTTCGTTTTCTTGTATCCTAATGATGTAAATATTGAAAATCTAATAATTTTTATCATACCTTCTACAAACAGTTTGTGATGTACGAATGTGTTCTTGTCATGTGCAAAGTCTATACATGCAATTATTTTGTAGACATACTAATAAATAAGTACATTTTTGTACAAGGGTAAGAGCTCTAAAGGGATAAAAAAAAACACCAAATGATATCGCTTTTAATATATTAACATGCAGTGATGTTGGAAAAGATAGACATTTAGTACGGACATAGGGACTTACCTACGTATTTTGGTCTTAAAGTTTAAATTTTGGCTATTTTTTTTTCAGATCATTACTGGAAAGTGTGTATAATGACCCCAAAGTACACTGCACTTTAATACTTTTGTTGACCCCCAAATATTTATATTTTTAAATTACACGAAATGTGTTTAATGTAATCACTATGCATTGCCTCTGCTAAAATACATTTCAGCGCGTGACAAAACATCTACGGAAAACTTTCCACTGTCGTGATTTGATTGTCCGTCTGAAGATAAAGAAATAGATTTTGTACTTTGTCATTGCTAAGTAATTTATTACATACATCAAACGTATAACCCGCTGTCTCGGTTCCTTTCTCCCCGGGCCATAATGTATCTCTTGTCATCTTGTACGTGATGGATGAGGATCTTCTGACATGTCGAAACTCCATTAAGAACAAAATGATAGCACCATTTTTGAACGAAACAAAATGGTAGAAAATCTTTAATATTTGATTCAAACATTGGTAAAATATATGGATATTTAATCAGATTTAAGTCGAAGCAACAAGATAGTGTTTTTAAGACTTAGGCTTGAAAACACCCTTTGTGGTTTTCCAATATCAAGAAAGCAAACGTCGCAGACACTGTTGGTTTAATTGTTTTTATTTTTAAATTTGGTTTCAGGTTTTGACTGGCAATGAATATTCCCAGATGTCACTTAAATTAAAATAAAATTATATATTTTAAAAGGCGGACGTGCCACATATTCTGTTTTCATTTTTATCAGGTTTTGGAAGGACACTTTGCTCCATAAATTTATATCAAACATGCACACACAAAAACATCCATACAACGCCATTCATTCATGAAAGGTCAAATTTTATTTCTGGATCTAATGTTTGAAACATCCAGAATAATTTTATTTTTTAAAATGTATGTATGTATGTATATATGTATGTATGTATGTATGTATGTATGTATGTATGTATGTATGTATGTATGTATGTATGTATGTATGTATGTATGTATGTATGTATGTATGTATGTCGATATTATTAACATCGATACTGAGAATTAGGTCATAATTCGTTTTGTGTTTTTCTTCACTATGATGGCTTTATATTATAGCATGTCTATTTATGTCACTAGCCATTTAGCTAATTGGTCATCTTCTGTGTCTACTTATCAAACCCACATTCTTACTTTTAAAGCTCATTTTCTCACGTATCTTCAGCATATCTATCTATCTATCTATCTATCTATCTATCTATCTATCTATCTATCTATCTATCTATCTATCTATCTATCTATCTATTTGTCTGTCTGTCTGTCTGTCTGTTGTCTATCTGTCCAATAATAATAATAATAATAATAATAATAATAATTATTATTATTATTATTATTATTATTATTATTATTATTATTATTATTATTAAACCTAAGACAAAGATCCCCCATAGTGTTTTCAAGAAGAAGAGCGTAAAAGAATAAGTAGTAAAGGTAGTAGTAGTGGTGTTATTGTTGTTACCACTTTTCCACCACCCTTTCTTATACTGTAAATACATTCTGATCTTTGTTGCTCGTAGTCTTAATTATATATAGAATGTAAAATTAGAAAAATAACCTCACTGGAATATAATATCCTCTCTGAAAATAGGTCGTCTCAAAATGACTTGCTTACGTAGGTCACGCCAATCAGCACAGGACTGGATAGCTTGCATACAGACCTCTTTGCCATTTTTATGGATAACAGACCCCTTTCGAAACATGTAATTATTTCTTTGCTTTTTTTGTTTATTTAAGTTTTGCTTTGTTGTGCTCAAAACTTCAGTATTCATCTCTCTCTCTCTCTCTCTCTCTCTCTCTCTCTCTCTCTCTCTCTCTCTCTCTCTCTCTCTGTATGTATGTCCTTTTCTGCTTGGTATATTATTACGTATATTTAATATACATTGTTTGTAAGTATTTTTATTCATTATATGATATGGATAGTTGTGTATTTGTATGTTGGATTTGACCTTGTTCAAATTCAAGTTCATTTTCAATCTGGCCTGAATCAATTGTTTTATCCTGTAAACAATTAATACATTGTCGGTTTCCCATGAGCATGGGCTAAATCAATATTAATTGAAGTAAACATATTCATCTCAGTCAGTAGCAGACCTTCTAATTATAACTAAGATTTTTATCTTCGTCAAAATTTGGCACCATTCAGTCTGAAATTTTCCATTAAGTAATATTATTTAAAAGAAAAGTTAATTGTGACCCGAGGTCAAGTTAAGGACCATTTTGTCTTGGTTATCGATACATTATTTATTCGTGCTTTTAGATCTGAGCTGAATCGGTTGTATTAGTGTTGTGTCAAGTATTTCATTTGGACTGGAATATTTTTTCAACATTATTTAATTCAAGTATTCTTCTCTGGAAATACAAAGTATTATCAAAGAACATTCTCGGAAACAGAAACTTGGATTAATAGTGAAATTTCAACGAAGGATATATTCCTTGATTGTAGAATTGTGATTCAACAAAAGACTTGGTACATCACAATAACATACGTCACTTCAGGCACAACAAAACTTGCAGCGTTGGATTAAATTTACAAACCCACTACAATTTTGTTACAACGTTATTCATTAGGACTTGTGTTATAAATTTTTGAATTACTTTTGGATTTGTCTCGTAATATGGTAAGTTCTTTTCACATTTTCACCGTGTATACCTTGAAAAAAATTGATTTGCTGAATTTTACAAAACTTTTTGGTTATCACTTTTTTATTATTTACTTTAAGACCATAGAGACGTATAAAATAGATGCGAATTTATAAATGTAATTTATATGTGTTACGTCTAAACAGAAACATACTGGATTTCACGCATATAGATGCGTATTAAATCCCGCCTGCCAAACGAGCACATCCTGTCCTTACCTTCGACTGTGTTTCATCTTGTTGGGGTATAAGAATGTGACCGAAACGAATATCCTCAGTGTTTCGTCAGGTCCAGTTAAAAACATAGGAAGCTAATCGCTGTCACTGAGAAATATAGTCAGGACTACTTTCGTTCGGATGACGTGATTTATTTACCGGATCATTACCGGATCATCATCAATACCTCGTTACTACATGTGCACTGTCGCCGAAATATAAACTGACAACCATGGATTAACAATTACCTTTAAATCAGCACCAAGAATGTCCAACTCTAACTCTTGTATCACCATCAAAAGGAGAAAGGAAAAAATGCTTTTAAAAACCTGGTACTGAGTCGGAAGTAATAATTGATTGTTTGTTTGATTAGGATCTTTAACGTAGCTTTTAAAAATGTTCAGTCATATCGCTACGATGTCTATAGTGAGGCAGTTTATAGTGATGTCTGGGGCATCATTCCGCAAACATGTACCATGATGTCCCACCCAGTCACGTTATCCTGACACCAGGCCGACTAGTCCTAACACTAACCTCTTAATGATGAGCGCCAATATATATATATATATATATATATATATATATATATATATATATATATATATATGGACCACCTATAATTTTACAATGATTTGATTGAGCATATCATCTATTAAGAAATTGTGTATCAATCAGTTATACAAAATCTCGGTCAGTCCTTGTATCATAAATAGCTGAGGCGGTCCAATTGTCAGCTATCGACAGACACTCGAGATGTGATCAGTAGGAATGACTAGGGAGTTGCGAATGGCGCATAACCGTGTTTGTTAGAGCGGTGATGCAAGAAAGCTATGCGATAGGTACCGATGGGCACAGGTAGTTGAGAAGTCTAGGTAGTCGATTTTGTCACGAATCACAATTTGCGTTCTCATATATTCATTTCTCAATTGGATTTAAACCATTGAAGAAATTGTTCCTTATGTAAGAAAGTTAATTGTTTTTTTTTCTACTGTTTATTTTTTCACTATTTCTTTTTATTCATTTGTTTTATACTTGTCGTGTATTGTGAGTTTGTACTCACCCTGCTTAATTCAGGATTTTCCTTGTTTCACGGCATTATAATAATTTTTTCCGTGCAATAATTACTGCAGAAACTTTGTTAGAGAGTAAGATAGGAAATAATGGAAGTTTTTGCCCAAATAATCCAAGGGGGAGGAGATCAATATGTCCAGAGGGGGGAAGGATCAAACCCAAAGCCCAACCCATTTTCAGGAAATCCTCAAGGGCAGGCAAAAAAACCTATAGATCTAAAAGGGAGTAGGTCCAGGTTACATTTATATTTCGATGTAGTGGTTTCAGACAATGTACTCATGGCCTACCACAAAGTAGGATGTCAGTTATTTGATTTCGGAAGTGATGATGTAGCCCCTCGCCAAGTAGAAATCCTGGTAGCACTCCAAGCCATGGTGGTGGACATGGGTAAAATTGCGGCGCTGCAAAATGCAGGAAAAAAGAAGTTCATGTTGTACCCTACGGACCAGAATAAACCGCTACTGACATTCAAGGTCAAAGGGACGACAGCCCATGTCCATGAGGCACCACCCTATGAACGTGAAATTGGACCAAGGCCGGTTGAAGTTCATTTTAACGGCCTACCCTACCAAATTGAAACAAAGGAGATCGAGGCCAAATTATATGAAAGGTTTAAGGTGAAAAGCCAAGGAGTGAAACCAGCAAATTTTTGGGGATGGAGTAACATCACAACTGGGGCGAGAATGATAAGAGTATTTCAAGAAGACGCAGAAAAGATACCCCTTTTTATTGTAAGGGGCTTAGGCTTAGGACGTGGTTCAAAAACTGCGAAGCAGTAAGAAAATGTCCAAAATGTGGGCAGTGTGGACACTGACCATGGGATTGCAAACAAAGTGAGCAACAAGAGCCATAAGAGCCACAAAACAGCAACAGGGAAAACAAACGTACGCAAACGTAACAGCGGGAATCGCAAACCCAAACCAGGTAGTGGTAGAGGATCTGGAAAACAGAACACCCGAAAAAAATAAGAAATGGTTAGACATTCTTACGCCTAACAAAACTGGATATAAAACGCCAGTGAGGACAACATATGCCTTCGCCATAGGAAACCCCTTTGAAATCCTAGCAAGTGCAGAAAATAGGGGATCTCTTGACATGTCACAATGCCCAGAACCCCTAAGAACATCGACGCCTATTCCTAAGAAAAAAAATCACAACGAAGAAAAGGAAGGCGACAAATTTATCTTCATCATTTTTAGAGGGGAAAGGACTGGAAAAGGAGAAAGAAGGAAAGAAGGAAGAGCTCTCGAAATCAGTAGAAGAAAGACCTAGGAAAGTGGCAATGAAAACCCCAGAAGACATTAGTGGAAAGGAAGAATCAAGTCTGATAATGGGAACTATAACGGCAGTGGAAACCCCAGAAAACATTGGTGGAAATTGAGAAGAAAGTTTAACAATAGACATAACAAGTGACCATGCCCTTGAGGATTCAGCTAAAGAGAACATATATAAGGATTCACTTCACAGATCACCAGTGACTTTGAAGTGCTAGATTGCACTGTTAAATCAGGGAAGGAGGACCCAGGGTCCCCCCAAAAGGGGGAAAAAGTATGATTTAAATATATACAGTTAGTCACATAAATACAATAACCACTAGTAATACAGCGGCAACCTGGTTAAGAAACAAAAATGGAGGAACAAAACTTCCGTTTATTGTCTATAAATATAAATGGATTAGATAAGGAAAAAGTACACAAATTGACAAAAATAGGAGACTGACTTACTGTATATACAAGAGATGCATAATACTTTAAATGACGAAATGAAAGAACAACTGGAACGAGAAATGGACTGTATTATTATAACGAATAACTCAACAGGAACGGACACAAAAGGGGGAGGTATAGCAACCATAATCAAGAATAAGCAAGGATGTAAATGGGAAAGGGTAGAAGAAGGGAATTTTTTTAGGGGGAGACTAATACATATAATTATGGGAGGGGATCATTTTATAAATGTCTACATACCAGCTAATATGCACAAAAGGAAAGAATTTATAGAAGAATTGGGTAAATATTTTGAAAGATATTCGTCAAGTAATTTAATTATAGAGGGAGATTTCAATTGGGTGGGGGAAGATATAGACAGGACAGGAGGACTATCAAAAATAGACAAACGTTTTAGAAAACAGATGGACTACAGTATGAAATCACAAAACATGATTGATATATACAGACGATTAGATTTATTAAGAGTAGAATATACATTCAATTACAAAGGGAAAAGGGGAAGTAAGATCGATAAATTCTTTGGATCACAATTAGGAACTAATAAATATATCAAGGCAGGGGTAATATAGTACAAAATCTCTGATCATAAATTAAATTTTGTAGAAATAAGGAAAAATAAAAGGAAAAGATGGGGGAGGGGACAATGGAAGATAAATAATAACATTTTGGAAAATAAAGAATTGAGGGTGGGGGAATCAAACGGGAAATAGAAAATTTTAAAAACCAAGGGAATTTAGATATTATTTTGGAATGGGATACATTAAAGGGGGTCTTTAAAAGCAGCGATATATCATTCAAAAATGAGGGTTAAAAAATTAAATTAGAGATAGAAGCTTTATAAAATTATATGAAAACATTGACACTACAGGGCAAAAAAAAACCACTAGAAGAAAAACTAAAAAATCTAAAAAAGAATTAGAAAAGGGAAAGGAAATTAAAGCGGGGAATTTTTCACAATTATATAAAAATGCAGAAGGTTTGTACAAAAGGGAGGAATTAAGAAGGGGTGGGGAAAAACACTTAAATCACTTAAAATAGATAGGGAATCAACGACAGACAAAACTAGTATACTTAACTATATACAGAGCTACTACAAAGACCTATATACTTCACAGAACATAAAGGACGAAGATATATACAACTCATGTGTACAGGCAAATGGAACAAAAACGAAAAAATTTGAAATTTAAAGATTAGTGAGGCAATATGCCTACTATCTATGCTATTATATGTAATAGCAATAGAAATACTTAGTATTAAAATTAGGAAAAACCTGAGGATTAAAGGAATCAAGGTTCCAAATATTAAAGAGGAGATAAAAATGCTACAACATGCTGACGATTGCACTAACTTTACAGAAGATAAAAATTTCTATGATGAATTGTTAAAGGAATTTAACCAATTTGGTAAGGTGTCGGGTTCTAAAATAAACCCCGACAAAACAGAGATATATTTGTTAGGAGACTGGAAAGGTAAGTGACATGGGCTTCCTCTTACCTTAATTAAAGACAGAGTTAAAACATTAGGAGTAGATTTTGGGGAAAATGAAAACGAACAAAATCTCAAAGAAATCAGGGAGAAAATACAAGATAATATAAAAATCTGGGCACTAACGCCACTATGCCTTTTAAAACGGGCACAGGTAGCAAAAAACTATATGTATGTGCACCTTAATTATAAATTAAAATCGTTAGACATCCCAAATGCAACGCTTAAAAACATAGATAACGGAATTAACAAATATTTATGGGCTTTTAAAATGCACTACATAAACAAAGAAACACTATACAGGGAAGAGAAGAGGGGAGCCCCTCTCCCCCATCCAACCCTGATTAAATACACCAACATTTTAAACAGGTTTAAGGAAATTAAAGCAGAGCCAAAAATAGCTTGGCAAGGTCTCTACATATATTATTATGGGTTCTCCATGAAGCAGAGAACAGACAAATACAGAAACAATAAACTAGTTAAGTTAATAGAGGTGCCAAGGAAATTGAGATCCATAAAAGAAATGTTGCTAAAATATAGGGACGCAAAAAAATTATGGGAAATCGACACAAAATCAACATACAAATAGATAACAAACTACACAACAATAAGGACACGAATAATATAGAACAGAAACACATATCCGTAGATTGGAATAGGGCAAGGGAAACTGGGTCAGACTTAAATCACTCAAAATGAAAAGTATCCTGTTCAAATAATTGCATGATGCGTGGTTGACAGGAGATTTCGCAGTGCGACGGCATATGGTCAGAGTATAGCCAAAATGTCCACTGTGTAAAAACTAATCTTTTAAAAAAATTCATACTATGACTAATTTTGATAAAAATAAAACAGGAAGAATGGTAATCATTGGAAAAATTAAAAATACGCAGCTATACAACAGCAATCAAATTTTATATTTTGATGGGATTTATAATACTAAACTAAGGGATGAAATAGCAGATTATATAGTTAGGAATATGAGCGCATGCGGACAGGTAATTGTTATAGAATAAAACGTTAGATAGAAGGGAAACAGGGTCCTCAAGAGGAGAAGTCACGGGGCAATACCACATGTCGCTACTCGAAGTGGGAAGGCCCGTGGAAGAGCTGAGAAATACTCACCTTGAGAAATCAGCAGAACAACACATTTAAAATACATTAGATAGCATACTAAGACAGTTACCTGCTGCATGTGCATACTCTCATAAAAGTCACTTGTGACCTAATATGATGCATACTCTGTATAGTTCATACGAACTATACAGATAGCTCGTTTTTTCAAGGGATAATAAACAAATGTTTTTGAAACGGAGTAGAATAAATAAAATAAATAAATACAGGACGAAAAGAAAGATCAAGACTGGTGACCTACAAATAAAATGTACAGATCCAGTTTCGATCAAAGTAGTCCTATTGAATAAATAAGGAAGATTACAAAGCATGTAACATAATAGTACAAGCACTAAAACAATAAGGTTGGTAACAACATTTAAAATTTAAACTTAATTACACCATGTATTTGTACCAAATTCAAAAGGACCAAAATGTCTATAAACTTAAATATATAAAAAAAAACAAAAAAAACAAAGACCGTTTATGGTCTTTTTTTAAAAAGAAACCTTAACAACTGGGAAATTTGATCTAGGAAGGTTATCCTGACAAGACACAATATATATATATATATATATATATATATATATATATATATATATATATATATATATATATATATATATATATATATATATATATATATATATATATATATATATATATATATATATATATATATATATATATGTATGTGTGTGTGTGTGTGTGTGTGTGTGTGTGTGTGTGTGTGTGTGTGTGTGTGTAGCAACATACAAATAGCACAACACAAATGGCACACACAGGATATAGGAAACCCTTAGCCAGGGTTAACTCTGAAATTATGAAGGAGGCAGGAGACCCATGATGGGCCTCAAAGCCCGGGACACCCCTCCATACGAACAATAAGGACCAAAATATCCCTCTATTATCATATAATCCCGATGGGAAAAAAATTAAGGTTAGGGTAGAATTAAAGAAATTTCTAAAGAACACAAAACAACACATCAGGGGGAACACACACATACATAAACATACTTTTACAAGTTTTTTTTTTAATAGGGGGAGGGGCATCTGTCTCGTGCCCCCCCACCCCGCCACCCCCGGAAAAATAAAAAGATAGGTACCGTTATTCATGGCAAAGGTTCAGTTCTTGTCAGGGTCGAAATATATAACTCTCTAACCAACGCAAATGTACTAGTGTCATTCTTTATACTCTTTATGTAAGTAGAATTGAAATAGAGAAGTTATTATGATTACTCAGTTAATTTCATTAATGGGTCAAGTAGATAATTGGCATTCTGTGTTAGTTTCTTCATACGTAAAACAAGTTTGTACCTTCAAAACAGCAGGCAGAATTAATACAGGTAGGTACATAGAATATATATGCACAGTTACAACATGTACTAGGACACGATATTGAAGCATGCCTACATTCTAAAGTAGCCAGAATTACAGAAATAGTCATTACCTTGACAGACCGTTGGATTATTTACGAGTATGTATGTTAACTAAATATATGTCCAGGTTTACAAATGAAGTAAAGGTATGATTTTAAATTAATGTCTCTCAAGCAAGACACGTCCTGTGTCAACTATTCTGGGCAAGGTATGATGATAGTAGACAGCTGATAGATACATTGCAAATAAGCAATCACTTTTATTTGGCACACAATGGCTATTTATTAATAATCTTACATAAATTAACAATTTTATGATATAAAATAAAATCACAGCATAAACAATGTATGTGGGCAGCAAGGACCGTGTTTGCTCAAAAAGTATGAATCGATCAGTCATTCATTTGTTCTCTCTCTCTCTCTCTGTCTCTGTATATATATATATATATATATATATATATATATATATATATATATATATATATGTATGTATGTATGTGTATACATACATACATACTTACATACATACATACATACATACATACATACATACATACATACATACATATATACATACATACATACATACATACATACATACATACATACATACATACATACATACATACATACATACATACATACATACATACATACATACATACATAACTAAAAATGACTAAAATAAAAATAACTAAAACAAACTCTTGGGACATTCCGTCATAATCAAATTGCAAACAAGACCATCATATGTTGTATTCACCTGAAATTAATATTCGTGAATGTTTGTTACAATTTTGATTTAGTTACATGTAAGAACATGAAAACGCTCTAATCTACTTTCCAAAATGCATATTCCCGTTTCATGTAGGAGTATGAGAACACAACGATGAACACATGGTGCTACTTTCCAAAATCTAAATTCCCATGCTCACGTGAGTGCGTGAGAACACAAGAATGACACCTTTCCAAAGTTTATTTTCCCATCTCATGTAGGACTACAATGATGTTCTGGAACAAACATCATTTGTTTTAACGAAAAAAGAAGAACTTTCTATAATTTATGTTGTCATCTAGTGTATGGGTACGAAGATGTTTACACAAAATAAAGTTTTTTTTTCAAAATAAAATAAGGACATAAGAAGCACATTTGTACATTTCTAAAGCACCATTATCCCATTGAGAGCACCCAAGCAAAGGTATATTTCTTTCAAATGTCTGGATACCAGTTGCACTATGGAGACTCAAGCCCCAAATAAGATTAACACCACGGTCTCAAACATGTGGCTCGCCAAACCGTAAGCTGTGGCCGTCACAATATTCGCGTCATAAGGTGTCATGAGAGATAATAAGGTGGTGCGGCCTTTGGACCCTAGAAAATGCCATCATGCGGCTCTCAGGGTGGTATGAGTTTGAGACCTTTTGATTTAAATGATAGCTAAAACCTGAAGGTAGGTAATAAGGAATTATATTATTATTGTTCGGGGAGTCTAGCATCGACAAAGCCGAAGAAGCTACAACGGTTATGTGGGAGTCAGTGAGAATGAGGGGCAAAATGACAAGGGTAAAGAGGAGCAAAAGAGACAGACTATATCAAAGGTCAGCATCTGGTGAATTAAAACTAAGGATGAACAATATTTCAGTGTACGACGAAGCGAGCAAGACGCATATCGAATAGAGTTCATGGAGTAGAAGGAATCTGCAGTAAACGTAGAAAGGTAGCCACTTTTTCAGTTCTGTGAAGTTCCTCGGCTGACGGTTGCTTTGCTTGAGATTGCGCTGCCACCCCTAAAATAAAGGTGCTCTGGAGTTTATATTCTGAATCTATTGTACAGCAAAGCTTTCAGGCAATATTCCATAGGTAGTCAGACACAACATGTACAAGTTCCTGCAAGCTAAATTTGACCAGAAGCTGAGAGCGGGACGATTTGTATCAAATACATAAAAAGCAGAACGTTCAGTCTGCCGAATGTAAAAGTGTCTTTTCTAGGAACAAATGAACGGCTTTCTTGCTTTGGAATAATAAACAGTGCTCTCACTTTGACCTGACGCGAAGCAGGATGTTTTGGCGCCGCCGATTTAGCGCCGGCCGTTTTGACGTGACCGGTTTGGCTCCGGTCGTTTTGGCGCCGAGCAATTGTTATTCCTGTTGAGAGGTAACCTTACATTAGTGGAACAGGTAAGGACGACATTGATTAGCTCAGCAATCAAAGAGATGTAGTGTGTAAGTGAAATATAAAGTGAAAAATAAAAGTGAAATTAGTCTAATGATCAGCATGTGTGTTATTAAAATAACTTTAACTAAAACTATAAGTGAAACATAAAGTGAAAAGTTCTTAATTTGTAAATTTTATTCAAACAGCAACATAGCTAAAAGGCCTGAAAGCTGATTGCTCAATATTATTGTGTTTAGTCCATTACGTAATTATGAGCCATTCCACGTAGATATTCGCTAATGTTTCTTGATATGTAGCTCTCCACAATTCTCTTGATTCATGCGTCCGTTTCAGTGTATATCTTGGGTTTCACAGGCTGTTCATCTTAGCGAATTAATTCCTCATAAAATTGGTTGTGACCCTTCTTAAAGATTCTTAGTTCATCAATGAATTTCTAAAGGGTATGGTGCTTCATCCCGAATTCGGCCTGTAATTTTCGATGAGCAGCTTCAGCGTGGTTGTTGGTGCAATAGTCTTTCGTTAAAGTCCTTTCGTACACAGACCAGATTACCGGCGGAAACATTGGTCGACGTCGACTTCGGTTGTGATTTGGGCGACCAATGTAATTGTCCTCGAACCATCGGTGATCGGTAAAAGGTCATCTGGTATCTCATTTGAAACTGATTCTAGCCCAATGTCCATATCGTTTATTGGTACAAAACCAAGGGCGACGATCATTCGACACTACAAAACAAATACGGAATGCGTGTTGTACCTATATAGGGGAGTGCCATCTGCAAGTTTCTTACGCATGTTCCTCGTTAGGTGAAACATCCATCCATGGATTTCAGCGGAAGGAAACGTTGCTCGAATTGCACCTATCGCCGCTTGTTTAAAGTCAATGGATAGTAAATTAGGATTCAGGTTTGGCCACATTGCCTTCAAAGCTTCGAACAATCGAAAGCATGTACCACCTTCCTTGTTACGCGATAGATCATACAGTACCGGATGAACAAATCCTTCTCTTGCCGCCATTGAGGCATAAATTTGCGCGAAGATGGCAGGAGCCAGGCTGAACGATCCATCAACATACAGCTTCTCCAGGCTTCTTCTGTATTGCTTTGCGAACCGCATCTTTGTTCGGCATCTTTCCGCGGACAACAACTGATGTTCCCTACAAAGCGTTGTTAAGTATCACCGGTGCGATTTCTACTGTATCTGATGCCTTTTACTTCATATCATTCACAACCTTGTCCACGTCTACTTTTGCAACATCACTCCCATAATTATGTTCATTCATTAGTAGAATGAATTGGCCGTCATCTGCAGCTGTGTGAAGACGGGCTTTACATTCGTTTTTCAACTCGCAACGCCAAACATTGTTAAGCTTATCGGCACTGTATTTATCAAATATGTATTTGATATCCATCGTGCACGTACTTTTCTTGACCACACTTCGATTTCATAACGCTCATTTTCGAGAAAAATGTTTACGTTAGTACATTCGAGAGCACACTTACATAAACAAACAACTATATCAAAATGGGTTTGAGCATGAATGGCTAAATCGTTAACCCTTTGCGTGGACTTCTTTTACCTTATCATAGCTTTCGTTTTTAAATATGACTAACACGTTAGACATCAAAAGGTTAAATTGTTAATCCTTACGTGGTAATGACTCACAGGACAATATACCAATAGAGTCAATTATCTTAAACGTCCTGCTTATATTGTTAGTTCTTAATCCTTTTGTAAATGCCGACATGGCCTCTAATTATTTTAAGGATAATGTGTAATATATTGATGTTAATCCTCTTGTTGGTGCCCAAACGGCCGACGCCAAAATAGCCCATGCCAAAACATGCCAAAACGGTCACGCAAAACCGGCCGGTGCAAACCCGGCGGAGCCAAAACGTCACGGACCGTACCTGAGGAGAGCCCCGTCAAATGTCGTATTAGGACTGGTTAGCCTGGTGTCAGGATAATGTGACTGGGTGGGACATCATGTTACATGTCTGCGGTATGATGCCTCAGTGCAAGACATCACTATAAACTGTCACACTGCAGACATCGTAGCGATATGACTGAAAATGTGTTAAAGCTATGTTAAAAATCCAAATCACACACACACACACACACACACACACACACACACACACACACACACATTTCTGCGCCTGACGCATTTTGGCAAAAAGGACATCTTCGACATAGAAAACTATGCAAAAGTTGACGAATCTATCTAAGTACAGCAAAAGCAAAATTTTACAACATCACATTAATTTTTGTCTAAAGCTCTCTGCTTAAGATGACGTGAAGATTAAGACCAAATTTGGGGATGGGAATACCCATATTGGCACATGAACTCATATAACAAGTATATAAAATAAAGAATTGTTATATATTTAAAATATACGTGTAGTGAAAAGATTTTTCTCAGAACATTGTTCTCTTTTTGCTGTGAGAAGGAAATACTCATAACATAAAAAATGTCATTGCCCATCGTGAGAGAGAGAGAGAGAGAGAGAGAGAGAGAGAGAGAGAGAGAGAGAGAGAGAGAGAGAGAGAGAGAGAGAGAGAGAGAGAGAGAGAGAGAGAGAGTGTGTGTGTTCAGGCTCACTTAACGAAATGTGTCACTCATAACGATGCAGATACGTCGATATCATACTGAAGTGGATGTAGCTGTAAGGAAAACCTAACCTTTTGATTCTCGATGAATGAACTCAACTTTATTTGAATAATTAATATATGCTTGTTATAAGGGTATATGTGCCATTTTTATAAGCGTTAGGTATGACTCGGCCGGAGATCAAACTAACTAACTTCCGCATCCAAGACGAACACTCTAACCAATAGGCCACCGGAACGGTTACCAGCAAAATAGTGAAGTGACTTTACTATAGATGTACGTGGTTATTATTTAGAATTAGGACAAAAAAGTGTAAAGCTGGTAAAGGAAATCTAAACACGTAAGTCACTTCTAAAAATGCAAGATAACCATTTTCCAATTTGTATATTCCTGAAAATACTTTCAATTTTGCAAAATATAATAACTACAGTACAAATTGGGGAGTGGTATATACATATATAACCGCTTTTTTACTTTCAGACAAAGGTCTGACAGCTTTAGTACATGAAAGTTTGGGGGCGTCCACTAATTTGCATATAGGCAAGATAAATTAGTCTCTTTGCCCATCAGAACTAATCAATCATATTAATTAATAACATCTAGTTGATACATGATTCCAATTATGACGTTTGATTGGGTTTGCTCGTTCTCAGTCTAGGTAGTATGACATTGGATGGGGTTGACTCGTCCTGAGAGTAGGTAGTAAGACATTGAATGCAGTTGACTCGTCCTGAGAGTAGGTAGTAAGACATTGACTCGTCCTGAGAGTAGGTAGTAAGACATTGAATGCGGTTGACTCGTCCTGAGAGTAGGTAGTAAGACATTGACTCGTCCTGAGAGTAGGTAGTAAGACATTGAATGCGGTTGACTCGTCCTGAGAGTAGGTAGTAAGACATTGACTCGTCCTGAGAGTAGGTAGTAAGACATTAAATGCGGTTGACTCGTCCTGAGAGTAGGTAGTAAGACATTGAATGCGTTTGACTCGTCCTGAGATTATGTGTCACATGATTAGAAAAAAAAAAACTTTTGTTATGCCTGAGAAATAGTTGAGTATTTGTGTTGTGCATGCGTACAACGCTGTCTAGGGTGAACGTGTTTTTCCAGACAAGCGACGGAACCAACATATGTCTCGTCGTAAACTACTTGCTGCTACGGACATTATAATCACGATATGCACGGGTATTTTAACCTGAATATTACTCACTGTCCTATGAATTTAAGCAAGATTAAGGTATAACCGACACTGGTCACTTTGGATCTGTTGAGGAGTGCATACGTGGTATTTCTATAAGCTATATGAGTGTGGGTAGAATTTATATTTTATTTGATATGCAAAGTTTATTGAGTCTGTATTGTCATATCGTGTAACGATACATTTATTACAACGCATATTTGAAACATTGTGAACTGTGAATTTCAAGTTGTTATTAAGAGTTTAATATATTAGTATTTTCCAGAACTCATTATTATTACCAGTTTGGTTGTATCGTAGCTAACGAGGCTAACGATGCTAACAAGTCTAACGAGGCTAACTAGTCTAACCAGTTTAACTGTTATAACGAGACTGATGAGTTTAGCTAACGAGTAAAGCTATCTAGATGTATATATGTATGTACGTATGTCTTTATATGTGATGGAGCCACGACTGTAGACGTAGCTAATACAAGGGTGCTGTATGCTGTATGTACGTGTATACGTATGATTGTACATGTAGTGGATCCATGAAGGGTGCGAGCGGCCGATACAAGAGAGTGGGCCAACTCGAGGGACTTGGTGAAACTGTGCGGTTTATCGGTGTATGAATCGTGCGACTGTACAAGGGTCAAGAAGCATATGTTTATTCCAATTGTTGTTTAAATTTGTATATTTGTATTTACATGAGATTATTTTTAATTTTAGTTGAATTTGAGGAGATTTGTGAATCTTGATGACAGTGCAGGACATTTGTAAACGTATTTGAAAACTTGAGATTGTTTGAATCTAAATCCTATTCTATACGTGAAATTATGTGAATATCTTAGTATGTACTATTATTTGAAATTGAGGTTTCTTGAAGCTGTATATCAGATAGATATCATATTATTGGTTTGTTTTCAATGTGTGAATGTTAGTATAGAGTGACTGGATAAATTGTATGATGAGAGCGTATGAAAATCGCTGTATTTTTACATCATACATTTTTTTAAAACTAATTAAGTTAATACATTTTCATCTTTCACACATTGTGTTTGAGTTATTCATTTAATCCAAAGCCCACTCGGTTTCAATTCTGCGACAGTATGCAGTAAGACATTGGATGGGGTTGACTCGTCCTGAGTCTAAAAAGTATTACATGTAGATAGTAGGACAAATTGGCTGAGTTGACGCGTCCTGAATCTAGACATTTTGACACTGGAAGGAGTTTACTAGTCATGAATCTAGGCATTTTGACACTGGAAGGAGTTTACTAGTCATGAATCTAGGCATTTTGACACTGGAAGGAGTTGACGCGTCCTGAATCTAGACATTTTGACACTGGAAGGAGTTTACTAGTCATGAATCTAGGCATTTTGACACTGGAAGGAGTTTACTAGTCATGAATCTAGGCATTTTGACACTGGAAGGAGTTGACGCGTCCTGAATCTAGGCATTTTGACACTGGAAGGAGTTGACTCGTCCTGAATCTAGACATCTTGACACTGGAAGGAGTTTACTAGCCCTGAATCTAGGCATTTTGACACTGGAAGGAGTTGACTCGTCCTGAATCTAGGCATTATGATACTGGAAGGAGTTTGCTAGTCATAAATCTAGACATTTTGACACTGGAAGGAGTTTACTAGTCATGAATCTAGGCATTTTGACACTGGAAGGAGTTTACTAGTCATGAATCTAGGCATTTTGACACTGGAAGGAGTTGACGCGTCCTGAATCTAGACATTTTGACACTGGAAGGAGTTTACTAGTCATGAATCTAGGCATTTTGACACTGGAAGGAGTTTACTAGTCATGAATCTAGGCATTATGACATTGGAAAGAGTTCACTAGTCCTGAATCTAGGCATTTTGACACTGGAAGGAGTTGACTCGTCCTGAATCTAGGCATTATGACATTGGAAGGAGTTCACTCGCCCTGAGTCTAGGTAATTTGACATTGGATGGGACTGGTCATTTTAGAACATGGTTTTGTATGAAATTGGTAGGGGTTGATACATTCATAGTCTAGTTAGTATGACATTGGATGGGATTGACCATTTTAGAATATAGTTTTATGACACTGGATGGGATTATTAGCCATTTCAGAGTCTAGTTAGTAAGACATTGGATGGAATTGGCCATTTCAGAGTCTAGTTAGTAAGACAATGAATGGAATTGGCCATTTCAGAGTCTAGTTAGTAAGACATTGGATGGAATTGGCCATTTCAGAGTCTAGTTAGTAAGACATTGGATGGAATTGGCCATTTCAGAGTCTAGTTAGTAAGACATTGGATGGAATTGGCCATTTCAGAGTCTAGTTAGTAAGACATTGGATGGAATTGGCCATTTCAGAGTCTAGTTAGTAAGACATTGGATGGAATCGGCCATTTCAGAGTCTAGTTAGTAATTCATTGGATGGGATTGACCATTTTAGAATATAGTTTTATGACATTGGATGGGATTATTGGCCATTTCAGAGTCTAGTTAGTAAGACATTGGATGGGATTGACCATTTTAGAATATAGTTTTATGACATTGGATGGGATTATTGGCCATTTCAGAGTCTAGTTAGTAAGACATTGGATGGAATTGGCCATTTCAGAGTCTAGTTAGTAAGACATTGGATGGAATTGGCCATTTCAGAGTCTAATTAGTAAGACATTGGATGGGATTGACCATTTTAGAATATAGTTTTATGACATTGGATGGGATTATTGGCCATTTCAGAGTCTAGTTAGTATGAGATTGATTGGATGGGTTGACTCGTTCAAAATCTAGATAGTATGACATTGGACCGGGTTCCGTCATCATAAATCTAAGTATTGTGACAAAAACTCGGTGCAACGATATGAGTTGACATTACTCCACATTACATTGGTATGTTTAAGCGTAATGCAGCTTATATCTTAGGAGACACTTACCCAATAATAGTAGTGATCCAAGGCAGACGTCGGCTAAACATTGTCTATTTTAAAGTCTGAAAGATGTACATGGAGGGAAATTTTATGGTGACAATTTAAAATGCTGACTGCTCATTATTGAAAACGTCATAAACAAGAAACAAAGTTAAGTGTTTTTTTCTTCTTATCTTCCTCATTTTTGTATATTTATTGGCATACCAGTCAGTTACGACGTCTTTTGACCTAAGAGTTGTATCAGCATTAGATCCACGTGTCTCGAAACAACAGGCGGTCTTAAAGTAACAAACACTCACGTATCCTTTGATACTTTCGATAATTGCTTCCCTGGGGAAAGAAAGCATTGCTTGCTTTTGATGTTGGTATAAACCAACAACGATGTATGACATTAGAGTCGTTTTCGTGCTACAGTTACGGGTGACAAATGTGGAGCGCCACACAATGATAAAGGAAACACGATATGTTCTCCACAATAAATTTATTAAAAGACATAACTACAAGCAATAAAAGTAACAATAATCATGTTTTTAATATTATTATGTTTCTTACAAAGGTAGACACGTGACCAAACTAATTGTGCCTATTGGACGAGTGTGTGTTTGATTGGGATTTTTTAACGTAGCTTTAACCGTTTTTCATTGGACGAAACGTTTGATCACGTATCGACGGCTTGAGAAGAAAACGCAGGAACGTGAATAAAAGGGACAACGAAATCAGGTATAGAGTAGAATTATTTTCCATTTCCAAGCAGCAAGGGACCAGTTCAAGAGAAAGAGTGACGGAAACAACATGGAGGGTTTCAGTTTCGTAAGAAAGCTGTTAACACTTTTTGTGTGCCTTCCCTTCCTGATGCATGAAATTTGTGCTCAATCAGACGATATGATTTATGTCATGATTAAACCAGATGACACAGGTAAAGTATATAGTTCTTTGAATTCTCTGCTTTCGGGGCAACTCCATAGATCATGTCATACATTCTTTAAGAGAGTAAACGTGAGACTGTTTGTCTATGTAACGGAGACCCTGATTGAGAAAAGTCACGTCTCTTGACGTAATTTCAAAATTGTTCCCTCAGAAAAAATTAAGCTGTGTTGTAAAAAAATTGCATTATAATAAGGGCTCAATTTAATCCTTGGCCAATGTTATAGTTTTCATGTATTTGTTTTTCACTCATTAATAGAATCTACCAATTATAAGCCAACTTGTGTACTTTGTTACTTCGCAACAATTCCGTAAGGACGTTATTATTATTATTATTATTATTATTATTATTATTATTATTATTATTATTATTATTATTGTGGGGGTTTTCCCACATTTTTACCAGATTAGACTAGTACGCGATATGGAAATACAAACAGAAAATTTCGTTCAGTTGAGAGATAATCATCCTTTGTATTGTTTTATTTGCTTCTTCCTTGAAAAATGCTTTTCCATTTCATTTCGGAAGATGGAAAATATTTTTTCAACATATAGATGTTTACATGGAAAAAGTTCCATGAGTGCGCATTGTGGGAACATATAAATATTTAAAATGTATAAAATGGAACAAAAGTTTACACATGCACTTTTTCGAATATTGGACCATATTGCAAAGTCTGATGTATTATATAGTAGTTTTCTTTTTACACACAGATATATATATATATATATATATATATATATATATATATATATATATATATATATATATATATATATATATATATATATATATATATATATATATATATATATATATATGGCAGAATTAATACAAAAGCAATTTAAAATTAGAAACCCATCGCATACGTGTTATTGGATGGTCTTGAAATGTATCGTTCTTCATCTCGCCAACAGCAAATGTCACTCTCTGTCTGTCTGTCTGTCTGTCTCTCTCTGGACAGCGTTGTGTACGATAGTTGAATGAAAAGGTGTTTCTTAAAGTAAAGTTTAGTTTTTATATCCTAAGCTAATATACATTCTTAGAGTCAGCACATTTAATATAACTAAAATTCGTTTCGTATTAATTGTTGTTTTTACTAATCTTTTCAGGGTCGTACTATATGCCTCCACCATGGTATGTCTTCAACAACTTCTAACAAATAGCTCCTACTCCATATCTTCAAGAAAGCTTTGTCATCCAAAGGTTCCATTGACATGTGAAAGAATGATTTAATAACAAAAAGCCAAAATGCTCTGAAGTTAAGACATTTTCATTTTGATTGGATTGAACTCATGCGTGGTATTCACGTATAATGTGTTACGTTATTGAGATTCCACTTTTTTTACAATGATCAAAATTAGCCTTGCACAGTAATACGTTTGTTAGAAGTTAATGGTTTAATGAATAATTTACTTTCTCAGGGTTAATACATTATACCACATAGGGTTCTTGCTATTAATAACTCTTTGCCTCTTGTGTTTTAAAAGCTATTGCTTACATGGCATTACAAAATAAGGTATAAAAAATATAAAACAACGAGATTTTATTGTTTGTTGCTTCTTTATAATTGGTGAATGTTTATACAAGATCAATACACAAGTTCAACGGACATTCATACAGTCAATAAAACAGTTGATACCGTTATAATTTATTTTAAAGACACGCAAGAAGTCGTTCAAAGTCATCGTAGCGTTATTTCTATGGCCATTATATAACTTGGACCACTCTGTTTTATTTGTCTTTTCACTTCTTCACGTTTTGTTTCAGCGGCTCGCCTGCCAAATATCATTAGATCCTGCTTTGATTGAAACATCAGTATACCAGAATTGAACTCCAATAACAACAGACCAGGCCTAGATTTAAATATCATTAGATCAGGCCTGTATTTCATAGACCTAGACTTAAATATCATTAGATCATGCCTGTATTTCATAGGCCTAGACTTAAATATCGTTAGATCAGGCCATCAATTCATAGGTGAGGAGTTAAATATCATTAGATTAGGCCTGTATTTCATAGGCCTAGACTTAAATATCATTAGATCAGGCCTGTATTTCATAGGCCTAGACTTAAATATCGTTAGATGAGGCCATAAATTCATAGGTGAGGACTTAAATATCATTATATCAGGCCTGTATTTCATAGGCCTAGACTTAAATATCGTTATATCATGCTTGTATTTCATAGGCCTAGACTTAAATATCATTAGATCAGGCCATCAATTCATAGGTGAGGATTTAAATATCATTAGATCAGGCATATACTTCATAAATCGCACCAAATAATAGGCAACAAATGTTCTTTAAGTCATCCATTGATTATTGTTGTTTCTTCCAAGGAAAGGTTTCAAAAATTGTGTGTGTGTGTGTGTGTGTGTGTGTGTGTGTGTAATTTGGATTTTAACGTAGCTGTAACAATGTTTCAGTCATATCACTACGATGTCTGCAGTGTGATAGTTCAAAGTGATGTCTAGCATTGTGGCATCATGCCGCAGACATGTAGCATCATGCCCCAACCAGTCACATTATTCTGACACCAAGCGAAACAGTCGTAGTACTAACGTTTGTAATGCTGAGCGGCAAGAAGGACATCTGCTAGTACCATTTGTATACGTCTTTGGAATGAATCTGTCGCGGTTTTAATGTTTGAAGCATCAGAAGCGGCCGTTCTAACCACAAAGCCACAGAAGGGTCGTTAAAATATTGTAGGAATAGTGCAGCAAAGAGACTATTCAGGAGTGTGTCGTCCTGGAATAAGTAAAAACTTGATTTTAAAAGTTCAGTGCATTTAGTCAAGCTCGGTCTTTGAAGTAATATGAGTTGTATGTCCTGCATATGAATTCTAAAAGGCTAGAAAAGTAGTATCAAGCCCTGGCCTGTATTCTTGAGGCATCGTTATGTATTCTTAAGGCCAGGTATTGTATTCTCGAGGATTGAAAAATATTCTCATGCCTAGCATTGTATTTTCGAGGCATCATCGTGTATTCTGAAGGCTTGGTATTGTATTCTCGAGGCATCGTCGTGTATTCTAAAGGCCTGGTTGTATTCTGAAGGCATCGTCATGTATTCTGAAGGCCTGGTATTGTATTCGCAAGAACTAGAAAGTTATTATCAAGTTCTGGTATTGTATTTTCTAGGGATAGAAAGTTATCAAGGCCTGGTATTGTATTTTCTAGGGCTAGAAAGTTATCAAGGCCTGTTATTGATTTTTTTCTAAGGCTAAAAAGTTATCAAGGCCTTGTATTTTCTAGGGCTAGAAAGTTATCAAGGCCTGGTTTTGTATTTTCTAGGGCTGGAAAGATATTCTCAAGGCATGGCTGTGTATTCTCAAGTCCTGGAATTGTATTCTCCAGGGCTATAAAACAGTAGCGTGATAGATCGGGAAGGGGCGGTTACTCTGGAGAAGGACGTCTTGGTGCGCAAAAACAGCTGATAATTTTTTTTTTCGAAAATAATCAAATGTTGTGTTTCTAAAATTGTTGTGCTTCAATTCCGACCTTCCAGAAAAATTATTTAACGCACTCGAAAAGTAGAACTTGCTAAGTCATTTCTGCTAACAACGTGTGCCTAATGAACAGACTACTATTTTATCCACCGATGTCCCCATCTCTTTATTAATCTTCTTTCGCATCACATCATTTGATACAGACATCGCAAATCAGTAAACAATATACATATTTGATTCCTCCAGACAACCCATAGTAGTTATATTAATGAGAATGGGTATGTGGAATATATTTTTGTAGAGGTTTACAGACGTCTTTAATTGCAAATAACATAGATTTCTTTAATATCAACATCTGCATTTTTGTCAGATGTGATTTGGTCGGAATCGTGTTTGTACTGCCAGTTGTGTATTGCATTCGGAAGTGATCGATGACTTCAAACTTCAAAACTTTACAGCGATTGTTGTTGAATGACTGTGTTTTAAGAGTAAACTTGATTTGCATGGTGTTTTATTAAAAACAATAGATGACTCATTGTTGTGCTGTGAAAGGTTGCAACATACATTAGATTTTGTTTTCGCTTTAAACCAGCGAAATTCAGAGAGCTCTTTTGATGCAATTGTAAGATTAGTATTTATATTTAACCTGTTACTTAAATGCCTCTGTTGTAAGTTCTTTTTAACTGTAATTTGTAATATGAATATTCACTTAGATTAATAAATTGAAATAACATCCCTGGGCCAGGGCTCCGCCTTAGGCACCGGGGAGGGATGAGGGGCTCATAGCACCAGCCGCCTCCCAAAATCTCTCACCCGAATTCTGCCTTCCGGGCCCTATTTTCTGGCCCTTTGTGTCCTCGTAGTTTTCGGAGGGGAGGGGGCATTTACGCCACTGGTTCCGGGTACCATTTACACTTAGTACGCCATTGTTAGCAAGCTATTCTCAAAGCCTGACATTGTGTTCTAAGGGGCTGGAAAGATAGTTTTAAGGCCTGACATATTATTCTGGAGGCATGGTCATGTATTGTGAACGAAACTAAAGCTTAAGCGCAAATCTCCCTCCTCCCCACCCCCGAAAAAAAACCCCACACAGTTCAGTTTAATTAGATACACTTTCGTTAATGAAATTATGAATGCTATAGTACATGCCAGAAACAGTCTTAGACAAACATCTCCTGAAAATTGTGGTTTTCTGCTATTTTCTTGACCATTTGACTCTTTGTAAAGCGGTATGACTTGCTATTTAGATCATTTACCGCGGCCCTGTCCAGATGAGAAATAGGTACGGAGATATGCATGTCTTATGCATGAGTAATACAAATGAGTTTTGTTATCGGTACCAAAATTGTATATCAGCTTACCTATTTTGCATGAAGAGTAAACAAAATGAATATTCTGACGGTATAGGTCAAAGAGACAGGCCTAAACATAGCAATACCACTTCTACAATCTGTTTAAAAATTCAGATATCTGACATAATATAGAGACTGATAAGAGGTAACGTTTATGCTGATATTTAGAAATACCTATCAAATTAAGGCGTTTCCATGATTAAAAGTGATATACGGAACAACATGTTTCTAAAGATAACGGTCACTGACACGAAATGCAATTCTTTATCTGTTAAGCTAGGTGAGTTGGGCATTCGAAAGGTCGCCATGACATGCATTCTTATTGGTTTCTGTTAGATCTATTAAATATAAATACTGTATATACTCACGTATAGCTCTAAAACAACTACAAACATCACATACCCAGAGTTGTCGTACGATAATGCAACGGCATATATGGGTCTATGTAATTTGTTAGGATTAATCAGTTAAATAAACAGCATAGGCCCTGATATACCGGCAGATCAGGGTCCATGTTGTTTCAGATCGCTCTCGATTCAGCTAGGACCAATGGAATTCCTGTATCGTGTAGGATTAATCAGTTAAATAAACAGCATAGGCCCTGATATACCGGCAGATCAGGGTCCATGTTGTTTCAGATCGCTCTCGATTCAGCTAGGACCAATGGAATTCCTGTATCGTGTAGGATTAATCAGTTAAATAAACAGCATAGGCCCTGATATACCGGCAGATCAGGGTTCATGTTGTTTCAGATCGCTCTCGATTCAGCTAGGACCAATGGAATTCCTGTATCGTGTTAATAATAGTGTACGGATTCAATGGCGCCTGGATAATTTTTTTCCCTGGGATGGGGGTGGAGGCTAACATGTAGTTAGGCTAATCATATTTCGAGGTTTTGCCCTCACCCCCATCCCCGCAAGTACCTAGCGTGTTCGTATATTTTGAAGCGTGCAACAAGACCAAGACTGGTGCGCTAATTGCTTCCACTTTTTTCTTGCACTGGTATTTATCTTTACTACTGTATTGTTTAGTAACACCTGATAGGCTATTATAATTGATTTTGTGGGATTTTTTTCTCCCTGAGTGTATCTGTTCATGTGCACGGTAAAATTTGGTGACACGCGGATACACAAAGAGAGAATTCTGGTATATTCTGTTTATAACAAAATATTTCTGTAATTCAGTGCAACACATGCTGTTGGACGCTAACAACTTGTAAGGGAAAAAACCGCTTTTAAATGTAGTACAATGCGTATAGATTAACTTCCCTTCAACCTGCATTGTTCACTTTTTCTTATTCCTGATTCATTAAGTGGGAGGAAATCATGGGAAACTTAGGCCTACACAGAAAAAAAAACAGAATACTTTATGTTGTTGCACACTCTTGGTTATCCGCTTTAACAAAGTTGTCAGTTATCATTAGATCACACACACACACACACACACACACACACGCACACACAACAAAAAGACACATACATACACACACACACACACACACACACACGTACACACAAGACACACACACACACACACACACAGACATCAAGACCAATCAGTGACCTTCAGAATTGTTTTAACCCCCTCCCCCAACTCAAATACGCATATTGGTTTTATACATGTATAGGTAATGTATAAGTCGATAATAATCTATTCAATGAGGATGACACATTCTTGATTCATGTTAGAGCGTTTTCTCACACCTAGTGTTGCAGTTGCATACAGAATGCTCACGTCATTCCTCCGATTTATTGGCATATCCAGTTATTGACCTTGAAGGCCTGAATAATAACTTGTGCATATTAATGTCTGGACATTTTATGCATACAGATTGATATACACTGTACGTTAGCTGATATACAACTTTGCCCACTAGAGACTCCAGATCACCGATGAACAACTATTATAACATTTATTTGGTTCTGGATAAATCGGAATTAGTTCATTATAATCGAGGTAAGTTGAAACAAAGTTATCAGTTCTCATCCATTTTGCAAATGGTTCAGTTTACTAAAGTTCACGAATAACGATGATCTAGCACAGCAGTGACATTGAATTTGGAACCGTTAGCTGATATACAAGTTTGCCCACTAGAGACTCCAGATCACCAATGAACAACTATTATAACATTTATTTGCTTCTGGATAAATAGGAATTAGTTCATTATAATCGAGGTAAGTCTGGCAAGTTGCCTTCAAGATCATATGGCAGAAAGGATAATACAACCCTTTAAAACAGCCCTTTTCAGGGCTTATAACAATGAGCCATGCCTTTTTTTCCGCTATTTTATTATTATTATTATATTATTCTAATTTTTTAGGGAAGGTCGTTATCTGCTGCTTTAAAACAGGCTCTAGGAACCATACTAGAAAACGCCTGGATTGGGCTCACACAAGTGAACAGCCTGGTACACCTCTGTGTCACCCCCAGTCAATAATACAGGGATACCGTCCAACCCTATTTTTTCTTCACGATACTGTAATTTTATATCTTTTTATCTTTATTTTAAATCCTATTACTATCTTAACACTTCTTCAGGACAGGTTGATATCTCCTGCTACAAAACAGGCTCTAGGAAATATACTAGAAAACGCCTGGATTGGGCCCATACAAGTGAACAGCCAGGTACACCTCTGTTTCACCCCCAGTCAGTAATGCAGGGATCCCGACTGGTCCTTTCTTTAATTCTATTATTTCTTATTTTTATCCTAATTTTTAATCTCTACTTATTATTATATTCCTTTTCTCTGGGCTCGGGGAAGGTTGGTGCCTACTGCTACAAAACAGGTTCTAGGAAACATACTAGAAAACGCCTGGACTGGGCTCACACAAGTGAACAGCCAGGTACACCTCTGTGTCACCCCCAGTCAATAATGCAGGGTTGCTAACTGACCCCATACATTCACCCCTTCTCTATTTATAAACTAACTTCCAATTTCTTCTAATCTTACCCTCTTACTTTTATTACTTTTTATTCTTATTTTTATTTTTATTTTTTTTTATTTTACTATTTGTTTGTTAGTATTGTATTGTTTGTTTCTATGTTTCATGTTCTTAGATATTGAATTCTTGCCGTGACGATTGGTATGAGAATTCTGTTTGGCAAACCAACAAAAGACTAATATGAACAATTTCGAACCTCCACCAAATAAATTCAAAACTCCATCAACCTAACCTGAACCAACTATCTTGTCACTTTGACTCCCTTAGCGTAGGTTTTTTGTTTTTTCTTAGGGGATTTGTCCTCGTAAGAAGGGCCGATCCCAGGTAGGGACATTCAATGTACACTTTGTACTAATGTAGGGCATAGTGCTAAGAGATAAGAAATTCCGTAACTCTAAAATATGAAATAATTGCACAGGTGGCTTACACATTATTGAAATAGGGCGTCCACTAGCACAACTGGACTGAATTTGACATAAGCAATAGGTGGGGCTCTTCCGTTTCGGGAGTGGGCGGCGTTCGTAGCTGTGCTGTCTTTCTCTTTGCGTGCGTGCTGGCCTGCCTTTCCAGACCTTTCCTCCCTTTCCTCGACCAGGGCTCAGCAGAATTTCTAGCGACATGAGAAAACTAATTTTCTCTCGCTACGAGTGCTACTGCACACTGATTGGTTGATACTAATCCGATTGGTTGATAGGGTGTGTGTGTGTTGGTACTATTCCTACCCACCCAAGGGGCTTACATTCATGTTGATAGTCACTCAATAGTGATACAATATGACGCCCAAATTAATAAGTGCATTTATCTGCACCAAAGGCCCGGGGGGGGGGGGGAGTAGCTTACCCCCCTCGGGAAAAAAAATGTTCAGTTAACATGCTGGATTTAAATAGTGGGCCATATGACCCTCCGTGGCCGGTGCTCATTTAAAACTCCAAACAAGCAAGCAAGTTGAAACAAAGTTATCAGTTCTCATCAATTTTGCAAATGGTTTAGTTTACTAAAGTTCACGAATAAAAACGATGATCTAGCACAGCAGCGACATTGAATTTGGAACCGCTTGAATCTTAATGTCGACTAGAGTTTGTATTGTTATCAGTAAACAACATATAACTTACATATATGACAAAACATATGAGTATATCCAGGCAGGCACAATCTCTCCCCTGAAATACACACAACGACAAGTATATAAAACAAATTGAATATACATAACAAAAACAATACTGATGAAACTTCCACGTATTATCAATTAAACTCTAAATGCTGTTCTTGGAAAAGCAAGATCTCTACATTGTCAAGGTAGTAAGGACAAACTAAGCAATCTTCTGAGGCGATCACATACCCACCACACTGCGATTATGGTAATTAAGACTTTTGTATTTGTTCCTTATCTGTGAGTTCTTTTATGGACTTAACTTAAATTGTACCGAATTATCTAACTTGTCATTCCATATTCTTACAAAATGAATAATACTTTCAGAAAACATTGTTCAGAGCACGCTGAAAACTAGCTTTCGGGGTGATACACAGGAAAGTAAAAAAGCACAGTAATTCATAGAATTAAGTGTAAGTCAATTCTGAACACTAGCTTTCGGAGTGATACACAGGAGAGTACAAAACATAGTAAGTCATTGAACCAAGTGTAAGTCCACTCTCAACACTAGCTTTCGGGGTGATACACTGGAGGTACATAAACACAGTAATTCATTGAACAAAGTGTAAGTCTACTCTCAACACTAGCTTTCGGGATGATACATAGGAAAATACAAAACCACAGTAATTCATTGAACAAAGTGTAAGTCCACTCTGAACACTAGCTTGTTGGGTGATACATAGGAGAGTACAAAATGACAGTAATTCATTGAACAAAGTAAAAGTCCACTCTCAACACTAGCTTTCAGGATGCTAAAACAAAAAGAGTTCAAAGCCCTATGGCCCTAAGCCGTATTCCTTAAACTCCCAGTCTATTACTTGTTTTATACTCAGGTGATTTGCATAATGACAGTGAAGATCAGAATAGAGCTGATGCCACTATTCAGTGATAATTAATGTATTGGTGATAAGATTAAAATTGGACAGGATAGTGTAAGAGATTCTAAATCATCTCTGTGTGAAAATGAAATCTGATTAGAATTAGAACAAGAAGAAAAAAATTGAAAAAGAGATTTTCTCAGGTAGCGATCTTATCTGCAGGTACATACCCAATCCAGAAGGGCGTGTATGACACGAACTGATGGGGCATTATTAAATTACAGGATAGTAAAGCCACATGTCACTCATTTAGCATGTCAAACGTGAATTTGTTGGTCCTATGCAGTGGCATTTATGTGACCCATATGACACTGACAAACTAGAAAAGTTTAATTTCAGGAGAAAAGTTTAATTTCAGGGCAATCAGATGTTTATATTAAGAGAGCATTATTGAATAATTAATGTTTCAGCTATTTAAATAAAATATGAGGAACATAACAAAAACATGCGCATTATATTTTTGCCTGTAAACAAGCTCTGGCAAATGGCGGTCGATGCCTACAAGATTTTAAATCCGTAGAGGATCTCAAGGCTGCTGGTGGGGTGGGCTAATCCTGCGTAAATCACAATTATTACACAATTGTTAGGATCAAACGTCACGGAGTAAAGTGTTAGTGAGTCTCCATGATGCTATGATTCATTAGTAGTGAATTCAGGAAAAACCTGATGCATGCCTCCTTAGTACGTTGTCCATATTAAAATCACCTGGTGTACATTGATGATGTGACTGTAGTGACATTATTTATGCAGTTGTGGTGCAGTTGTATTGGCGAAATTTGCCTGGAAACCATAAGTTGGCTGGCCTAAGGTGGTGGATTTAAAATAGTTCCGTGTATTAAAGAAGAGTTGTATAGTTCTCACGCCATGAACTACTGGTGGTACGGAAACCTGATGAAGAGAAACCATGCAGATGTGCTATTTATAGATATTTGGCGGTTGGAGATCTATGGTCTTGCATTGATTGGAGTAAAAATTATGTGCAGAACAGGTTTCTAATTTACAACTAAATTTCTATGGAGGTCTTTAGATATTTGGGGTAAACTTAAGACTTCTAGCGGGAAGATCGGTCTAGCAAAGACCCCTGGTTTATAACAGTATTTAGGGAGGCCCATAGCCACGAGTAAAACAACATATAAAGCCCATTTCAGATTTAAAAATTTCTTTTTTTTGATGAACATTTTTCAAATAGATAACATACTATAAACTATGCATCATTCTAAAATTCATGTGAAAAAAAATCACAGCATTATCTCTTATACTTCTTTAGATAATTCTACCTAAAAATGACATTTCATAAAAATAAAAAATAAAAATAAAATGAATCCGGAATATGCAAAATTTAGCTTTTTTTATATCTGTTGCTTTGTTAGAGCTTTGCACTTTATGCAATGTCGATATATTTCTCTGTGTTAAATCTTGATATGCAGTACTATATATATGAGCAGAAAGTACAATTCTGGTAACTTTACTTTTATTTACAAAAGGTGTTAACAATCTGAAAAATGATGAAATCTTTCAAAACATACATCATTTTAAACAAAATATTTCACTAATTGTCTCACCTTTGTTGGAATGAGGTCATGACACTAATCGAGTCACTTATTATAACTGTCTTGTTTCGTTTGTTTTTCTCAATCTATTTTAGTGCTTCTAGGATGGCCCAGACTTCAGCTTTATAAATGGAGCAGTAATCAGGTAGACGACCACCCAGTTTGTATATTCAGCTCAGGTATTACCATTGCTGCAGCTTTTTTGCAAGGGTTTATTATGTTGGATCCATCTGTGTATATTTTGAGGTAATTTTGATATTTGTTGTTAATTTCTTCTAAAGCTAATGTTTTTAAATAGTTTGCTTCGTTTTCCTTGTTTCCTTTAGTTGAAAGGGAGATATTTACTATATGTTTTATATTAGTCCAAGGTTCTGTATCATACGTAATCTTACTTTCTGTTATATTGACTATTGGTATTATGTTATTCCAAGGCTCCTTGCCATATGAGATAATATATTTTCGGCCTGAAATAACTCTTTTGGAAGTTGATGTTTAAAATCATGAACTAGTTATCAAATGGGGGGGGGGTCATAGTTGCCCTGAAGAGTATATTATAATTATTTATTGCCTGGTAAGTTGGGTGAGTTTCTGGGTGTGTTGAAAGTCTGGCTGCATATCTTAGGATAAGTTCCTGTCTTCTTAGATGTACCGGCAGTTCTCCGGTTAAGATTTAGAACTCAGCGAGTGAGGTTGATAGCATTGCGCCGGTGCAAATCAGAAGGGCTTTTCCCTGAATTTTATCTAATTTATTTAATTGACATTTGGGTGCCGTGTTGTATATTTGCTGCAATAGTCTAATTTACATCTTATTAAAGTCCTGTGTAAAGTTAGGGTTGTTTCTTGATTTGCTCCCCACTTAGTACGTTTTAGGTTTCTTAATAAGTTTCAGTCCTGATTACATTTTTGTACTAGTTCATCTATGTGATGTGCCCATTTGAGATGTTCATCATAATACATACCCAGAAATCGGGCTACTTTTACAAATTTTATTTCTTGATTTTGTATGGTTAGCTTAGGGTATTGTGTTTTATTTCTGTTATGTGGAGTAAATAGTACTGCTACTGTTGTTTGGTGCGATAGTTTGAATTCCCGTCTATTTGCCCATCCACCTATATTATTCAAACTATCTTGAATATCTGTTATAATTTTGTGGTTGGATGGGTTTCCTGCTCTCCAAAGTCCACTATCATCTGCAAATTGCGATAATTCAACTTCGGGTGATGCCAGAGTTCTGTCAAGGTCGTTTATCATTAGATTGAAAAGAGTGGGGCTGAGTACACTCCTTTGTGGGGTTCCATTTTCAAGGGTATGTTTTTCGGAGTAAGTGTCTCCTACTCTATTTATTATTTTACGGTCAGTGAGGAAATTTTCAATGAAGTGATACATACTTCCAGTAATGCCATAGTGATTCAATCTGGCTATTAGGCCTTTGGTCCATGCGAGATCGAATGTTTCTTCCAGATCTATAAACACCGCAATTAAATCTCTGTCCGCTTTTCTTTCAGAGTTAAAGGCCAATTTTATAGCTGTTTCTAATCTTATGAGTTGGTCCGTAGTGAACTTTTGGTTCCTAAATCCACAATGGCTTTCAGATATTAGTTTGTCACATTCAAGGTAGTGTTTTAGCCTTTTGGAAATTATGGTTTCCATAATCTTGCATATATTGTTGGTTAGTGAAATGGGTGGATATGAGTTGATGTAATTGCTATCTTTGTTTGATTTTAAGATGGGTATTACTATCGCAGTTTTCCATTTTTTGGGGGTAGCTTTCCTATTTCCCAAATTTTATTTAATAGTTTTATGAAAGACTTAATGATATTATGGGGTAATTTTTTTGTATATAGTGTACCCTATTTTGTCTTCCCCAGGTGAAGTTTCCCATTTTGGTTTTAGTGCCTGATCACATTATTATAGTGCTATTTCTTTCTTTAGATTAGACTTTTTGGGCCCAAGGTCTTTAAATAACATCTTACACTTTTCTTCAGTTTTTTTCCCTATATTGTTGGAATTCATTAGTGTGGTTGCAATCGCTGCTCATTTTTTTTTTAAGTGTTGGGCTAATATGTCCGCTTTTTCTTTGTTGTTGTTAGCATTACCTATTGTGGGGTTTGTATTTGTATTTTCGCCCCTAATTGCTCTAATTTTATCCCACACCTGTTTTGAACTGGTTTTTATATTTATACTGGTGCAGTATTTTTGCCAAATTTTTTCTTTGGATTGCTTGATCAGGTTTTTATTTTAATTTTTTGTCTTCTAATAGGTCAATTGTGTTACCTGATCTTTCGAATTTATTAAGGGCTTTTTGTTTTTCTTTCCGAGTTTGTTTTATTTGACAGGTTCTAGTTTATTTGGTATGCTATATGTTTTGGGTATGCTAGTGGTGGCCGCCTGTGTTATGATCTTAATTAGGTTTTCATAGTATATATCAATGTCTTCATTTTCAATTGTATTTGGGTTGATATTTATTAACTGAGTTTTAAGTTTTGCCCAGTCTGCTTTATTATAGTTCCATCTGGGGATTTTAATGTTAGAGTCGAACTGCATTTCTATTTGCAGGGTGGTAATTATTGGAAAGTGGTCATTTCCCATGGGGTCTGGTTGATCCACTCTCCAGTCTGCCACCTGTGTCATTTTAGGCGTATATATGGTAAGGTCAATGACGGTAATTGTGCCGTCAACCGGATTGAGTCCGGATATGGCACCATCATTAAGTATGGTCAGGTTGGTTTCGCTGATCCATTCCATTAACCACGTACCCCTGCTGTCCGTCACCTCTCCCACCACTGCACGCAATGAGCATTGAAATCTCCGCCAATGATCGCTTGTTCGATCCTTTTATATTTAATTATTTCCCTAAGTGATGTGATAGTGTTTGCTTTATTTATCTCCCCATGGGTAATAGACATCGAATATATGAAATTCGCTTTTCCCTGTATGTATTAATAGGGATTGTATTTCTTTTGTTCTATTGATATTTGCTATTGGTGTTATGGGGATTACTATTGCATTAGGAATGTTGTTATTTACATATATGGCCAATCCACCACTCCGGCCTTCTCGTGTATGTTTGAAATGGCCTGGGGTGTAGCCTTGAATTAGTGGCAATGATTTGGAGTTTAGAGAAAGTTTAGTTTCTTGAATGCAGATGATGTCAGGTTTGTGCTGAGTAATAATTATTTTTAGTTTTAATTCATTGATGTTTCATGACAATCCTCGTGCATTCCATTGCCATATTGTAACGTTCCCATTTAGTGTATTAGCCATTATTTTTGGGTTCGTTTAGTGTATTGATCTTGTTCAACTGGGTTAGCACCTGTTGGATATTTAGTTTAATATTTGTTGAATTTGAGTCCAACATTCTAAGAAGATTGTGCTTGTTATTCGTAGTGTGAATACTGCGAGAAAATGTCATGACGTCAGCTATACGTTAAACCAAATTTTATTGGTTAAAACTAACACACCTCCACGCACAGAGCAAATCAAATTGTCCGTTGTTTAAAAGATGCGAAAGATGAATAGCGTGCATTAGCGGGTCACTGAAAACAAACCAGCTGATTATCTATTTAAAACTCGTCCTATTTACTTTATTTGTAAAGGGAAAATTATTAAATTTTCAAGAGATAAAGAATGGAAGGAAAACAAGATAGCGGTTTAATTTGTATTATTCTGGTTCACGGGAAACCCATCAAAACTGAAGGTTAATTATTGGATTTCCATTGATCTGCCATTGATTACCTATTATGATAGCCGTGGGCCTCTCTACAGTATTATAAATATACAATAACTGATTTGTTGCAGTCATCGGGCGTAAAGCCTGATTGATTACGTGAAATAAACTTTTTTAAAACAATGTAATTATGCAGATATATGATGACAAGTTTTCAATCACCTTGGGCACATTGCAAAGGATTGCCAATTGACGATAGTTTGAAATATGTGCTCGACATCGTCAATTACTGGGATTATATTTGCCAATTTCCAAGAATCTGGAAATGTTACAAATGCGACACAGTGGATACTTAATTGTACATGAAATTGTTGTGAGTAACTTGGGGTGCAATAAGTCATAACCACACGCCTTGGATCTATTTATGTAAGTATATATATGTATGTATATATATATATATATATATATATATATATATATATATATATATATATATATATATATATATATATATCTGTGTGTGTGTATATATATATATCTGTATATATATATATATATCTGTGTATATATATATAGATATATATATATATATATATATATATATATATATCTATCTGTGTATATATATATATCTGTATATATATATATATATATATATATATATATATATATATATATATATATATATATATATATATATATATCTGTGTATATATATATATCTGTGTATATATATATATCTGTATATATATATATATATATATATATATATATATATATATATATATATATATATATATATATATATATATATATATATATATATATATATATATATGTCGTCTGCTCTAATTGTGTTGTACAAGATAACGGGGTACAGTGTCTAGTTCAACAAGCTGAATCTATGCCATAATATCAATTTGTATTCTAGACTGTTCGCAAATGAAATCAATCAATAGCTTAGCTTTCTCTTCATTGCCTGTCACATTAGACCCATTCATAAGCAATGAATCAAAAAATATCTTTGTGGATTTTCCCTGGATATGTTTAACAAGTTTCCACTACACCTTAGAATTACCCAAACAGTTTGTAATTTTGTCAGACGAATGCTGATTGTGGACATTTTTTAGATTTATAATTCACTTATGTCACTTAAAATTTTATTTCTTTTTAACGATATAGCGATCATTCTTATGGGTTTTGCGAGCGTTTTTTTTTTTGTCTAGTGAGTTTATAATTTAATTTTCCATACATAGTTAGTCTTTAACAAGTTTTGTAACCGTCTTTTGTGGTAAATTTGTACTTACTGCATCCCAAAGTCCGCTTGTGAATTTAGTAACATGTCATTAACATCGTTATTTTCAAATATTTCATCCCATAGAATTTTCGACAGAAGTGAATTTAACATTAGCATAGTCTCCTTCATCATAGAACCATAACACTGTCTTACCGCACAGCACTCGAATTATGGGGTAGTAAATTTTAAGGTGGCATCAAAACAAGACGCCCAAGATGTATACAGGGAATCATCGAGTGAGTACAGGGTCAAACAAGACACTCAAGAAGTATACAGGGACCAACCACAGGAACAGAGGGATAATCGGTCACTAACAAGTGATCATGAGATTCTCCAACAAAAAAAGAGTCCTTTTTAATGCTATTGTCTTTCATTGTCTTAATTGGGTCTTCCACTTGGTTACGGAAACCCTCCTTGACAAGCTCTATCCAAAAAGCCTAACTTGATCATTTTCGGACCCACCGCTCAAAATTTACAATCTAATCCTCTCTGACAGTGGCTAGCTTTCAAATTTGTTAGGGACATATAATATGTACAATTTTGTACTATACAATTGGCATAGTTAGGAACGTAATTTAATTCTTCAACTCTACTATTTGATGAATTGCATCGGTGGCTTACACACTTTTGGCATAGGGAAATCCACTAGAAAAACTGGATTGAATTTGGAATAAGCGTACATACTTTCGATTGGTTGATAGGTTGAGTGCGTGACGGGTCTATTCCCACTCACACAGGTCTAACATTCATATCATTAGCCCCTTTTTAGGGGTATGATATGACGACCAAATTAAATAGCGCACTCTGTGCGCATAAATGCCAGGAAGATGTGGCACCATTCCATCTTCCTGGATAAATTAATCACTACCATATAAATAAATGGCAGTGCAAAATAGTGAACATATGACCCTAGTGGCCGGTTTCACTTTAAATCCAACTATTCATTCATTAAGGTGGCATATACTGGGCAATGGTATCTGACTCCGCTTGAGTGAAATATATCAAGAACACCAGCACTACATACAAATTCAGGGTATGATATAAGTAAATAAGTATATATTGACTCTCTAAGATAATCGTAATATATCTTTTAATCTGTCGATTAGTTCATTAAGTATCATGTGGATGTTTTTATTAAGAAAACTAGTGCATGTACGTTGCCATTAATAAAAATCAATACACTCCGTCACTCGTCATTATTAAAAATTTACTCCGTCACTTTACATAATTAGCGATTTGCTAAGTCACTTTGCATAATTAGCGATTTGCTAAGTCACTTTACATAATTAGCGATTTGCTAAGTCACTTTACATAATTAGCAATTTACTCCGTCACTTTTCATAACTATAAATAGCTTATGTCACCTGTCATAATGCCATCAACGTTATAATTATCTTTTGATTAAGTTATCTTTCAAACTAATCAAGACACTCCGTCACCTTTTAAGGTTGGCAATATACTCGGCAAAGAACACCCAGAAGTGAAATCATTCAAACTGTCGCTTAACAGCTGTAAGTTGTCATTATCAGCGTAAACATTTGTCACCTGTATTATACAGGCAAGCAGGTTTCAAGGTAGATTTCGAAACTATCATTTGACCCATGACCCCGTAGTCTCAAAGGTATCAATTAAAAATCTCAAGAATGGAACTGAAGTTTCAATGTCAATAGTTTTAATATTGTCTTGAAGATATGCACACTGCGTGAGTACATACTTCTCAGGCATTAAATAAACAATTTAAGATAATTTGAAGAAGACAAAATGTTACACAAAGTAATACTGTATTTATTCAACCATATGTATTACCACCTAATATACAGGTAGGATAAAATTTAGGTATTATAATCGATTGATCACGATCTAACATATAGACTATACAGTCATGTTTTTGTTATTGTTAGAAACTGGGATGGGCTGGGATTTTTTATAATTGCTTTTTATATCGTCGAATCACCTTCGTAGTTTTAATGATACAAATATAGGACACTGCGATAAATGGAGTTGTAATCAATGCTTGGTGTTCTCTTCTATAGAACGGTGGCATGAACTTATCCCAAGGTATGTTTATTCATGATTTAAAAAATATATATAAACAAAAATGCAATCGCAGTTTTTTGTCAAATTTTTTGGAATGAACCGGATCGAAGAAACACAGAAAAATTGGGAACATAAATATTCGCTCATTGTATCCAATTGAAATCGTGTATGATTTTCACACAGGTAAACATGTACCATATCTATCTAAACATTGGTATGACACTATTAAAATCATATTGATGAATCAAGAAAATACAATTGTCAGTGATAGAGTTTGTTTATTAGTAAGGTGGTATTATTCAATTTCCCTGGACAGGCAAGGTACGTACACCAGATTTGTCCATTTCACCTAACTTTCACTTTGCACATAATTAGTAGGTAATACACAATAATAATAATAATAATAATAATAATAATAATAATATGCGTATTTACGCAAATCTATGTAAAAGCGACAACCTACATACAAAGTCTGCTTCTTAATAAAAGACACGTTTTGGTATTGCCCGGTAACGTAAATATTCGTTTCGTTTTAAATTGCCCGCGTGTGTCCTACAGGGTTTTGACTGTATTACATGGTTTCTATTATATTTGGAAATATACCCTACCATCCAGATTATAAAGAGACTACTTTACCAAGACCTTAAAGACTGCATTGTTGCAATTTAAATTAAAAACTGGAACGTGTATTGCAGTGTTAAACAAATTACTACATGTATATTAACGCTCTCTCTCTCTCTCTCTCTCTCTCTCTCTCTCTCTCTCTCTCTGTTACCTTGCTGATATACTTGTCGCATATATGCTACATACTTTGCCGATTTGCACGTTGCACATTTAATTGTTCTTCTTGTTCTTCAGCTTCTTCAATCACATACACTAAATAGAAGAGATGCTTATATATAGCTGCATTCTTTCCGTTGACGCAAATCAATATGTTCACAACTGATCGGATTGAATTCTAAATGCATTTCTCATACTAGCGATGATATAATAATATAAAGAAATATATTTGTTGAGATTATCATTTGTGTAATGAAGGATATGAATGTTGGTCCTTTAGATCAATCTGAACTTGAAACAACCAACTTGTCAAACTCACTTTGAGCAGTAAATAAGGTTTCATAGCTCCATTTAAACAATAATTGCGGGAGGGTTGTGATTACACTTTAATAATAATAATAATAATAATAATAATAATAATAATAATAATAATAATATATGTATATACAACTTATCATGTGAAATGAATATCAGGCTCATTGAAGGGGTATGCTTCAGGTAGGCCAGTAAATCAACACCTCACCGGTAACGATATTGACTGGTCCTTTCAACATGGAATTTGCTCAATAAGGCACCAAAATAATAGTATATGTGTCTATTTACTCAATGTGTGCATAATATCCAATAGAAATGCGCAAGAATAAAACAAGGGTCAATTTTCAAGCAACAAGCGTTTGTGTGTGTACGGTTTTTTCACCCACCACTCTGGCCCTGTTTAGTCCAATTTTCCCCTGATCCTTCCCATTCTATTTTTGACATTTAAACATTTGTTGAGGTGCACATATAAATGTCACAGTATCTAAAAACAACTTGTTGGCCTGTGGAGATATCTGTCTTTATGCGGTGGCATCATGACTACTTTCCGTTTGTTGATTCAACCTAAATAAATTTCTTGTTCTTCATCTTTTTTAAAATTATTATCTTAAAGTGTGACTGGTCATATTTTTTAAACTTAAAAAAATCATTGTTTCTTATAATAGTATTCGGGTCACAGTCACACGACTGTTTACAAAGTCGCGCTCAATCTGTTTTTAGAACACACTCAAGGTATGGTGATCATGATCTATGAGTTATATTTAGGTGTTCTTTGTTTGAGTTTATAGCAAATTGTTTTCCTATAGTTGTTAATTTCAAGTACAGGTGTATTAAGGCGTGGATGTGTGTGAGTGTATTCTGGCGACAGCGCACAGTGAGTGAGGTATTTTTATTTGTTCCGAGGTGAAATACACCGATAACCACTTGCCGCCATGAGGTTCATATCGTTGATTACAATTTACCTGTCATATATAAGCTAAATCATAACTGTATGACATAAACTGTAAGAAACGATGAGAATCCATGTGCTTGCACGTTGTTTAGCGTATAGCCCGGCCTCTCCAAAAATACCGAATAACCTTTCACCGTGAGGTTATCTTTGAAGATACTTTAGAATAAGATTTCATTTATTACTAGGATTTAGACACATTGTAAATTTCAGTCTTGACGAACAAATGCAGGGACTGTACAGTAGAAGGAAAAAAAATAACTGAGTGGCTTCCTTATTTGTTCTTGGCAGTGTCGATTCGGTTGGAAAGAAGTATTTTATATATCAACTTGAATACTTAAGTTAATCTGTCAAAAGGGGAGGTCTTTCAAGACAGGTTCTGATGTACCAATGTATTCAGGACACCATAACGTCTATCATCGCAAACTGACAACTAGTTCAGTTAAGAGTGATAACTTTAAGAATTTTTAAAGAAATTTGACTCAGTTTAAGAGAAGGTACTTTTTCATAATGAAACTATATTCATTGAGTGACACCTTGTACCTTAAGAAAGATATGTAGTTCCATAAAGTTAGAACATCCATCCATGCATGCATTCATTAATAATTAGATAAACACACACACGCATGCACATACATACATACATATATACACACACACACACACATACATACATACATACATACATACATACATACATACATACATACATAGGTTTGATTCTGTTATATTTTTGTTGTGCCTTGTTTTAGTTCCATTTTATTTCATTTTGATATTGTCTGATAATTCTGCCTACCACAGGCAATGATACCTGGTGCCTTGTGTATAACCTAGGCAGTGATATTTGGTGTTGGGTCAAACCAGTCAGTGATACCTTGTGTCAGGGTAAACCAGTCAGTGATACCTTGTGTCGGGGTAAACCAGTCAGTGATACCTGGTGTCTGGGTAAACCAGTCAGTGATACCATGTGTCGTGGTAAACCAGTCAGTGATACCTGGTGTCTGGGTAAACCAGTCAGTGATACCTTGTGTCTGGGTAAACCAGTCTGTGATACCTGGTGTCTCCAACTAAACTAGGAACTGATACCTGGTGTTTTTAGTTGTTGTAGAGTTTAACACCATTTTGCAGCACAAGATAGGCTTATACATGGTGGCCAGTATTAATGGTGGGGGAAGAACCCGGGAAAACCCCAGAAAGAACCACCAACCCACTAGAAGCTACTAGCAAGCTTTCTCACATACCTACATTGGCTGAATCTGAGACTCAAACCCACACGACAGAGGTGAGATGGCAGTGATATGTAACGGAGAGCACTTTAAACCACTCTGCCACTCTGGGGGCCCCCCTGGTGTTTGTGTAAACCAGGCTGTGATATCTGGTTTTTGTGTAAATCAGGCTGTGATACTTGGTGTCTGGGTAAACCAGGCTGTGATACTTGGTGTCAGGGTAAACCAGGCAGTGATACTTGGTTTCAGGGTAAACCAGGCTGTGATATTTGGTGTCAAGGTAAACCAGGCTGTGATACTTGGTGTCTGGGTAAACCAGGCTGTGATACTTGGTGTCTGGGTAAACCAGGCTGTGATACTTGGTGTCTGGGTAAACCAGGCTGTGATACTTGGTGTCAGGGTAAACCAGGCTGTGATACTTGGTGTCATGGTAAACCAGGCTGTGATACTTGGTGTCAAGGTAAACCAGGCTGTGATACTTGGTGTCTGGGTAAACCAGGCTGTGATACTTGGTGTCTGGGTAAACCAGGCTGTGATACTTGGTGTCTGGGTAAACCAGGCAGTGATACTTGGTGTCAAGGTAAACCAGGCTGTGATACTTGGTGTCTGGGTAAACCAGGCTGTGATACTTGGTGTCAGGGTAAACCAGGCAGTGATACTTGGTGTCAAGGTAAACCAGGCTGTGATACTTGGTGTCTGGGTAAACCAGGCTGTGATACTTGGTGTCTGGGTAAACCAGGCAGTGATACTTGGTGTCAAGGTAAACCAGGCTGTGATACTTGGTGTCAAGGTAAACCAGGCAGTGATACTTGGTGTCAGGGTAAACCAGGCTGTGATACTTGGTGTCAGGGTAAACCAGGCAGTGATACTTGGTGTCAGGGTAAACCAGGCAGTGATACTTGGTGTCAGGGTAAACCAGGCTGTGATACTTGGTGTCAAGGTAAACCAGGCAGTGATACTTGGTGTCAGGGTAAACCAGGCAGTGATACTTGGTGTCTGAGTAAACCAGTGTTATTAGCTGTAAATCTTAAGTACAGAGACTTAAATCAAACTAAAACAACAAATAATGACTTGGGGATGACCAGAATTAATAAATAATGTGGTACACATTAATAACAAGACTATAGTAATTTGTCTTAATCACCAGATAATTATATAATGCAAATTCATTAATAATCAAGTTGTCTTATGACTTGTATTGCTAAAAGAAATTATTTTGTATTCATTTCTTTCACTGATTGACTCAATTTTACCTGATATTGCCCATCTTAACCCTTTGCTTTCCCCCCTCTGACTGTTTGGAAATTATGCAGGGTAATACTGACCCTCTCTCAGGAGTCGAGCTTATAACATTTGACTTGAACTTTAGGAAAAAGTGACTTCCTCTAAACAGAATAGAGAGGAGATGGACATGAACAGTTGAGAAAAGTGTGTGTGTGTGTCTATTTCTCAAAAAAAAATCTGGCTTCTTGTTTCTTCACCCAAACTTTTATGATGTTATTGGCTTTATCAGGCAGACGGCTAAGTGCTTTTCCAAGGAAGCAGCCAAATCTGGGCTACCCTGGGAAGGTATCAAATCCCATGATCCATGGAATACAAGTCCAACACTCTACCATACAGCAGCCATACTAATGTGAACAAACTTGAAAACATCTATGAAAGAAGTCTGAGATTTATCGTTACTGAATTTAAGGAATTGAATTCAGATAAACTTACATCTAAAGGTTGAAGACAATAATACTTGAAGTTTTAAAAAGTTTAAGTGAGTAGTAGATAGATAATGTAACAAAACATTTTTCGAATGAAATAAGCCACTTAAGTTACACCATCCCAGGTGTCCACTGAGGGCAAAATCTACAAATTCATTGTTTTATTGATTGATATGGGTGAATGATACACCTGTGCTTCATATCTATATCATGTAATACACAACATATGATATGATACATTATCTGTACACTAACAAATTGATGGTCATGTCTTCATTACAGGGCTTGGTCAGTGGTAGAATGATGCCATTTTAGATGTGTTGACATATTGGTGGTTGTATTTATAGTATGCAGATTATGGACAGACCTAAATTTATCGAGTCATGTCATTTTCTTCCAAGACAAGATGACAAAATGTTTCAAAATATCTCTTGGTCATCAAATCTAATCTACATTTTCAGCCATTCAGACTTCTCCATGTGATAGATTAGATGAAGGACTACCTGCATATTTGGTCACCATGCCATTTATTTTGCTATGCATAAATGCTTTAAGAGTTCTTATTACAAATTTGTTTTTATGAATTTGCTAAAATTTGAAAGTCATTATGATACTGTCTTAAAAGCAAAATAGTGCAGTTTCCTCATACAAGGAAAAGTTTACATAGAACAGGTCTAAGTACAGGAGAGATGGCTAACAACTGAATTCTTCACACTGCATTTCCTGAAAATGCCAAGCAATTGCCATCTTGCCACATGAACTCATTTCTGTCAATTTAAATATGGACAACACCTACCGGTACTTGCCTTTACAGATTAACACCAGGTGACTAACAATGATGTGTAAACACATCCATTGCCCAGATTTTATGCTGTTTGTCACTGACAAGAATCTGATGTTAATTAGACATTCCAAACATCTTCCCCGTGTATAATTTAAATATTCTACTGATCATTTAAAAGCTAATTTTACATGAAGTTTCTTTGTTGCTTTTTATCAACTTTGGGCCATGAGATTCCAAGTGGTGTAAAGTTTCTTTGTTGCTTTGTATCAACTTTGGGCCATGAAAGGCCAAGTGGTTTAAAGTGTCTTTTTTTTTATCAACTTGAGGCCATGAGAGGCCAAGTAGTTTAAAGGTTCTTTGTTGATTTTTAAAGAATTGGGGTCCATGGGAGACCAAGTGGTTTAGTACTTGCATGTTTGCATACTTGGGTATGTGAGAAAGACTGCCAGTGGCTTACTTTTATTTAGTTATTGATCCTAGGATTTTACAGGTTCTTCCTCAACAGGATATCCTGTTTACCATATACAGCCTGTCATGTGCTAAAATATGGCGCTAAACTAAACAAAACAAAAAGATGGATGCCTACACCTTCGGTTTGTCATGCAGTGAATAAAAAATCAGTCAGTTCTAATTTTTTTTTGTTTACCCTAGACTGGAGCAAAATAAAAACCACTAGATGGAATTTAATGTAGCACATTTAACCATGCAGACATTCATACCTCAGTAGTAAACTTCCATGTCTCTTCTATGAGAAACAGTTAGTACCAAGCAGAGTTAAATCCTTCTATTTCAGTGCTGTGTATTCCCATGGATGACAGGTTATCAGACAAACCAAAAACCAAATCTTTTGTCCGCTTTTGATGAAACATGTCCAATAATGTTGGATCTTTTTCCAAGTGGAATCTGTCATGTGTAACTAACCTAGCAGAACAAGATCTGAACAGCTCTCAGGATGTTTATTGGTTTACCTTTCATCTAAAAACTACTTCCTCACAGCATTCAAGATCCCATCTGAATAGCTCTCAAGATGTTTATTGGTTCACCTTTCATCTAAAAACTACTTCTTCACAGCATTTGTGATCAGCAGGCAGAATGAGAAACATGCTTGCTCTAAGTTTACTATCAAGATGGGTCAGTATTATTAATAACAGACCCTGTTTTCATTGCCATAAACAGGCTGCCATTCATCTCAAGGTCATATAAATGATCTAGTTTGACCTCTGAAGTGGTACTTAAGGAAGACAGAGCCATAGGGAGATCACACCTCTGTTTACCCCTCACAGTTGGAATATATCAACACAGTCACTTTTATTCTGATAAAATGGGTTATTTTGTTACACATATTGGAAATAGCCACACACCAATGAATATGTTTCACATCTCGGCTCACATAATTTGGACAGTCACAACTGTTCTCTCTTATTATCCATGCTGTGAAATGGAGATCTGAGTACCATTCTCCAGATTTTATCCCAGAGATCATTCATCCTAAAAGGCTCAACTCGATGAGGTGGGACGTATAACCATGATGTAAAAGGTCATGGGTCAATCAAACAATTTCATAATTATGCAGTTTCATGACTTCTGCAGCATTTTCAGGAGGGAAACATTTTCCTTTTCAAAGCCACTTGCTGATGTATTAATCCTATTTTCCTGTCGGGTATTTTACAAATATGTCCCAAATACCTTAGGATACTGAAGGTACTGGTCTCTCTAGGGTAAGGAGATGTGTCTCCCTCCAGCTCTTATCTATTCTCAATAGGTATTATGATTGGGTAAAATATTTAAAGAAGAAAACAATTTCTTTTCTAGTAAAATATGTTTTTCTATACTTAAAAACTCATACTCTATCATTATACATGTACGCCTTCACAGTCTTCTTGCAGTGACATCTATATAGAGAACAGCTTTCTGCTCCAGCTGCAACAGAAAAATTCATGAGATTTTTCAGAACCTAGATAACAAGGGGCAATCACTCTAACTGCCACCGCGGTGTGCAGATAACTTTTAGAATTTAGCTTAAAGGTTGTAATTTTGGAAAGATGGATTTGCAGGGTAGTATTAGTTCTCCTAATGTATTATGACTGGGTAAGTAACGTCAGAGAAACATATTTTCATAGAAAAAAATTGGTTTATTTTGTTGTTGTGCTGACACATTTTTAGAATTTAAGAAACTTTCATTACTTATTATTTGCAGGTCAGATGTTTAATGATAATTATAACTCTTACTAATCTTAACATAGCCTCAGCAATATATTGCTGTTAACTGATGAAACTCCGTATTTTTCACAATAACTCCTAAAATTAAAATTAAACATCAATACATAAACAAAGCCTTTTGTTTACACAACATCATTAAGTACAACTTAAATACTGCACACATTTATATCTGAGAAAAAATGATTGACATGCCTTTGTGTGATTTCACTTTTTCGAAATTCCATTTAAAGAGACCTATAGTGTCATTTTTTTCTTCCTGGTATTTCAGGTCTGAAGAATCAGAATGAACTTGATGTATTCAAAACCCAGATGGAATGATGTAATGATGGAGCTAGCCAACAGAGCAGTAAATTTAGTAAAGTTTGATTGTTCTGCTTTTCATCTTATGATTGCCATTGTGGTGATTTATCAAATACGCAGTGTGGATTGTGGAACATTCCCATCTTCACTAAGAGCTACATCCTACAACACATCAGATGGCAGACTGTGTTATATGTGTGCTCCAGGACAATTTTGGAAGGGAGATTGTATCAGACCTGGGAAGGTGGCAATATGTCAACCCTGCGAAATAGGATTTTTTCAGACAGTTGAAAATGTTGCTAAGACCTGCCAAAGATGTACCAAAGACTGTCCTCAACAAAATCAGGAACTCATTGAAGTATGTAATAGCACTACAGACAACATTTGCCAGTGTTCAAGTGGATATTTCAAGTTAAACCATGAAGGATTCTGTAGAAAGCACAAAACATGTGCACCTGGAGAGTGGGTAAAAAGTCCAGGTAAATTTAATATTGCAAAAATGATGAAATAGGACCATTGGCCTTGAGTCAGTATAATAATACAGTGAAATATAACCATTGTCCTTGAATCCGTATAATAACACAGTGAAATAGGACAACTGGCTTTGAATTAGTATTTTATAACAGTGATATAGAACCATTGTCCTTGAATCAGTATAATAACACAATGAAAAATAACCATTGTCCTTCAATCAGTATAATAACACAATGAAATAGAACCATTGTCCTTGAATCAGTATAATAACATGTGAAATAGAACCACTGTCCTTGAATCAGTATAATAACATGTGAAATAGGCCCACTGTCCTTGAATCAATATAATAACACAGTGAAATTGAACCATTGTCCTTGAGTCAATATACATGTAATAACACAGTGAAATAGAACCACTGTCCTTGAATCAGTATAATAACACTGTGAAATAAAACTGTTGTCCTTGAATCAATATAATAACACATCATCATCATCAATCCTCTCTGCACTATCTGGTGCTTGAGGCAACAGCATGGGAGCACCATTTCGGTCTGTCAACAGCTGTTGCTTGGGCGGTCTGCAGGGTGAGGCCTCTGGTCTTAAGGTCTCGCTCCACGGTTCATCGCCAGGTCTCTTTGGGTCTGCCATGGTTCCTTTTCCCCTGTGGGGTTCATCTCAGTGCCACCTTTGGTAGTGAGTCAGGGGCATTTTGCAGACATGACTGAGCCATCTTCATCTCCGAGTTGCAATGATCTCAGAGATGGTGCTTGCACCCGCTCTGTGCCGGAGTTCCTCGTTTGAGATCATGTTTGGCCAAAAGATCCTTATGATTCATCACAGGCACTTGGTTTGGAAGACTTTAAGCTTGCATTCTATGTTAACAGTGGACTTCCAACACTCTGACCCGTACAAAACATGTTGCTCTTGAAGATAACAGATCTTCGTGTGGACGCTGAGGTTTCTTGTCCTCGATGGACTTCAGCATTGTGAAGCTCTGATTGGCCTTGCTGATTCTTGTGATGACTTCCCTTGTGCAATCTCCATCTGTGGCGACCTTACTGCCCAGGTACGTGAAATCATGTAATTCTTGCAAGGGCTGGTCGTTGATGGTGATTAGGTTGACCGCTCTAGTGTTCTTCCTCAAGACATTTGTCTTCCCTATTTTGACTCGAAGATCTATGGTGCTTGCTGTCTGTGCCAACTGTTGTGTCTTCTGTTGGATATCCTGGTGCCTGCTTGACAGCAACCCGATGTCGTCTGCATAGTCCAGGTCAACCAGCATTGAGGTCAACGTCCACTGTATTCCTTGTCTCTTGCCCTCTGTGGTGCGGCGCATGATCCAGTCAATGGCCAGTGAGAAGAGGATCGGAGAGAGAATGCATCCTTGCTTCACTCCGGTTTCCACCTTGAATGGTTCAGTGAGTTGATTGTTGTGGGATACTCTGCACTCGAAAAGTTCTCGTACAGGGACCTGATGATGTTGACAAGTTTCTTGGGGATGCCATAATGTCGTAGGATTTTCCACATAGAGACTCCGTGCAGGCTGTCGAAGGCCTTCTCAAAGTCCACAAAGACCACATAAAGGGATCCATTCCACTCATGGGACTGCTCAAAAGATCTGCCTCAGTGTGAAGATGTGGTCAATGCAGGACTTGCCCTTCCGCCTGCCTGTTCCTGGCGTAGGATGCTGACCACAGCTGTTGTGATGCATTGAAGAATGTTGCAGCTAAAGATCTTACTGGAGAGGGATAGTAAGGTGATTCCTCACCAGTTGTTTCAGTTTCCCAGATCTCCTTTCTTGGGAAGTTTGACTATAATAATTCCGGTTTTCCAGTCATTTGGTGCTTTCTCACTATCCCATATCTTTTGGAAAATCTGGCAAAGAAGCTGTGTCGTCTCTGTGTCTTCTGCCTTCAGCATCTTGGGACACACTCCAACGTTGCCAGGTGCCTTCCCATTCTTCAGCTTTTGAATGGCCTGCTTGACCTCCTCAACAGTGATGTCATCGCAGTTGATGTCAAGGTCCTCCTCTGCTTCAGGAATGTCAGCGAGTACTGGTGGGTCTGGGCGATTCAGGATGTACTCAAAGTGTTGCTTCCATCTTTTCAGCTTCTTCTCCTCCACTGTGACATAGGTTCAAACTTCATCTCTCACTGGAAGGTCATGGTACTGACTATAGTCGCCCTTCAGCTTTATTGTGTTCTGATACAATGTCTTTCTGCTTTGCTGCTGCTTCCACCTCCTTTGCCAGCCTCTCTGTGTATTCTCTCCTGTCTCTCCTTGCTGATTTCTTCACCTCCTTGTCTTTTCCTCCATACTCCTTCAAAATTCGCTCTTTCAGTCTTGCTGATTTGGAATCCAAAAGTCTTTTCTTAATCTGTCTTCTCTCTACTATGTGAGTCCATGTCTCTTCTGATATCCACTCCATTGTCCTTGAATCAGTATAATAACATTGTGAAATAGAACCACTGTCCTTGAATCAATATAATAGCACAGTGAAATGGAACCAGTCCTTGAATCAGTATAATAATACAATGAAATAGAACCACTGGCCTTGAATCAGTATAATAGCACAGTGAAATAGACCATTGTCCTAAGTAAATCAGTATAATAACACAGTGAAATAGTTCCACTGTCCTTGAATCAATATAATTAATATCACAGTGAAATAGGACCACTGGCCTTGAATCATAACACAATGAAATAGAACCATTGTCCTTGAATCAGTATAATAACAATGAAATTGGCCCACTGTCCTTGAATCAATATAATTAATATCACAGTGAAATAGGACCACTTGCCTTGAATCATAACACAGTGAAATAGAACCATTGTCCTTGAATCAGTATAATAACACAGTGAAATAGGCCCCACTGGCCTTGAATCAGTATAATAAAACAGTGAAATCTTTGGTGAACTGGCGTTTTTGGAAGATATTTCTAACTTAAAATCTCTTGTTATCCAGAGCTCTAGATAAGAATTTAATATAGCAGATATAAGTCAATTATTCTCCTGGATTAAAACTGTATTTTAAATTTTGGGAGAATTTAGTTCATGCTGAAAAATATAAACTTACAATTTACTAGTTGACTAAGTCTTAATCATCAAGATGCTAATCATGTCTTTGGAACACATCAGATGGTTTAGTGATTGAAACTATTTTAGTTCTCAAGCGTATTAAGAATTTTCATTATAAACATGCATTGAATATATGGAAGTTTTCATGACGATAAAATTCGCACGGATTGGATGCGCCATCGTAAAATGGATAGTGCTATGACACGATTGGTACATGTGCAACTTTGGATGTAATTCCTAAAATTAGATTATTTTGCATGATTTTAACATATTTAAAATACATTTTTGTGTTGTAAATACAAAACTCTAATTATCCCCAATCTGTAAAGTTAGAAAATCTGTCCAACGTTCTGTCTTCTAACATATCTGACCTTAAAGAAACAGGGCTGGAACTTCAAGAAGCTTGTGTTTATTTGTCCATGTAGTAACCATGTGCAGGAGTGTATTTATTTGTGATCATTCCTTGCAGGAGGTCAGAGGTTAAATTTTCAAAAATGTTGATGACCTTTTTATTCCCTGTTATGAATGTGGAAGTGTCATTAATGTGTAATTCTTGTCCATTTGTGAATAATGTTTATTGGTTGTTTTGCATTTATTTGCCAGACACCAGCAACTTTGCATTTAGATATGCTTCAGTGTGTACTTCATATATCAGCAAAAAAATAGGTCAGTATGATTTATTCATTCTTCAGTGAATTTGGTTAAGTGTTGCATTTGGATCAGTTTCTTAGGTATTGGTTGTCCAAGAAATAAACATTTTGATATCGAGCTGTATCATCGTCCTACTAAACTTAAGTCACTGTGACCTGTGATTTAACTTTTACCTTTAGTGATTTTGGTTTTGTATTGAGGTATTTCACAGGTATTATTGGTTAAAGGGTCATTCAACTTGGTATGTATATGTAGTAGAACAGCATCTTTCCAAAAGTTGGTTACAGTGACATATATTTAACACAAGTGAGTGGTTAAGTTTTGCATTTTGGTTGATATCTTGAGTGTTACAAACCACAGTGACATGATGTTTTGTGGATGCATCTTTGGGATTACTGTACCATCCTACCTATGTTTGACTACTATGAATTATATTTCATGCTTCAATGACTTTAGTCAGATTTTGCTTTATGTTGGTTTATCTGTCATTTTTGCCCAAAGAGTCATGCAATTTAATCTGTGGATGTCTTGTTGTTTGCCATATTTTCTTACCAAATACAAGTTACTGTGCATGGACTACTTCATCTGTGGGTCTTTTTGGTGAAATAGTTATTGTTTTGAGCAGATACCAAATAAATGTTAAAATACAAACTGAATTTATTTTTGTTTCATTTTAGTATCATCCATAAAATTTTGACAGGTTGAGTATAAAAGCTATTTTGGTAATCCTGTGGGTTAGTGAAATAAATCCTAGCCATAAGCCCTGATATTTCCTAGCTCTGAGTCCTGAAATATTCTTGCCCTTCAACCCTGAAATACCTTATCACCTTAGTGCTGAGATATCTTTGCACTGAGTCCTGAGATATCCTAAGCCCTGAGTCCTAAGATATCTTTGCCCCGAGTCCTGAGATATCCTAAGCCCTGAGTCCTGAGATATCTTTGCCCCGCGTCCTGAGATATCCTTACCCTGATTCCTAAGATATCTTTGCCCTGAGTCCATAGATATCCTTACCCTGAGTCCTAAGATATCTTGCCCAGAGTCCTGAGATATCCTAGCTATGAGATATTAAGATTTAGTAATTTTTAAGATAGTAAAAACTGGCATTTCAATTAAGATTCCTACATGTACAAAAGAGTAATATAAGATTTTGATACAAATAAGATTTGGAAAGATTCTGAATTTACTAGGCAAAATATGGTTCTATAATTCTAAACAGCTTTACTATTGTATTTGCCAACTGTGAATCATGTCTTTAACACATTCTCAGTAGCTAACTTAATGCCTTTTATGGCAGGTAGTTAATTTCATAATCCTTATTAATAATGATTTTTATGAGGACTTATTGATTGGTAAAAAGAAGATAACCAAGTCAAGAAGTCTCATGAAGTTTTAATTTAATTTTGAAGCTAATTCATGTGCTTTTAAGATATGAAAGATTTACTTCTGACTTATAACAGCTGTGCAAATCAATAATTTAATTGATGCTTGGGAATTATGTATATTAAATGGAGTTATATTAATGGCACTGTAGATACTTGTTTATAAGTCAAGTCTTACTGCAAACAGACCATGACCTGCTATTATTTTCCATACCAGTAGATCAGGGTCTGTTTTGTTTGTTCTTGTGACTAATACTTACAAACTGCATAGACCCTGATTTTCCAGCACATTGTACAATAGCAGATCTGGGTCACTGCAGTTATTAGTTGCACTCAAATTATAAGAAAGTATATGTAGCATGCTTGTTTGCTTAATATTTGCAACTATTACTGATAGGATTTTCCAAAAATGTATGCCCACGTGTTGACAAGTGTTAAAACATATTGTTGGCATGACATAACTAAAAATGGATTCAGTCAAAAACTGGGACTGATTGACATTATTTCAAAATAAAGGATTGTTAAAACACATGAAGGAACAATATTACACAGTCATTGTTTTCATGTGTTTCAATATCAGTGAAGTGACACTTGGTTATAGTGAATTGGATCAATGAAGAATCATTTGTTATTGCGAACTGTACCAGTGAAGAGTCCTATGCTTATAATTAATTGTATCAGCAGTGTCATTTGGTCATACTGAATTGTATCTACAGTATCACTTGGTCATAGTGAATTGTATCATCAGTATCATTTGGCCATTGTGAATTGTATCAGCAGTGTCATTTGGCCATTGTGAATTGTATCAGCAGTGTCATTTGGTCATTATGAATTTTATCAGCAGTATCATTTGGTCATTGTGAATATCAGCAGTGTCATATGGTCGTAGTGAATTGTATCAGCAGTGTCATTTGGTCATAGTGAATTTTATCAGCAGTATCATTTGGTCATTGTGAATATCAGCAGTGTCATTTGGTCGTACTGAATTTTATCAACGGTATCACTTGGTCATAGTGAATTGTATCAGCAGTGTCATTTGGTCATTGTGAATTGTATCAGCAGTGTCATTTGGTCATTGTAAATTGTATCAGCAAAGTGTCATTTATAATGAACTGTGTTGTGACTTTGTTTTGGAACAGAAAGGCAGTAATGGAAAGGCCTCATTTTTTTGCTTTGTTATGTTTACCATTGATGGTTTTATTTGGTTAATTGATAATATTTACATCAGATATATAGATATTTTTGAGACTATGAAAACATTGGTGAATCATATAAAATATAAAGTGGATTCACCATGGCAAACTGTAGAAGTACCTCCAGTTTGAGGATCAATGGATTTACCATGGCAAACTGTTGAAGTACCTCCAGTTTGAGTATGAATGGATTTACCATGGCAAACTGTAGAAGTGCCTCCAGTTTGAGGATGAATGAATTTACCATGGCAAACTGTAGAAGTACCTCCAGTTTGAGGATGAATGAATTTACCATGGCAAACTGTATGAGTACCTCTAGTTTGAGGATGAATGGATTTACCATGGCAAACTGTATAAGTACCTCCAGTTTTATGATGAATGGATTTACCATGGCAAACTGTATAAGTACCTCCAGTTTGATGATGAATGGATTTACCATGGCAAATTGTAGAAGTACCTCCAGTTTTATGATGAATGGATTTACCATGGCAAACTGTAGAAGTACCTCCAGTTTGATGACGAATGGATTTACCATGGCAAACTGTATAAGTACCTCCAGTTTGAGGATGAATGGATTTACCATGGCAAATTGTAGAAGTACCTCCAGTTTTATGATGAATGGATTTACCATGGCAAACTGTAGAAGTACCTCCAGTTTGATGATGAATGGATTTACCATGGCAAACTGTATAAGTACCTCCAGTTTGATGATGAATGGATTTACCATGGCAAACTATAAGTATCTCCAGTTTCATGATGAATGGATTTACCATGGCAAACTGTATAAGTACCTCCAGTTTGATGATGAATGAATTTACCATGGCAAACTGAAGAAGTGCATCCAGTTTGAGGATGAATGGATTTACCATGGCAAATTCTAGAAGTACCTCCAGTTTGAGGATTAATGTATTTGGGGAATCATCCTTAAATTACAGATTCTGGTGCTCTTGGGAGTTTGAATTGAATGCTGTGTTCAGATGAATACATAAATTCATTGTTATGTGGTATCACAATTATAAATTAAACTCTACCAAACCATCTGCTTGTTTTGTCTCAAATATTTGTGATTCAAATCCTGCTATTAGGCACATGAAGGGCAAGGGAAGGTAAATTGCATTTTCAAACAAAACATGATACATCCGTTTGAAGAAACTGGTGGCTTAGTGGTTAGATTGTTAGATTCATGGCTGTATGGCTTAAAAATCCTAGCAGTGATTAAGTTTAAACTGGTTACTACAGTATTGTGTCTCGTTGGGGATGGTACTTTACTCCGATTGCCACAGCACTAAATAACCTTGTGTTTCTGTGTAGTAAAACATTAAAGCCAACAGATGCATTTGAGGATTTGTTCCAAAATTATGTCTGGTACTTTTGGAGTCAGAATATGGTGCTGTGGTGTGGGTACATACAATAAAGTGATGCTCTTGGAAGTCTGAATATGGTGTTGTATGGTACATACAATAAAAGAAAATGAATGTCTGGTTATGTAGTCTGAATACAGTGTTTTGGTATTTACAGTAAACCAAATGTCAGGTCATGGAGGCTGAATAAGGTGTTTTGGTATTTACAGTAAACAATGTCAGGTCATGGAGTCTGAATATGGTGTTTTGGTATTTACAGCAAACTGAATGTCAAGTCATGGAGTCTGAATATGGTGTTTTGGTATTTATAGTGAAGTGAATGTCAGGTCATGTAGTCTGAGTATGGTATTTTTGGTATTTATAGTGAAGTGAATGTCAGGTCATGTAGTCTGAGTATGGTATTTTTGGTATTTATAGTGAAGTGAATGTCAGGTCATGTAGTCTGAGTATGGTGTTTTGGTATTTATAGTGAAGTGAATGTCAGGTCATGGAGTCTGTATATGGTGTTTTGGTATTTACAGGAAACTTAAATGTCAGGTCATGCAGTAAAATAATTTTAATATTTTTTTCTGATGCATACACAGTGTGCACCAGCAGATCTGGATCTGATATGTTTGTGGGGAATAATCAATAAAACAAGCAACATAGACACCAATAATAACACCAATAGGGTCTTACTGTTTGTATTTGGACTTGACCAATAAGTGAGTGCAGATAATATTGATTATGATATAGTGGATATAGTATTGATTATGATATAGTATTGAGTATGAGCCAAAAGCTGTGCTTCATTAATCATCTTCATACATTAAATTGTTAAATCAATAAATTATCTTATCATGGGCATGAATATATTTGTAATATTTCCTGAGTAAACTTTGAAGTAAAGTTTGGGAAAAGTTTACAATCCAAGATTTTACCATAACTTTTTATTCTAGACATAATTCCCCACACATACACACTTTATTTATATTGAGGAAGATGTTTGGAGTAATTTACCATCACTGATATTGAGTTCAATTCTTTTCAGGTAACAAAGACAATGACACCATCTGTGAAAGCTGTATAGAAGGAAAGACTTTTTCTATTAATGAATCAGCTACAGAAGGTTGTCTCCCCTGTACTAGGTGTGATGTCAAGGGACTTTATGAGATGACTCCATGTACCATTAAGAGTGATGCCCAATGTGGTAATTTGAAAATTACACACCTAATTATATCACATGATACTTAATTGGGTTTTGTTCCTTTGTTTGTTTGCTTTGGCAATTTATTTTCCAGAGGGGGTAGATATACTTCAAGGATTCATAATATTGTCTTTTACATCTTGTCATCATGTCCTCATTATTTTGTGAGGAACCTTTAGAACTATTACCATTATGCTGTGTATGTTTGCATTCAGTATTTAGTGATAAATGTGATTTCACTTAAGCCATTCTAACCTTAGGTACCCCTCAAGAAGATGGTTAAGTCATATGACTGCTCAGTGTGCAAGTCCAAAGTGATAATGATTATCAGTTCATGATTTTAGCTACCAGCTGCAGAGTAGTTCCTTCAATTATCATGGGACTGCATAGTAGTTCCTTCAATTATCATGGGACTGCAGAGTAGTTCCATCAATTATTATGGGATTAGATAGTTTCTCCTTCAATTATCATGTGACTGTAGAGTTGTTCCTTCAATAATCATGGACTGTAGAGTTGTTCCTTCAATTATCATGGGACTGGAAGCAGCAGAGAGGGCGAACCCTACAACGTTTTCAGACAAAATTTTGATTGAAATCTTAAAACGAGCCTTCCTACGATCTCATTTTAACCAAAAAAAATGTCTCAGGGGCAAACCCTACAACGTTTTCAGACAAAAAATTGATTGAAATCTTAACGAGCCTTCCTACGAAATCTCATTTTAACTAAAAAAATTAAAACGGAGACTTTTACGATTTTTTAATCAATTTTGGTCGCAACTTGTTGTCATCGCCCTCTCTGCTGCTACAGGTTAACAAAAAATAATAAATGATTTTAACCGAATATTTGATCCAGTCCGATACGATATCGTGTCCGAGGATCATGCAAATTTATTGTTGCGAATCCGTACGGGGTTGACTGAGCATGACTAAAGAAGTTTTTAAATTGATTGAAGTCCATATCAGAACACCATGTCTGCCATATATTTCTAAGAGTATGAGTATCAACTCCGTTAAATACAGCAAGAATATTGCAGTTATCTCTGATGACTTTTGGAACCTGAGTGTAGCGTTGAGTGACATATATCACGTCAGTGTTTTTATGCCTGCCTCTGGAAAAAATCCTAGCAGGATTTTTTTGTTTATCTAACATTATATCGTCGTATACGACTAAATTGTTAATATCTCCATCAATATCATCAATGCTCGGTGCTTCATCGATATCGGTTATAAATTCAATAATACCCTCTCCGGATTTTTCTACCGCGCTGTCGTTAAAATCTTTTAGCACTTCATAACATCGTTGATCATCTACGCTAGGGGCAATTAAATACAACTTATCCCACTTCATCCATCTCATTATTAAACTGAGCAACAATTGCGTTTTACCGGATCCAGATGGCCCGATTATAATCATCCGGATAGAGTTTGGTAGCGCTGCATGATGCTTAACTGATTCTCTTGTTTTAGTCGCTGAAAAATCAATTATATCCATATTTCTATACATAAATTATGGATCTATATTGTATGAAGTGTAAAACGCGTACTGGCACAGATGACTTGACTACGATTACAACTAAAAATAACCGATCAGCGCTTTCTGGTAAATGCGTGCAATGTGGTACAAAGAAATTTAGATTTGTGTCTATGAGATCTGATTTAAAAAAAAACGAGGGGGTGATATCGCAGCCAAATTGGCAAAGCTCCCTGGAACCCCATGGGCAAAGTACCCCGGAGAAAAGCACCTTCCAGGATATAGCTACTGTGGACTGGGAACCAGACTTGATATCAGACTCAATAATCAAAATCAGCCCCGACCCGGTGAAGAACCAATAAACGCCATTGATAAGGCCTGTCACCTTCATGATGTTGCTTATAAAAGCAGCAATCTGCAACACAGGCATCTAGCAGATGTGAAATTAATTCATGCGTTAAATGCTATTCCTGATAAATCCTTCAAAGAAAAATTGGCTTCCTTTTTGATAAAATCGGCTATGAAAAGTAAATTGATGTTAGGTGCCGGTAATTAATAATATGGAATCAATTTATTATTCCCCAAGAGGATACTGGAGGGGTAAATCAGCAGTCCATAAACTCGCTAGCGCTGCAAAAGTGAAAAAAACCACTGCGGCTAATTGGTTATCCAAACAGGCACTATGGCAAATTTATCTATCACCGCCTAAACAGATTAATTTCTCGCATTTTGATGTTACCGGACCTAATGAAGTTCATCAGGCTGATATATTATTTCTGCCACATGATGGTGGTTACAAATACGCATTAACCGTAGTTGACGTTGCGAGTCGATACAAACAAGCAGAGCCGTTAAAAACAAAATCGGCCACTTAAGTCGCTTCTGCATTTGAAAGGATTTATCGAAGGGGTCCTCTGCACTGGCCAAATCTATTACAAATTGATCCTGGCAAGGAATTTCAGGGTGCAGTGTTATCTACAATGAAACATCATAATGTCACCATCAGACGTGGCCATACTGCGCTACATCGCGATCAGGCAATTGTTGAACGATTTAATCGGACACTTGCTGAGCGGTTATTTGGATATCAATACGCAAAAGAATTCATTCAAGAAAAGCGATCCCGTGAATGGGTCAAAAGGTTACCAGCTGTGATTACCGCACTGAATAATGAGATTACTAGAACAATCAACATGAAACCTAGCAACGCTATTAAAAAGAAGTCTATACCCGTACAACCACAAAAAGATTTCAAAGAACCAATTCTTGGTAGTAATGTCACTGTTAGGTATTTATATGAACCAGGAGAGCTTGAAGGGGGCAGAAAAAGGGCTACTGATCCTATTTGGAGTGTTACTGCACACAAGATATCTAGTATAACACGATCTACGGGTAGACCTCCAGTCTATAAACTGGATTCAACTGCCCCTCAGCGAGGATTTACTCGACAACAACTACAGGTAATTCCCGAGGATACTCAATTGCCACCGCATGGTCTTAACTAGCGCCGTTGCGTCTATTGCACTCAAGACAAGTCAACATCACATTGTTTCTGACATGACCGAGACTGTTATTTTTTCTGTCTACGGTAAATTGGCGAGGATCTTTATCCGAATACTGCCAACGCATTATACAATTGCAACTTGCGCAGTGATTATTCTGTTGTTTCTTCAAAGTGATTATTAATTCAGCATCAATATCAAATTCTCGTTTTTTTTTGTCCTGTTGTTTGTAACAGGAGAGTTTTTTATCAATAATTTTAACATCAATATCATCCATTGTTGTGTCATTATCATCGAAAACAATTCTTCGAAGTTGATTTATTTTTCGTACTCTGGATACTGCGAGATAGACTAAATTCGACCATTCGATGTGATTATCCACCATCCAAACAATTGTATCCGATATAGTCAATCCCTGTGAAGAATGTATTGTTGCTGCGTATCCTAGCGTCCACGGGGATTTATTAGCACGCAATGCATTTTCGACGACGCTGATATCAACCAGCACAATATCATTTAATATGAGAATTTGTTTTTCACTCTGTCCTGGAATATCAACTTCAATGTTCTGTTTTCGTGTATCCGATGGCCTATAACAAAGGGGTACTGGAAGCGTTGCAAATTTTTCTTTATGCAATTCAAATAACTTCATCTGAAGTGTGTCCCTGACTATTTTTCTACTTGCAATTATCAAATCATTTGGTCTCCATGTTTCCCAGAAATCATTCATTGGAGTTTCTGAAATCACTTCACGCACTATTTCGCATTGGATTCTATCCGGTTGTAATCTAATTAGCGCTTTGAATTCTCGTAATCGTTCATCAAGTGATCTATAATCAGTGGTAATTTCTTCATAATAGTCTACAAAACCCCTTAGCCATTCATGTGGGGATGCACCGACAAATGGTGGTGGTTGGCCGTGATCACAGCACATGACGACTTTTGTGTTTTTGTTTAACAACCACTCGAGAAATGTTTGTAATACATCTAATGACACTGTGCATATTTCATCCCAGATTATGATTTCAGGAATGAATTTATCACCCATTCGATCAGGGGTCCATTTGTCACCCTTCCATCGAAAAAAACTGTGATAAGTGCAAGCATTTACCCCTCGCTGTATCATCTCTCTGGCGAGTCTGTGAGTCGGTGTTAGCACAATCATGGTTGACCGACGAAATAATTCAATTGCACGAGTTGTCTTTCCTGACCCACCACAACCGTTTAAATAAACTGTCTTGTATCTACATACTGGATCAGATACCGGTGGTGCATTAGAAAATTCTGATTGAATTTCAATACGGTTATATGAAAGATATTTATCATCCATGGCAACGTCTGCCGATTCACAATACTCATGTAGCGTTTCCTTTTTAAATCGCCAACGCCCCCACGCTTCCTCCGGATCTGTGAATTTAGCTACAGCTGATTTGTATTTATTGTGTATATACATCGAATCAGTGGCCACTCTAACCGCGGTATTAGGAAATCTATTTATCATCGAAAATAGATTTATAGAAGCATAGGCTAGCATAGATGATCTTAAATGTGTATACTGGGAATTATATCCATCACAGTAGGTAACAACCGTACCCATTTTCTCACCATTGGATAGAAAAGCATCCTTACGGGATACAAGTTTTCCCTGTTTCATTAAATCCGTTACAATAAAATCGTATTCAGCGACGTCTATGATCAACCGCGAAGAATATTTTGCGTTGTCGTATTTTCCACCCTGGGTAAATTTACCGATTATTCTTCGTCCAAAATCTTTTGCTTGTTCTTTTTTAATTTCAAATAACTTCTTAGACCAATTCATGATTTTTTCTTCATTGAAATCAGGAAATTGTTTTCGCTGTTCGCTGATTATACGATCTAAATCGGGTTGTGGTAGCCAAACTTCTTTCTGAGCTCGATAGCATATAATAGCCTCGGAAACAATCAACGATATTAGCATACCACAATCAATCATATATCTCAATAGCACTATTGGCATCCAGGCCTTTTCAGGTATATGTCTACCGAGCCAAACATAACTACACGGATGTAACCCTGTAGCGAATTCGAATGATATCACACAAGCGAATCCGGTTAAATCAAAATCAGGTAATGGTCCATTAATCGCAACACGAGTCATTTCATGTGTGGGGTGTCCAAATCGTTTGAAGTACTCAGCACATTCCCCATACCCGAGAAAACTTCCAGGATAACACGCGGATATATCAATTGAAATCATACCATCACGTGAGTATTTCGTATTCCACAGTCCTCCATGACCAAATTCGACGCAACTCAATTTAACATCTTCGAGAAAATCACTTCGTGTTGGACGCCACGAGTTTTTTTCTCTTGCAAAGTGAGCTACCACTGATGGAATAGTAAAACTACCCGTGAGTAGTTTTTCATGGAAACTCTCCGGTGAAAAATCACTAGCGATTTTTCTCATTCTGTTATCTAATTCTTCAACGCGATATAATTCACCATTTGGTCTTACAAATTGATCGAATCCTATTTCGGGATCTTCATCACTTCTAAGTAACCACACTGACACAGGATCATCTTTACACAACGCATGAATAGCATCAAATAATTTCTCTTCATAGAAAACATCCCCGACGAACTCCTTAGGGATATATTTCACGGTTCGTTCTCGTGGAAATATTGTTACTGCAGGTGTCCACGCGTGTTTGTTATGATCAATAATCTGTATTGGCGCTCCATTTTTGTTATATTTCGGTTCGTATAAAACCTCTCCGGTTATCGTCATAACGGTTATTGGGAATCTTAATGATGTTTCTAATTTAGCTATATCAGAAATCTTTGCACCATCTTGTTTCACTGTCAGTTCCCATTCGGTTATTTTCCTATGTCGCAGATCAGTTAGTTTATTTCCTCGGGATGCATTTGTGAAGTGTTCCATTACCCGTGTTGCCACGCAATTCAGTGAACTAGAATATTTCATAGGAGCCAGTTTTGCGATATCGGGTTTATCATTTAACGGATATATCCCATAAACGATTGCTGTTACAGGATAAGATCTTTCGTAGTATGGTTTGTCAACTCCAGTTAGAATTCCTGGTTTGGAATCTCTACTCACAATGACAGCTTTTTTATTCTTGAGGATTGGTTCAAATTTATCCCTAATAATCCATTTGCCTTCGACTTCGATAATGAATTTTATTCGAAAAAAATACCTTTTTTCCCCAACACGTGAAATTATCACTGCTGCTTTTTCATCATTCATGGTAGCGTCAACAACACCATCAATTCGAAATGTTGACCAACAATAAGATGCTCCATCACGCTTGAATTCATTAAAACAGTCTCTGATTTTACTAATCATGGCTTTATCAAGAATTGTATTCTTTGGTGTATTAGAAACTATATCAAGATTGAATTGAGCATCTTTCCAGGGTAATCTCTTGGACGTTTTTTTTGGTTTATCGAGATTAAATTTAGGATTAATCTTCAATAATCTCTTAAACTCCTTCATATTTCCGTCTATTGGACGTTTGAGATTAATTTTTAATAATCTCTTGTTACGTTTTTTTGGTTTATCGAGATTAAATTTAGGATTAATCTTCAATAATCTCTTAAACTCCTTCATGTTTCCGTCTCTTGGACGTTTGAGATTAATTTTGTTACGTTTTTTTGGTTTATCGAGATTAAATTTAGGATTAATCTTCAATAATCTCTTAAACTCCTTCATATTTCCGTCTATTGGACGTTTTTTGGGTTTATCGAGATTAAATTTAGGATTAATCTTCAATAATCTCTTAAATTCCTTATCAGTATTGAATTCAGCATTTTTCGAAGGCGTTCTCCTTAATTCCCTCATGCTATAATTAAAACAAGCATTTAAATGAAGGATTTATGTATAATGAATCACTGCAAGTGGCTTATGATTGGATCAACAACCCCGTGTAACAAATCATGCAGAAATGAATTCTGTGGGTATCATATGCAAAGCTTTCGTCGTGGAAGCCTTGGTCCGTTACCTTGCATACGATGTGGGGTTGGGGTCAGGGGAAAATCTCAGTTGTGTTTGAATTGCGGTGGAAAGCGATACAGGGAGTTGAAGCGTTATTATGATAAAAGAATCAAAAATGGAAAATCAATCAGAAATTATGACCCTGACACTGATAAAGTCCCTGACACTGATAAAGTCAGTATCAAGGATAAAATCATAAGAACTCCTCAAGACTACATTGAAAGATTCATTATTAAACCAAACAATGAATTAGACAAATAGTATTTAGTATACGAATGAACCAAGAATTCAGACAACACCCTGTGATCACAAATTATGAAGCATCTAGTGATGGTGTTGTAAGAAACCGCAGACTGAAGAAACCAGTTGGTTCTGATAATGGTATGGGGTATTTGAAGTTTGGCGCTGGAAAGAAATTTTATCTCAATCATCGTTTCGTATTTGAATGCTTTTATGGATTGATCGAGGATGATTCTGTCATTGATCACATTGATTCTAATCCAATGAACAATTCTTTATCAAATCTGCAGGCTGTTACTCAAAGTGAGAATACAAAACGAGGAAATACTGGCATTTGCTCAAAAAAAGCGAGACCAGTAAAATCTTTGAATACGATAAATAACGAAGAAAAAATATTTCAATCAATAACCAGCGCCGGTAGGCATTTCGATATTTGTTCACCCTCAGTACGATATGTTGCAGAGGGGATTTATCGATCTGCGATTTCAAAAAAGACGGGACAGAAAATTCGATTTAGTTATGTCTAATGCATCATATTTTTCATTTAGAAATATGTCATTGTTATAGAATATGAACTCTGAAAATATGAATAGCATTATATCCGAGATTTCAAAATTGAAAAGTTGGGATATTGAACTATCAGATGGGTTAAATCCTGATCAAATCATGTCTGATTTTCAGGATATAGAATACGGAGTTAACAACAATAAATATATGCTGCCAAAGCAATACGCGCTCATCAAAAGAATTCAGAATTCTTTTCGGGACTCTCTTGCATTCTCCAGTGACGTGTGTTCGCTCCGTTATATACTATCGTAGAACGAATACGAAAAGAATTAGGTAACGAATACGAATTGAAAAAGGAGGTTAATTCTAAAATTAGAAACCTACGGGCGTTAATTCAAGAAAATGAACAATTTTGATTGACCGACCATTCCACGATGGTGTTAGGTCGGATTGAAAAATTGTTTTACAATTGAAACATTGTTTCTGATTTCAAATAATGGTCAATGAAGCATTAACAACTAGATTGGCTCGTGAACGACTGGATGCAATCAGGAGATTTATACCAATTCGCGACTCTGTAAGGAATAAACTGCAACAACGACAGAGTATTCAGACTGATTTTGCTGAGGGATCTGAAGAGTTGTTTAAACCGATAACTACAACAACGAAACAGATAGTGTCAACAATCCCTGAACAAGGAAAAAAACAAGAAGAGACTTTTCTCCCTGTGTTAGAAAAAATAGCAAAAAGAACTAAACAAACAAAAAAATCCTTGCAATCACTTCCTCAGGATATATCAACCGCTTCGAAACGAAAATTTAAAGGATTTCAGGAAGAACTAGTTAGTGGACTACCTAAATCAATTATATTTACCGAGAGCGCTAAACAACAAATTCTCAACGAGGATATAGACAATTTAGGTGAATTCGCTGCTAACAGCTATGATTCACAAGAGAAGTTTTTCACGGACAATTATTCGGATTATAGAATGTCACATAATGAATGGGCTGATATAGTGTATGAAATAAATACTGGGAGTTTAGATAGAAGGATGAAGGAATACAGAGACTTCAAGAGAAAATTTCAATTCCAAATAAGACAGCCATACGATGAGAAGAAATTTCTGGGGAGTGGTCTAGTTGGAAACGCTAGCGTTTCATGTCCTGGTAGTGTTCTCAGTGATATATCACGATTAGAGGTTCTTGTAGGAGGGTTCCGAGCTGGAAATAACTCTCCAGAAATAATTAATGAAGCAGCTGATATCTGTAGACGATTATTTCAGGGTGGTATCATGGATATCAGCACATATCGAGATTTCATTGGCGAGTTAGTGGAAAGTGGGTATCATAGTGACTGAATTGAAAAGTCAATTGATTAGATAAATAACAATTGAAAAATTGTTTCTGATTTTAAATAATGATCATACACTACAACCATGACAAACCAACCTCCGTATATGTAGTTAATTCACGGTTTCCGGTTTATAGCGCATACTACGGAGATGGTCTCGGTGATACCATTTTAGGATTATTTTCGAGAATGGCTCCAAAAGTGATGCCGTTGGCTAAACAATTAGGAATGAAAGCCATTGATGTTATTCGTGATAAGGGTATTGGTGCTGTTGGAGATCTTGCCGGAAAAGCGTTTTCAGCCGCAAAGAATAAAATAACATCATTAGTGAAATCACGGATGAAATCCAAAGGATTTTCAAAACCGTTACCGTCTACAGCGGAAATGCCTGCAAGTGTTAGTAGAATTATAAATAACGCAGTAGACGAAAAATTAGCGTCGATGGCTTTAAACCCCGACCAAAGCAATATTGCAAATATGATAGCAGGAAGTGGCTTTAAAAAACTACGACGATGAAATGGAAAATCGCGATTTAGACTCTGATAAATAGAATAAAATGTTCAAACAGTCACCTGATCCAGCGTTTGATATAGATGCCCCAGTTCGCAAGAATGATTCTGTACGCGATTATCAATATTATGCCTATCATGCAATAGACTCAAATAGTCGATCAAGAATTGAACTTCAAGTCCATGATACCAGTAAATACTTTTTGCCTTGTGAAGCATTTATTGAAGTAGAAGGAGAACTTGTAACAGCTGATGATATTCCTACTGTACCAGCACCGTATCCAGCTGGTACTCAAGTCGGGTTTGTCAATAATGGTATCATGGCGCTATTTGAGAGTGCTAGATACCTCATTGATGGAAAGGAAATTGAATCCATTGACCGTGAAGTTGATGTGGCTACAACAATAATCGGGTTAGCGAGATATTCTGATGATTATACAAGATCAGCAGGACCTTCTATGATGTTTGCAAAGGATAATAAAAATACCGCTGGAGGAAATTCATTTATTATAAGACGACCAAAAAAACGTGATAATAATGATGCTGAGGTCGAGGATATGATTATAAACAACGATCCTAATTTCAATCTCGGAGCTGCAACACGTATGTCAATGTTGGAAGGGCGGCGTAAATTATTTTCATGCGCGATTCCACTACATCACATATTTGGATTCTGCAGAAATGTCCGAAAGGTTATTTATGGAGCGAAGCATACAGTAGCACTCGTGCGAAAGGGTGATGATAAGGACGCAATCTGGAGGATTCCAGCAGATGCTGCAAATCCAGATGCTGATGCCGGTAAAGTCAATTTAACAAAAATATCATTGTGGATGCCAGTGTTGACTCCATCAATCACCGCAGAAGAACGATTACTATCATTTATGGACCAGGGGGGAAAGTCATTGTTAAGTTGGCTAACCGTGAGTACAGATGTGAAGCAATCAAATATCAACGGGGTATTCACGTGGAATCTAGCATCAAAACAAGGCATGGCTGCGCCACGTCATATATTTATTGCGTTACAGGATAACACAAGAGTTGGCAATCAACTCTCCAGTCATATGATATTTGATCAATTAGGTGTTAGAGAAGTCTCGCTGAGAATAAACGGCCAGCAGGAACCATCCGAGGATGTACAACTTAATTACACAGAAAATCATATTGCACGAGTTTATCATCGTCTGTTGTCATTTATGGCACGTGATCAAAATGTCGATACTGGTCTGCAGATATCACAATACGACTTTAAAAATCTATATCCGATCTATTACTTCTCATTGGAACATCTCGATTTCATGAGACAATCTGTCGTTGATATACACTTTAGAGCTAATGTGACTCGTGGTGCTATTGCTGATTATAGAGCGGTTGCTGTCATTCTCAGTGATAAATCAATGATACTTGAAGGTGTTGGTGGAAGAATGAGAGTGGTAGATGCACCAGTAGAAAATCTTTGAACGATTTTTCATTGAAATTGTAAACGATTTAGAATCAATCTGTTATTGTATAATGTCGTATAGTAATATCAGTGTGTCTTTGACACCCGGTCAATTAAAAAAACTACAATCCAAATCGGCTAAGCAATGTGGAACTACAATCACGTTGAAACCCAACCAAATGACTGGCGGGGGAAATAAACTATCGCTGACAACTCGTCAGGTGAAACATTTCAATGATGCACTTGTAGCAAAAAAGGGTGTTCAGATTACTCTTTCTGCGGCTGCTATCAAAAATATGATTAAAACAGGCGGTATATTCCCGTTGTTAGCTTTGATTCCAGCATTGATTGCAGCAGCAGCCCCAGCGGTGGCTAAAGCAGCGGCGTTAGGAGCCGTTGGTACTGCAGCAGGAATGGCACTAAAGAAGGCAACTGGGAAAGGATATAAAAAAAAGGGAAAGGGTCTAAGACTACCAGGAACCCCGTATTCGTGGTACAGCGGAAAGGGTCTAAGACTAGGACCGGTTTATTAATTGGAGAGTCTTTGACTCCTATGTCTAATTTTGATTTACTTGATGCCGCTAAAAAACTAGCGATTAAAAATTTCAGAGGTGTCTTTATGAAAGATCAAATACCACATCAACCAAACAGCGTTGAAACCGGAATCATTAATTTAGATAACAGCACCGGACCCGGAACTCACTGGGTTGCATACGCTATTGATCCACGTGGGATTGTCTATTTTGATTCATATGGGTTAGCTCCGCCAAGCGAGTTTATGCGTTATATAAAAACCCTTCCAATGAAGACTTGGTATTCTACGCTACCAACACAAACGATGATTGACCCACCAATATGCGGCAGTGAAGTATTAAATGTCCTTAACGCTATTTCTAACTCCTTGGGTAACCCAAGCGGAAAACCACCACATGTTGTCGTGAATGAATACACTAGTAATCGCTGGCGAAAATCGAAGATTTTTCAACGAAGTCGTCAAAAACGATTTTAGAGAGAGGTGTATAAAATATCATGATTGATATTTGGGGGAGATCTTTGAAACCCAAACCCGATGGCACTGCACCCCCTGATTCTATCAATGATATAAAAAAAATAATTGAAGATGAAATAGCAGAGACGTTAAATTTAGTAAATGTTGACCCCGGGGAAATAGTTGTATTTCAAGACAAACAGGGTAAATTGAAAAGCAGTGATGTATCGTTGGATGATATATTGATACGGCAGCGCGCCGCCGCTGAAAACTCCATTGCGCTATATTCCAACAGTGGACAACTTAAACCAGGCGCACTTGTGTCTACGATCACCGACGCGATTGCTACCCATGACAATAAGATTGCCACCCACGGCAACGATATTGCCGCCCATGGCCGTGAGCTGGATGATCATATACGCGGTTATAATAGTTTTCGCAAAAATGTCGTACATAAATTCTTTGGAAGCCCGCTTGTGGTTGGCATGACTCTCGCTGAAATTAAAAACTATCTATTGCTTTTCTTTTTTAACAAGGAGGCGGGAAGGATGATGAATGAAAATGAAATCAAGGCAAATTATCTCGATATTTCTAAACTAATAGAAGATTTTGAGCGGGTACAAAAACCCACTAACGACATTGTTGGTAGGTTTTTTGGAACCCAGCTTGTGGCAGGCATGACTCTCGCTGAAATCAGCGAGTTTATCGGCAAGCATACTCACAATGCCTACATTGCTAATAGTTTCTTTGGTGTCCCGGCTACATCTACGATGACTCTCAAAGATATTAATATGTTTATGGTGAGACAAACAACACTTAATACCATCGTTGATAAATTTTTAGGGAGAAAACCTGTGTCTGAAACCACACTAACAGGTCCGACCCTCGCTGAAATTAAAGCGGTTATCGATAAAGTAAAAACTCCACATAGTGTAAGCGCCAATAACGTCGTGTACACGGTTGATAGTGGGACTTTTGATTGGATCCGAGGAAACAGAAATTATCTTTATGTTGGCAACAGACATACTGGTGCACCAGGTTGCTACCGACTTACAATAATACATCACCGTAAATTTGATTTGGAATTCAGCAACACAGGTATCAGAGGTGTTAACACATTGATGTATATACTAGAGAAAATACCACCACCTCCACCCTATATACCAATCCCGCTTACGATTGTTATAACCAATTCCGACGAATCCGTGGTTAGGGAGTCACTACCCTGGATAATAGAATTTGTATCCGGTATCCCCTCATCCGATCCTAAAACCACTTCGTTGGTGGGATAATTGAAAACACTAGCTGATTTAAAATAACAACAATGATTCCATCATCGTCGCAATATCGATTCGACACCGTGAAAGAATTTTCCGCGAACTTGAAATCACTTTCTGAGCGTTATCGTGAACAAATAAAGAAATATCGCCATCGATGAGACGAAAAACTTCATCGAAGCCATCAAAAATGATTTTTCGAGGATGATAACAATCGTTATCAGCTACTGATAAAAATTTGATTAGGGTTTCAGCAACCTGGTATGTGGATTTAAGTAAATAACTAAATTGAAAGGAAAATCCTTCGGATTTCACAATTGAAAACACTAGTATTTTTAAAATAAAAATGATTTCATCAACGCAATGTCGCTATTATCAGGTCAGAGAATTTCAGACTAGACTCAAAACCCTCGCCGAGGAGTATCAAATAAAAATAAAAAAATACCGACGAAGAATCACCGCAATTGATATTACTATGTACTCGGTGTCAAGCGTTCTCGCTGGCGCTGGAATAATACTCGCATCGGTTACAATGATTGCCCCGGTCGTAGTTCCAATTTGCATTTCTGCGGCGGCTACAATCGGGGGTATATCAACCGGGATAGCAAAAAAGATATCATCATGCAGCCAGAGTAAACTGCAGGATTACTTAATTCAATTTCATATTGTATCAACCGCATATTCGCAGTTATCCTTGATGATATCGTCGTCACTCGATAATACAATTATATCAGATAGTGAATTCTCAGCGATGGTCAGTATTTTTGATTCAGCGATATCAAAATTAGAGCAACAACATGAATATAATAACAAGGACAACACCGATGGAATTGGAAAACACGAACCCGAAAACAAACCCAAAAACAAACCCAAAAACCAGAATGATCTCAATAACCTCAACGATATCAGATTGTGAGTTCTCAGTGATGGTCAGTATTTACGTTTCCGCGATATCAAAATTAGAGCGACAACAACAGTATAATAACAATGACAACACCGCAGGAATTACTTCAACGAGTAGTGGAGAACACGAACCCAGTACAAACAAGCATGATATCAATAACATCAACGAATCCTGAATTCAGTGTGAATTTCCCTAGCCCAGTCCCTGTGAAGGAGATAGCGCTAGCAAAACTACGAGTGTATCACAGTTGGCCTAATATCAGATCAAAATCATTTGGTGGTCAACAACCGAATAATTCACTGGTGTTCTCGTATAAGAATAAAGACGACGGGACTCCAGACTGGAACGTCATTTCGATACCAACAGGGTCATACCAAATCGAACAAATCAATAATGAATTCGCGCGTAGAATAAAGTCGATTACTGGAGTAGAGTCAAAAATCGCTATAACAGTTCATGAACCGACACTATCATCCGCAATTGAGATAAACACAGAAGGATACGTCGTAGATATCTATCAAAGTTCTATTAGAACCGTACTAGGATGGCCTGAATTACCACCAGGGGGGAAAACCGTTGATTTACCAGAACCACAAAAAACTGATTATATCACCGACAGAATAAAACCTGATAATCCAATAAGGAGTTATAAAGATCATAGATTTACTATAGAGTTTTTTGGTTTCGGATACCAACCAACTGGAAGAGAGAAGGAAGAGGATACAATGGAGGGATATCATTTTGTTGACGAACCTAAAATCGTTAAAAATTTCACAGCAATGAATAATGATTTTTCGCTGTTGTTAATATCTCTTAAATCCGGCTCTCTCACCCGAGATGAATTTATCAGCGTCGTAGAAACATGCAACAAAATTATCGACGATATGGAAGCATTTAACCTAAAAATTATTCAGGATATATTAGATGACGATAATCCCCTATCGAGAACAGAATTTGCATCAGAATATAAAATCCCCGTGAAGGATATCCCGACATTCAAACTACCGGGATATAACGTACCGGAACAAAAAAACTTCTCAGTGACACCATCGATGTTGGTTTTAAAATAATTCATGATGCATGGAAAAAAACAGCATCACAGGAAATAAAAATCCTCAAACATAATAATGATCCAGATGGTGGCGGTAGGCATATCGCTCCGTTCAACGTGAATATATCCTCAGTGATTGCACTCAATTTAGTATGTGATGTTATCGAAGGAAGCTATCAAATTAATCTCGAATGATCAAATCAAGCTCAGCAAGGATATATTCTTTATTCGTTTGCACCAACAGCTCCTCCAGGATTTTTAATAATTGAGTCTCCGGTTAATCCAGTCTATATGCGGTGTCATAATGATTCATTAACGAGAATTAATTTCAAACTCACAGATCAGTCCAATAATCTAATTGATCTACAAGAGGAGGTGTTAGCGATTAGTCTGTTTGTGAGATCCTAAAGACTTGATCAAATCATTTATTATTTTTTGTTAACCTGTAGCAGCAGAGAGGGCGATGACAACAAGTTGCGACCAAAATTGATTAAAAAATCGTAAAAGTCTCCGTTTTAATTTTTTTAGTTAAAATGAGATTTCGTAGGAAGGCTCGTTAAGATTTCAATCAATTTTTTGTCTGAAAACGTTGTAGGGTTTGCCCCTGAGACATTTTTTTTGGATAAAATGAGATCGTAGGAAGGCTCGTTTTAAGATTTCAATCAAAATTTTGTCTGAAAACGTTGTAGGGTTCGCCCTCTCTGCTGCTCTGGATAGTAGTTCCTTCAGTTATCATGGGACTGCAGAGTAGTTTCTTTAATTATCAATGGACATAAGTGTAGTTCCTACAATTATCATGGGACTGCAGAGTAGTTCCTTCAATTATCATGGACTGCAGAGTTGTTCCTTCAATAATCATGGACTGTAGAGTTGTTCCTTCAGTTATCATGGGACTGGATAGTAGTTCCTTCAATTATCATGGGACTGCAGAGTAGTTTCTTTAATTATCAATGGACATAAGTGTAGTTCCTACAATTATCATGGGACTGCAGAGTAGTTCCTTCAATTATCATGGACTGCAGAGTTGTTCCTTCAATAATCATGTACTGTAGAGTTGTTCCTTCAATTATCATGGGACTGGATAGTAGTTCCTTCAATTATCATGGACTGCATAGTTGTTTCTTCAATTATCATGGCACTGCATAATAGTTCCTTCAATTATCATGGGACTGCAGAGTAGTTCCATCAATTATTATGGGATTACATAGTTTCTCCTTCAATTATCATGGGACTGCAGATTAGTTCTTTCAATTATCATGGGATTGCAGAGTAGTTCTTTCAGTTATCAATGAACTGCAGAGTAGTTCTTTCAATTATCATGCAAACTAGTTCTTTTAGTTAGCAGGGCTAGTTTCACCGCTTTGCTGCAAGTGATGTCATGTGGGATCAAGAAAGGTTTCATTCTTGTAGGAAATGCATTGCAATCATATCTATTGTCCATATGGTTCACTAGGTTAACATTAGTTATGTTGTTGGAGCAGAGCAATCATTTCAGTTGGCATGGTTTGTTTCACACTCTTTTTCTTATAGAGTCATGTTATGCAAACATGGTTGCTTACAGACCAGATAAATAGTCAGTGTGCTGCAAATGAATAGTTGTGACAACAATCTGACCTCTAAGAAATATCAACAGGCACAGGTGATCAAGATTAACATTTTCTCATTACACCTGGTACTTTCTCCACTTTCATGTTTAATAGGCCAACATTATTACATCCAAATATATTCATAGCTGAAATTTCAACTGTCCATTTGGCATATATGTATCACTAAATTTTCACACATATTCAGCAGAAATAAATGCATGAAATAAACATATATACTCACCTACTACTGCTTTTTAAATACTTTTATGAGAATAATGGCAAAACTTATTGGAATATTTGACTCATGAATTTTGTCACCATGACAGCAAGATCCATGTCTTCCTGGCATGTGGCTAGATAATAGTTGAAAACAATGAAAACAGTATGACATATATTGGGTTGAATAACAAAATAAAATTGTCATGTTATGGAATGCATTATTATTAAAAAAATGTTATTTGTTATACTAACTTTATTACAAAATTTTAGATGGGGCCTCGAGTGGCCGAGTGGTCTAAAGCACTCTACTTTACAGATCACTGCCATCTCAGCTCTATCTGCATTGGTTCAAGTCTCTGATTTGGCCAATGTAGTTATGTTAGAAAGCTTGCCAGTAGCTTCTCGTGGGTTGATGGTTCTTTCTGGGGGTGTTTCCAGGGTTCTTTCTCCACCATTAATACTGGCCACCATGTATAACTGTATAACCTATCGTGTGCTGAAAAATGACGTTAAACCCTACAGCAACAACAACAACAAAATTTTTTGTATATTTGTTGAAAAGAAATTGTGTAATATATTTTTAAGTGAGATCGACATATGTGACTGAGAATTACTGAGATGTTATCAAAGTCAGATCATCAACTCTAAGATTATCACCTAGAGATAAAATGGTAGTACTACTAGTAGTAGCAGATTTTTAAAAAAAAGTATAACATACTGACCTTTGGTTGCTCAAATGCATCATTCACTAAATTTTTACCTTGCTTGCATTTGCGTTGTTTAATATGGCTGTTGCAATAATTATGTAACTACCCAGACATTAAAGGTATCAGTTTTTGTATTGGTAGAAAAACATTTTAGAATCACCTGGCATGAGGCCAAAAATTAAAGTTGTTATTGATGTTTTTTGTTTAATGCCTGATTTCTCAGTACAAGATAAGCTGTAAATGGTGGCCATTATAACTGGTGGAGCGGAGGATGAAAACAGAAAACTTCCAGTAAGAACCACTGACCCATGGGGAACTACTGGCAACTTTCTTAGATACCTATATTGGCCAAACCTGAGATTCGAACCTACATGGACAGAATAGGTGAGATAGCTACAATTGCTAAAGATGGGCACATTGGACCACTTAGCCCTGACCCAGGGCCCTCATCTGAACATCTGACTTGTTATGTTGAGGTTATGTGATGTCTGTCTTGTTCTAAATCAGAAAAACAACAATAACAATAGCAACAATATTAATAATAATAATAATAATAATAATAATAATAATAATAATAATAATAATTATAATAATAATAACAATAATAACCACATGATTCAAATTGGAGCAACAAGAATGGCAAGCATTGCATATCACCATGTTTTTTAACTGCATATTTAAAACTAAACCCTCATTTCAACTTTTCCCAGGGCACTAATTCTGCCCTTCTCAAGCCTCCAGACAGTGATCCAGAGGTCATACTACAAAATCTATCACATATTTGATGTCTTTCTGCAATGACGGTCTGTCAACCACCCCAGGTACTCCCCACTCCTCTAGACAGTGATCCAGGGGTCATATTACAAAATCTATTACATATTTGATGTACTTCTGCAATAACTGTCCATCAACCATCTCAGGTACTCCCCACTCCTCCAGACAGTGATCCAGGGGTCATATTACAAAATCTATCACATATTTGATTTCCTTCTACAATGACTATCTGTCAACCATCCCAGGCACTCCCCACTACTCCAGACAGTGATCCAGGGGTCATATTACAAAATCTATCACATATTTTTATGTCCTTCTGCAATGACTGTCCGTCAACCATCCCAGGTACTCCCCACTCCTCCAGACAGTGATCCAGGGGTCATATTACAAAATGTTTTACATAATTTAATTGGTCTTACTACTATGACTGCCATCCACTGTACATCCCACTTGTCCAGATAGTGATCCAGGTGTTATAATGAAAACTATGTCACATATTTTAATTAGTATTCCAGCTATGATACCGTATTTTGGTGTGTATAACGCGCACCGATGTATAACGCGCACCCCGATTTTCGACCCAAAATAAGTGGAAAAAACGTAGTTCTGCCATATAACGCGCATGTGATATAATGCATTTTAAAATTGTGACTACCGGTATTTCGCTCCGTGTGTGCGTCGCCGAATTGACAAATCGTTCCGTCGTAAAAATGCGTAAGCCCAGTTCACAGACCCCTTAAAGTCGTCTATTTTTTTCTGTTTGGCAATCAATATTGCCTGAAAGCGAATCTCTGTCGTAGATATCGCAATTCCCCGTTTTCTTCTATCCATGACCCATTCAAGGACTCCACTCTCCACTTCCGGATACTTTGCACTTGTCCCTCTCTCTGCCTGTTTTGTTCGTGGCATTTTCTTCAGTCTTTCTTTCATTCTTCTCCACTCCCTAATAGAAGTCTTTCGAAGTATACGAATTTCTTATACGACCCATGTTCGTTTAGATTCAAAATCGAATACAATATGATATGTGAAAGTTTAGGTCCAGTATTTATACTTATTTGGATTATCATGACACCTCTAAAATATAAACATATGTTCAGGCTAGAATTTACCAAGACAATGCATTGTAATTATGTATTGTAACAAAGAAGTACTGCATCAAATACTGTTATTTAAAATGAGAAATAAAACAAAGAAAGAGTTTAGCACATCAAAGCTTTAGTCGGTACCAAGTACCTTGAAAAGACCACGCCGAGTCAATGAAGCACTGATCACCATTAAAAACACCGAGCTGAATCAATTAAAATACTGCTCACCGAGACAAAGCATTGTAACTATGTTGAGCGCATTAAAGTTTACCTTGCGCCGATTACCGTGAATAGACCACACCGAGTCAATGAAGCATTGAAGCCATTGATCACTGTATAATCGCAAAGATATCTCAAATACTATGATTTAAGATGAGAAATAAAACTAAGTAACAAGCTTATTTTCCAAAGAGGAAAAAAATGTTTTCCGACTTCATACATTGGTTATTTTGTTCCACAACGTATTAGTGTTCCCGTAAGAAAGAACCCGTAGTCGCAAAAAATATGTCCCCAACAGATGCTCTGATGAGAACATTAACACTAGTTGAATTCTACACATATTATATTTCAATTCAACCAATAATAAATGAAGAAAAATTCGATTAGATCAACAGTTATGGAATACGGTACTGAACATTTACGGAGCAAGTACGGTAATCCACACAGTGGTATTTGTTCCGCTCCAATGCGGCACTTTGCACAGCTTTTGAACAAATGGCCAGTCGTTATGTACATGTATTTCCGGCCGTGGCACAGAAGAAAACTTGACACAGTGACGTGAAATGAAACCAGTTTATTAACATAAGCAATCAAAGAACAAGACTATTTGTAAGCATTATTTATTTCTTTAATACGGCTAGTACCGGTAAACATTTTAGTTACAATGCAATGTACAATGGATTTAATATTTCACAAGTAGTGAGTGCCTTCATCCTCTTCAGATCGACCTGGAAAAAATCTTCTTTTTTTTTTAGTTCTTGTATACAACGCGCACCCCCGACTTAAGATAAGAAAATTAGGTAAAAAAAGTGCGCGTTATACACAACAAAATACGGTACATCATGAAGTTTGGTCAGAAAATATATTAACTGGACATTTGACCCCTTCACAGGGACTTCAAGAGAGGAAATATAAGATGACATATCAGTAGCAGACAATGCCAAAGAGTCAAGATCGCTACAAAGTTTCATGAATTTCCAGCCATTAGTGTAAGAGAAGACAAGGTTACAAATAGATGAAAAGAGGGTATCACAATATTCCTGATCCTTGTTTTAAAAAGCACAAGGTTAATGGTAGGTGATATTTTATAGTGCTTTTTGTAGTAGTAGTTGTAGGAGTAGTAATCACTAAACTTCTCCTCTTACTTAACTTGTACCATATTTCAATGGAATATTTGCAAGAGTACTTGAGATCATCGGATATAATACACTTTATCTGTCTTTTTTTCAGTGACCTCTAGACCACCTGATGGATCACACAATATAGGTGCCATTGTAGGAGGTATTCTTGGTTCTTTGATTGTAGTCCTCATAATCTTAGCTGTAGTCTGGTACTACAAAAGGCATCGACAGAATTCGCACAGCACTAAACATGAGTAAGTTTTAAAAATGTTGCTATAATAATTCTTCTTTGTTATTTCCCTTGGATGTAATATGAAAACAACATTACAGTATACATCACGTAATAATAGTCATGAAAACAACATTACAGTATATATCACAGAACAAGAGTAATATGAAAACAACATTACAGTATACATCACAGAACAAGAGTAATATGAAAACAACATTACAGTATATATCACAGAACAAGAGTAATATGAAAACAACATTACAGTATATATCACAGAACAAGAGTAATATGAAAACAACATTACAGTATATATCACAGAACAAAAGTAATATGAAAACAACATTACAGTATATATCACAACAAGAGTAATATGAAAACATCATTACAGTATATATCACAGAACAAGAGTAATATGAAAACAACATTACAGTATATATCACAGAACAAGAGTAATATGAAAACAACATTACAGTATACATCACAGAACAAGAGTAATATGAAAACAACATTACAGTATATATCACAGAACAAGAGTAATATGAAAACAACATTACAGTATATATCACAGAACAAGAGTAATATAAAAACATTACAGTATATATCACAGAACAAGAGTAATATGAAAACAACATTAAAGTATACATCACAGAACAAGAGTAATATGAAAACAACATTACAGTATACATCAGAGAACAAGAGTAATATGAAAACAACATTACAGTATACATCACAGAATAAGAGTAATCATTGAGAACATTACAGTATACATCACAGAACAAGAGTAATAATTGAGAACAACATTACAGTATACATCACAGCATAAGAGTAATAATTGAGAACAACATTACAGTATACATCACATAACAAGAGTAATATGAAAACAACATTACAGTATACATCACAGAACAAGAGTAATATGAAAACAACATTACAGTATACATCACAGAACAAGAGTAATATGAAAACAACATTACAGTATACATCACAGAATAAGAGTAATAATTGAGAACAACATTACAGTATACATCACAGAATAAGAGTAATAATTGAGAACAACATTACAGTATACATCACAGAACAAGAGTAATATGAAAACAACATTACAGTATACATCACAGAACAAGAGTAATATGAAAACAACATTACAGTATACATCACAGAACAAGAGTAATATGAAAACATTACAGTATACATCACAGAACAAGAGTAATATGAAAACAACATTACAGTATACATAACAGAACAAGAGTAATATGAAAACAACATTACAGTATACATAACAGAACAAGAGTAATATGCAAACAACATTACAGTATACATCACAGAACAAGAGTAATATGAAAACAACATTACAGTATATATCACAGAACAAGAGTAATATGAAAATAACATTACAGTATATATCACAGAACAAGAGTAATATAAAAACAACATTACAGTATATATCACAGAACAAGAGTAAGATGAAAACAACATTACAGTATACATCACAGAACAAGAGTAATATGAAAACAACATTACAGTATACATCACAGAATAAGAGTAATAATTGAGAACAACATTACAGTATACATCACAGAATAAGAGTAATAATTGAGAACAACATTACAGTATACATCACAGAACAAGAGTAATATGAAAACAACATTACAGTATACATCACAGAACAAGAGTAATATGAAAACAACATTACAGTATACATCACAGAACAAGAGTAATATGAAAACAACATTACAGTATACATCACAGAACAAGAGTAATATGAAAACAACATTACAGTATACATAACAACAAGAGTAATATGAAAACAACATTACAGTATACATAACAGAACAAGAATAATATGAAAACAACATTACAGTATACATCACAGAATAAGAGTAATAATTGAGAACAACATTACAGTATACATCACAGAACAAGAGTTATATGAAAACAACATTACAGTATACATCACAGAACAAGAGTAATATGAAAACAACATTACAGTATACATCACAGAATAAGAGTAATAATTGAGAACAACATTACAGTATACATCACAGAACAAGAGTAATATGAAAACAACATTACAGCATACATCACAGAACAAGAGTAATATGAAAACAACATTACGGTATACATCACAGAACAAGAGTAATATGAAAACAACATTACAGTATAAATCACAGAACAAGAGTAATATGAAAACAACATTACAGTATACATCACAGAACAAGAGTAATATGAAAACAACATTACAGTATACATAACAGAACAAGAGTAATATGAAAACAACATTACAGTATACATCACAGAACAAGAGTAATATGAAAACAACATTACAGTATACATAACAGAACAAGAGTAATATGAAAACAACATTACAGTATACATCACAGAACAAGAGTAATATGAAAACAACATTAAAGTACATCCAGTGATTCTATTTATCAATGCTGTCATCATTGTCATTTAACCTTGATTGTTTTGCATCACGGCTGTTGATTATTTCTATTTCCATTTCCTTTTTTGCACCAGCTTCTCTTGTTTCTAATAGCGCTTTGTTATTCTTCCCAGCTTTGATTTTAATAAAATGGTCCCGTTTTTTTAAACATATATTTTATAGTAATGGAACCACTAAAATTCCTTGCTACCCATTCATACAGATGATAAGACATTGTCCACAACATCTAAAAAGATTTGCTAACTTTCTTTAATTAATCTTTATTTTTACACTCCAAGAAAAGCTGAAATTTCAATTTAAAGTCAAGAATAAGGGGAAATTTGCTGTGTGCTATATAATTTGGAAATGCTTCTGTCAGATTAATTAACATACTTTTGACAAAAATCTACCTATAATTTGTTTCATCTAAAAAATGATAATATCAAAAATGTTATAACATTTAAATTAAATTCACTTGTGTAAGATAAACATTGAAAAGAATAATTTTACAAGATTACAAGAATTTTATTTTAAATATTAAGATGCAGTCTGCATGTACTGTTAGATGACTGAATATATGTACAAGGGAGTTGTGGAAATCCACAGTGGAATTTAGGCATTTCTTCCCACATAAGTTGTATATCAAAACCCTTACCAATATTAATTGTCAAGTTGGGAAACAGAATTGCAGATGAAACCATGACATTACCTTGCATACCTGCATATGATTCCAACTATAAAATGCACAGACCCAGATCAGCCATTGCATAATGTGCATGTAGATCTGGGTCTGTGCAGTTTGTTAGGAGCAATTAATAAAACAAATAACATAGACCCAAGTCTGCAGGTACATTATACAACAGCAGATTAGGATCTTTGTTGTTTGCAGTTTTGATTGGCTTATAGATGAGTATATTTGGTTTGTGTCTTATAGTAAAAGTAAATTCTTATTAAGTTTAGTATAAAATATCACTTTCAGATAACATTAGTTACAAGTGTGTGTTTATATATATATATATATATATATATATATATATATATATATATATATCCTTATTTCTTACAGCCCAGCGAGACAGACATTTATAAAAGAACCAGGCTCTGCCACTTCGAATGGTACTAATTCTAATCCTCACCCTGAAGAATTGCGAATTGATGAGTCCATGGATCAAGTTATATACAGCAAAGATGATGAAACGGAACATATGAAATCAAATGAAGACCTGCCTGATTCAAACAAATCAAATTCTAATGCATCAATTCACAAAGGTTTGTTCATTATTTTTGCATTTTTATTGTTGAAATTATTGTTTTCTTAAGCTGGATATATAACATACTGTATTTGACACCATGCAATTGAAATCTTCATGATGAAATGGTTTGATTGCACACTTTGCATATGTTAGATGAATCATACCTTGAACAAATATACCAGCCTGATCTTGAACAAATATACCTGCCTGACCTTGAACAAATATACCAGCCTGACCTTGAAAGATATACCAGCCTGACCTTGAACAAATATACCAGTCTGACCTTGAACAAATATACCAGCCTGACCTTGAAAGATATACCAGCCTGACCTTGAACAAATATACCAGTCTGATCTTGAACAAATATACCACCCTGACCTTGGACAAATATACCAGCCTGACCTTTAATAACAAGAATACATGAGCTTTCAAACATGGTAAATGATCCTTATGAAGTAATATGAACATTTGCTGTTAGCTGGTAATCAGTGTAAATTGGATCCTTCCTAGATAAAAGCTGAATAGGTCTTATGGTCTTGTGGTCTTGACTAGGTCTTATGTTCTTGACTAGGTCTTATTGTCTTGACTAGGTCTTATGGTCTTGACTAGGTCTTGTGGTCTTGATTATGTCTTATGGTCTTGACTAGGTCTTATGGTCTTGACTAGGTCTTGTGGTCTTGGCCAGGTCTTATTATCTTGACTAGGTCTTATGGTCTTGACTAGGTCTTATGCTCTTATGGTCTTGACTAGGTCTTATGTTCTTGACTAGGTCTCATGGTCTTGATTAGGTCTTATGTTCTTGACTAGGTCTTATGGTCTTGACTAGGTCTCAATGAAAGTAAGTATAAGTATCCAGATCCAGTGATGGTTTGAATTGCATGCTTGTTTATCTGACAAATGCATATAGTCTTAAATAGCAAAATTATTTTTCAAGATACCTGTCCCATGAACAAAGTGTCATTCACAAACTGGTCACTGAATTGTTATTGTTCATTTCTTTTTCAAGTACATTACCATTTCATAAACTTTTTGAACATCTACTACCGTGCAAATCCAGCCCTCCCATGATAAAAGGGAGACTTATCTTTTTGCAATAAATATACTGAATTGTCATCTGCCTCTTGAGATGTATGTCAGACAAGGGCTGACTCCCATGGATAGAGACATTGGTGCCAAATTTTATCAGTTGTCAGTTACTACCTACACTCATGCTGGCCGGCACACTTTCACAAGAGACTCCACAAATACCTTCATTTTGTGCCTTTCCACCAGTTTGAGCAATCCTTTGGAGATTTCTCATCACCGGAAGTATACTCCATCTATTTTCATACTGATTTACTCTAACTTCATCAATAAACAGTTTGCACCTCCATTGTCTGCTTCATCATATGATGAACTAATTCAGATGCCATCTTAGTCTCCTACCCAAATGGTTAATAGTATATTGCAATTCATTGCATTACTTAAACCATTTTGTCTGTTGTCTGGTAAATGATTATTTATTCCTAGTAATTCTATTTTTTCTGTAATTTATCTTTCAGTAATTTTGTCTTAAATTACGGTATGCAATTACATACATGCCAACCATTACGCTTTTGGCGTAATCATTACGCTTTTTCCCACTAAATTCCGCGTTACGCATTAACGTTTATAGATTACGCTTTTTCGATATATCCATCTTGCAAAAAAAAAAAAAAATTTTTTTTTCGTTTTTATTAGCATTACTTTATTTTTTACATACTGTTTTATTTTTAATTAAAAAATACCCCGCTTCTACATAACTACGATATATGAGTATACTTGTCCGTGGACTTTCCTAATATTCATGTTCTATTTATAGCAACTACATGTATCATGTTACTAAGATACTTTCAAACTTTCGACCTCATATTCTATTTTTAGCGGCTTAGTGAGGAGAGAACAGACTGGTTTCTATTTTGTTTAAATCATTATGCACATACTCTTTGTTATAATTTTGTAAAGTGCAGAACCAGTCTAAAAGTTTTTTTTGCGCTAAAAAGTATTAAAAAATTCTCAATGCGTTTATGAGTGCAAAAAATATCTCTTAAATAATTTCACAGATGGGTTAGAAAAAGTCAATAATAAACAAAGCAAAATGTAATCAATCCTCCAAACACGACGAGGGCATCATCACGTGACGTCTAATCGTTGGCGCTAAATGGCTTCAGATGTTAAGCTGGGTTCTAGTCTTTGTGTATGTTAGAGCACATTTGTTTCCCCAAGAATTTCGCAGATGGATCAGAAAAAAGCAAAACAACGAGTCCTCCAAAGATTCAAAGATGAATATATGAATGGCATAATACAGCGTTCCATTCTAGGAAAGCATCATGCTCATTGCAGACTGTGCGGAAACGATTTTAGCATTGGTCATGGTGGTAAATTTGATGTGGAAAAACACATGAAAACAAGGAAACACATCGAATTAGCTCGCCTTACGAACTCTAATACTAAGGTAACTTCTTATTTACAGCAGAGCTCAAGTGCAGACTTGAATACTATAAATGCTGAGGTGTTATGTACTGAGTTTTTAATAGAACACGGACTACCCTTAGCGGTAGCAGACCACGTTGGTCCCTTGTTCAATCGGATGTTTCCTGATTCGAAAATTGCGGAAAAATATGCTTGTGCAAGAACAAAATCATCTCACATTGTTCGGTGCCTAGCAGAAGATAGTTCACTTAAAATTGCAGAAGCAATGAAAATTGGGCCGTTTAGTATTGCCACAGACGGGAGTTGTGATTATGATGATAAAAAGTTGTACCCAGTATGTGTTAGATACTTTGACAGTGAAAAAGGCAAAGTCATGAGTGTTCTTCTTTCTTTACCAGAATTAACAGTAGATTCCACTGGACAAAACATTTTTGATTTGCTTGACAATGTTTTGAAGAAACATGACATAAGTTGGCAGAACTGTATGGGGTTTGCAGCTGATAATGCATCAGTGATGACTGGAATTCATAAAGGAGTTGCATCCTATATTTTGAAAATGTCTCCATCAGTGTTCATAACAGGTTGCCCCTGTCATTTGATGCACCTTGCTGCTGGTAAGGCTGCTGATAAATTAGAAGTAGATATTGGCCATTTGTTAATAGATATCTACTATTATTTGGAGAAAAGTAGTAAAAGGAAACAGGCTCTAAAGTTGTTACAAGATCAGTTTGATCTTGAAGACTATAAAGTTATAAAGCATGTGTGTACAAGATGGTTATCCCTTGGCAAATGTGTTAGCCATTTACTTGAGCTTTGGGATGCACTACAAGCATTCTTTCAAACTGAAAGTGATTCTGCACAGAGAAAACGTGGTGGAAAAGTGAAGAAGAGTGGTACAAAAGCAGAATCTGTTATTGCAAGTCAGAAGAGAACAAGAGATGAAAGTATAGACAGACATACTAACAATAAAGAGATTGGTGTAGCAGAAAGAAAGAAATTTAAATCCATGGAATTTTTATTTGAGAGGCCTTTGTCTATCCAGCTAGAGGGCCTCCAGGCTCAGACCATGACTGTGAAAGATTAATCTTTTGACATAAAATCTCATCAGCCATCTGGATCAGGTTCTTCAGAGTATAAATCTGTTAAAAAGCATACTGGATCTTCTCATACTTCCAAGGGCAAAACTAGCAAAGTGGATACTAAGATGGCACAGAAAGAAAAAGAATCTGTTCACTGCTTTGAAGACTCTAAATGTGAGATGGTTTACAAAAAGCTTAATGATCCAGTTACAAAACTGTACTGCTTGTTTATGAAGAGTGCCATTCCATTGTTTGATGCAGCAAATGTTGTATTGCAGAAAGAAGAACCATGCATTCATATTATGCACAAGATTCTGTCAAACCAGTTGTCAGATTTGCTAATAAGGTTTATTAAGCCAGAAATCATCACATCAGCCAAACTTTTAACTGATATTGACTTTCATGACCATGCAAACCAGAAAGATAATGAAGATCTAGCTATTGGTGCAGAAGCAAGAGAATTCATAGAACACAATTCTACTCTTCCTGTGAAGATGTTCTATGATAATGTTAGAGATTATTATGCTACAGCCTGTGATTACATGCTCCATAAATTCCCATATGGAGATGAACTGCTTTTAAATGCTTCAGTTGCTGATGTAAATGAGAGACAGTCAAAAAGCTTCAAAAGTGTTAGATTCTTTGTCAAGAGATATCCCTTTCTATTGCCACCCTTGTCTAACTTTGATCATCTGGAAGAAGAATTCCTGAAGTATCAAGTTGGGATTCTACCTGACAATATACTTAATGCAGATAGAGTTGATGTGCAATGGCACCTTATTTCCCAGCTAAAAGACTCTATCACTGGAAGAAATAAATTTCCTCTTCTTTGTCAGGTTATGAAAGGAATATTGGTTCTTTACCATTCTAATGCTGACTGTGAGAGATTGTTCAGTGTTGTTAACAAAAATAAAACTGAATTCAGGTCCAGGCTAAGTAACCCAGTACTGAGTGCTCTACTGGTATGCAAAACATTCATGGCCTCAGCTGGTACAAAATGTTTTGAAATGCAACATGACAATCTGTTGCTTTCTAAAGCTAAAAGTGCTACATATGAACACTTTAACCATTAATGAATGATAAAAGATGAGAAAAGCAAATAAATCATTGTTAATTGTAATTGTAGTATGTTATATGTGGATTACTCTTTTTCTGCTTGGATTCCTCTTTTTGACCACTTGGATTACACTTTTTCCTCGTCAGGGGTTGGCATGTATGCAATTAACTGTAGGTTTAGTGGAACAAGTCCAAAAATCTGGACAGTCAGAGCCTTTCACTGAATTGAAATAGTTACAAGGCATGCAGTTTTCCTCCAACCTCCAATCAAGTAGGAAAAATCATGGATCAGAGATTCCCAGGAAATTACTGTCTTGTGCTTGCTTGCAGAAACAATCATGTGAAATGATTTTCTGCTTATCCTATTGTACTTTGGTTTTCTCAAGCAAGGCATTAAAAATTTGATTCATGTTTAAACAAGTGAGGGACAGAATTGCTCATGTGAAAGGCCCGTCACTTTCAAAGCTTAAGATGGGAAATGGAGAGCTTTCTAGTGGTTCAAGAAGAAAAAGTATCTCCCCTTGAAAGTATCACAAATAACTAACTTCCTGTACCATTTAAAAAAGAAGTCAGTTATGATATTAAACAAGGAATAACATTACATGATCTCAGTCTTACTTCATCTTGGTGGAAATGAGGACATAGGCCATACAGACATTTTTGACCTTCTAAGCAATTTAGATATGTTATACCTAAAGCCCAAAGTTGGTTTCTGAGCAAAATGGAACTCACCATGAATTGTGATGCAGTGAAAACAATAGAACCTTCTATTCCAGAACATAGTTGACTCACATTATTTTGATTAAATTTGTGTTATTCCTAGCCACAAGTAGAATCAGTTTGATTCATACCTTGCTGACTTATACTCTCTGCAGTTTTGTTACAATGGTCCAGTTTTGTCATGATGGGCAAGTTTCACTCATGATGGTTGCTGGTTTAATTGCTATTAACAAGCATCCAGTCTTGCAGAGTGAGTCTTTTGCCTTGAAACTGCTGTTTTCATTAGATCCTTGTAGCACAAGGCATCTGTAGGACTTTCTCAGAGTAATACCATATTATGGCATTGATGCGTTTCCATAATCATATGGAGTGAATCAGAAGAGGTATTTCTTGATTGCTCTTAATATTTATTGTAGGGGGGGGGGTGACATTTCTGTTCTGGCTCTCTCATCCTGGATCTTTGATGTTGTCAAATCAGCCTGAAATGGAATTATTTGGTTGGATTAGCATAATGAAAATTGTTTGGCTGGGTTAGCAGAATGAAAATGATTTTATTATATAATTTGTAATCATAGACAAGTATTATTTATGTAGTATACTCTTTACAAAACAAACCAAAAACGTATGAGTTGTTTGGTAGCCCTCTACTGACTAAGGTCAACCACACAATCTCCACAATGCTTATTTAAACAAAATGAAATAATAAAATCAGATTTTATAAAACAATTATTAATACCAAATTTGTAGTATTATTGGAGTTCCAGTTATATTTTTTTTATATGTAAATTGAATGCTGTCTTTGGCTTTCAGTGGATTAACTATTTCATTATAGCATGCTTTTAATAAGAAAAAATGCTAATGCATAGCTATCTCCCTTTATCAGTCTCGAAAATGGGAAACACAACTTCAGTAAATGCATAAAATTATCCAATTTGTTCCAAACAAGCTAAAATGAAGAAAATGGATTGTGAAGGGTCGTTTAGTAGGGGTGGGGTTCTTCCCATAGACGTTAAAGAATTATGAGGAAGTTCCCCTGGTCCGCATTCAGAATGTTTACTTCTGGACAATATATTATATATGGCTATGAGCCCCCAGTCAGCAATGCCGACAGTTAAATTAAAAGAAATACAAAGATGAAATTTAAACAACAATTTACTAAATGAAAATTTTAAAGATATTAAGCAATCAATGTCACTCTTGACCCAATGATCCCTAGATCATCATTTGATTTCAGTGTGAGGAATATTTTCCCTTCTTGAGTGTTACTCATCTAAATAAGTCTCCTTCCGTCTTTCTCTCCTTCCGATTCCTCTACTTCCGTTTCCTCTTCTATCTCTACTTCCGTTTCCTCTTCTATCTCTACTTCCGTTTCCTCTTCTACGGTATCTCTTGAGGTCACCCGAAATTCACTCGGTATCTCTCAAATTCACTCGGAATTCTTTCCCCGTCACCCGGAATTCCCCCGGAGTTCTCTCAACGTCACCCGAAATTTCCCCGGAATTCTCTCAACGTCACCCGAAATTTCCCCGGAATTCTCTCAACGTCACCCGAAAGCTTCCTGTTGAAAGGTATAATACATTAGCATATGGTGATGAATATTACCTCACACTAAGTCACTGAATTGAACCATCAGTTTAAGGCGGGACATTTTTGGTCACGCATGTGCACACATCGAAATTCCCATACGCTTCCGCCGCTTACAAAATGGCGCCACAACACAATCTCACAAAGAATTCAAACATCTACATACTGAGCCCTATCAGTATATACATACAAATATTTCAAATATCATTGTATTATAATATTACTACTATTAGTAATATGACTATCTATATATTTATATATATGTCCTACACAAGCGTACCGAATCCACAATATTCACATTCAAATTGCAATAACGGAAATCCGTTAACTCAATGGCAAAATATATCATTACGTAAACAAAGTGCTAGTCTACCATAATATACCTACACAAAGAATTATAATATTAATTCTTATAGCGGCTAGCAAACAATACAATTCTTCACGAATACAAATCGTCCTTTCAAAAGGGTGTAAACGTAATAATTCACGAAATAATATGCACACCTATTGCTAAAAGAAGAGCAACATTTTACCTCACAAAATAAGGGGTAATATAATATCATAAAGAAGATGCAACGAATTTACATCATAATCAATTGCAAGCAAAGGTACTAACGAACATCACGAAAGATGCAAAATATTAATATCATAATTAACTATTCATACTACAATACAAGTAAAATGAATATACATACGAGAATCCTTCCATTCCGCAGACGTATCAAGCAGAAATCAAACAAAAATCACACTGACCTTTGAAGCTATCTTAAGATTTCCTTGATTTCCAAAATCTGAGTCTGCCACCAATTTTCGTCTGGCCGTAGGGAGTTCTACACAGTTACTTCTTGTAGCGAACTGACTAATTCCTACTAAGCATCAGGTGTTATCTAAAATTTTCGAAACAAGTCCCACCCACATCGCATTTCGATTGGAGGGCGATCGACTCTGGTCAGTCGTTCGACTGTCAATCATCCGAATGTCTGTCTGTGCGTCTATCAATTGTTACAGTCTTCTTATTTGACGCTGTCCTGTCCTTTGATGTGGTTACGTCACCCGTCCGCGATGGACACAGTCTCCTCTCCCCTCGAGAGCTAACAAAGACCATCTTACGTAAGGGGATTAGCTAACTTAGAACAATTGGAAACAATTGGAAACATCACAGCTGGGTCAGGCAGACATACAATTTATACATGTACAAGGCCAGTCAGAATCACAAGTTATAGTAACTTATACCTACATACAAGGGGTTGGGGTAAAATCGTCACATGGATGATGACAACAATAAGGGCTTTCATATTCATGACAGGGTGAATGATGAAATGCCATCTTGACTGGAACGAAAACAGAATGCAAACACAAAACATACAAAGCAAAGAAATACAAATTTGGTAACATTACCATGTCACAGTCTGTATAATAGAAGACCAGAGCTCCGGGGCCAACTCCTGGGTAAGGGGACAGCATCCTTTAACCCAATCTATTCCTGTAATATATTATGATTTGGAAATGCATTTAAAGAAACAACACATTTTTGGAGCAATACATATTTTGAAAGTAATACTTCTGCAGTTATATTATGTATGTTTATTATATATGCACCCATCCAAGCAGTTTCATTCATGGGTACTGTTGCACTTCTACTCAAGAATGAGTGACAGGATTTGGCACCAATCCCACTATTCAGAAGGGAGAATAATCTTGTCTGACTGCTCATATAGAATGCAGATGACATTTTAGCATGTTTATTGCCAAAACAATCTGAAAGGTGTGGTGAACATTTTTTTTATTAGTTTGTCGAGTTGTGAATGTTATCCTGATGAGCTATGAATCAGGTAAATAATATTAAAGAAATATTTTTTGCCAAAAATTGTTTTTCTTTGGCAGTACATAAATTCTTTGGACACTCATACAAGAAGTAAACTTGTAATTTGTTTTAGTTATGATACAAATATATGTACGTATTCACACAGTGTTGTTTAATATTTTTGGAAGAAAAATACCATGCAAGTGGTTCAGAAGTTGAATAAAAGTAGCCTTAAAAATTTGTACCACTTAAAATTTGAATTTACAGTGTTGTTGTTTAACATCAACAAAAAATAAATGGGAAGAAATTAGAATTAAACTACATCATCCCATAAACAAATGGATCACATTGACCAACTTTTCATGCCAAACTGACAGTAATGAATATTGTAGAATACAAGTTTAAAGATTTCAAGCATATCTGTTATTTGTTGATTTTTAATTAATGGTTCCTTAGTAATTAAGTTATTTTTTTTTCAGGCATCCGTTTATCAGTATTAACAAAACTATCTACTGATCTCATATCTGCCGACTGGAAATTCTTCTTTAGGGAATTGTCAGGTAATCTTTATTATCACCTTTCATTGCATTTAGTAGTGACTGGATGTGTTTGTGTTGGATTGGAGAGTGTTGGTTTTGTTTAATGACAATGCCCTTCGGACTCGGAACCTGGCTCTAAGGTCATATGAACATGTAAAAGAGTCCTTTGTGAATTATGTGTCATTCATTGTGCATTTTTCATCAATCTACAATTACTTTATTTTTCATACAGTCATTAACACAAAATGATAATTATTTGTTTTACATATAATTTTTTGTACCAGAAATTAATAATTATTTTTTGTGCATGAAAAATTACATGCTATATGGTAGCTAAAATATCTTATTTTGACAAAGCAACCATGGCTGGCAAATCTTTGTATGACAGGTGTCAGGCTTCATTAAGTATAAGGTCATATTCTTCTTTTATCATGGCAATGCCCTTTCATTAACAAAGCAGATTAGTATACACAATGTCCTGTCAAATTAATCCAATCTATACTCCTTTGTACCCTGTCATACAGAATCTCCACATTAAATAAGAAAATACCTTGTAACATTGATTTAAATCAAGGTATTTGAGACAGAAAAATTAGAAAGTAGAAAATCAATCTGGCAAACAAAGTACACATTCAAAGAACTTGACAAGTATTATAGCCCCAATGTGATCGCTTACAAATTTCACTATTCTTCTTATCAGAAAGATTTTTGGAAGGAAGGCAATGATTTATAAAAAAAAACCTATTAAAATAAACCATTCAAGATACATGTATTTGTAAACAACATTCAAATATTCAGTTTAAAATTAAGAGGTGCCACACTATAATTCAGTCAATGAAGTTGCTCATAACCGTTTTTATTTTTTGGAGTGTTCCAAAAATAGTGATGTGACACATTCAACAAATTCTGTTAGTGACAAATATAATAGGGGCCCTGAGTGGCTGAGTAGTCTAAAGTGCATTCAGTTATGGATCACTGCCATCTCACCTCAGTCTGTGTGGGTTTGAGTCTCGAATTCAGCCAATGTAGGTATGTGAGAAAGCTTGCCGGTAGCTTCTCATGAGTCGCTTCTTTCTGGGGTTTTCCAGGTTCTTCCTCCACCATTATTACTGGCTGCCAACAACAACAACAAATTTAATATCAACAGTTTCATATGGCAATGACTGAAGAGTGGCAAGCCTGGTGTTTAAAGCAAATCTGAGAAGGAAAAGTATGCATTAGATTAAAACAAGACTCGGTTGAATAAGAGTGATCAACTGGGGTACTGGAATACTTTGAAGGGTTTAACTTGGGCTGAAGATGATCCAGCATAGCATTTAGTTGCCTTCTTATGTTTGCAACGGTGACATCATCAAATCGTTTGTTCCAACTTTCAGTTAAAATTAGTAGACCCATGTAAATTTACAATCAACTTTGGATTAATTTGTACACATGAAAATGGCAGGGTTTCTCAGTTCAAGAGAGAGATTACATAATCCATAATATGATGACACCATGATATTATCAAGTTGTAATCAAATCCAATGATGTTTAGGACCAATATCTTTCAAGATTCAGTTTTATTCAGATGTTATGGCATATGGAGCTTTAAGATCTTAAGAAAAATACAGCACAAAATCACTTTTCCCTGAGCTGTCATAGATCTTAAATATTGAAAATATGCATTAACCATCCTGAATTAGAGAGATATCATGAGAACGAAAATTTAAATCCCAAAAGATAAGATTTAACAATAAGTAATTGGTCAAGTTCTCAGGGATGAAATTTAACAACACATTCAAGTAGTTGTTTTGCATAAGTGTCACTACAAATTTGTGTGTTCTGATGTTTCATACTTTTGAAAGTCTGTTTGAGGACCAAACAGGTTGGAATGAACACATACACACCTCCAAAGTTGGAAATGCAGCAAAAGGCAACATTTTTGATAATTGATAATTATTATTGTCTAAGTTTTGGGATGAAACCCTGACAATGCTTTTTAAAAACATTATTTTCATTTTGAAGAAAAATCTTACTGTTGACAAATCAAAATTCCTCATTTAGCTGTCAACTTAATAATTTTTAAAAATATTTTTGAAAAATGCTTTTTGACCCCTTTAGAGAGAGTATACCATATATACTCATATATAAGTCTAACTGCAAGCAATTAAGAACTTGATCTGTCATTGCATAATGTGTAGACATATCAGAGTCTGTCTGTTTTGTTTATTCTACTGCTTTTTCTACCGATTGATGTTTACAAACTGCATAGACCCAGATCTGCTATCACATTTTGCAGTGGCTAATCTGAGTGGGTTGGACTCGACTTATAAGTGAGCATATTAGGTATGTTAGGTATATGTTCATTGCATATCATATTTTAGGCAAGTTTTATAATTTTATACATTAGGACTGAAAAAAATTGTTCTTCTGCCTGACTGCTTTTGATATATATTGCAAATAACTCGGCATACTGGAATATCTTCTATGTGTCCTTTTTGTAGCTCTTCTATCATCAACTGATGAACCTCAGGGGAGGTTTTCAAATAGTTGTTGTAAAAATTTAAAAGTGAACAAAAGCACTTGAATAAAGGTTTCTGTAGAAAATTGGAAAACATAATTGTGAACAGCACATTTATTTCTAACATCAAAACATTTCAAATTTTCAAATGTTTTAATTTTAAACTTTTAGTATTCTGTGCCAAATTTCAATATTCTAGAGATAATTAAAAGTGGTTCACACAGACATGGTGATCTCATCTTCAACCTTTCTGAATCAAAATATGGTCATTCTGGCATCTTCCCAAAGGCTTCCTAAAGATTATAATTTTCATCAGATTTCAATTAAACATGGTATATCGGTTTATGTTATTAAGGTTTGGAGTGTGTTTAATTATGATTGAGATCATTGCCTAATAATTATGCCATTTTATTTGAAAATGTATGTTTTTCTTCAAACAATAATAAAATATGTAAATTAATATGATACAGAAAGTATTGGGAGGACATTTTCTTCTTTTTTTTTTAATACTTAATAAGCCTGCTTGGTGAAATTGCAGACTCTTAGTTGAAATAGGTGAATAATATCAGGCCCACATGGATCTCTTGTACATTTTTTCAGAAGATCATACATCAGTGTTTTTTTTTTATGAATGTTTTATAGTATGAGTTAAATAAATGTTTAGAGAATCTTTATGACAAAAACATTACATTTATCAAATGAGAACAAAAGCACAAACTATGTTTTCAAAAGACCATACATATTTTTTCTGAAGAAAATGCTACTGGTGTGTCTAATGCCATAACAACAATCAGTGCCTGAGTTAAGCTAATATCTTGTTGTTTGTGTTTCTTGGTTATAGTTGAAATGTTTAATAGTAAAATATGATATTAGCCAATTAAACATGATATACATAACATCATTAACATTAATAATGAAATATGATTAGTCTATACCATTGCATGTTGCAGTAACTTCTATCCTTTAGTATGATAAATGATTTTAGATGTAACCAGATCTACATGTATATTTTTGTCTCTTTAATTTCATATCATGTGAAATACTTTAATTTTTCTGTTTACTTTTTTTTCTTCCAGTAAAAGAAAGTCGAATACAGCAGGTTGAAAGTGACCATTGTCAGAATGTTAAGGAGCAGATATACCAGCTTTTGCTTCATCTGAACCAAAAAGGCACCTTGACTAAAAGTAGTATAAAAGAGGCTCTTGAGGCTGTGCATAGAAATGACCTGGCTGCAAAGTACAGTGAAGAGGAATGTTCTGATAGTTGAAGTGGAGAAAATAAGGTGGTCATGGGCTGCATTTTACTCCATCCTCTTAACTTTAAGTCACTGTCAATTGTAGGGTACCGAGTGTCATGGAGTACCAATAGTTGTAGGGTACCGAGTGTCATGGAGTACCAATAGTTGTAGGGTACCGAGTGTCGTGGAATACCCATAGTTGTAGGGTACTGATTGTTGTAGGGTAACTGTTTTCACAGATTTTATGGTTGCTTTTAACTGAATATTAAGGACATGTATCAATGATCATTTTATGGAAAACATGAAGACTCTCATATTATATTAATGATTATCCTATTGAAATCATGAAGATTGTCATTTCATATCAATGATTGTCCTATGGAAAACATGAAAACTCATCTCATGTATGATTGTCGTATGGAAACATGATGACCCAAATCTCATATCAATGATTGTTCTATGGAAATGTGAAGAGCCCTCATCTCTTTTCAATGAATTTACATACCAAAGTAAATGAGTGAATTCACAGTATTTTGGTTTTTATTGCATCTTATTGCAATGTCCCCAATTTATTTTGAAATTGCCTTTTACCTTCTTTGTCGCTTCATTAAATTAGGCATAGAAGGCAGTGTAAGCTACTTAAAACTGCACATCAGTTTAATACATTTTTAGGATTTTATAGAGACAATCGAAATTAAGTCTGACCATGGAAATATATTTCATATATTATTATGTCATTTATGTACAAGTCCTTTGTTCTCTTAACATACTTTTGTTTTGTTTTGCTTAGGTTGGGACTTCGAAAGGTTATGGCTAAAATAGAATGAGCCTAATCACAAATCACAATAGGAAATGAGCAGAAAAGAACAAAAATTAACTAGGAATAAACTAAAATGAACCAAAACTGAACAAATTGCTACTGAAAATTTGCATAAATGAACCAATTATAAAGTTAGTTATCTTTAAGGTCTTACCTGTCTGAGATGTTTGCTGCTTTGAGCAAGAGTTATTGCACTTTGTATTTTGAAATAGATGGGGAAAGACAAATTTTATTTTTTAGTAGGTCTGGATTTGCGAGGTTTATTTCTAATATTAGATAAGGTTTTAAACTATGAAAATTATAGCTATTTATCATTGCTACTAGTATTAGATAAGGTTTTAAATTATGAAAATTATAACTAATTAGCATGAAACCAGTAAAGTAACTATTGTTACTAGTATTAGATAAGGTTTTAAATTATGAAAATTATAACTAATTCTAATGAAGCTAGAAATGTATTTTGCTCTCAAGAATTGTTTTAATGTCATTGACTGAAGCAGAGATTGAAAGAAATGACTGGAAATTCTAAAATGATACTATTAATTATAAGCATTTTTTGACCCTAATTACAGGTTGATTTTGTTTTGAAACCTGCATTGAACTTTTAGGTAATTTTAAAAGGGTTCTCGAGAGTGATACAATACCAGCATCATTTAGTTACTTGTAATTAACTGAATTTGTTGGATTTGGAATGGTAAGATATTGTTATTTGTAGCATTCTGTTTTATTGCTACAGTAACCTCTAGTTCACATACTAAGATCCCTACTTGCTAGTCATTTACTAGAAATTGGTTGATAGTGAAGGATTTCAACCTCACTATATATAACAAGGGTCAGTTTGGGTAGAATCGTATTAGAATATACTCCAGGTGCAAATAGTTCAGAACGCTTTACAATTTTGTGCCTTCCAAAAATGCCAGTATATGTGTTCTCATGTAAATATTAACATGCATTCCAAATACAGAAATAAAAATAGGTTAGCATGTTTTGGGGTAACTTTGAATCAAAAGAGCCATATCAGTGTCATGTGATATGATGATATACAAATAGGTTTTCTGTATGGGTACATAGTGATAAAGTATTTTCTAGTTATTGTAACTGTAAAGCTGTCCTTTATAGTAGTCATGTCTGTACATATATTACTGTACATACTGGCTTAGAAGTTGAGTCCACTGAAAACTGCACAGACCCAAATCTGCTGGCATAATATGTGATGGCAGATGTGGGCCAGTGCAGTTTGTTAGAAGTAATTGGTAGAACAACAACATAAACTGCCATAATTTTGCATCGTGCTGGCAGATCAGGGTCCATTTTGTTTGCATTTGGAATTGACATACAAGTGAGTATATATAGTAGTTATTTTCTGTGCATTTGTCTGAATTCTGTTTGTTATATTTCAGATTTTTGTATGTGTCTTGGAAATCCAGTAAATATCTAAGTCAGACTATATAATTTTGTGTTAGAACACATACACAGTGGTATTCTTTATGTTTGTATGTTCATTGTTACTTACATTACTTGTTATTTACATTACTTCTGTAGGATATTTCATGACTTTGTTTTTTTTTTTTAAGTCTGATGTATTTAGTGTTTTTTGGTTTACCAGAGGTCTTTCAGGGAAAATAACTTTTAAACTAATTATGTTACCAAATTTTAATAGATGGTGTTCATGATGATTACTGTTACTATAAAATTCTGTACAAGAAATAACCATTTTGATTGGATGAATTTGTTTGTATAGTACTAATTTAGCCAATGTCTGACTTTTAATGTGAGTTTTAACAGTCAGTACTATTGAGTCTACCACTAGAATTAGGAATCTTAGAAAAAATGTACTTTGGGTCAAGACATATTCAATAATTTATTTATTCTCTTGCAGTAGGTAAAATGATCTTTGATGATAAATGCTGTTGCAACAGAATTTGAGATCTGAGTCCTACAGCAGCTTTCTTTGTACATATTCACCCTCTGCTCAATACTGTGATGCTGTATTAAATACCCCATGTCATGGATAATTTTAGATCATGGTCACACAGGACCTTTTCTTTTACCCATATGCACCTTCTGCTAAATATTTCAATGCTGTATATTTAAATACCCCATGTCATGGATAATTTGAGATCATGGTCACACAGGACCTTTTCTTTTACCCATATGCACCCTCTGCTAAATATTTCAATGCTGTAATAAATGCTCCATATAATGGAACACTGTCAAACAGTTTGACTGCTAATTCCAAAAGGTTTGCATTTTTATGCGAAACAATATGGGCATGTTTTGATTCATAGTACATGTAAGTGATAGGATTTATTCCTACATTCAGAAGAATATAAAATTGTGATAATAGTATTTGTTATGTGCCAAATGAATGACATCTAGATAATTTTTTTTATTATTGTGTTGGTAATTAACTCTTAGGTCTAAAGGTTGTAAGATAAATTGTGTTTGTGCACTAGATTTGTTTCCTGAAATATTTTGTTGTTTCATTTTATATATATCTGTTATGGTATTTTTGTATTTCATGTCACTTTAAATTGTATACATCTTTCATGTCAGCATAACATTTATATCATTTCCTTCATTTGTAGTTTGTTAGTCCAGATCAATCGTATGGCATTAATAATATTGTAAAATGTTTGCATAATTTAAACTAGTCTTTGTTAAATACATTGACTGGAACATGTACTGTATATGTCCATGATCTGTTGTAATGTAATTCATTGGTACCGTATTTTCCGGCCTATAAGTCGAGACTTTTTGACTTGAAAATTCGGTCTTCGTCTTATACTCCGAATCGACTTATATATGGATTTAGTCATTGAAATTGCATCGACTTATATATGGATTACAGTATCCGGTATGCTATTGATATTGCTCTATAATCGGCATAATCGAAAACAGGTCACATAGAAGTACAAATTCATGTTAAATTACTATGTCAATAAATTGTCATAAAATAATATAACTACATTTATATTTGTAAGTTTTGTCATTATTTATTTTGCATTCTGCGTGTTTTTTCTTATTTCTCAAACATAAAATAAAAGAAAACAATTACCGGTAAAAACTTCACCGGGCCGCATAGCACACTTACGGTCTATACTCTATAGTGTACTGTACTAATTCAAAGCATATTGTTTGTTCCTAAAAAAAAAATGATATGAAATAACTGGTCCATTAATATTTGATTTTCCAGTATAATGTTGGACACACGTGAGCAATTACCGGCATAGCTTTTTTTTATTGATCCAATTGATTCTACAAAGGGATGTAATCCATAGTAACTCGAGGGTTCTATGATTATTTATAAAATAATGTAGATCATGCATTCTACTGAATCCCCCAAATCATATGTTTCTAATTGTATTTGACAAAGTTTCTCAAATAAATTACCGTAGGTTTAAACTACACTAAAATCAGATATATAGATGGACTACCAGTACTAATAGATCATCAGTGATCCATGATTTTTAGTTTCGCAATTCAGTTTAAAGCAAATTGTAATGTCAACACTTCACCTATATTCATTCTTAACCAGCTGACATTTCGGTGTCTCTCATTGATTATACCGGTTGTTGATAAATTTGTATTTGGTTTCCAACAACAATCAAAGCCAGTTGCCGCAATTGTTTCGACCTTGATATTGGCTTTAGCTACCGATACTAGTTACCATATTGCCGGTACCCCATTGTTCTTTATCATTAATCCGCATCAATTACGCTACTCGTGTTTAATATCAGTGGGATTAAGTACAACAATAAATGATGCCACTCCCTTCTCTAGATCTAAATACATGTAATGAATTTAGCCATGGGCATTGTTTTCATTGCTTTAGTACAGGTTAAAATACAACCAGTTCTGCCTGCTGTATTTATTAGAGTACATCAAAAGAACATGACGCAATAGCTGGGCGGCAAGTTCAAAGGACTTTGACTAGCAGCTTGGGTGGGAAAAAGTGCTGAAATTTACAATGACTGAATTCAGAGACAAAGATCCTGAGACGTACATGTAGTTATTATAAGAATACACTTTAACTTCCATTATTTAATATACGAACAAGTACTATTTCATCATTCGTTACGTACACCCGTTACGTAATTTTTGTTATTTTCTTTTCATTGAATTCAGTCAAATAATAATCTGTGACAAAATTATTTAATATTTTACATCCGTGTGTGGATATTTTCGATGGAAATATTTGTATTATGGATTCAATGTATGTTACAAGATTCGCTGGTGAGTACACGGTGTTGATACTCTTTTCATGCAATAGATTATACATGTATATATAAATTAGACACGTGTATGTACCAATGCATGGTTCTCTGAATAAAGTACCATAATTGTATTTGACAAAGTTTCTCAAATAAATTACTGTAGGTTTAAACTTTCAACTGGAAGGAATGATCATAGCTCTTGTTGCAATGGATATTGCCGGTAATATGGAATATCATACGACGATACCATCAATATTCATGCAACCGGAAGTTACTACCGGTAGTATAAAATACAAAGCCAAGTTATTGACCTGGCTTCGTCTTATACTCCGAATCGACTTATATATGGACGAAGGATGGAAAATTTACAAAATTGGTCAATTCGACTTATACTCCGCATCGACCTATAGGCCGGAAAATACGGTAGATTAAGTTTCATATTCTTTGTTCTATTGATTTTTTCTAACAAACTACATATAAGTAGACCCAGATTTAATATTACATCAATACAGAATTAATTTTTTATTTGCTGTACATTTGACTCAAATTTAGCTGCCAAGGTTGAAAAGGTCATGTTGTGAACGTTATTGTAAATATTAGTTTTGTATAATGCTATGTATCACACATTATGCTGTGCTTATCTGAATTTCATACTGAAATGGACTGGTTCAAGTGTTGTGTTTTGTTATAACTACTGCACTGCAACATCAGAATTTTGTGTGCTGTATGAGTAACTCAGTGTTTATTGATTACAGACATTATTATTGTGGAAATCCATTTTGTTTAATTTTGATATTTTGATACATAATGTATGTACTAAACACCTGGCTCTGATTGGTCATGTAAAAATAATAATAATAATAAGCTTACAGAGTGCAAACATGTTTTCTGTGCAAATAGAAAATACTTTAAACTCTTGGACACAAACGCTTCTCTCCTGTAAATGCCAATATTTTCACACGGCAAATCATGTACAATCCCTACAACTAAAGAGAAAATAAAATTCTCAGGGTAGATGCAAGTAAATTCAAATATAGACTAGTCTGTTTTTAAATCAGATCGTCAAATTACATTTTTTTAAATCAGTTGTTTGTGCTAGTCCTCAATTATTGCCAGTATATACCCAGAAACAATCAATCTTGCCAAACCTACATTTAATTTGCAGTCTATTTGCTTTTCATATGCATTTTATTTGTGTTTTGTAAATGGAAACTAATTATATTTTTGAGAATGTTAGAAGAGGAGAACTATAGCTTTCTTGTTGTCTCTTATTAGAAGCCGCCTTCAATGAAATGGCAGATGCATGAAATGGAAAAGGTATAATTACAGTATTTACCATAAATTGAAATATAAGTACATATAAGATAAAAATGTGGTTGTAGAGTATTTGTCAGCAAATATTATTTCTTACTTCCTTGCAGTAATATAAAGACAATACATCTACAGACATTGATGATGTCATCCCATCATTGGTGGTTGTTTTTCTATGTCTGCTTTAGCTAAAAAATTGTAAGGGCTGCAATTTTGTCAATCAGTTGAAATCATTTTAACTTGAATTATCATGGAAAAGGGGTGGTTACTCATGCAAATTTAATGGCAACTTGAAGATAATTGATTTTCAGATTAAGCCATAATCATGCAATGCATTCAAATTTTATTCTGATTCTTTTTATCTTTGATTGTTATGCCTTCTGCAGTGTGAAGTTTTGCTGTTTTGTTGGTTTTCAAAATGTGCTTTAGATCTCAATTTACACATGATAGCACGTGTACTGTAACATTTATAAGCTTAATAAATCAGATTTCATTTACCACTTGACTTCTTTTTACACACTATTTCTTAACCAGTAATAAGTATATGCTGTTATTTCTAAAGGGACTGCTTAGTATATTGCTACAACTCAGATGAGATAAATAGTCATGAATGATAGGTGTATGTTGAATGATTGGCTTACATTGAATGATAGGTGTATGTTGAATGATTGGCATACATTGAATGATAGTTGTATGTTGAATTATAGGCGTACATTGAATGATAGGTGTATGTTGAATGATAGGCGTACATTGAATGATAGGTGTATGTTGAATGATAGGCGTACATTGAATGATAGGTGTATGTTGAATTATAGGCGTACATTGAATGATAGGTGTACATTGAATGATAGGCATATGTTAAATGATAGGCATATGTTGAATGTTAGGAATCTTTTGAATGATAGGTGTACATTGAATGATAGGCATGCGTTGAATGATAGCCGTATGTTGAATAATAGGTGTGCATTGAATGATAGGTGTACTTTGAAGGCTAAAACAAAGATGTCAACGCATGTACAACAATGAATAGCTTAATAGAAATGGACATATATACAAGTATATATGACAAGATTCGATGAGCATTTAATTGCAGTGCCAAGGAATATCAACTTCAATAGGTTACAAAATATCAAACAATGATCAAATATCAAAGTCAAATTTGTATTTTGCTGTCATTTACAGCACTGCTTGAGAACTTTAGTCAGCATTTGGCAGATGTGCAAATGGTACACCTTCTAAACAGTGAAATGGGAAAACTGGTGTATACCATTATGCAAAGAGTTGCTAACACATTAACCCCTGAAGGTTTTTGCTGTTTTCGCATGAATTGCGAGTAGGAAACAAATTTTGGGGACCATTTCTGAATACATCCCAATACATCGATTTCCAAGCAATATTCTGTTAGACAAATGGCTAGTCGTGCTAAAGAAAATGTTTTTCACTGGTAAGTTTGCTGGGGCATGAGCAGAAGGTGAAAAAATGTCCTTATTTGTTGTTTTTATTTTGCTTTACGGACCCATAATTTTCCTATGGAGAAGACTATTCAAAATGTCCACCTGATCCTACTTTTTGAACAGGTGCACCTGTCTGTGTGCACTTCAGACTCGTCCGCTGTAGATCTGAGGCCATAAAGTAAAACATCTGGACACATTCAGAATCCGACCATGAATGATTTTGGGGTGAAAATAAAGGGTCAAAAACGTAAGTTTTTCCCTCTGTATTTTGTAGTGCAACTAAAATGTTCAGATTATTTGCAGTCATTGTAGAGCTACATCTGTCTACCTTTCTATAATACCACACACGTTAATGTATCATGCATGACCTTGACGCTACAGACCTTGGAAGTAGGCTACTACCTCATGCCCTGTAAAGTCGTCTGTGTCTGGATGTCACTACACTAGATACCCTGAACAGCCTTAAATTTGGTTCAACTACAGATAAATGATCAAGACATTTTTCTTGGGGAGGAAGGAACTTTATGAAGCTGAAGACAGTCACAGCACAGATTCTGGGAATCTATTCATTTCATTGTGCAGTAAAACATGGCTTGACCAGTAGACTTCCATTTGAAAATAAGGTGATTTAAATACTGGCTTGCTTAACACCAGAAGATTTGATAAAGATTCTGTAACAGCAGAGATTTTAACAATGCATATACATATTGAAGAGAAATTTGTTACTAACTCTATGGGTGGAAGGTATGTTAGATAATGAGGTATATTAATTAATTAATATTAATATTAATTAATTAATTATTATTAATTATTAATTATTATTAATTATTACTTTTTATTAATTATTACTTTTTATTTTTTTATTTTTTTATTTTTTAATTATTATTTTATTATTATTAATTAATTAATTAATTAATATTAATATTAATATTAAGGTATATTAATGAGCTGCAAAAATAGGAATTAGTTGATCAGTACATGAAACAGGTGATGAAAGAGCTTTAATTCATGGCAGCTTTAATGTAGAAAGAAGTCTCAGTGAAATGAATACCATTGTGGTTGTAAAGCACAGATTAGGTTTTTTCATACAACAAGAACAGTGATAAAAGCCATTCCCAGTAGCTGACCTTGTTCTTGACTGTAAGTTTTACAGTGGTAAATACTTTACCATGAAACATTTGTTTGTCCAAATAAAAAACTTTGTAATACTTTCCACCATAATTCCTTGTCTTGAGTTATCTGAATATAAAAATAACGAAAGTGTTAAGTACAGTAGTTGATGGGATTTTCTGATTTAGCAGTTATTTTAAAATGGATTAAGAAACTAGTCCACTAACACTGGTGCATTTTTAAATATTTAAATTAAGGCAAAAACTGAAAAGTGTATTTCTGGTCAGACAACCATCCCTAATTTTTATTGCCAACCCTAGCACTTCCCCCTCCAAACAATTAATTAAGGGCATACAGATCAATGTATTAACCAGACAGTGATAATATGGTGTTCAATTATACTGACATCAATCAATTTAGTGTAACATTAAATGACACAATATGAATTCTGGTGCAAAAAATATATCCTGCACAAAGTTCATTAAACAAAGATTACTAAGTGATATATTTCATCTTTCAACAGAGATAATATCACAATCACATAATATCACATAATATCACATAATATCACATAATATCACAATCTTAATTATAATATCATTTGTTTTTATATTATAATTATTGTGTGTATGTCGTTTTAACAATCTTTGAAGTATAATTTCAACATACTTAGCGATAATGGATATTGGTCAGTATCAGTGGTCATTATATTATTGTTGGGTTACATAAATGGGAAATGTTAGACCAAACCTTGAACTGATTATTTTAGGATAACAATAAAGTGGTCAGAGATTTAGATCCAAGATTAATTAATTAATAAACATATTGAAAACTGAATTACTAACTGGGATACATTGCTTGTCACTAAATGGATTGTGCTTAAGTGTTAAGGGGGTCCTGAGTGGCTGAGTGATCTAAAAACGTTCTTCGTTACGGATCACTGCTATTTCATCTCTGTCTGGGTGGGTTCAAGTCTCAGATTCATCTAATGTGGGTATGTGAGAAAGCTTGTCAATAGCTTCTCGTGGGTCAGTGGTTCTTTCTGGTTTTTTTTCTCCCAGTTTCTTCCACCACCATTAATACTGGCTTCCATGTATAGCCTATCTTGTGCTGAAAAATAGTGTCAAACCATACAACAACAGCAACAACAACAACAACTTAATTGTTAGTGATATTTCTTTATCACTACATACATATTCAATATTACTGTACATCCTCACATTCTGTGGTCATAAAGGTATTGATTCTTTTTATAAATTATTCTTTCACACACTCACAGATAAATGTTCAATGATACTTAACTGAAAAAATGGGACATAGTTATTTTTACCATAATTTTTATACTATCCTTCACAATGACTCATTGTATGAATGTACCAATTCCTAACACACCTGTATCATCAAGAATGAATGTACCAATTCCTAACACACCTGTATCATCAAGAATGAATGTACCAATTCCTTACACACCTGTATCATCAAGAATGAATGTACCAATTCCTAACACACCTGTATCATCAAGAATGAATTTACCAATTCCTAACCCACCTGTATCATCAAGAATGAATTTACCAATTCCTAACACACCTGTATCATCAAGAATGAATTTACCAATTCCTAACACACCAGTATCATCAAGAATGAATTTACCAATTCCTAACACACCAGTATCATCAAGAATGAATTTACCAATTCCTAACACACCAGTATCATCAAGAATGAATTTACCAATTCCTAACACACCAGTATCATCAAGAATGAATTTACCAATTCCTAACACACCTGTATCATCAAGAATGAATTTACCAATTCCTAACACACCTGTATCATCAAGAATGAATTTACCAATTCCTAACACACCTGTATCATCAAGATAATGACTTAAATATGCATTACCAATGGCACACAAGTCGGATACAAGCATGAAAGAATGACATTATACATATCTGAAGTAGGCATACAAAGTGTCTCTATGAATTCCAGATTTTACCCACGTTGCAGATTTTGTAAACAACATTATGAAATAAAAATATCTTAAAAATGTATTACTGCCTATCACAATCTAAATTATATATTACCAAACTATGCAATTTCAAATTTGTAGCTGAATTCTCCTGCTCTTCTCATTTATAATTTGGCAGAGAATAATAAAACGGTTAGTTGGCTAGCAGTGGAGCTCCCATTACCATTACTTGTCGCTTAAGATTTTTTCACTTGGCATATCGATACCAATTGTACAACCCCAGGTAAACTGAGCTTAAGGTGTACGAACATTGCATTCAGAAATAAATAACAACACTAGCTGTAATTGGTGCATTATGTAAGAGTTGTACTTTCTGTTAGACTTTAAAAATGGTTAAGCCTCTTGGCTTCATGTGAGATTATGTTATTTCATATCTAGATGATATTTTGTATTTTTTATGATTTTTCTTTAAAATGTGACACACGGGTGAAAATATGTCTGTTGTGACTGGATAACTCTTAACCCTGTCTAGTTCCAGGAGAGTTATCTCTCTTAAATGCAAGGCAGTACCTGGTTTTGTCCTTGTCAAATTGACAATCTAACATTGTTCTCTACAACAGTGTGTGATATGCATGCTGAGGTAGGATAGAAAGTATATTTATTTCACAACACATTAGCACTGAGATCAATGGAAAAAACAATTGATACCGTGATACCTATAGGGAAGAACAGCCTCACATCCATAGAAATGCATATATGTAGGCGGCATTTATCAACTGTACTAGTTTGATGTAGGAAACAAATGGATAATTAACATTTCTGATCAAATATTGACAGTCTTTTAAGAATAACATGTATTAAACCTTTTTAAAATAGCACAAAAGTTGGCTTTGGATGGGGACTTTTGTAACTATAGCTATTACAGATATAGACTGATGGCTTTTTGTCTGTGTAGTCAGCTGCAAGATTAGCATACATGCAACAAAATAAGTTATGTAAAGATAATATAGTTTATTTTTGCCAAATATTGACTATTTTACCTGCAAAAGTTGAAAAATCATGTATGAAAACACAACTATCTTGTTCTTCTAAAGAATGACATAGACCAGGATAGAGCACATTCTAGGTCCACTTGTAGATAGATAATTTGTATCACCTAGACTATTCTGGTATGAGTAATTTTAGGTATTTGTTTAAAAAAATGGTATTCCTTCCCACTTTGATTTTAATTGTTCTGCACTAATTGTTCATTTTTGTATACTTTTCTTGCTTGAAACTGTTCATGCAGTCTATTTAGCAGAAGCCAAATCATAATCTACTATTGACTTTCACTTCATTTTATTTATTTCTGTCCATTTGTCCTGTACAGTTTCCATATCAGGTTCACCAATTTACTGAGTGATAACCAATTATGTCACACTGCCCACGCATTCCATTCAATTCAACACTGTTCTTAAAACTTTACATTCCATTCAAGTCCACATTGTTCTTCAAACTTTACATTCCATTCAAGTCCACACTGTTCTTCAAAACTTTACATTCCATTCAAATCCACACTGTTCTTTAAACTTTACATTCAATTCAAGTCCTCACTGTTCTTAAAACTTTATTTTCCATTCAAGTTCTTACTGTTCTTCAAACTTTACATTCCATTCAAGTCCACACTGTTCTTCAAACTTTACATTCCATTCAAGTCCACATTGTTCTTCAAACTTTACATTCCATTCAAGTCCACACTGTTCTTCAAAACTTTACATTCCATTCAAATCCACACTGTTCTTCAAACTTTACATTCCATTCAAGTCCACACTGTTCTTCAAACTTTACATTCAATTCAAGTCCTCACTGTTCTTAAAACTTTATATTCCATTCAAGTTCTTACTGTTCTTCAAACTTTACATTCCATTCAAGTCCACACTGTTCTTCAAACTTTACATTCCATTCAAGTCCACATTGTTCTTCAAACTTTACATTCCATTCAAGTCCACACAGTTGTTCAAAACTTTACATTCCATTCAAATCCACACTGTTCTTCAAACTTTACATTCCATTCAAATCCACACTGTTCTTCAAACTTTACATTCAGTTCAAGTCCTCACTGTTCTTAAAACTTTATATTCCATTCAAGTTCTTACTGTTCTTCAAACTTTACATTCCATTCAAGTCCACATTGTTCTTCAAACTTTAGATTCCATTCAAGTCCACATTGTTCTTCAAACTTTACATTCCATTCAAGTCCACACTGTTCTTCAAACTTTACATTCCATTTAAGTCCACACTGTTCTTAAAACTTTACATGAAATAATAATAATAATAATAATAATAATAATAATAATAATAATAATAATAATAATAATAATAATGAAGACTTTGTATAGAGCCTAATCTTTAGAAGCTATCAGCGCTTTACACCATCTATTATGAAATGACTACGCTACAGAAAAACAAATGACAAAAACAATGAAATTGGAAAGCATAAAAACATGCTGAAAACATATAAGATAGAAAACATTATTAGGTCTATGTTTGTCCTGCAGTCGAAAAAGGTGAGTTTTAAGAGCACTCTTAAAAGGGATCACTGTCTTTGTGTCACATATCAATGGGCAATTCATTCCACATCGCCGGGCCCTGTTATGCAAAAGAACGTTGCCCATATGACTTCGTTTTCACAGTGGGAACAATTGATGTGATTGAGAAAGTCTTTGTGTTGTGATCAGAATAGCCTCAGTTTTATCATCATTCATCTGCAGCTTGTTACATGTCATCCATGATTTCACATCAGAAATGCACCTCTCTACTCCATGGATGGTAGGTAGCATCAACTTCAGTTGGGTGGCTAGACTTGTATATTTGGGTGTCATAAGCGTACATTAATTGGTCAGACACTGGGTGATGATCGATGACACTTGAGAGCGGCTGAGTGTATATAATGAAGAGAACAGTTCCAAGAACACCACAACATGCGTCAACTGGGTTGGAATGTATTTAATTTGCGGATATAAATTGTGTCCTGTTGACTAAGTAGGACTTGAACCCCTGTAATGCTATATTCTGAATGCAAAATACATGCTGAAGACGCTGAAGTAATATATCATGGTCTATTGTGTCAAATGCTGCAGATAAACCCAGGAGGGTGAGGACTAATCTTTCCAGCAGAGAGAATGGAAGTCATAGTCATACAACGTAAGACGCACCACTCGATATTTATTTTTTGGAGTGGGGGTGATGGCAGGTAAACATAAATAACACGTGATGCGTCTTACATTGTATGACTAGGCCTGCTGGAACTAATTGTAATGATAAATCGCAACCCTTTCGTTAAAACAATTGCTCTTCACAAAAAATAAGGTTCCATCAGTCATATGTTATACTTCAGACCAGTTGAAATACATTAGACATTTCCTCTCTGTGTTTATGTGTGTGTGTGTGTGTGTGTGTGTGTGTGTGAGAGAGAGAGAGAGAGAGAGAGAGAGAGAGAGAGAGAGAGAGAGAGAGAGAGAGATTGAGAGAGTTTTTAAAGGTAGCTTTTATTTTTTTCAGTCATATCGATATGATGTCAGCAGTTTGGCAGTTTATACAGATGTCTAGCATAATACAGTGGACATGTAACATAACGTCCCGTCCAGTTACTTTGTCCTGACACAAGGCGGACCAATGCTAACACTAACGTCTTAATGCTGAACACCAAGCGAGGCAGTTGTTAGTACCATTTTTATAAGTCTTTGGTATGACTCATCCGAAGTTTGAACCCGCGACCTCCCGCATTCGTTGTGGACGCTCTAGCCACTTAAGCCACATTAGCGGTCGAAATATGCGAAGTGCCGGCCAGTGGCAATATACAGAACGTTTTATCTTGCAACTTCTGTATCACAACAATTGTTTACAAAAACCACAGACTAACCAGAAAAACGAAATGTATAACATTAGTGATGATCATGATGATGATGATGATGATGATGACGATGATGATGATGATGATGATGATGGAATTGTTTACAAGAACCACAGACTACCTAGAAAAATATATGTATAACATTAGTGATGATGATGATGATGACGACGACGACTATGATGATGATGAAATGTTGATGATTATGACGATTATGATCTGAAAGAGTACGTATTTATGTATATATATATATATATATATATATATATATATATATATATATATATATATAAATAATATCTTTGACTACATGTCGTGCTCGTTAATTTTACATATTTTGATTGTACTTTCATTATTTGCCCATTTAGATTTTTATGAGCGGTGTAGTTATTTCTCTTCTTCTCTACTGTCTTTTTTAGCTGTTTTTTTGTGGTCTTGTGCTCTCAGCAGATAGGTCTGGACGTTAATTTATATTTGTCTATCTGTCCTGCTACATGTATTTTTGTCTATATATTTACATATCTATATCGTACCAAAACGTTCCTACCTAAATGCCTCCCTCCTTCTTTCCCTTTTTCTCTAAGATAATGTACCCCTTTATTTCTCTCTTGTAATGAAGTCTTAGTATGTATGTATGTATGTATGTATGTATGTATGTATGTATGTATGTATGTATGTATGTATGTATGTATGTATGTATGTATGTATGTATGTATGTATGTATGTATGTATGTCTGTGTGTGTGTGTGTGTGTGTGTGTATCGACTAAAAGAAAACACGCACTTGTTTGTTCAATTGTCTTTTAGTCTCTCTTTTGATTTGAAGTTTATACGTATGTATCTGTGAATATACTTCGATGTAAATGTTGTTCTAAAGAACTTTGAGTGGTTTTTTAAAACAGATAATTCCAGTAAATTATATAACTGAAAACGATATTTTGTTTGTTTATTTCTTTATACATGAAACGAGAGGGTTTTGGTTGATTCGATGGTTTGGGGTGGTCTGGGAGAGTTTCGATGGAATGATTTTGGTGGCCTAATTTCGAACGGCACCAGCACAGCCCTTAAATATATGCATGTATTTTTCCCGTTCTAGGATAACTTCTAACGTTTATATGCAATATATATATGAGCGGTGTAGTTATATATATATATATATATATATATATATATATATATATATATATATATATATATAATTGTTGCGACTATTTGATCTTAAACTCTAACAGAAAGAAGCGAACCTACAAGTTTGTACTACTCAAGAAATAATTTAATTCTCTGAGTTACAAAAATGTCAATTTAAGACGAAGTAGCAGTATTGTGAACTAAATTTTAAAAAATCGCACATGTTCTATCACAAGTCAATCAAAAAGAATGTTACTGTAACTGATACTGTTTGTAAATCTGACATAGGCTTTAACCAGACTCAAGTGACGAGTGCTAAAATGTATGATTCTCCTGAGTATCACCAAACATTCTGTATCGGTATCCGCGGTGGTAAAATACTGAAATAAAACACAGTGATAGGAAACAGTATCAGATGAATCTTCTAGAGATAAGAAATCAAGGATACTATATATGTTTCGCCGTTGTGGAAGCATTCCTAACTGAAGAAGATATTAACAACGTCATTTGCCTTTTTTTTTCTTTGTCTCTAAAGGAGAGGTACTGCCCGCAAAATCAATATCAGAGACCAGACACTATTGTTGATAAGCACCAGAATGTAACAATGTGATTGCTCAGTGGGTCCTATAAGAAGTGTCCTGTATACACGTCTTTATAAACTCGGAAATATGTAATCATATATGTATCATAGGAGTATGAGCAACATTTCATGTATTTACAGTCATCCCTTTAAGCAGTTTTTTGCTAAGTATTTTTATGCGGCCGATCGTTAAGATCGTGAAATATAGGCATGCGGAATAAATTTCGGTTTAGCTTTTAATTTTCAGCACTCGTTATTTACAAACTTTTCGACGATCAGCTTATGCCACGTTTAACGATGGTGTTGTGCATCTATTTGACATGCAATTAAATTGTTTCTAGTTTTAGTTTTCTTGCTGTTCAGATAAAGTGCTAAACATTTATTTGGTTTCCTTTCTGTTGTTAGGCTTTCATATATTAAACTACTTGGTTCATTACCTACAATAATAGTGGAACACTTGCTATCAATGTAAACCAGTCGCTTTTAGAGAAGCAGGCCCATTTCTAAGTAATGTATAAATCAATTGCGGGCCTATTCATTATTTCCCAGGTGACAAGCATATGTCCAATAAAGTGACCTTTACACATCAAAACTTGTAATCATGCCAATCTATTCTTGTAATTTACTAAGATCTGTATGATTTCGTTGCTGCAATTACTTCATTCTTATGATTCACTTTATTTCTGTAAAATTATCTAATTTTGTGATCAATATCGGACTTAAATGTTTTGGGCAAAAAAGCTGCTTTGATGCAAATAAGCCAATTAGTGAAAATAACTTCCATTTAGAATACATTTCATTAGTCAAAATTCCTTTTGTTTCAAAGCTGTACATTAGTCAGAATCTCTTCTGCTTAAAATAGGTCCATTAGTTAAAATAATTACACCTGAAAATAATACGCCCATTAGCAAGATTCATCTTGCTGTTTGAAAGCCCAGAAGAAGTAGAAAAAATACGTTTTAACTTCCTTAGGTGGAGAAGAAGCATAAATTGCACGCAGTCTTTATGTCGATATGTTGCCACGCTGACAAGACCTAAATGTCGCTATTATTTCAAAAACACTGCTAGTCTAGTATACTAGCGGGTTTATGGATACAGATTAGTTCTAAAGTAAACGCAAACACAATTCTACCATAGGTCATATACACGTGTATATACGGACAGAGGAGCCGATTTTAGGATAAGACATAATTTTATTTCAGTTGAAAGAATCAATTTGTAATCGATGCAACTCTTTTCAACGACAAAAATTTAAATCACTCGTCAAGATTTGATGCGATGCATCCCCTTTAATTCATAGAAAGAACAAACGAAATAATGTACAACGTATTCATTACTTCCAAGAATTTACGTTTTTCTAACCATAGGTTGATACTATGCATTTTGTTACATCTGTGGTTGTCTATACTCTGTGGTCAAGTTATCTCCTATGCACTTTTGATTTAGTTATATGGTATACACTATTTGACTAGTTATCTCGTATACACTATTTGTCTAGTTATCTCGTATGTACTATTTGTCTAGTTATCTCGTATGTACTATTTGTCTAGTTATCTCGTATGCACTATTTGTCTAGTTATTCCGTATCTACTATTTGTCTAGTTATCTCGTATGCACTATTTATCTAGTTTTCTGGTATGCACTATTTCTGTAATTATATGGTATGCACTATTTGTGTAGTTATCTCGTATGCACTATTTGTCTAGTTATCTCGCATTTACTATTTGTCTAGTTATCTCGTATGTACTATTTGTGTAGTTATCTCGTATGTACTATTTGTCTAGTTTTCTTGTATTCACTATTTGTCTAGTTATCTCGTATGCAGTATTTGTGTAGTTATCTGGTATGCACTATTTGTCTAGTTATCTTGTATGTACTATTTGTCTAGCTATTTCGTATGTACTATTTATCTAGTTATCTTGTATGCACTATTTGTCCAATTATCTCGTATGCACTATTTGTGTAGTTATCTCGTATGCACTATTTATCTAGTTATCTCGTATGTACTATTTATCCAACACAGGACAACAAAATTTATCGTATTTAATAAATTTAGTTCAAATAATTGTAATATAATGTCTTTGTCTAACTTTGCCTCATTTTCAAAAACTTTCTTTTATCATATAGAGCTTAGCTGGTTTCCTCAAATAACATGTGGTCGGATGTTTCTTTTTTGCTATTATAATGTAGGAGCTATATTGTGTATTACGTAATTCGGTGGTAATAACTAAGGACAGTCGGGTCAATTTTTTATCATATATTCCTGATGACGAAGACGCTGATTCACTGCAATACATCCATCATTCTCTGGAACGTGCAGGCCATTGTACCCAGCTGACCTGTTTATAAATCATTTACAAACTGTTAGGCATATAATTGTCTTAGCACTGGTACACAAGTCATAAGTAATATCCTGCTTAGCGGAATGCCAGGCATAGTAATCCATAAAGCAACCTATAATATACCCTTGGGCAGACTCCTGTCATGCAAAGACAGCTTACAACTTATGATGAATCCAGACTCAACGTACAACTTGAGAATATCAAAAGTTATTACGACCAACAAGAATTTAAACTTTCTTCCATATATGTGTCGAATCACATAGAATGTGTTCAATAACATCTTAGAATGTTAGAATACTGATGTAGAGGAGCTTCAGACAACCTCATAGCTGATGCAAAAGACTCTATATAGTCTTAAAGTAAGTAACAGAAAAAAGCAAAACCATTATTTAAGTAAACAATTAAGTGTTTGTCTCTAAGTTACAATCGGAAAGTTTAAAGGAACTTACTGTTTTGTGAATAATAGTCCCAAACAGGGTTAAATGTTCTGTCACAAGGCAAAATGTATGGGGTGTTCCGAGTGAAATTTGATATTGAATGTTCTGATTTATCAATAGCATAAATGACCTGATGTGCAAACAGTTATATTCTATCAAAAAATATAATCCAGAATGTCCTCTAACGAAGTCACACTAATGCTCAACAAAGTTTGTTTGTCTTAAATATCAATGAGCACTTTGTAATTCCAATGATTGATTGTTTAGTAATTGATTCTACTCATATTATATCTGAACACAACAGTACAATTTCCAGAGATCTAACTTAAAGGACGATTAAATTATAGTGTTGGCAACAGCCTGATATAATAATCCAGGAGACAATAAAATGAAAAGTATATTTGCCAAACGTTCTCTTCTAAAACATTAAACGTTTTGTTAACCAAGGCAGAGCCTAGAATGCAGATATCAGTAAAGAATATTAATAAATGATTTTAAAAAAGTATAGATCATTTATGTTATATCCTACATTATGAACAAAAGTGAAAAAAACATCAGGAAGTAAAGGTATATAACACAAAGTTCATACAGATCCGTAAAGATGGCCGCCATCGCTTAACTGCTCGAGAATAGGCTCTTCCGATTTTATTCTATATTTATGATATTTGTGCTTGTTCTGTATCATCGTCTACATTATTGTGTTTCATTATACATTGGCTTTTGTTTTGGAAACGAGAACAATTAGATATTTTCTCATCTGATTTGTCCCACTGTTAAGACGTCATTTGATTTTGACTAAACCGCCGTCACGTGACCGCTTACAATACAACGGACCCTCATCAATTGTATTAAATGACCACACCTTGGTTCTAGATACTACATTGTGCTCAAGACTGAATGAACTGGGAGTACATTCATCATTTCTTACATGTAAAAGGAAGCAATAAAAGAAACGTTCTTTCAAAGCTGGCCGGCGTAGAACATGAAGAAGAATTCCAGTTATCTCCCTATCGCTCGTAACGGATAAACAACTTAAAAATTCTGCAGTTAATTTTAATAACCTGTTTCAAATTCCTCATAAATCGTCAACCGTTGTGTCAACTGTCCCAGGGATACCATTACGTATTGCATTATTCAATGCTCAATCAGTAGGATCACCGGAAAAGCGCACAGAAATTGTTAGTTTTATCAACGACCAGAATATTGACGTCTTTTTTTCTGACAGAAACTTGGTTACATTCGGCAGGTGATGAACCTAAGTGTGCGGATTTAACACCCAGCGATTACTCCATCAAGTCGTTCTCCCGCAACTCTCGCGCAGGTGGAATTGCTGTAATTACAAAAAATTCCATGATCAAATGCCTTAAGTACAACACAACCTTCAATTTCTGCCACACATCGTTTGAACTAGACCAAACAACGGTCACACTGGAACAAAGGTCAGTCCATTTTTTCTGTCTCTACCGTCCTCCTCCTAGTAGAAAAAAACAAGCTGACTGAATCTTTCTTTTTGGAGCAGTTTCCAAATCTTCTATAGTATGTAAATTCGATAGGTGGCAACCTAATTCTTCTTGGAGATTTCAACTTTCACTTTGACTGTCCTGATAAACCATACACATCAAAACTCATAGATTCCATTCATGTTTTCAATCTTAAACAGTCAGTTAACCAACCTACCCATCAACTTGGTCACATTTTAGACTGGTTTCTTTATAGACCTGATGATAATATTCTGCAATCCACCCTTGTATCCCACGAACTTGCATCGGATCACCTCTGCATTGTATGCCATCTCGACGTATCAGTCCCTAACACTCCACCTCTATTTGCTACTACGAGAAACCTCCGTATGATAAATAGACCCAAATTCATGCATGACATCCAAGAAAACCTAACAACTTTCTTACATCCAACAGCGGAACAACTTGATAACTATCTGCGTTCATTGCTTGAAAAACATGCCCCAGCCACCAAATGCAGAGTATCAATAAAAAAGTGTTCTCCATGGTAAAGCAGTGTTAGGGACAAGCTTCGCACTGCTAAAAAACATCGCCGAAAAGCAGAGAGGCTTTGGCTTTCCACCAGACTCACTATTCATTAAGAAATCTTCGAAGCCGCTAAGAAGAACGTCACAAACATAGTCCATTTAGCCAAATCATCCACTACAGTACTAAGATCACGGAGTTCCAGCTGCAAAGAGCTCTTCGAGATAACTAACAAACTAATGTCAAGGAGCAAATGTATACCACTTCCAACAACCTTCTCTCCACTAGACCTACCAGACCAATTTGCAAATTTCTTCGATGACAAAGTACAAACCATTAGAGATTCGCTTGACAGCACAATTTCAACTGATTCGTCACCATACAGTTATGATGCAGAATTTCAGCGACAACCGTTAGGAGCATTTGAACCTGTTTCTATTGATTTAGTACGAACAATCGTGATGAAAAGTGCACCAAAGTCATGTGAACTTGATCCAATTCCGACATCACTGCTGCTTGAGTGCTTAGACCCAATATTGCTTTCATTAACTGATGTTATTAATATCTCTCTCATCAGGGGAATTCCCATCATTTTTCAAAACTGCCATCGTAAATCTTCTGCTGAAGAAACCAACACTGGACCATAACTATTTAAAGAACTACTGCCCAGTTTCTAATCTCTCATTCATATCAAAATCTTAGAAAAGGTTGTTCTAACTCAAGTTGTATTTTCTTTGAATTCAAACAGTCTTTTTAGCAATGTACAGTCTGCATATTGCCCTTGCCAAAGTAAGGAAACTACTCTTCTGAAAGTATTTAGTGACATTCTCTCTGCTTTGGATAGTGAAAAGATTACAGTCCTCACTCTCCTGGATTTATTTGCAGCATTTGTCACAATAGACCATGATATATTACTTCACTGTCTCCAGCATGTATTTGGCATTCAGAATATAACCTTACAGTGGTTCAAGTCCTACTTAGTCAACAGGATACAAATTATATCTGCAAATGGAATACACTCCAGCCCAGTTGATGTATGTTGTGGTATTCCACAGGGATTTGTTCTTGGACCTTTTCTTTTCATTCTGTACACTCCGCCGCTCTCATGTGTCATAGATCATCATCCAGTGTCTCACCAATTGCATGCTGATGACACCCAAATATACAAGTCTAGCCACCCAACTGAAGTTGATGCTACCATCCATGGAGTAGAGAAGTGCAGTTCTGATGTGAAATCTTGGATGAAATATAACAAGCTGCAGATGAATGATGATAAAACTGAGGATATTCTGATCACAACACAAAGACTTTCTCATTCACATCCTTTACCTCAGACAATAAATATCAGCAACACCAACATTAAGTTCTCACAATCAGTAAGAAACCTAGGTGTTACTCTAGACAGTACTCGCACATTGCACCAACAAGTCATGAACATATGCAAGGCTGCATATCTTGAATCGAGGCGCATCAGTTCCATTCGTAAATATATTTCAGTTGATGCCACAAAAACACTTGTGTGTTCATTAGTACTTTCAAGACTGGACTATTGTCACTCAATTCTGTCTGGTTCATCACAATATTTACTCCAGAAAATTCAAAATGTTCAAAACACAGCTGCACGGTTCATCTTTAGAGTACCTCGATCAGAACACACCTCACCACTGCTCTGTACCCTACACTGGCTATCGATTCGATACAGAATCAAACACAAAATTAGTTATCTGTGCTATGTTTCAATGACAGACTCCAGTCCAACATACCTATCCGGCCTCACCAATGTGTATACACCAGGTAGATACTTACGCTGTTCTTCTGATAATTGTACACTCATTGTTACCAAAGTGAAAACAAAGTCATATGGACAACGTTCGTTTGCACACCAGGGCCCGGCGACGTGGAACGAATTGCCCATTGAAATTAGACGTAAAGACACAGTGGTCCCTTTTAAGAGTGATCTTAAGACTTACCTGTTTCGACTGCAGGGACAAAATTAGCGACCTAATCATGTTTTTATGTTTTCCAATTTCATTGTTTTAGTCATTTGTTGTTCGGTAGTGTAGTCATATCATTATTGATGGTGTAAAGCGCTTAGAGCTTCGAAAGAGTAGGCGCTATACAAAGTCCTCATTATTAATATTATTAGATAAAGACAGATTTATATTAAAAGCGTTCTTTAGCATATTAGCAATAATTAAAGTTAGATACAATTATACCTAGTGGCTTACAAAACCTTTCATAAAAGTTCATCTGCAATCATTTTATCTTTACCTTTGATATGCCTAATGTCAATGTTATATTCCTGAAACATCTAAGCCGATTTTAACACTCTTTGATGTTTAGGATTCATTTTATTAATGAATATAAGGGAGCTGTAACACTGAATACAATAATGAAAGAATGATCTGAACTATTAAACCCTTCCGAAAGTTTTAATGGCAATATTAAAACCAATCATTCCTCATCTGATTGTAAAACAAATTATAAAGTCCATGTATAGAATTTAGCGACAGAGAACATCGGATGATTTAAGCTTTTTTTGATTCTTTAATTAAATAATCCACTACACCTAAAACCACCCGCAGCAACATACATTTTATATATAGCGTTGGAGTTGAATGAGTTGGTGCATTCTTATATTTTATCCTTTACTGTATCAAAAGCCTCCTGATATTAGTCGGACCAATGAAACTATGTTTTGTACTGTGGATCAGAAATTACGAACACATCTGATCACGATTTCTGATAATATCTAGCCATGCAAACAAATCGCATCCTTTGCAGTTAAGTAACATATAGACTCGAACTTAATTTCTCCACCGTGGTGTTACTGACAATTAAGAAATATGATAATGTAAAGGGATAGAGCACGCAATTCAGCCATACACCAATCAACTGAAACAAATTCGAACCAAACAGGAATAAAGTAAACAAAATGAACAGGTGTCCTATAAAGTAATATATGAATAATATTGATGCGCATTTGTCAGACTCTGAAATAAATCGTCAAAACATAGTTTGGAAAATTACAGAATTCTTTTTAAATGAGACCAGTCCTTCCAATACTATTGCATCACTTATAGATCCAAACAGTAATGGCTTGGTTTGCATCTATAATGGAAAAGAAACAGTCAACTTATTAAATTGTTATTTTACATCAATTGTATATATTGATGATTGTAATGTGCATCTCTCTACTACTTAGGCAAAATGTTCGGATGCCCTAAACGAAAGTGATAATACTGAAAAGAAATTTAAAGATAACAAGTCCAGGTCTGTCAATGAAGCCACTGGACCTGAAGGTTTAAATGATATAATGCTTATCGACTGAAGTGAAACTTTAGCAGCACCATTAGCTATGCTTCTTAAACGATCGTTGAAGGAAAAACAAATTTCCAGATAAATCGAAACTTGCAGACAATCTTGCTCTTCCTTACAAAGGTTATTCACACGCGATTGCCAAGTTTACACTATTCTCTCTACTTAACTTTACGATACAAATCTTCGAAAAATCCATTTTTATACAAGTATACAATTAGTTTCATAACCATCGCCTTTTTATAAGTATTTATCAGGATTCATTACTGGTCAATACACTGTTTTTCAAATGATTGAAATGTATCATCGTATATGGAATTAATTAGAACAATCTCAAAATTCTCGTATTCTGTTTGTGATCTATCAGAACTCTTTCGATCGGGTCTGGCACATAGGCTTATTATTACAATCAAAATAAATACGGAGTTTCGGGTAATCTGATTAAATGGTTTGAAAGCTATTGAAGTAATAGAAACAAGCAGTGGTTTAGCGTGATATTCATTCACAGGTAGTTATGGTGTGCCGCAATGATCCATGATTGGGCCATGATCCATGATTGGGCCACTCGTGATTTTAATTTTTGTATACGTACGATATTGCTGATGGCATGAGCTCTTTTACTTGTCATTTTTTTCTGCATTATTCATCCGTATGTTGTTTTGAGATAGATCATATCATGAATAATGACTTAATAAAACTGCATAACTGGTCTAAAAATGTCTCTTTATTAAAAAAAACCAAATGTTTGGTTACGTTTTTCACTAATAAACATTAACGAACTATACTGAACATGGTTATGATAATATCGAACGTAAATATGTAGATTCTCATCGCCATGTACGATTAGTGCTTTCATTCAATAGCTAAGAGAGTTCTTAACACCAACTACATAGACAAACTCTATAAAAAAAAGTTATATAGCTTGCATCAGGGCTATATTGCAATACTCATTGTAGTCAGAGACGGTAATTCATTGATTGAGTTAGAAACATTGAACTACAGGTCGAAGTAGCAAGAATAGTTACAGTACTTTCAAGCTACACTAGTATTCTATCTCTTTACTTTGAAACATGGCGGTAAAGTCTGCAGTCTGGAAGAAAACAACAAAAGTTACCAAGACTCTACAACATTAACATTATCCAAACTCCCGACTATATCTTTGAATTACTCAACCCCTTATGTCCGAACAAACATAACCTTCGATGTTCCAACAATATGGTCGTTTGTAGATTTAGTCAACAAACTAGCCAATCATCTACAATGTCATTTTGGAAAAATCACGAACAGGACACTCAATTTATTTGCTTTGAAAAAGTTTTTATGTCCAAACATCTTATCATTTCACGCAAAATAGCAACTTTTATTTAGCGGACATATTTTCCATAATAGATTTAAATACAATGTAAGTTCATTAAAGCTGATCGTGATCGTGTTCAGCTTGGTGTTCCTTGAAATCTGAAATGGTGCCAGAACCTTTTAAGTACCAAGGAGCATCACATTATATATATAGAGTACTAATGTTCTAATTTAAGTCACGTGCTTGCTTCTCAGTTGTACAAGGATGATACTTCTTAGTCTGAGGATTTTGAGGTATGGTCAAGTAAGCCAGACTTCTTACACTTGGCTGAAAACTCGCTCCTTTCATTTGTATTTGTCCCGACATATTTGAAAAGTTGAGTGAAGATTAGTGCTACTACTTCACATGTGTCTGATAACTTATGTCTGAAATCAGAGCCTCCGCTAAGGGTTTCATAAAAGGAACTGTTTATTATTTGTGTTCATTCTTTATTATTTGTGTTCATTCCTTCACGTTTATCCTCCTCCTAATATACAATAAATAACAAGGTAATGTCAGAACAGATGTAAATACTACAAACGAAGAATACGAATTTGTTCTTAAGAACACGTTGAAATAGAAATGATGTCGTAACTGAAATATCAGATACCTCCGATAGTTGATGATATTAAGCCAAGAACTGTACGCTGGCAGTGCGTCTCTATTCACAGTACATATCGTATCCTTTCCTGGAATAAATCCAACAGCAATGTGATATATGTTGGCAATATACATGAAGGACAAAGGTCTAAATAATGGTAAGGTCACTAGTAGACGTAAATGATCTTCGCAAACTGTCCTAATACGTATTTATATTGAAAGATGTTTTGAAGTAACGTCATATGTGTTCTTGCTGTGTTTTATTTTAGTCATTTTTAATCAACGTAATAAATGAAGCATGCAACTGTAATTACTTTTGAATTATCCTTTTCGGTTATAAAAAGCTTCCCTCAACTCCTTGCTACTAAGCTTTCTTTAAGTAACACAAGGCTTTGGTGTTCGTTGCAGACAATACACAAGACACGGAAACAATGTAGATTGCACTGAGTTAACATATCAGTAACGAAAAACTCAACTAATTTGCAAACTCAACTAATTTGACATCAGTTATGTTTACTATCCATAAATCATATGTAAATCCGGTTATTTGGCGTTGCTAAGTTACGTATAGAACCTCCATACCTAACAGAGTATGCATACTCGTTGGTGTATTAAATATCCATGTATGACTCGTCACTTTGCATATTCTTTTATCAGTGATGTTCTTCACTGGAATAAAGTGCAGCGTTTTCTTCAACTTAATTAAAACATTTCGGAGACAAGAAATACACTAACTAAGAGAAAGAATCACCAGAATATAACTTTAAATTGGATGTCATAAAAGACAAATGCTCATTGTAATTGGAAAATTACGTAGTGCAGTACGAAACCTAACGCTTTGAAAGTTCACATTTTTACGAAGTTTTTGAGAGCTATTTGGCTAATGTTTGTATTTAAATAATGCAATAACAATATACTAATCCATGAAAAAATGACCTGTATGTCTCTCTTACTTAGTTCCGATAAACTAAATATTGATCAAACAAGAAATAAACTATAATAATATACTTTACAGGTAACGCAATTTCGCCAAGGGACGCAATATTGAACATGGTTTAATTAGTTACATGGAATGAACATGACTTACACAAAATGATGGTTCCCACGGCGGCTTAAACCACTGCACCTTGGCGTCACATGTACCCAAAACAATAACTTTTACTTTTATTTAATTATAGGGTTATATGGCAGTTTGACGTAGTATCTTTACAAATCAGATAAGAAGCAACGAAGCCATTTTTTATTGCTACTGAAACTTGATCATTAATTAAATATGGAATTATCAACCACTTTCTTTAAACCCCAAATGAAATGTTGTAGCTTCACCACGTGATATTATCTTTGAATAGTTACGACATGCACCCAGGGCATTGTAAAACCATATATACAATGAATAGTAAACAGGCAGAGGAAATTCCCCTGCTGAAATTGAAATGTGCATTGCAATCCACCGTCTTGCTGTGGAAAGCAAATTCAAAATTATATTAAGAAAAAAAATTATTTTCCAATGGATATTGGTGAAATAATTGATTTTATTGTTCGATATCACTATATTTCCAATATAAAGACAAAAGTTAAAAATAAAAATCTTAAAAGAAATTAAAACAGCAACTTACAAGAAAAAGCCACAAGAATTAAACCATTAAACGTTTTTTATTTTTAACATTATGCATTGCCATTAAAAGGAATATTGCAAAAAAGAACATTTAAGCAGACTGAATATCAACATTCAAGATTTAGACGAAACCAATTTACCTCATGCTGTCCTTGCAAAATATGTTTCTTATACACATAGAATAAAGTAAACCATGTACAGCCATACAGGAACAATATCGCCAAGAGGTAACAGTGACTTTGATTTACCTTTAAATTTGATTTCTTATCCATAATATAAAAAACCGTCAACATTAATTTCACGCTCCCCACAACATATATTGACATTCTGAAAATATCAGTGTATGATAGGAACATAACATGTAGTCAAGAATCTTAAAATTTCCTGCACAATACACGCTGCTTATCACAATTCTAACAATAGTTTATAATTACGTCAACTACGTAAACACAGAATATACGTCCATAGTCTACAAAATAACATACGTTAATGAGCTCTATTAAAGATAAAGACGAAAAACCTTTCAATTCATCATATTTATGAGACAGGCAAAATAAGATCACTATTTTCGTGATTATGATTAAATAACATGTATATACAAAGGTACAGTACCGAAGACATCAAATCTATGTTACAGCTATCTAAAACATATACGATATATACAATCATAGGAAACAACGATTTAATATTAACTTCGTATAATAAGATTTCAATGCTAAATTTGTAAAGGACGAAAACAGAAAACCTGTGTAAATAACATTCCGATTTTGTAATGAAATTTAGATACATGGATATTTGAAAGTATAGCTGCTTAGAATTCAGGTACTACAATATGTACGTAAATACGTCACTATTTTACAGATTATGAAACGAAAATAACAGTAGTTCTTGTATGGCATGCCAATGAGGCCATAAAATCACGTCCAGTGGAATCAGTAGAACGTGTATTGCAATCCATCAGATCACTAACCTACATACAATAATCAATTACTTTTTCATCTACCAATCAATATACAATCTCTACGTTATCATATACCAACGAAAATACAATGTATTAAGTATTAAATATTAGAAGGATAACAACTTAGTCCAGTACAGTTTCAATGTAAGTGCTCAGTATGTTTCTAATTTAGTGGATTTGTTAAACCATTGCACGAAAAGCAAGACCAAGAACGCTGGTTTCGAATATCCTTGAATGCTAACATCACCAGTTAATAATATATTTGGAGCAGCACGTGCTTTATCAGCCCACATGAAAATGTAAACAAAAGAAAAGTCTTTATAGAATGAAGTTTAGGTCACCAAAGTGTCCTAACTCCAACTTGTAAGCCCTTTTTGTATGGTACTTGAAAACAAATTAATCATATAGTATCGCGCAATGATATCTTATCAAACAAAGCAGTAATGTTTCTTCTGATCTTGAAATCTGGAATTGCCATAAAAAATAGTTTTATACTAAAAGACCTTTGTAGTATATTTCACTTTTCTAGTTTTAATGTTCCCTCAAACACGTTTGAAAACAACACACGTAAAGTTATGATAAGTAAGTTACTCTTTGTCAAATTAAACACAATCGATAAGCACCCATATGAATTGGTTTCCATTTAAAGCTATTAGGGTGTCACTTTTAGGCAAACCTAGTCTAAGAAGAGTTATATATGCACAGACACTGTGCAGTCATATCACTTGAACTCGACGATACACACAGATACAGTTAGATAACATCGTTTAATAATTGTGTTTAATTGTTTTTATTTTTATTTATTTTTCAGTACAATATGGTACAATACAACATAATACAATACAACACAATTAGACAATACAAAATCATGCAGTACAATACAATTACATTTAGTTAGTATTTTAGGCACGCTGATCAGGAGATAACGTACCTGAAGCGTTAGATGCAGAGGCGTTATTTAAAAAATATTGAAGATTCAAGTTTCAGTTAACTTATATACACCACCTCCACGCAGATATAAATACCTGGTTGTATACGTTGTTACACAAGTGAAAAAATTTCTTTTTGAAAAAACATAAAAACAAAATTGAAGAAGTCTTGTTATTAGCATGATGCAAAATCGGTGTGAATAATCAAAGTATTATTTTGACGATTAAAATTGGTAAATATATTGTTATGGTAGTAAGAAATATATCTGCCTTTTTTCTAAACCACTAAAGTTTAATTTTCAACTTCCTCATATAAATTGGTGCTTCGTTGTTTCAGATCAAGTTTTCACATACATATTTACACCCTTTTCTTATTTTTAATAATAGCATACACAATATAATTTCTAGACGGTCATTGTAAACTGGAGCTTTAGCTGATTGGGAATTACTTTTTGCATGACGTTAACGCTGTGAATGTGCTTTCGAACAATTTAAAATTAATCTGAATAGAACACTTACTTTTAACTATTCAAGGTAATCCAGGAATATCCTTGATTGACCAAATTATTCACGAATCTATTGCCTTTCTGAAAAAATGGTTTATAATAACGCTTTGTCCCAAGTATTGTAAATTAAGGACTCAATCATACATGAATTTCGGCTGAGTCAATTTAGAATGATCTTGTTAGCTCAAACATTCTACAAAATCTGTATCCGAAAGGACTGAAATAATATTGTATTGAGTTAAGGAAACCTATCTCAAATAAAAAGGACTGAGATACCATTCTATTGAGTTCATGAAACCAATCTCAAATAAAAAGGTTTCTATATTTTATACTGAAACTAGTAACAGCTTTTTGTTATATATAATCAGACAACATTCTTCTGAGCCATGGAAATTTTAAAACATCTACAAAATTAAATATATTAATCATATCTAATCCCCAAGACACCCTTTCTTTACGTCATTTTGTTTGATTCTGTATTTTGACCCATGTATGTATGTATGTATGTATGTATGTATGTATGTATGTATGTATGTATGTATGTATGTATGTATGTATGTATGTATGTATGTATGTATGTATGTATATGTACGTAAGTACATGTTTGTGTGTATTCGTGCGCGTGCGCGTGCGTATGTATGTATGTATGTATGTATGTATGTATGTATGTATGTATGTATGTATGTATGTATGTATGTATGTATGTATGTATGTATACACACAGGATTAAATTATAGTCTGGAGAAAGGATCCGATAGTCTACTCCTTCAATCAATCCCAAACACTGAAGACTTGACCATTACGAACTACGTGGTTTATCGGCTTCTTCTTCTTTCTTCAAAATTGAATGAAGTTCATAACTTTATCAATAAATTACCACTCAATCGAGTACATTTTCAATGTCGACTGAAATGACTATTCCAGATATATTGCTCGCTATGGTCTACAGCATTAAGATATATAAGTTTCTTATACTCTCTCCAATGTATCTTTTTTTTTAGAAACACTGTCTGTTCCGTATGTATAATTGTGGATATTACAGTTTAAACCATATTTGAAATACACGCAGAAGCAATTGTGTCTAAAATACTTATAAGTCAAATTATTTATTCGTTACTTGCGTAAAATAATTATCCACGTTGATACGTTATAAGTTAATAGTACTCATCCGAAACTGTCAAGTATCCTTCCAGAACAATCATAAAATTATGTGGTGAATCCGTCAAATAATGGATATTTCTTGTTCGACATTTGTAGCTTCGATATATGGTATAGGTCTATTCAGGGATTGTTTCTGTAAATCAATCAGTCTTGGAGTTACCTAATAATTTAGCAATATTTCGAGATCGATAGGATCAAATTCATGCTTGTATGCTGTGCACAAATACTTTCCTTCATCCACAATTTCGTTCTGGCTCTTTGTTAAAGAACCATAGCTTTAGGCAAGAGACGACATCATTTTAATAACGTAGTTTATATGTCCTAAATTACAGAAGCATTTTATCACTTTCTCTCCTTTTTTCAATCCATATGGCTCTAAATATAAAACTAACCGGATCCATGTGTTTATTTCTAACATCTTCTAACTCTCTCTTTTTCACCACTTCAATCTGGTAGTTTATTCATATCATTTCTCTTTTCGAAACTGCTTGCCTCTACATTTAAATATTTTTGTTCTAGATCTTTTAATTGTTTCCTAAAAGATGCATATAAAATTGATCTTCCTCTATTTTCAAACAGAAAGATTTCCAAAAAAAGTTGATAACCTGTTAGCATGTTTGAAATCTGATATATGTATATTCAGAAAGCTTCTAATTTACGCTTTCCACTGCTCCCTCGACTTTAAGAAAGAAATTATGATATTTCTAAAACGTTTACATCTTCACTTCGTTTTGGAAACCATTATTTGTTTTGACAAGAAAATGATCACTCCACCATCCAATCTCAACACTTATATTTTCATTAATTGGGAATACACTAGATAACAACTTATTGACCGGCTTTGCCATTGTCAAAATTACATTCAATCTTATGGACTAACATCTTATCGACATGCTTTGGCATTGTCAGCTACTGATAACCAGTACGTCTCAATTCGACCTTTACCCTGCAAAATGAAATAATATATATATATATATATATATATATATATATATATATATATATATATATATATATATATATATATATATATATATATATAGTAGAATGTTGTTAATCAAATTGATGTAATAGGATGGCAGAGAGAGAGAGAGAGAGAGAGAGAGAGAGAGAGAGAGAGAGAGAGAGACCTTTATTTCAATAAAGCCTCGCCTGGTCAATCTAAATTGGTTCTTCGAATTCAATAGTGCGGTATATGTCGCCTGCGTAATCTGAATTTTTCTTGCTGAAACATGAAGAAAAACATGCTTCATAAATTTAAATCACTGTTATCAGCTGATATCACATAACACTACGTAAGCATCATAAATCGTTTTTTTTACCCGTGGCTTCATCACACAAACGCACATGCATGTATATAAGTTACTAATTATATTGAAAATAATGTTTTGAAAAGTAGCACGGGATCTTGGGGAGATTGTTTCAGTAAACTTATAGATGAAACACATATCAAAAGTGCTGGCCATTTAATCTGACATGTTCAGTATGCTTTGGTTCATTATTATATTTGACGGTATTTATGTGACAGCTTATGAAGTTATTAAGTACTGGATTTATATTGTCATATCGTAGCAAATGTTTTGGACTCTACTTATTAGAGCAGTCAATTCATGTATAGGTAAACATGCTTAATACAGTAAGCATATACAGTAATTACTTAATGGTTCAAGTGTTGCCGGGAACAAGGTCGTCTAGCTGCCCATTTTAATAATAACAACAGCGAGAGATGGAGTGTTTACGTGATTGTAGTTCATAGGTGAAATATGGTTTTATATCCCCGCGAAAGGTCGACCGCTGGGTCGGGGAACACCATCCCATGGTCACCTTACAATCAAAACATTTCTGTTTATCAATTAGTCTATGGACAATAAATAATGCACAAACATTGCAAGACACTCACACACACGCATCTATCTATCTATCTATCTATCTATCTATCTATCTATCTATCTATCTATCTATCTATCTATCTCATGTCTAAAAGCTTTGGATCATAATAGAAAACCTTCTATGTATTTTGTACACACACGAAAAGCACAAGTTGAAAGGTCAGCTTCATGGGATGGTTTCAAAACTCGCTTGAGTGTGATAGTAGTCAACACAGATTAAGATCCAATATTCACTTTAAATGCTTTGAGGGGTGAGTTTTCTTTTTCTTTTATATTGTTTTTAAACATTGTTCGTTTTGAGTTATTTATTTTCTTGATTTTCTTCATGAAAAGTCAATACTTTCTATTGGAAGAGGGAGACACCCACCCCACCCCTTCCTCGTCCCTGTATTGAACGAACTAACCATGAGATATTTCAATGAAGGGCTTGCTTGAGAAATCATAAGGTTGAAGTAATCCTCTGAGTTGGACAAAAGACTGGCCATCTTGATACAATGCAACATATGAATTTCATTTTGTATAATATTAGATTTTCTGGTCAAATGTTTAGGACATTTTCTTCACATCGTTTAAAGTTCTCCTCAAATGATAACAATTATATGAGGTATATTTAAAATAACGATAAGGTTATACCAGTATTGTTTCAAAAATACATTAAGCAGGGTTACTTCTAAATATCTTCAACATAAGATTCTTTAAGAGAACGATATACGTTCCATATTAACACACATAGTTCTTAATATATTAACGAAAGTTAACAACAGAAATTTAGTAAAACGTATTTCAACACTGACTATTAAATATATCACAATTTGGAGTTTTACCCTCTCCTGTTGATTCCATTCTGCTCGCCGTGTTGACTGTGTCGCCGAATACACAATATCTCGGCATTTTCGAACCCACGACTCCTGCCAGAACGGGACCTAAAACAAGGACAATCGAAGGAAATATCATTTAAAGAATATGACATGCGCGTGTTCCATTTTATACTGGAATAATGTGCGTGCCTGTTCCAAATATGGCTTGTATAATAATAGATCAGTGAAATGTATAAGTCATGCCGATCTTTTTTGTTAATGTCAATAAACATCATAATGCCAGTAACTATGTCGATCAGCTGTCATTTAGGTCATTGAGGAGATATAACATTGATGCAGCTGTTTCTTTCTCACAATGTAACTCATCCGGTTCACGTGAAGACTTACTTATTCTCCGTAATTATCGCATGCATCACAATGCTTCATAAAACATTGAAAATCGACTTGGTTATAGCTCTCTAGTAAACTAAAGAAGAAAGCTTAACTCTATGGAGAAAACTGGATGGTACAAAGAAACGATGGAAAAAATATACCATCATAGATCGTAAAACCTGATGGATTACACATATAAAAGTTTTTAAAAAACCCCAAAATTCCCTACCCTGTCAATACAAAATGCTTCTGTATGTGGTTATACAACAGGTTCAGTAGTTACACTTACCCGTATGTATTCCAATCCGACACTGCACAGACTTCTCTGGCATATGGGGTACTTTTATTTTTGCAGTTGCTGAAAGCACGTCTAAGGACAGGAAGGCTATTTCCGGGGCATGCTTATCCTCATTTCGGGTTGGTAGACCAGAAACAACCATGTAAGCATCGCCTGTGGGTTATTGTTATGATTTTCATTATTATTATTATTATTATTATTATTATTATTATTATTATTATTATTATTATTATTAGTAGTAGTAGTAGTAGTAGTAGTAGTAAAATAGTAGTATCAGTAGTAGTAGTACTACTACAACAACTACTACTAATTGTCTTATTATTATTATTATTATTATTAACGAAATGTTCTTTCGTGTCTCAGTTAAAAATACTCTACGACAGATGCATTACTAAAAAGAGTGTGAGTGATTTGGAACCATAACGTAACTTTAACAATTTTCAGTCATTTCTCTATGATATCTGCAGTGTGACAGTTTATAGTGGTGTCTAGCACTGTGCATCATGCCGCAACATGTAGTATCATATCCCACCCATTAACATTCTCCTGACACTAGACCGACAAGTCCTAACACTAACGTCGTAATTCAGAGTGTCAAACTAGACTGTTGCTAGTACCATCTTTATAAGTCTTTGGTATGACTTGTTCAAAGTCTGAATCCATGCCCTAACTACCTTGGTCACTGGAGCGGGTCCATATTAAAGTGTACTTGGTTATTAAGTTAGCATCATATCAAGGTATAATTTCTATTAGTTTCTAGTTATTAGGCCACTAAATGATAGTAATACTTAAGTGTCCTAAATGCCGTGTTTCCCTTGAAAATAACAATCAGATCCATATCATGTATTGTACGATCACATGTATGACATTGCACGGGATTTAAGGGAGTCATATAATTAAAATTGTCTTGTAACCTCACTATATTAGGATCATGTGATTTGTTATATCAGTACACGAGATTTAAGTGATTATTACTTAAATACTTGCAGTGCAGCCAAGCTTAATCAGGACCAAGTCATTTGTCAATCTGAACCGGATTTAAGTTAAACCGATGCCCAAGTTTAATCCTGCCCATGTCACTATTATGCTATTCCGCGAGATTTCAGTCAACCTAATACCCAGATCTGATATAGGGGCCATATCATGGTTACATGGATATTACACTAAAGTTTAAACTATCTCATTAGTGGAGATAAACAGCTCAGTCCAAACAATATGTAAGGCGGTTCAGTCAAAAGAAATAAACATAAATAGGATGTTGTTGGAAACGGAAACAGATGTGTTGATGTCACCTCGATTATTCTGATTCAAACCCCTCACCAGGCGAAAATGTACACCCACATCACGCCCAAAAATAACAATACAAAAAAAATGTGAAAATAGGTCTATTCTTGCAAAAATAATATCTCAAATGGTTAATAAATTCTACCAATTTCCAAACGTAAGTTAGATTTGTAAATCAAAATATATTTAGACGATTAATAAGTTGTGACATATGTGAATGAGACGATGCAATGCATGCGTTCGGCGTTAGATTTGTTGTACCATATCGGTATCAGCAAGCGAATGGCAGTGTTTAAATCAGACAACGAGAATGGAATCGTTTAGAAAAAATAAAAGTTTACCTATAGATAACTGGCAATTGGTGTTTATCAGTAAGTCTAACAGTCTTAGCTGCTTTTATATACGTATCGTACCACAGACTAGCTTATTCCAAAGTGAATGGTAGTGTAAGAATATAGGTCAACTTGTCCCCCGACTATTAGGCTGTCTAAGATGGGGCAGTCATTGCGCAATAATCTCTTTACCGATTGTTTCATTGTCAACTCTGACCGAAAATAGATAACTGACCATTTCTGCTGATGTAACATTTACAAATCCAAGTTTCTATAAATCGTTTTTTCTATGCTTAACCAAATGTTAAGTAGTCGGATCATATCCGATACGTCGTTGAATAATGCAGTGCGCAACGGATTATCTGTGTGATGTTGTCCTTGAATTTGATGCGCAGTGGGGGAATTAGAAAATTATTGTCTGTTACCTTGTTTTGTTCAATAGTTTTCTTTAGATGGTCTCCTAGCGTTCTTTTTTGTGCGCAGCTTTCATTTAAAGAGGAAATTGAATCAATACAATTTTAGTTCATTAGATTTCATCACACATACCCATAGTTTCTATTTTGTATGTGTCATAGTTGTCTATCAGTCCATCATAAATTTTGTACATGCTGTTCAACATGTCTACCACCTGCATGGGTGTGCTGCGGAAAGCGATGTCCGTGAACTCTACTACATCTGAAAACATTATGGTCACGGAATAAAAAAATTCGGGGAGAACAGATAGATCCCTCATCATTTTCTTCGCTACAGACGAGGGTAACATCTGGTAAAGTAGCATCTCCGTCCTCTTCCTTTCCTCTGTTAGGTCATGCGCTTTCTGTTCCAGAGCTAAGGCAAATTGGTGGATTTTATTCGTCAACTTGTGTATAGAGAACGCCAAAGTAAGCAACAATATACAGACGACCAACATGATGATAATGCTGTATGTCATTTGTTTATGAGTCTCCTCAATATTTGCATCCACCCTCTGAAAAAGATTAAACAAAATCAGAATATCATAGAATAATGTTTCGACTTTTAATATTTCTTAAATAATCTGTTAGATTTATTGATTTTACACGCCTCAAAAGTGCATCAAATCATATTACATTAGGTTGTATTCGAAGTTTTTAGTTTTTTTGTCTCGAATGCGAAGCATAAACGAAAATTAAGACATTATCAATCTTTTCTTCGATGGCGCTGTCCCTATCGTAGTAAGTGTCCACGGCTAAGGTTTGAATTTATCGCATATGTTATTACATTGCTATTTGTGCAGCCATGAATCTTGATGTATGTATTCATTGTAGAGGGTATTGCTCATCGACAAAACGAGGTTGTAATTATCATTGCGTTCCAGTAGCATTTCTACTTGGTGGCGTCAGCTAGGTATATCTACTTTGGCAATTTATTAAAAAAGTATTGCTTGATATGCTAAAGAATAGCGGGCAATTGGTTGTGGTCAGATGTTCAGATGATACGCATCAACAATTATAATGGAATATCAACAGTTTTTGCATTAATGTATTGCCAATTGTTGAAAAATAGGAGCAAAGTTGCAAATACTTGATGAAGTGAAATGTTACTACGGTACCACGGTTTATAACGTCAGGTCACGATAAAACGAAGACACCCGCCAACATACACACATTATTGGTTTGAACAAGGACGTAAATCCAGACTGTGAAATGTTTGTTTTAATCCCAATTGTCTTATTTTATCTTCCATGGCCATGTAAACTGGAGCTGTTCAGTCAAGAAATACTTGTAGTCGTGTCTTTGCAATAGGCTAGTATCCAATAGAAACATTTAACTCCCACAAGTTTACTGATTTCCCGCACATTGCCTTCTGTATGCCGGGGAATTAAATTTTCTCTAAAAATCATAGTAGTCTCTTTATAATCCCAGTTAATATAAGTGCCTTGCAAAGGTGGCAGTACGCTTTCTAATTAACGCAAAAATTAAACACAACTTTGTGTTTTGTAAATAGACGAAATGTTCTTTACTAACATGGTAATATGTTATGTCTTAATTTGAGGAAATGCAATGGATTATCCCCAAATGTACCCATATAATATCCTCCAATAACTATTTCACAGAAATCTCCATTTTAGCTATATTGTAATTTTGTTTTATACAGATTATGCAAAAATGTGTTCTAAACGTATAAAAATTATGTTGTTTGTTGACGATGTCGAGATATACGAAGTAGGGACACATTCAAAGTAAGAAAATACTTTACTGCAATTACTAGATAAGTGTCAAATGAAATATAGTCAATTCCATCCAAGTCTATTTAGTACTGTTCTTTACTAACGTGGTGATATTTTAGGTGCCACAGGATGAAGCCGGGTTGGGACTGGATTAGTGAAGACACCGAAAGCAACTGCGTTAATAATATGTTTATTTATAAACTCAATTTAAATATAATCAATTTCGACACCATTATAAACAAAAGATATCGAAAATTATAATGTTTCTAGCATGGAACTATCAATAACAAGTAACTCAATGCCAAAAACCTCAAAGGATGATTTCAACGAAAGACATTTGAAACTGACGTGGATAACGTCTGATCACCAGATCAGCAAATACAAGTACAGGGATGAAAATTGTTATTATATATATATATATATATATATATATATATATATATATATATATATATATATATATATATATATATATATATATATATATATATAGCTCGTATAACGAGACAGCTGTAAATGCCTGTAATTTTGGCTATATCGTTCATATTACGAGTTACCAAAGCAAAGGAAAGTTTGTTATGAAGTTATCGTTCATGTAACGAGACTGAGATGTAAGTATTAATTTATGAATTCATTGTTAAAATAACGAGACTGAGATGCAATTATGAATTTATGAATTTATCGTTCAAATAACGAAACTGCAATGAAAAGGTGAAATTATGAGTTATCGTTCAGATAACGAAGTTAATACATAAATGTGAAAATATTTGCTCAGATGGTAATAATAATACTATGGAACACGTATTTTACAACTATCGTGGCGTCCATTTGACGACTAAAATGTATATCCGGTTCCACCCGCTCGATTCAATGGTGGCGGAGTCGCCATACAAGGTCCACTCCCCCTGTCTGTTTGAAGGATCCCTCGATATCCTTTACATTCAACACAAACACGATGGTCGCGAAGCCTTGGTCCCTCGATTTGAAAACACCAGTACACTCTTCCGAACCAATGTCACCAAAACACAGCGTATACGTCACAAGATACCCCACAGGTTCTGCGACTTAAAGCGAGAAGCTTTCCTGACTAGAATGGACGTAATGTGATGTTTACATAGAATTTGTCTATATATACCCTAGCTGTGACCGATATGCGCTGCTAGGTACTTAAAGACTTTTAAACTGCAGGCAATTCGCACATGCAGTATGAGCCACTACATGTATTTCGAAATAACTAGAGCCGATAATTAATAAACCACCATCGGTAACGCTGTTCGCGGCAGCGAAACCCGAGTACATTTTTGACCACATATACATATTGATACCAGTCATGCACAATTCCGTGACATTAGGTCCTTCCCTCGAATAGTACTCCAATGTTGCAGATTAGTGTAATGAAATTCAAAGTATTATCTCCAAAAGTACCCATATAATATGCTCCAATAACTATTTCGCAGAATTCTTCATTTTAGTTAGATTGTCAAATAATGTATTACAGATTATGCAAAAGTATTTTAAAAACGTATATGTTGTTTTTTGAAGATGTCCAGATATACGATGTGCGGATAGTTTCAAAAGGTGAGAACAATTTTTCTGCAATTACTGCTTAAGTATCAAATGAAATATAATCAAGTCCATCCAATACTTTTTAGACACTTAAGCACTATTCTTTATATCTGGAAACTATCGCCCTTAACTGCATTTTAACACTTCGAGCAGCAGCCATTTTCCTTCTGCTTTCTAATCCCAGCCAATCAAAAATTATTTCACCCTAACTTATGCAGTAACTGGAGCGCATCAGCAGATACCTTTCCAACCACGCATATTAAGCGCATGTTTTTTTTATAATACTACTGACATAACCTATATTCGGTGCACTGTAATTTCTCACAAACCAATTTTAAAAGTATGACATGCGTACAGCGGTCCCTTGTGTGCTTTGGTGGGACATTTTGGGTATGTGTGTGATTGGGATTTTAACGTAGTTTTAAAACAAAATTAAGTCTTATCGCTACGATGTCTGCAAGTGTGGCAGTTTATCCAGATGTCTAGCAGTGGGACATCATGCCGCACACATGTAGCATGATGTCCCACTCAGTCAAAGTCTCCTGAAACCAGGCCGACCAGTCCTAACACTAACCTCGTAATGTTGAGCGCCAAGCGAGGTAGCTGTTAGTACCATTTTTGTAAGTTTTTGGTATGACTTGGCCGGGGATCGAACCCACGATCTCCCGCTTCCGAGGCTTTAACAACTAGGCCACCGGAGTGGATAGGCCATTTCTGGTTATATATATATATATATATATATATATATATATATGTGTGTGTGTGTGTGTGTGTGTGTGTGTGTGTGTAACAGGTTACAGAACATAACAACTAGTCTTTTCATCTCGATAATACAGTATTCCGTTATTAAAGCGACAATATGATGCTGATTATCGTGATGGCATTATTGGGAATGCCACCTTTTGCATTTGTTAAATTTTGTCGTTGTTTTTTCGAAAAGCTTCTCACCCTTCAATATCGGTGTACAATTCAATTACCAAAAAGCTTTAGCTTGTGATACCTCAATATTGCGACACGTACAAAACTGAAGTGCAAATGGAATATTTGGAAGAAATCGTTATCGTTGAAATTTATCAAATATGGTAGAGAAAAATGATTTCGACAACATATTTAACGTTCCAGTCTAGTTTTATTCTTATTTATTAATTGCTTGTTTTATGTAGTATGTGACGACATATTAACACACGAAACTTTATAAAGCAAAGACAATGACAGTAAAAGGTTCCCTCAGATACAAACACAGACCTGATTTGAGCTCGCTTTCTCCGACTGAGCAATCACAGTATGCAAAGTCAAAGATGAATAGCTATATAATATACAACAATTGACTGAACTTCAGTTTCATCAGTTGATGAGAGGAAGCAGTAACAATAGAAAGTGTCTCTCTCCTCAACCAAAAACACAAATCTTATTAAAATGTAAATACTTATGACCGGTTGGAAATTATTTTGCCAAACGAATGTATGCAAATATTGGCAAATAGAAGTTGTAGCAAAATATAGTAATACTAACAAAAATAGTGAGGAATTTGAATAGCGCCTAATCTTTAGAATATCTAAGCGCCTTACAACGTATATAATGATATGACTACCAAATAAAATACTAACTAAACAAATATCATGAAATTAGAAAACATACAAACATGCATACCATATTTAAGGTTGTAAATATTATTAGGTCTTTAAGTTTGTTCTTGCAGTCGATAAAAAGTTAGCATTAAGATCACTCTTCAAACGGATCACCGTGTATTTGTGTTTAATTTCAATGGGCAATTAGTTACACATTGCGGAGACTTGGTATGCAAAAGAAAGTTGTCCTTATTATTTTGTTATCATAGTGGGAATAATGAATATAAGATTATCAGAAGAAGAGCAAAAGTGTCTTGCCGGTGTTTACACATGGGTGCGGCCAGATAGGTATGTTGGACTGGAGTCCGTCAATGAAAAGTGTCACAGAGTACACATTTTGTGCTTGATTCTGGATAGAATGGATAGCCAGTGTAAGGTACAGGGCAGCGTGAAGGTGTGCTCTGATTGTACTACTTTAGGGATGATCTGAGCTTTTTTGTGTGAACGTTCTGAAGGTTTTGGAGTAGATTTTGAGATGAACCAGATATATTTGAGTTTCAATAGTTTAGTCATGTAAGTAGTAGTGAACAGACAAGTATTTAGTGGCATCAACTGAATGATATTTGCGAATGGAACTGATGCGTCTCAATTCAAGATATGCAGCCTTGCATATGTTCATGCCATGTTGGTGCAATGGGAGAGTACTGGCAAGAGTAACACCTAGTTTTCGTACTTACTGTGTGAACTGAATGTTGGTGCTGCTAATATTTATTGCTTGAGGTAAAGGATGTGAATGAGAAAGTCCCTGTGTTGTGATCAGAATGGCCTCAGTTTTATCATCTTTCATCTGGAGCTTGTCGGATGTTATAAATTATTTCACATCAGAATTGCACCTTTCTACTCATGGATGGTAGCATCAATTTCAGTTGGGCGGCTAGATTTGTATATTTGGGTGTCATCAGCATGCAATTGGTGAGACACTTTATAATCTTCCTCATATGAGAGAGGTTAAATGTATAGAATGAAGGAAACAGGTCTACGAACAAGAAAAATAGTACAATATTCAAAACATTAATTGCTAGACCTAGCCGTCTGCCACTTAATAAAGCGTGCAAGCTTGCAAAGCGAAGCCACAGTCAACTCACCTATCGCCTCCCAAAGCTACAGTTATCAGCGACGCTTAACAGCAAGACCTTCCTTTCTGAATGCGAGCGAATAATTTAGTGCCGTTAATCATTAGCCGGTGACTTCATGAACTGAAAAGTTCGTAGCTTGAGAATAACGATCTAAATAATTCATTTTTGAGACTCGAGTCAACGCACAACGACACCAGTATTTGTTTTATATTTCTTTTGCGCATGTGTTTGGGATAAGGAAAAGGTATCAAAACATTGAATGCATATAGTGACTAATGTTAGTCTTTTTATTGTCTCTTCTTATTACACTTATATGTAATATGCACGAGGATTTCAGTTGACTTCATGTACCTTACGTTTTCATAAAACTTGTCCTATATCTCACTTTTATTGGTTAGAGTCAGTGAGGCTTTGTCCAGAAAGAGGACGTCTCCTTTTGCATGTGTCTCTTATTGACATCATTTTGGAGATTTATGAGCTTGCTGACTAGACAAAATGCTATGGTATCCCAGCACAAGCTCCACGTCGCACTTCATTAGTGCGCGCTGTCCTAGCAGCTCATGCTATCTGGTTTCATAGCCGGGGTTTGGGTTTGGCTGCCTGATGTGATGTGGGCATATATTTACGGCTGTCTAATCTACCAGGGATGATTTTACAGATGGAGCAAGATCTAGCTATCCCCTTTGGGCAGCAATCACGGGTAATACCGTCAACTATTACTTACGCTTTTGACGTAACTTGACGGGACTATTATATAAACGTGTATGAGACAAAAATGTCACTAATGCTAACAATGGTAAATAACAGAATCGTGTATCAATAAAGATCAGCATATTCAGAATAAAACACAGCAATGTTCAACAATTTGTTCGCCACCTTTTAAATTGCATGGCTTTACAAACGATTTTGGAATGTATATCCCCAATAACTTTGTCGGGGCTATCATTTTTCAATAAACATTATAATTGTTATCAAAATGCATCAAAAGGTAAATTTAGATATTTACCTGTATGATGCTATATCCAATATATTCTTCGACATCTTTCAGGATATCTATGAATTCTGTCATGTTATCGAACCAAATTTCTCCGAGACTGGTAGATATGTTAACGGTGCTATTCTGGAGGATTTCACTGCGCATATGCGTTAGGATCTTCTCTAATTGAGTTCCGTTGAATCTCTCGTTCAAAATATTGACCACATCTGGGGAATACTCTTTGCAACGATCCAGGTAGCTCTTCCATAGGGCGACTTTTTCTCTGTACAGAATATGTTCCTTAAGAGGAAGCCCGCCTTCGAGAAAACGAAAGAGAAATAAAAATATTGAATAGATCGATTGACAACTACATCAATCAAACAACATTCAGAGGAAAGACTATTCGTTTATGCATTCGTATGATAGCATACTAAGGATACCATGAGAGCGGTTGGCACACAAAAATATGCAAATTTAGCAAAATTAAATTTTCAATAGAATATCGTGGATAAACGTGTTCATTTATATAATGCTAACATGTATTCAATGTACCATTTGATACATAGTCTTAGTAGCCAAGTTTGGGGGTAAATGCGTAGCTCGATTCCAGTTCAAAGTAATTAACCATTAAATTATAAAGTTGACAAGGAAGACCAGAACAAATGATGAAAATATGGTCTTGAAATACTAATAAACGTTTAAAATGTCAGAAAGGATAGGGGTTGGATAGTTTGAACAGCAGAGAAAATATTGGAAACGAATTCTAAATTCTTAAGAGGTAAATTGATCCACAGTTGATGTTATGTGAAATAGTTTACTCGAGCTAATGCACTCAGTAGATTAACAATCTGACTTAGATGTGGTTTGATGGATGCGGTTTTCATTTGTCTCTGATGGAACCATTTCGTTCATCGCTGTCATGTGAATACATGTCCGAAAGGAGATTTTTCGCACACAAGCAACATTTAGTCAGCATTCGATTACACAAAATGGGTGACTATTACCATTTTTTTCTATGCATTGATTTGTTATTACTTACTGATGTTTTTGGAAATTTAGTGACTTTTCCATAGATATGTACAGGCTCTATGCTGAACATTGCTATCTGGGTCAAGGGATGCGATGTTGTCAAATATCACAATCAAGTTGGAATCGCTCATCGGCTTTGACCAGCATATGCGTATTGAGCTCTCATTACGTCGCTAGATTGATATGGCTAGTCACTAATATGCTTTAATAAACAACCCAAACCTTGATGGATATGACCTCAAGGAATGAGAAATAATGAGATTGATATGGCTAGTCACAGATATGCTTTAACAAACAACCCAAACCTTGATGGATATGACCTCAGTGAATGTTTATGAATGAGATTGATATGGCCAGTCACGAATACGCTCTAGGAAACCTAGGAAACAGCCCAAACCTTGATGGATATGACCCAGCTGAACCAGTTACATCATGTATCCTCCGGTGGTCGAAGTAGTTAATAGACAAATGCTACGACCAACCCTGTACTCGTTTATTGTAGTTGGCGGCTCCAAAGACATTGTAAAGACCGGAAGTGTGTTGTGCATTATGATCTTTAAACGTGGTATTTAGGTGGAATGTCATCGCAACCGATGTGAATTCTAACACATTGAAAAATAACACTATGTCAGAAAAAAGCATCGGAGTTTACGGATACACGAAAACATGCTTGATTCTGCTTGATAACAAGCGATTGATACTCATCAACGGAATCACTACTTATGCATTTATACATCATACATTTGTGAAACATCTTGCGGTTGACACGTCAACGTGTAAAAACAATCTTGGTGGTAGTTTGATAATTGCAATTCTTCTCGCACAAATGCTCGGTTTGAACAATTCAGCCATTTGAAGGGCCCGAGTCATACCGTGTCGGTTACTTTGGAGTATCAATCCGTGTTTAAATCGTAAACACACAGACGGACCGTTTCGGGTCAGTAGTACGTTGTTGTCCACGTCCTAACTTTAACGGTGGATAACGATACCGAACGCATTTGTTACCGAGTAATTGTAATAGTGCCTGCTGTGAAATCATTTTTTGAATACAACAGACTTTTGTCGAATACCATTACCTGTTTGTTTCCAACTGTGCCTAATTTCAGTATTCAAGGCTAACATGATTAATGGAAGACATGCTTCTTATTCGTTTTTCCGCTCTGCTCTCCGAGACCTCATAGGCAATGCATGCGCGTATTGGTGTTCGAATAATTGTTCTACAAGTGTGCAATTAAATCATGGTTCAACAATAGCTCGGTCATGATGTATATTAACCTAAATATTCCAGTTTTAAAACAAAACTTAAGTCATACAATAGAATACCTTTGTGTTCTTTATGTGGGCGGTCTGCATATATTATGGCCTTCCAAGAGAGTACCGGGTGTAAGTTGAAATCGTCTGCATTTGTAAAATGCAAAACGAAGAGGCTCTTTGTATACGTATGTGTTACTTTCAAATATTGTGGTTCAAATTGCTTTCGTGTTCTTGTGTAAATTTTGGATGATATAAGTACACAGTGAACCAATTGACAGCTTCCATATGCATCAAAGATCAGCATGAATTATTCTAAATTACGATATAATTAACATTTATTACAATAAGAAAATTAACTTAACCACTGTAACAAGATAACCGTGTGCATTTCAGGATTCACAACAGAACACGTTTTACGATGATATAAATACAATGTTTAATAATGAATGACCTGAATGAGGGATTCATTATGAATACGTGTGTGTATATATAATACAGCTATAGGATTAATTAACATAAGAATGCACATACTTAATAATTAAAAAAGAAATAAATTACTTTACAAAATACAAAGCCCAGGGGTGAGTGATTGACAGTGATTACAAAATGAAAAGATGGATATAGTTTACTCAGCTATATGGAATGCTACTCGTGCAGTAAAATTACTTCAATTCACTCAGATTGTGAAGTCATGAGAACAAATGGGACAAATAAAGAACACAATTATACAGTCCCGACAGATACAATGGGTTTTACCAACCCCAAAATTAGCCAACGGCCAATAGATTAAATGGTGGGAGATACACTCATTAGCACGCTTTATTTAAGCTCCACGTCTGCGACAGTGTTCATCTTCACAGCTATTACGGTTAATTTCCGTGGCTGGCATTACAGATTGCACCACCACGTAGGCCTCCATCACTTCAATACTTTCAAACGCTAGGGTCATTCTGGTTACTCTAGAAAATCCAAACCCTATTGACTCTCCAGAGGCTCTACACAGCTCTACACTCTCCAGACGCTCCAGACACTCCAAACACTGGACAGCTGAAACATATCCAACACCGTGTACTATACATGACACGGACATGCAAACACAATGACGTTATACACGACAATAATTATAAAACAACGAGCTCAGTAGTTAACCTAACCCTGCTCGATAAAAATTATACTGTACTAAACATTTATTAAAAATGTAGCCTTAAATTACTAATATAAATCCCTTGCGATGTCGCAAACAAGAATATAAATATGTGCATTATACTGCGTAAACCAAAGTTACATAGCAAACATACATAAATAGACTTGATAGTACAATATTGATATTTTATTAAGAAATTAATAAACTTACATACCTCTACAGCTGAAGATCTGCATGTCCTTAAAGTATGCCGCTGACGGACAATACAATCCATAATGTAAAGAGATTTTCATACTGGGAGGTATTGATGTACAGCTATTGTCTGTGATGTGAAGGCATTCTGTTCTTCCTATCGAAGGCACTTTGCACGTGCGGCATAGGATGAACCGAACATACTATTTAGAAATACGACACGATATAGGTTAATCAGCGAACGCAGCTGTAATGTGTTGGAAGTTTGTTTATATACATCGACAACCATTTTAAATTTTTTTTTCTCACATCGATACGATGTCTGTTGTCTGGCAGTTTCTTGTGATGTCTAGCGGAGGTTTATATGCTCTGTCATTCACGTTCTTACCTATGGAAATTAGCGTGAAATAGCAAGTAAGTGAAATCACGAATAATCAACAGATATTGAAAAAAACAGTTTAGCATAGTTACTGTTGATCTAATTCATTATACCGCTTTAGTTATCATTACTACTTACCATAATCTCTCTTTTTCTCTCTCTCTCTCTCTCTCTCTCTCTCTCTCTCTCTCTCTCTCTCTCTCTCTCTCTCTCTCTCTCTCTGTACATTACTACAAATAATACACTGTTAAGAATATGTTAACATATATATATATATATATATATATATATATATATATATATATATATATATATATATATATATATATATTTAATGTAATGTATTGTAGCGTAACGTCACGTACTGTAAAGTAACGTAACATAACATAACATAACATAACATAACATAACATAACATAACATAACATAACATAACATAACATAACATAACATAACATAACATAACATAACATAACATTATGTACAATAATCAAAACATCGAAAGAAAACTTTTATCAGCTAGGATGATACTTAGTAAACTATTTGGTTATTTAACTTTAACGTTCCTTCTTGATCTTTGTACGGTACGTTCATTATGGGAAGACATTTGTAATACGAATGAACAGATGGGAGTTTTATTATAATCCTCATGTTAACATATTGTTTTATTCTAATGGTCATTTTTTTGTTTCCATTGTTTTTTGTTAAATGCTTGCATGCAACTGTATGGTACTACATTTCAATAAAACGTGTTTATAATCAATTACGTCACAGGTATAAGCCAAACATAATTTAGTAATACTGCTCTTTTCATGGATAACATATTGTCTTAAAAATTAAAAGGTTACCTATTTCTTTACGTGTCTTAACATCATTTGTATTAATATGTTACTGCACTGGGAATCTAAAATAACTTAGCGTCGTTCAGATTGCTACTGTAAGACGATTTATGTATTTCCTTGGAATCGCAGAAAGCTTATAATCGCACATTGAAGAGGTGAGCATATGCCTATATGTCGATAAAAACGAAATTATGTTTTGTATATTTTACTCTAATGACAATTGAGGGATGTTATGTAAGATAATTAAGAACACGTTAATACTTGCTTGTTTAACGTCCTTTTTTCAGCCCACGATAGGCGATACATGGCCATGCGTTTAAGTGGTCAAAAAAGATTCCAGAATAAATCCCAGGAAAGAACGATCACCCTAAGGGAAGCTACTGGTAATCTTTCCACATTGGCCGAGCTGGATAATCGAACCCACGCTTACAGTGATGAGATGGCAATGGTTGGTAAAGGCGAATACATTCCACCACTCGGCCATCAGGGAACCCGATACAATACTAATACTAATACTACAGCTACTAACAATAATTTAATCCATACCAGAATTAAACCTTTAAACACTGAGCATGCCCATTTTTTTAATGGCTGAGTGCCTTTGTCTGTGACGATGGCAATCGAAGCCGCGAACATTTAGAACAAACATTGAATAAGCTTTATTTTCCTGGACTGGCATTCGTGTTGCTACAACGTTTTATGTTTGGTTAATTTATTAACGCGGCCCATTGGAGTGGTGGGCATTACTCTTACATAACCAAAAGGAATGTCCAGCGGTAAAGTAAAAGGTAATATTAAAGGTACATTATGAAAACAAGATAAGCGACAAAGACATCGAAAGCTAGACAATATATATGTTAAGGCAGAATCATACATGAAGCGCAGATGAAAAAGGTTACTATCTGATCGAAAACATATAAATATAAAATACATACACTTTTTGACTAGACTTTCTTAATATTGAAAGTATCACATAACATTTTCTGCAGATTATGTACGAATTGAATCACACATTAAAATAATTTAATTATCCTACAACATAAATAGAACACGAAATGATACATATCATTTCCGGCTAGTTACACTGGATTGTCAAACGATTGCAATGCTGCAATAACGTCCTTCAATATGTCAGTCCAGAAGCAGAAGCAGTTATCAATTTTTTTCCGTTTACATGTACTCGGTAAGTGTAGCACTGTAGAACGAAATTCGATAATATTTTAACAGTCTTATAAAATTAAAAGGGAATGTAAACCCGCCCATTGTATATCCATAAAGTATTTTTATATGTAAATTGCAAATTCTAGTTACTTCCATTTTGACAAACAATGGTGACTTTATTACTCTTCGTGACTTTCAGACAACAGTTAATTAATAAATGGGGATTTCTATTGTAAACAGATAGATAAACGTAAATCAACATTACTTGTATGCCTCACGGTTTAGCAGTTTCCAAATCTAGCACATCAATTTTGATAGCTCATCAGTAAATACAATTCGCTTGATTCTGACATTAGTGCTATTGGTCAAACATACAGGCATTTCTTACAAAAATTCCTGTCTGTGATTTCTTCTAGACACGTCACTGGTTTAAATTTTGTGACGTCTTCCCTGATCGCGTAAATACAACTATTTAGATTCAAGTCGTGTTGGATAATGATTGTCTTCTTCGGTCAAAATTCATATTTGCAAATGACTGGCCTATTTGTTTTGTCGAACACCCTTAGAAGGTAGTTTTTGGTGATATTCACTTGCCTTTAATTGTTTCCGAAAGACTTAACCTTTCTCTATGTAATTCTCTGGCGTTTATTTGTTTATTCTGTTTTCATTGTTATGTCATCAACTTGCGTATATGACTCCAAATATATTATACTTTCTTTAAATTCTTATTTTCAACCAAGATACATTGGAATTTCTTTCTGAACTGAGTTTTCTGCTCACAGCGTATGTCTTCATTTTTGCTCTTTCTCAGATTTTCATGTCAATAGACTATTTCTACTCCTAGTTCATGTGTGATTTGTTTGCCTCCCAATTTGTTTCTTAACTCTTTATGTAAGGTCTCTCCCTCCTGCGGATTCAAATTCTTTCTTTGTTCCAATTTGATTTAATTGTTTTCACGAAAACTATTTTGTTGCATTATTGCTGTAATCTTGTCTTCTCTTATCTTAGCAATTAGGCAAGAAATGTCACTATCCGAAGCCACTGAATTTATCATATCTAACCAGATCTCAATCTTCACGGTAATTTGACCAATTGTATCACCTCTGACAGCATAATCAATGGAGGTGCATTCTTTTGCACATGTACACGCAAGTTAAAATAAATAAATATATATTATCGTTTAGTAAAACAAACTAACATAACTGTTGATAGTAGTAAAAACATTATAATTTATGTTTCATCAGAGAAGAAATATCTTAGTTTTTCTATAAGATACTTAAACAGCAAGGTTACATCGCGACCACCATTACTTCTTGACATCTGACCATCCATCCAATCGTTCCAGTTCTCGCATATATACTATAAAAGCAAGTAATGTATGTTATAGTCTAATTAACTTGTCACCTATGAATCTGAGGCCTCGAGTGGCCGAGTGGTCTAAAACGCTCTCCGTTACGGATCACTGCCATCTCACCTCCGCGTGGGTTCGAGTCTAAGATTCGGCTGATGTGGTTATGTGAGAAGCTTGCCAAAATCTTCTCGCGGGTCGGTGGTTCTTTCCGGGGATTTTCCAGGTGCTTCCTCCACCAATAATACTGGCCGCCATGTATAGCCTATCGTGTGCTGAAAAATGGCGTTAAACCCTACAACAACAATAACCTATGAATCTACTTCTGGCAAGTCTTGCATCTTTGGTCTACATAAGGCCTTATATTTCCAAATGTTTTTTTTTAGAGTAACCTTAACTTTGCCCTCAACACAGTTTTGTAAAACTGTACATGTACTAGTATGACACAATTATCAATTGAACAAAATACTGTATGTGGAGGAATCAACAGACAGTCGTTCACAAAAGGTATGGATGGCGCACCTTTAATAGTTTTGACCAACTTACGTTGCTAATTCGATGACTTTTTATTACTTTTCTCCTTTCTAGCGTCCACTAAAGACAACTTGTAACCAGTGGTCTCGTAAATCATTGTTAATATTCATCTTTTTTTTCCGAACTCAAATTATGAATATAATGTAGGTTTAGCGATGTAAGTACGTGTTTGTGTTTTGGTATTTTCTTTTGTGTAGTCTTATTAAGTTTTATGGTCTCTTGATATTTTAACACCTATTTTTGACTGTCGTTTCTCGTTTTCTGTTTCACATAAACGTATGTATATGTATGTGAGAGTGTATTTGTTAGGAATTCAAACGTTATCACACGTAAATGAATAGAGGAATATGGCTTTAAAAGTCAAAACAGAGCAAATACAGTTTATAGTTTCGTAAATACTCACTTTCATTTGCCTTACACACAAGTCGAGCTGGCCTAAATCATATTACTAGTCAATGTTATTTTCTAATATAATTATTTTTCATTTCCTTTATTTTATTTCGACTTAGTGTTGTGTCTTTAATAAAAATGGCATATGTACCTCTTTTCTTAATTTCCCGTCTTGACATAGAATAGGGAAGTGATGAGGACAGATGAGTGACCAGTAACGGGCATCACGACACTAATAGCAACATCGATAAGTACATGAACTAGCATGGCATGAAACACTGTGTTGCAAATTAAACTGAGACATAGTGCACTGAAGAATTACTCTTATGAGTGGGCCAACAAGATATATACGTTGTATGTCAAGCATTTCTGTACCAAGATGAAATGAAACACGAAAAATAATTATAATGTAAAATAAATGGAAAAGAATCAGGTCAAGTTTAATACATAGCAGCCAATTGACTATTGTAATGATACCGTCATTTGTGTAATCATCCAATCTCAGTTTACAAACCTTTGCGCAAATGTTATTAAAAAATAAATGTTTATTGCTATCATATTTGCATGTAGCGTCAATATATTGCATCTACAACAACACGCACGCTTGCTGGGGATTGAGACCACCACATTATGCTTATTTTCTTACCTTGAACATGGAAGGCGCTTCCCAGAGCTCTTTCTATACCGGCCTGCTCTGTACTAATTATTAATATATGGTAGGTCACCATTTGTGTCCAAAAAGCAACATTTTGCACGTGCCTCACAGTGTTTCCTATCCAGTTTAGAAATATTTCGTTATCCCTGCTGTAAAATTCAACAACGTCAAAAACTGTAAGGTTCGAATGAGCCATCAGATGCCTAAAATTTTTAATATGATCATGGAATGTCGTTTTGGATGTAAAATGGGCAGACGATTCCATCGAGTACCATCTTGTAATTTTCAAGATCGCCTCATCCGTGCGTTCGTAGGATAATGTGAGTCTGGTGAAAGTATTTGGGTCTCGATTACTTCCTATATAGAGGACGGTTGTACCCCGTTCAATCTGAATGCGATGTACCAGACTGATGATTTCTAGACTGATCTGGATATTACCTTTCGTGGTTTGGCTATCAAAGAGGTTTTGCTCATCTGCCTTAAGTCTTATACCACTATTTACTATGAGTACCAGACATGGAATAATGGCAAGGAGCACTATTCGTAGAGAAGGACATCTTTTTTCTGATCCAGTCGTATGATGATCTACACAGAGATGGCCCAAGGTTTTTCTGACTCCGACTAAATTACTATTCCTCTCTTCCATTCTGTCTTCAAAGTTCATCGCAAGACTGGATGTCGATATTTAGCCCATAATGTAAAGAAATTACGATATTAGAGGTGATAGAAACTCGTGACACTACGTAACTAAATGTCATGGCGCATCCACGCGTTATAGTATTTATGAAATGCACTCAAGAAATCTCTTTGAATTGAATTGTTGCATTTGTTCACAATATGTCGCACTATTTAAGCTATGAAGGTTTTACTTCATCTTCAGTAGCATCATTCCATAGTTGCCAGTTGCATGTTAGGCAGATAGAATAATCTGCATGCATTTGGCTAAACATAAATATATATATATTTCACTATCTAATTTATAGCTTTCTAGGATTGGGCTTCCCTCAGACAATTTATTAGACTGGTATTATATTTTTTATCATGATAAGATAAACCCCAAAATACTCTTATAGAACAAAGTGTTGCTCCTCAACTCTGTTACGAATCTGTATTGACCCACAAAACTCCAGCGAAATTATGACGTCAAGCTTAGTTGTCAATGATAGTAAAGGTCAAGATATATTGATTTTAAAGTAGTTTAGTATGTCGTATGTACGTTATTGCACGGTTAATTTCTGTAACATGTTTGTTATCATTAAAAGACTTTATAAGCATATAAACAGATACAAGATTAATTACAGTAAGTAACTGTTACTGTCTTAATGAACGGGTTTCACCACAGGACTCGGTTAGTAAGCGGGTATGGGGTTTGAGGTGAGAAGAGGTAGTGTGTAGAGCGTGGTATCTACTTGAATTTGTAGGTATTAACATACTTAACACGACACCGTGTAACTCCTAAGGCAGGAATAAAGTAAGATACGCTGGCTTGTAAATTTAATACTTTTTCTGTTTTACATTGGATTGATGATTAACAGTGAAGCCATTTTCAGAAAGCAACTTTGTCCATTTTTCATTATGTCGCGAGAAACTGATTGCCTATTTTGTGAACAACCACGGTTCTAAACATTTATGCTGATAGCTAAACAAATATAAAGCAAATGTCATTTATTTTATAGGAACATGGAACTTAAAGCGGTCAAACACTTTTCTTTATTTTGTATTACACATTGAATATATGCTGTTAAAAACAGTTAATTCCAGTAACGCAATTCATTGCTGATACAAAGTTGTTCTTTAATTTGATGATTTGGAATATTTATTTTTAAAATGTTTTGACAAAACAAACTTACCATTGTTTGTGGGGTGGAACCATAAACTGTCAGATTTAGAAGCAACCACCTCAAACCTAACCTTTCAACCCCAATGACGTGGATGTGTGCACCATTACAAGGAAATGAAATAAAACGATGCATTCTGAGTGTGACGGCATGTGTTGCAGTGTATGCAGTTGTCAGCTGGTAGAAAAATGTCATTAAATAACAATTCTGCTTTTTTGTGGCAGCCAAGTTACTAGCTGTCTAATCAACTAATCAGCAAACCGGGTGTATTAAATATGAATAAGCTTTCTTTGAATTGATCTTAATGATCTTCTTTTATAAACAACAGTTAACGATCATGAAAATAATCTGTAAAATGTTTTCAATTAATCAAAAATGTGTGCCATAAATTAAAAACATTCATACATTAACTATACAATTTTCAGGGACATGGGTTCGGATTTCAATAATCGTAAGCCAACTTTTAATTATTTTAAAGCAGAGTGTTTGAAAGATTTAAAGATATTATGCATCGACACTGACTAATTTTCATAAAATACGTCATATTATTATTTAATTTATAGTATGTAAGTTAAATGATTGCGCACATTTGTTGATGGTATTTTGTACCTTGACAGAGCGAGAGGTAGCTTGCTATCTGGATATCTGTCTAGAAAAGGAAGGTGGCTTTTTGATTAAAAAACCCCAACCTTTTATGCTTTGGCAATCAAAGAAATTGCATAAAAATGCTATCTTGCCTAAACACATCAAAACCAATACTTGACCTAATTATTAGCTCCAGGAAAGCGGAAAAACCCACAACTAAGCAAACTAAATTAGGCTAACTAGTAACACTTTTTTTGGGGTATTAGGTGAATGACAAATACATTTGATGCAAGAAGATTATATTAATTGTGGGTTTTTTTGAGTTGGGCAATTCCTAAGTATTAACATTACGCTTTGTTTTAAATGCTAAATGACGACGTACTTGTGTCTTTTCTTACGCATTTGACATCATTATCCTTGTCTATAAATACATGATCATACCTTTAATACGAAAAAGTATGTAATTTTCTGAATTCTGATCCTGAAGACCCATAACTTATATTGAATTTTCTCTCAGGTAAGAGGATTGTGTCGGTAATGATTTATCCATTTTAATTTGTCGCAGATATGAAAGCATAGCGTAACAAATTAAAGGACCGAACTTAACTTTATAATAGAGTTCAAAGAGTACGTAATCAAAAATATGAGCGCGTCTGATTGAATCAAGTGATTTTAATTTATATTCTGTAAATGATTTCGAAGGATATTCAATACCCTATATACGAAGCTTCTGATGTAAAGTTTAAAAAAAAACAAATAAAAAATAAACATCCCCCAAACGAAAGCAAAAGCAAAAAGCAACAAAAGAAAACAAGATAAGTATATTTTAAACTACTTCTGACCAGATATATTAATAATAAATTGTACATACGACTATCATTGAAATAATACTTATATCCATTTGGTTGTAATGTGCTTTAGCAAGGCTGCTTCAATTATGTTTTTATAAACCGTGTCATTTATTGTCATGGTAGTTATCGTATTTGTGTACGCTGACGTTACAGTGATTCACATTGTAGATTAAAACAAATCAACGTATACAAAGTCATTTATTGAGATGTCAAGCAAAGGAAACAAAATGTGAAAAACTGTTACAGAAAAGCGTTCATTCAGTATCCGTAGAAGAGAAAGTTTCACAGTTCAATATGATTACTGGATTTACTATACAAGTTTAAACTCAAAATATCAAAAACAGTTGCTTTAAATGGAAACTTTATTGATAAAACAAAAATGAACTATATAAAAAAGGGTTGTAACATTGCGGTTGAAACACGTTTTGTATGTTTAGCTTTTGCAAACATCCTGTGTTCATTTTTGGGGTCATTATTTAACTCTGTGCTTTTGAGTTTATGAGAATATATTCTTCAAATGTCATATTGTTTAGGAAACTATCTTATCATGCGCTTGTAATAGTGTTAGTTTTACGATTTGTTTCCTCGTAATTGTAAAGTATACGTTTGCATCAAATTAACGGATTGAGGGATTTTGTTTGTAATCGAGAATTACTCAACATTTGAGAATTTTTTCTGCTAGAAGCAATTACGGAATGAAATGAAGTGAGTTCACGCATTTATCTGGAAATTGCATCAATTGTAGGTAAATTATGAGACCCGGATTCAGCAAAATATTGGTAGCAAGCTGAACAATATAGATAACTAATAGTCGGAGCGCTTAATTTAGCTAGGAACAGTAGAAAATTGAGGTATCTCATCATTATCATTACAGTGGTTTAATTATCCAAAAATAGTAAAGAAAATGAAGATATCATGTAATTTGCATGTAATTATTGGCAGTTGAAATATCATGCAGATCAGTGCTGAGGCCAAGTTTCAATCATCCTGTCCATGAAATATGCAACTGTTAATTAGCCAGGAGATGTTTGTCTTACCTAAGAACTTAAAACGCTAGTGTTTAATTGCTTCATTCCCGAAACTGTCTCATTTCAAATACGCATTTTTGGTCACAGGAAATTATCTCGTATAAGCATTGTCTACTGTTGCAATGTGCACTTTGAGAGAGGTCTCATCTGAACTTTCCAGCGCGTAAGGATCTTTACGTATACGGCTCTAATCGATTCTTTACCTGAATGCTAGATTGTTGTGGGGACAATAAGATAAAATGGTTAACTGAAAAGAATATTATTACGTGTTATGTACAAAAATCTAGTTAGATCTAAAATCCCTTGTCAAAAAAATATAGATCACCTATACAAAATTGTCTCGAAGACATTGATGTGCTTTAATATTGATGTCAAAGAAATCTCTCACAAAAAGAATGGAAAATCCACCGAAGAACAAATCCCATAACACCAAGGAATAGCAGTTATCATATTTGTCTTTTAAATTACCATACTTAGATCCAAAGTATACAACGTAGACTAACCAATTAATTAAACCGTTTATGGTACATACCTTATATCTGATATAGTGCATACCGTAAAATATGTATGGTTCATGATTTATGGGAAGGCACCCGGAAAGGAAACCGGTCACGGTATAGTCTACAGTAGTTTTCTTTCAGATCACTCACACGTCTTACCTCCCTCGTTCGAGTGAGTCCGAGTCTCTTCGAGACAATTTTGTATAGGTGAGAAAGTCTATTATTAGTTTACCGCAAGTCGTTGATTATTTCGAGGTTCTCCATCCACCAAATATAATTGCTGCGTTGTTGTGTACAATGACTTTAAACACCACATAATGAAAACCAAAAAAAATATGCTTAATTTCCTTGTTAGCGTGGAGAGTAAACGATGTACGTCATATCCTTTATGTCCTACAGCGTGCATACAGTAAACGATTTCAACGCAGTTTGGGATTTGTTAATACAAACTTTTTTAAGTTAATCAGATAGATAAATTCACAAACGCTATCAGCAGTAGCTAGTCTGCTTTGTGGGACTCTTTGTTTGTTAAATTGTTTTTATTCACGGAGACTTCATTTCATACAGTGTTAATTGTTAGTAGAAACAAATACTGAAGGGTACCATACGCTGATTGAATATTGGCATCATATATAAAGATGCATAAGTAATATAATTCTACAATATGCTTTTAACACGTGTTTTGATTAAAAATAGTCTTTTATAAAAGTCATGTTATTATTTTGCATTAGGTAAGTGATAGTAGGATGACCAACAAATGCGATATATTTTCATATGCCTTTGTAACCTTCAAAATGTGAGCCAGAGAGAAAGATGAAAGACGTTACAATAAGCCATTGAATTAATCATGACTTCACGCACAATGCAAACGTGTAATAACTCTAATCAACCAGTAAAAACAACGCTTGCCGCTAGGATTTAAAACTGAGTGGAGACGCAAATACGTAAGAGTTCATAACAAAGACCGGTTATGAATGCAACACATTACCATCTACTGAACCGAAGTGTATTAAAAAGAACTAACACGATTTCAGAACTGTAAAAAAAAGTTTGATGATAATTGCAAATATATTAGATACACATCAATATCTTTAGCCAATTAGACAGGCAATGAACGGTGAATTATATTGAAATAAATAACACGGATGTTATATAACAAATCACTATCAAGCTCAATCATTGTGTACTTGCAACATGAACAATTGCATAGAGATAAACAACAAAAATAAAAATAACAACCAAACTATTAAAATAAACACCCCTAAAAAATGCATAAAACCTTTAATTAATATAATTTTGCAGCAATCCAGCATTAAAATAACAGAGATAACTAAATTTAAAGAAGGAAGAAGGAGCAAAAAGGACATGGAATGATTTTGATTGTTATATTTTAATCTAAACGGAATATAAACTTAGATGAAAGAACATGGCTGGAAGAGATGTTAAAGGCTATAATAAGACCTCAAAACTATGAGAAACTTGCATATTTTGAAATGCTTATTCAGGTTTTATTGATTGCAAATTACATTCAATAGGTAATTTACACTTGATACTTCACATTAAACGATAAGGTCAAAACGTATGTTAGTAACGACTTACTGGAAAAGAGAAATCACATTTCTAAACACTGATCATATTTACATTGGATTGTTCATAAGCGACTAATGTCTTTCTTAATCATTAGAGCAAAAGTTTATATATGGAAGAGATATTGTCCAAAACTGTTACATTAAAACTTTGAGCCCTTTCAATGCTATTTTCAAAACCAGCATTTTTTGATTGTACAATTACTTTCCTAGTTAGTTTATCTCAAAGCTGCAACTAGTCAGTTGATTCTTAAGTGTATCAAAGTTTTGTTTTAGTGTCAACAACCGTTTTAGCGTCAGCAACCGTTTTAGTGTCAACAACCGTTTTAGTGTCAACAACCGTTTTAGCGTCAACAACCGTTTTAGTGTCAACAATCGTTTTAGCGTCAACAACCGTTTTAGTGTCAACAACCGTTTTAGTGTCAACAACCGTTTTAGCGTCAACAACCGTTTTAGTGTCAACAATCGTTTTAGCGTCAACAACCGTTTTAGTGTCAACAACCGTTTAAGTGTCAACAACCGTTTTAGCGTCAACAACCGTTTTAGCGTCAACAACCGTTTTAGTGTCAACAACCGTTTTAGTGTCAACAACAGTTTTAGCTATTTTGTGGGATAGCATATATATTATCCTTTCCGTATTCACTGAATGTAAAAAAATACTTTTAAACACGAAATCATTGTAAAATGATATTTTTATTTTAATTATATTTTGTTAATCTTGTCATGAATCATACAGTATCTGTGCCAGTTACGAGGACACAAACATTATCAATCTACATTCATGTAAATGAAAAATTTATTAGTCTGTTTGATTTGATCTTTAAAACGTTTAGACTCAGCCTAATCGTTCATTTTTTTCGTGGCCAATAATATTGTTTTGCATTTATATATAATTTGTTTTCAATTTTACATATTTTAACTATTGTTATTTTCTATTGTTTTATTAAAAACAACTTTATTAATAAGTTTTAAAATGTTCTCAGAATTATCCCTTTTCTTGTTTCCGATCTCTTTAATGTTCGATGTTGTTTAAATCATTGTTCTTGAAGAAACAGCATAAGTAAGGTGATCTGTTTCAATTAAAACTCTATATAGGACTATTGTTTCTGTAATTAATTCAATGTCCTTGCGTTTTTAAGGCAAACACCCAATTGGAGACTGTTATAGTAACACAATTGTATTATGTATCTTCTACCTCATACATATTTGAGTTCTGCATTATTAAAAGCGTGTATGTGGTACAACGATATTTTTAACATCACAAATATAGCAGATGAAACTTCTGACAGTGGAATTCTTGAATTGTTAAAGCATATTTGAGAGGGTTGATTTTGTTTACGAAAAGTATCTTCTTCTTCAGGAAAAAAAAGCGTTGAAGTCCTTATCCATGTATACCTAATTATCGCATGATTTTTGAAACATTAGGAAATATACTTAACTGTTTCGAAGAAATACCGAAGAGATTCAAACTAAAATTGCGCCAGTAAGTGTACATTATAACAATGTCCAAATACATGGAAATCAAGACACTGAGATTTGGTCATGTGTTGCCCTGGTTGGATAATGAGCATAAATGAAAACTGTGTAAACTAGTAGCAAGTAGTGTCAAACATACATTTTATCATCTGCAAAATCCAAACGACTACCGCAGCTTTAAAGCAGAACACTTTAATTTACACGGTAGATTTAACATTATGTAATGTCCGGCTGATTCACTTTACCATTTAAGAATATAAATTTTTGCATTTATTGATGTTCTCACGCTTCAAACACTCATGTGTTCGGCGTCATATTATTTATATTAGAAGCGGCACAATTCCTCCCCCCCAGGAGCAATTAGATATCCATCTTAAAACAGTGATACATGCCCTTAGTGGGCGATCCAGCACTATAATTCAACTTCATCATTTTTAAGAATAGAAAACTTTGCATTTATTGATGTTCTCACATTTCAAACACTCATGTATTCGGTGTCAGAAGGAATTAAATCACAAAAAAGCAATTGGACTTGAGCCTGTAGATTAGGTTAATGGACGCATATAATTTAATCTACCGTACACAATATTCAACAAACTGTTCGACTCTAATATCTCACTTTGGTAGACGTTTTCATTTTATTTTAGCAAGGTATTTTAGTTCTGGCGAGGAAACACAGGACATAATTCAACGAACGTGATAAATTCATTATGAAACCATTACCCGTTTGATCACAAAGATTGCTGTTAATGGAAATCGCTTAGAAGGAACAAAAATGAATAATTTTGTTCATTCTGATTCAACGTTTATAAGGAAATGTTTGTTTTTACAAATGCATAGGAGCAAATGTCCTTCAGAATCAATAGAAAATTGTACACCGTCAAAATAATGTTTCAACATATAATGTTCAACGCACGTGATCACGTAGTTTGATATAGGCTAGAGCGGACTTACAATATGTATTGAATAGTTTTGTATTTATTGGTCGATTATCAATAATTATTTGCTTCTTTTCTTAATGTACCTCGAACAGGATGTGGGAGGGTGAACCGACCTCGTTTCTTGACCAAAATAAGCCTTCCACGGAAACATTAAATCTTCAATTAAAATTCTGCATGTGGTTTTTCGTTTTGTCAAAATAGCAAACAGAGTGAACAGTCTAAGTTATCCAATCAAAATAAACCTTCCACAGGAACATTTATTTTGTATATATGGTCTCCCGTTGACAGTTTTATGGGCGGTGGTCGCAATGAATTAACCATACTTTTTATATATAAAATGTCAAAAATAGGAGAAGCACAAAAAACTAGAACCACTAGAGAGAGATTAAAAGCAATTAAAAAATTTCTCCCGGTTAGAGATTTTACTGCCGATACTGAACAGTTGTTTAAACCAATAACTACAGTATCAGAAAAGATAGCAAAAGGAACTAAACAAATTAAAAAATCTTTAAAAACTCTTCCCGGTGATATAGTAATCCTCCTCCTGTCACACCGCCTCCCATTGTTGTTGAACCACCTGAACTCGATCTCGTTACACCTCCACCTGAATTTCAGGATGATGAACCTCGAGAAGAAATTATTAGTGAAAAGGTGTCTTTTGATAATAAATTTCTATCCTGGTAAGATCGAAGATATAAAAAAAAATTTGATGATACGACAAAGATGGCCGAATTCTTCTATAATAGTTTTAATTATAGAAGAAATTATCTTCAATCTGATTATGTCCCAATTGATAAAAAAATTTGGTATAGTGGATTATATCGTCTGATGACAAATTTACCTAGGATAGCTCCTAAAGATAAAGAATTTAATAATGTTATGGATGAAATAAAACAATGTTAAATCATCTACACAACAACAATCAGATCCTGAATTTTCTCTCAGATTAACGGAGCAATCAAAACTTTTAAATATAGAAAAATCTTCATCGCAAGGTGCAACAGGTATAACCGGTAAAGGATATCGTGGGGGTAGTAACGTACCCTCTTCACGAAGCATCCTCGATGATATATCACGGTTAGAAGTTCTCATGGGGTGGTGGTGGAAGGAGTTGGAAATAATTCTCAGGAAATAATTAACGAGGCTGCTGAAATCTGTCAACGACTATTTCAAGGTCGTGTAATGTATATTGGATAATATCGTAGATTTATCGATTACATCATTGATGACTATCACAGCGATTGATCACCACATTAGATAAATAGCATCTTAATAAAATGATCATATATCGTAACTACAATAGAGAGAGACCTGTTTTTGTCACGCATTCACGGTAACCCGTATATATGAAAGTACTACGGGAATGGATTAGTTGATGTTGTTTCGGGATTTTATCGACTGGTAAAGAAATCGTGTCGAAAGCTATTGGTGTTATTGGGAATAAAGTTATCAGCGCGGTCGGTGATTTCGCTGGTAAAGGAAAAACTTGTTTCATTATTCAAGAAGAAACAACCGGTAAAACTACAGTCTACGGAGGAGGTGCCCCCTCAAGTAGGCGGAGCAATTAATAAAATTGCAAAACAGAGATTAATTTCACAAGCACAATCAATTACTGGTTCTGGTCTAAAAAGATTATGATTTAGATCGAAAACTATAAAATAAAATGTTTAAACATGAGAAAGATGAAGCTTTTGATATGGATTTTCCTGTGTTAAAAATGGATTCTGTACGCGATTATCAATATTTTTCATATAACGCGCCAATCCCAAACGAGAGATCACGAATTGAACTTTGATTTGATAACACATCTAAATACTTTTTGCCGGGTGAAGCATACATCGAGGAAGAGGGACAACTAGTACGAGGAGGTGTTTGTGTTGATGCTTGTACACCTTATCCTGATCTCGAAACAACCCAGATCGGTTTTGTCAACAATGGTATAATGGCGCTATTTAGTGGTGCACAGTATATAATCAATTCTACTAAAATCGAATCCATCGATAACTATGTTGATGATGCAACCACAATAATGGGTCGAGATAGATCCTCTGATGATTTTATGAAGTCTGCGGGTCATTCAATGATGTTTGCGAAGGATCTCACTGATCACGCTGATCATAATCAATTTGAAGTAAGACAAGGAAAGAAGAAGGATGGTGCTGATAATGCTGACGTTGAACCTATAATGATTAAGCAAAATGAAAAATATAATCCAGGATTTGCAGCGCGATAAAAGATGTTAAATTCCGATGGTAGATTTTCGTGTACGATTCCTCTTTCTCACATATGTGGATTTTGTAGACATGTCAGAAACGTTATCTTTGGATCTAGTCATACTGTAGTTCTTATGAGAAAATCTAAAGACGATGATGCTCTTTGGCACTTGTGGTGTTGTTGATGGTGTTGTAAATCTAACAAAACTAGCTTTGTGGATGCCAGTTATGACACCATCGTTGGACGTTGAAAAACGATTATTATCTTTTATGGGTCACGGAGGAAAATCGTTGTTGTCATGGTTGGATGTTACTACATCTGCCACAAGAGAGAGTAGATTTGGAACATTTACTTGGCAAGTCGCGCTAGCAAAAAATATCTCCGCGGCTAGCGAGATATTCATCGTGTTACAAAATAAACAACGAGTACAAGGAGATCATCTAAAAACACATAGTCATATGATATTTGATACGTTGAAGGTTAGCGAGGCATCACTGCGAGTAGGCAATCAGCAAGAACCCGCAGAAAATCTTCTCACTGACTACGCTAATAATCAGATAGGTCGTGTGTATCATCGCTTGTGGTCTTATATGGGTCGTGATCAAAATGTTGATACTGGACTACAGATATCACAATTGGATTTCCAAAATCTGTATCCGATCTACTACGTTTTACTACAATATCTCGATCTATCTAGACAATCAGTCGTCGACGTAAAGTTTCAAGCTCGTGTAGGAGAGCTTCCTACTATCATGGCACCAGGTGTAGATCCACCTGTACGTGGATCATATAGAGCAATTGCTGTTATTTTCAGTGATAAATCTGTGACACTCGAAGGTGGTGGTGGAAAGATGAGAGTCGTTGACGCTCCTATAGAAAACATGTAATGTTTTACAAACATGTAATGTAATAGAACAATTAGATGATGTGTTATATAAATGAATGTCGTATCATCAAGTTAGTGTCACCCTGACACCCGGTCAAGTAAAAAAAAAAACAACAGTCAAAAAGTTCTGCTACGAACAGCACAAAGATAAATTTGAGGCGTGAACAGATGACACCACCTTCAAGGATTATAGATTTGTCACTGAGCATAACCGCGATAGCCCTAAATCCTTCAGCAGGAGCAACTACACGAGCTTAAAATTTAACATCAACGACGGAGTGTTTTGATAGATCAAGATATTGCAATGAAAAGTAATAAATTGGATACAGCGTTTGAAAGTCCAACTGGGATATTTGCAAACCGGTATCTACGTTTTGATCTCTCCCCATAAATGACCACAGCCGATCATAAACTCGACCAATTTGATTTTCAGCGTAGTCGATGATAAGATTTTCAGCTGGTTCTTGCTGATTACTTATTCGCAATGATACCTCAGAGACACCACATTGATCAAATATCATATGAGAATGTGTTTGAAGATCAGCACCTTGGGTCCGATTAAGATTTTGCAACGCAACAAAAACATGTCTTGGCGCTGAAACTTTTTTTGTTAGCGCGAGTTGCCAAGTAAATATACCGTAAAGTGTAGATGATGTAGTAGCTGTACTTAACCTCATGCCATGCTAATAGTGACCGCTCTCCCTGATCCATAAACGACAACAACTTCGCTTCAACAGTTAACGACGGGGTCATAATTGGCATCCATATTGCTAGTCTCGTTAATTGTACAGCCCCATTCTCAATACCAGCACCACGCCACAGCGTAAGATCGTCGTTGCCATTTCGCTGCAACACAACTGTGTGACTGGCAACAAATATAACTTTTCTGATGTCTCGGCAAAATCCAAATATATGTGACAACGGAATTGTACACGAAAATCTACCATTCGCGTTCAACATCTTTTTTCGCGTTAAAAATCCATAGTTGTGATTGGGATTACCACCAAAAACAACAGCTTCAACATCGGCTTCATCAGCAGCGGCTGAAATCTTTTTTGGACGTCGCAACGTAAATAGATGAAAATCAGCAAAATTAGTTTGATCCTTTGCAAACATCATTGAATGACCCACAGATTTAACAAAATCATCAGAATATCTAGCTAACCCAACAATAGTACTAGCAACATCAACATTGTTGTCAATTGACTCAATTTTAGTGGTACCAATTATATACTTCGCAGAGCTAAATAACGCCATTATACCGTTGTTGACAAATCCAACCGCAGTGTTACCCAAATTAGCATAAGCGGTACCATCACGCTGTGTTAATTTTCCTTCAACCTCAATAAACGCCTCACATGGTAGAAAATACTTAGATGTATCATCAAATCTAAGTTCAATACGCGATCGTATATTCTTAATCTCGAACAGAATCATTTTTCCTCACAGGGGCATCTATGTCAAAAGCGTCGTCGACCTCATGTTGAATCATTATATTGATGATTATGATCTAAATCGATAATTTTAGACCCGAACCAGTAAATGTTTCTAGTTTTTCTGCTGCCATCTTGTTAATTTTGCTAGCAATCCGCGCTGGAATATCCGCCGTTGACGGCAATTTAACCGGGGTGTTATTAGATTTATCAGGATTTTTTTTTTCGCATCAGCGACGCAATCTTTTCTTTTGCAGCGTTAAATGCATGTGCTACAGCCTCAGTTGCAGCAGACTTACCAACAACCCCAATAGCCTTTGAAGCTAATTCTTTTCCAATTGGAAGTATATTTGGAGCAATTCTTGTAAATAATCCAGTAACAACATCACCGAGACCACCACCGTATGTCAATTTGTATACAGGTAATCGTGAATTTACAACATGAACAGGCCTAGCTCGATTTATACTGCGGGGAATTATCATGATATTAAAATGCTAATGTTTTCAAATGGTATTTTACTTAATCGGCGATTAATTGCTATAATAATCATCAACAAGTTCATTAACGAAATTACGATACATTGGCATATCCATAACATGTTCACGAAATAATCGCTGACAAATTTTAGTTGCCTCGTTGATTAATTCAGGAGAATTATTTCCAGCTCGTTTTCCCCCGATGAGAATTTCCAACCGTGATATATCATCGAAGATACTCTTTGAACATGGTATTATATTTTGAGAAATTTCACCACCGTGATATCCGGTACCTATTTTTTTTAGGGAACGGTGTAGATAAATCGGACTCAGCCGCGCTTTTTATTTCGAAAATAGGATCACTTGTAGAAGTCAGTTGACTGACCAAATATGACGGAGGTTTTCTTCTTTTTTGGTCTACCATTTGCCAAAAATTTTTAAAACCTATATCGCCACGCAGCAATGAAGATTTACCCATCCTCGCTAAATATAATTTTTTTGCAAAAGTTTCCTTATCATCAATAGCATCTTCATACCCTTCCGCCATAAGCGATTTTCTATCACTATACGTATTTTATTGATTTGCTCAGCAAAGTAGTCATCGTGTTGATATTCCTTTTCTTTAATATCAGATATCAACTTGGGTTTAAATATCACATGCGGGTCAAGATTCCTTCTCGCTTTTGGGGATGACCACGGCGATTTAACAACACCTGGAGCATCACTGACGTCTATTTCACCAAATTGTCTCACAGTTTCTCCTTGTTGTTGTTGTTGTTGTTGTTGTTGTTGTCGTCGTTGAGCACTTACTATATCACTAGGTAGAGTTTTTAAAGATTTTTTAACCTGTTTTGTCCGCGCTGCCACTTTGGCGATATCTGTGGCAATTGCTGCGGTATCTGTGCCAACCCGCTCAGTTGCAGCAGTAATTGGTTTAAATAATTGTTCAGTGTCAGTGGTAAATTCAACATATTGTTGCTGTTGAGCTTGTAAATTATCTCTAAATGCATCCTTGATTGGAAGAATTTTTTTAATTGCAGCTAACCGTTCTCTAGTTAATCTCGTTATTTGAGCTTCTCCGATATTCGCCATGGTATATAAAATGATTGTTCTTAATTGTTGTTATAAGATTATAAAACCCTTAAATCGCGTAAGTTAGCATCGAAGATTTTCATCGAAGATTTTCAATTGGTGGAATCACCCCTGGTGCTCTCGATTTATTAATATTTTTTTGGAACCGTTATTTTAACGATCTGAGGTTTCGTTGTTGTTTTATTGTTGTGGATGGCGCCAACGACGCCGGAAATTTGGTGGGTTCAGCCTTTCTGCTGCTCTCTGACAACTTATGTGTGAAATCAGAGCCTCCGCTAAGTGTTTCATAACATTAACTGATTATAATATGTGTTCATTCCTTCACGTTTATCCTCCTACTAATATACAATAAATAGCAAAGTGATATCAGAACAGATGTAAATACTACAAATGAAGAATAATAATTTGCTTTAAGAACACTTTGAAAGAGAAATCATGTCTTTACCGTAATATCATATACCACCGATAGTTGATGATATTACGCCAAGAACTGTACGCTGGCAGTGCGTCTCTATTCACAGTACATATCGTATCCTTTCCTGGAATAAATCCATCAACAATGTGATATATGTTGGCCATATACATGAAGGGGACAAAGGTCTAAATAATGGTAAGGTCACTAGGAGACGTAAATGGCATTCGAAAACTGTCCTAATAAGTATTTATATTGAAAGATGTTTTGAAGTAACGACATATGTGTTTCTTGTTTCTCTACTTACTTCTGAATTAACCTATTCCGTTATAAAAAGCTTCCGTCACCTCTTTGTTACTAAGCACTCATTAAGTAGAACAAGGCTTTGGTGCTCGTTGCAGAAAATACCCAAGACACCGAAACAATGTAGATTGCACTGAGTTAAAATATCAGTAACGAAAAACATTTCACTTCTTACGTTGCAAACTCAACTAATTAAACATCAGTTATGTTTACTATCCATAAATCATATGTAAATCCGGTTATTTGGCGCTGCTACATTACGTGTACAAACTCAATACCTAAGAGTATGCATAATCGTTGGTGTATTAAATATGCAGGTATGACTCGTCACTTTGCATATTCTTTTATCAGCGTTTTCTTCATTGGAATAAAGTGAGTTTTCTTCAGCTTTATTAAAGCATGTCGGAGACAAGAAATTCACTGACTAACAGAAATAATCACCAAAATATATCTTTTAATTTGATGTCATAAAAGACAAATGCTTGTTGTAATTGCCAATTACGTAGTGCATTATGAAACCTAGCGATTTGCATGTTCACATTTTTCCAAAGATTTTGACAGCTGTTTGTCTAACGTTTGTGTTTAAATAATGGCAATAACAATATATTAATACATGAAATAATTACCTGTTTGTCTCTCTTTCTCAGTTCCGATAACTAAATATTGATTAAACACGAGCAGCATAACGCCTCATGAAAATTAATAATATACAATAATCTGCATTTTTGTTAAAAAGGAAGCTGGGAGTGTGGAGGCGGTTGTGTTATGGTAGATGAACGAACGGATCGCTTAAAGTCACATCAATATTCATCGATACGAATACCAAGAGGATTGCCTTTTGTTTTAAAAATATAAGATACGCTATAATGATATACTTTTCTGGTAACGCAATATCGCCAAGGGACGCAATATTGAACATGGTTTAATAAGTTACATGAAATGAACACGAGTTACACAAAATGATGGTTCCCACGGCGACTTAAACCACTGCACCTTGGCGTCAGATGTACCCAAAACAATAACCTTTATTTCTATTTAATTATAGGGTTGTATGGCAAGGATTAAATTGAACAGATAGAAATAAAAAGATAAATGTTGTACTTCAGTTTTTAGGTAGTGTCTTTACAAATCAGATAAGAAGCAATGAAGCCATTTTTATTGCTACTGAAACTTAATCATTAGTTAAATATGGAATTATCAACCACTTTCTTTAATATCAAATGAAATGTTGTGGCTTCATCACGTAATATTATCTATGCGTAGTTACAACATGCACCCAGGGCATTGTAAAATCATCCTGCGACTATTATTATGTCTCCTTCTTGTTACGTATATCTGAATATATGTATATTTAATTGTTTGTTTGTCAGTTTGTTACGTTACATGCTACTGTAAAGTAAATGCATTCATTGTAGATGATGTTATAGAAAATCGGTTGACCTAAATTATTCTTTCGTAAACAAATTATGTTGACATAGATATTGACCTTAATTCAAGGTTCGTGGCAATACGTAAACGAATTTTGTTTTCATTTTGAAATGATTGGTTGTTGTTCAAGTTGAGATGGGATTAGCGAATTAAGAAGTAATATGATTGGTTCTCGTCAGTGTCATGTTCGGAGTACGTGATATAAACGATCACATGACTCTTTCACCCATTTCTGTCGATTTCCCAATTTGGAGATTTTGTTTGGCAAATGCGTATTAGAATACGATACAATCTTTGTTTTAATGAAATATTCTTAATTTTCGACTTTTACACCTGACTTTAAGATTTGTGGAATTTAAAAGATTAATTTATATTCTGGAAGTATTTGATGTGCTCTAAGAAATATCTTGGACAAATATATATATATATATATATATATATATATATATATATATATATATTGCTTCGAGCAAGGATATCTTATCAAATAAAGTGGTAACGTTCTTTCTGATCTTAAAATCGGGAATTACGAGAAAATTTGTTATATACTAGAAGAGTTTTCTACGTATATGTCACTTTTCAAAGATATACATCCCTCAAACACTTATAAATACAGTATACGTAATCTTATGATAAGTCAGTTACTCTTGGTCAAATTAAACACAATCGATATGCACTCAGATGCATTGGTTTCAATTGAAAGCTATTCTGGTGTCACTTTTAGGCAAACTTATTTCAAGACGAGTAATATACGCAGGAACACCGTGCAGTCATATAGCTTGAACTGGACAAAATACAAAAATACAGTGTAGATAACATCGTTTAATAATTGTGTTTAACTGTTTTTATTCTGCTATTTACAATACTATATGGTAAAATACAACATAATTCAATTCAACACAATTATACAACACAATCCAAAACCATGCAGTACAATACGAATACATTTATTTAGTATTTTATGCCTGCTGTTCAAGTTATAATGTAACTGACGCGTGACATCCAGAGGCATTGAAACAGAAGCAAAACTTAGTTTTATTTAACACAATTCTGAAGATTAAAGTTTTAGTTACCTTATATAAACCACCTCGATGAAAATATAAATAGTATGGTTGTACAAGTTGTTACATAAGTGAAAAATATTCCTTTTTGAAAACAAATAATACAAAATTGAACAATAAATGGTTGATTGATTGATTGATTTTTAACGGCGCAGCAGCACTTCTAGACTATTTAGCGCCACACAACAGGCTGCATGCATGTATGTTTAAACATACAAAAAGGTTTAATATCGACCAGCGATATAAAAAACCAAATAGTTCGACATAAAATGGTAAAATAATAGTAACAGTAAAATATAAAGTTTCCCAATTAAATGGAAAAGAAGTCATCGTATTCACAGGATGCAAAATCAGTGTGCTTAAGCAATGTCCTCTTTTGACGATTACATTTTGTCAATACTTGTTATTAAGTGGAGAATTCATGAGAAATCGTAAAATGGTTTTCTTTATTTTATTTACTTCATTGTCAATCTGACTGTCACTATATCATCTTCAACAATTCTTCTTCACTACAGTCACAATGCACATATTTCAAAACACGCATAACAAAAATAGTTTGTATTATTTCAAACGGTAACCATCTAAGGTTAGAACATTGTGTAATTTTTTATGGTAGTAAGAAAACTATCTGCCTGTCTTTTTGTTCTAACTCACAAAAATTTTATTTTCCACCTTCTGAAAGAAATTGGTGTTTCGTTCTTTCAAATCAAGTTTTCATATACATATCTACACCCTTTTTCGTGTTCTTAAAAATAACACTCGAGATAATTTCAATACGGTTGTTGTAAACTGGAGCCATAACTGATTCTGAATTATTGTTTGCATGACCTTAACGCTGTGAATATGATTTAGAACTATTTGAAATTGATCTGAATATAACACTTGTTTATAATTACTCAACGTTATCCAGGAACATGTTTTATTAACCAAATCATTCACTAATCTATTGCCTTTCTAAACAAGTGGTGTATAATAACGATTTGTTCCATGTATTGTATGTTAAGGACTCAACCATACATGTATTTCAACTTCAGTTGGTTGGCTTGACATGTATATATGGGTGTCACAAGCGTACAAATGGTGATATACTGGGTGATGATCTATGACACTTGAGAGCGGCTGAGTGTATATATTGAAGTGAACAGGTCCAATAACAGACCCCTGTGGAACACCGCAACATAGATCAACTGGGCTGGAATGTATTCCAATAAAAAGGTTTAATATTTTATACTGAAACTAGTAACAGCTTTTTATATTTAAGCAGACAACATTCTTCTGAGCCATGCAATTTTTAAAACATCTACAAACTTAAATATATTAATCGTATCTAATCCCCCACGATCCCCCTTGTCTACCTCATTTTTTTTATTCTATCTTTTGACCCATGCCATACATACATGTATGTATGTATGTATGTATGTATGTATGTATGTATGTATGTATGTATGTATGTATGTATGTATGTATGTATGTATGTATGTATGTATGTATGTATATATGTATGTATGCACACAGGATAAGATTGTAGTCGGGAGAAAGGATCCGATTGTCTTTTCCCTCATTCAATCCCAAACACTGAAGACTTCACCATTACCAAATACAAGGTTTATCGGTTTCTTCTTAGTTCTTCAAAATTGAATAAATTTTATATCTTTATCAATAAATTACCACGCAAGTCAGTAAATTTTCAACGTCTGCTGAAAGGACTATTCCAGCTATATGGCTCGTTTAGTGAAAAACATTAGGAAATCTGTTTCCTATATTCTCTCCAATGTATCTTCTTTTATAAACACTATCTGCTCTGTATGTATGATTGTGGATAGTACAGTTTTAACGCTATCTGAAATACACACAGAAGCAATTGTGTCTAATACACTTATAAGTGAAATTATGTATTCGTTACGTGCGTAAAATAATAATCCACGTTGATAGTACTCATCCCAAACTGTCAAGGATCCTTCCAAATCAGTTTTAAAATTATATGGTGAATCCGTCAAATAATGGATATGTTTTGTTCGACATTTATAGCTTTTATATAAGGTATAGGTCTATTCAGGGATTGTTTCTGTAAATCATTCAGTCTTGGAGTTACATAATAAGTAAGCAACATTTCGAGATCGACAGGATCAACCTCATGCTTTTATGCTTTGCAAAAATACTTTCCGTATTCCACAATTTCGTTCAGACCCTTTGTTAAAGAACCATGGCTTTTGACAAGAGATGACATCATTTTAGTTATGCAGTTTATATGTTCTAAATCACAGAAGCATTTTATCACTTTCTCTCCTTTTTTCAATCCATATGGCTCTAAATATAGCACTAACCGGATCCATGTGTTTCTTTCTATCATCTTCTAACTCTATCTTTTTCCCACTTCAATTTGGTAGTTTATTCACATCATTTCTCATTTTCCACTCCAATCTGGTAGTTTATTTACATCATTTCTCTTTTTCCCACTTCAATCTGATAGTTAATTCACATCATTTTTCTTTTCGAAACTGCTTGCCTTCCACAATTAAATACGTTTATTCTAGATCTTGTACTTGTTTCCTAAAAGATGCATATACAATTGTTCTTCCTCTATTTTACAAAAGTAGCATTTCAAACAAAAGGTGATAATTTGTTAACATGTTTGAAAACTGATATATGTATATTCAGAAAGCTTGTAATTTACGCTTTCTTCTGCTTCCTTGTCTTTGAATAAGAAATTATTATATTTTTATATTTATAAAACGTTTACATATTGATTTCGTTTTGGAAAACAGTATTTGTTTTGACATCAAAATGGCCATTCTAACATCCAAGCTCAACAATTACATTTTCAATAATTGGGATAACATTAGATAACAACTTATTGACAGACTTTACCATTGTCAAAATTAGATAAAATCTTATGGACTAACATCTTATCGACAGGCTTTGGCATTGTCAGCTCTTGATAACCAGTACGTCTCAATTCGACCTTTACCCTGCAAAATGAAATAATATGTTTTAATACCGTTTCCAGCCAGCACGTATCGTTCAATTTCGGTGACTGGTCTGTTGTGGTTGCCTAATCTTCACGAAAGCTTATTACTTATATGGAAGTTACCTGGTACCATCCGTCTACGTGTCTTTTGTTTCAAAAGAAAATTTCACTGTTATTTGCCAGAACTTAACAGGTAAATGGCATTAAAACTGGTAATTTCGAAAAAATTGTTTCCCATACAACCTGACACGAAAACAGTTATTACTAATACTTAGTCATTAGAACTAAATTTCGTAAGCAAAAAAAGAAATAAATAAAATAATTCTCAATCAGAAATCGCCCTATTTCGTTATTTGATTGTGCGTCATCCATACAATCTAGTTTTCGACAATAAAGAGTGATTATTGTGTATCGTTAACGACAGACAGAGGGCGTAACAAAACGTTTTAATAATTGTCCCCTCTGCTTGTATACACTAACCATTAAACACACTAAGCAAGTGCTTTATGCACCAGCCCAACGGCGGCACCAGAAAAAAATTCAAATTAATTGTTGATGATAACATTCAATGAATTATATATGACCATTTATATTTGTAAGTGAGAGTATATTAATGTGGAATGATGGATAATTTTTTTTTCCACCTGTTTACTTTGCGAGTTTCAAATTGTGTAGGAGGGGACCATTATATTTTCAGAATACGCTGGGGCCTAGAAGGCATGAATCCGGCAGTGAAACCCACTTACATATTACATGTTCACATATAGGAAAAGATCCGAAAGTTTTACCTACATTATTAATGATACTAATTTAGTAAATTTGTATATCATTTTGTTTGCATCCACATCTGTGCCACGTTCTGCAGCGCGTTGATGTTGGATGCGTTGGGCCAGTACAGCGATAATAAAATTTAGAATGCCCCAATGTAATGCGAGTAAACTCATCCTCAAAAGATCACCAAGTACAATGTTAGATCCATGGCTTCCAAATTTTATGTGTAGGCTTTGTAACCTGCAAATCATAAAGAAGTACTTGAAAAGACTGGTATAAATCCTTATCATTCTGCAGCAATATATATATATATATATATATATATATATATATATATATATATATATATATATATATATATATATATATATATATATATATATATATATATATATATATATATAATACATCTGAGAGATGATACGGATATATCCCAGTCTTAATGCGTCTTTGACACACACACAGACAAAAAAATACACACACACACACACACACACACACACACATATATATATATATATATATATATATATATATATATATATATATATATGTAGAAAGTTGTTAATCCAATTGATGTACTAGGATTACAGATGTTGCGAGAGAGAGAGAGAGAGAGAGAGAGAGAGAGAGAGAGAGAGAGAGAGACCTTTATTTCAATAAAGCCTCGTCTTGCAAATCTAAATTGTTTCTTCGAGTTCAATAGTGCTGTATATGTCGCCTGTGTAATCTGAATTTTTCTTGCTGAAACCGGGAGAAAAACATGCTTCATAAATTTAAATCACTGTTATCAACTGATATCACATAACATTACGTAAGCATTATGAATCGTTATTTTACCCGTGCCTTCATCACACAAACGCACATGCATATGTAAATTAGTAATTCTATTGAAAATAAAGTTTTGAAAAGTAGCACGGGATCATGGAGAGATTGTTTCGGTAATAGAAAACTTATAGATATAACCCATATCAAAAGTGCTGTCCATTTAATCCGACGTGTTTCAGTATGCTTTGGTTCATTATTATATTTGACGGTATTTATGTGACAGCTTATGAAGTTATTAAGTACTGGATTGATATTGTCGTATCGTAGCAAATGTTTTGGACTCTACTTATTACAGCAGTCAATTTATGTACAGGTAAACATGCTTAATACAGTAAGCATATACAGTAATTACTAAATGGTTCATGTGTTGCCGGGAACAAGGTCGTCTAGCTGCCCATTTTAATAATAAACAACAGCGGCAGATGGGGTGTTCACGTGATTGTAGTTCATAAGTGAAATAAGTTTAATATCCCAGCGAAAGGTTGACCGCTGGGTCGGGGAACACCATCCCATGGTCACCTTACAATCAAAACATTTCTGTTTATCAATTAGTCTATGCACAATAAATAATGCACAAACAATGCAAGACACACACACACACACACACACTGATCTATTTATATATCTGTCTCTCTGTCTGTCTTTCTGTCAGTCTGTACCTCTCTAAATAAATAAGAAATATATATATATATATATATATATATATATATATATATATATATATATATATATATATATATATATATATATATAATAAACTTATTATATTATATTATTTCATTTATCGTGATATTGACATAATTTCTTTGGTTCAAGATTTACGAAATTATTTTGTGTTTTCTTCTTGCAACTCATGCCTATGAGCTTTGGATCATAATATAAAACCTTCTATGTATTTTGTACACACACATAAACCACAAGTTGAAAGGTCAGCTTCATGGGATGGTTTCACCACTCGCCTGAGTATGATAGTAGTCAACACAGGTGCAGATCCAATATTCTTTTTAAATGCTTTGAAAGGTATGCTGTTTTGTTTCTTCTTTTATATTGTTTTTAAACATTGTTCGTTTTCAGTTATCTGTTTTCTTGATTTTTGCCATGAAAAGTCAATATTTTCAATTATAAGAGGGATACACTGACTAAATCCCTTCCCTGTCCATGCATTGAACGAACTAATCACGTGATATTTCAATGAAGGACTTCCTAAAAAAAATCATGGAGTTAATCATTGAACTAATCTAAGGTTGATTCGAATCGTCCGAGTTGGACAAAAGACGGGACATATTGATACTATGTAACATATTTATTGCATTTTGTATAACATTTCTGGTCAAATGTTTAGGAAATATTGTTAACATCCTTTAACGTTATCCTCAAATGATAACAATTAGAAGAGGTATATTCAAAAATAACGAAAAGATTTTGTCAATATTGTATTAAAAATACTTTTAGCAGGGTTACTTCCAAATATCTTCAACATAAGATTCTTTAAGAGAACGATATACGTTCCATATTAACACACATAGTTCTTAATATATTAAACTCAAGTTACAAACAGAAATTTAGTAAAACGTATCACAACACTGACTATTAAATAGATCACAATTTCGAGTTTTACCCTCCCCTGTTGATTCCATTCCGCTCGCCGTGTTGACTGTGTCGCCGAATACACAATATCTCGGCATCTTAGTTCCTACGACTCCTGCCAGAAAGGGACCTGAAACAGGGACAATCGAAAAAAATGTCATTTTAAAGAATAAGGCCTGTGCATGATCCAATTTACACTGGAATAATGTGAGTGCCTGTTGCAAATATGGCTTGCATAATATATCAGTGAAATGTATAAGCCTTGCCGATCTTTTTTTTAATGTCAACAAGCATCATAATTCCAGTAACTATGTCGATCATCTGTCATTTAGGTCATTGAGGCGGGATAAAATTGATGCAGCTGTTTGTTTCTCACAATGTAATTCATCCGGTTCACGTGAAGACTTACTTATTTTCCGTAATTATCGCATGCATTACAATGCTTCATAAAACATTGAAAATCGACTTGGTTATAGCTCTCTAGTAAACTAAGGAATAAAGATTAATCTCTGGAGAAAAGAGTGGAGGGTACAAAGAAACGATGGCAGAAATACACCAGCATAGATCTTAATACCTGATGGATTACACAGATACAATTAAAAAGAAAATAAAAAAAACCTACCCTGTCAATGAAAAATGCTTCTGTTTGTGGTTATAGAACAGGTTTAGTGGTTACACTTACCCGTATGTATTCCAATCCGACACTGCACAGACTTCTCTGGCATATGGGGTACTTTTATTTTTGCAGTTACTGACAGCACGTCTAAGGACAGAAAGGCTATTTCCGGTGCATGCTTATCCTCATTTCGGGTTGGTAGACCAGAAACAACCATGTAAGCATCGCCTGTGGGTTATTGTTGTTATTATTATTATTATTAGTAATAGTAGTAGTAGTAGTAGTAGTTGTAGTAGTATTAGTAGTACTAGTAGTATTACCAGTAGTAGCAGGAGTACGACTACAATTACTACTAATCGTATTATTATTATTATTATTATTATTATTATTATTATTATTATTATTATTATTATTATTATTAACGAAATGTTCTTTCGTGTCCCAGTTAAAAGCACTCTACGACAGATGCATTACTGAAAAGAGTGTGAGTGATTCGGAACCATAACGTAACGTTAACAATTTTCAGTCATTTCTCTATGATATATGCAGTGTGGCTGTTTATAGATGTGTCTATCACTGTGCATCATGCCGCAACATGTAGTGTCATATCCCATCCATTAACATTCTCCCGACACTGGACCGACAAGTCCTAACACTAACGTCGTAATGCAGAGTGTCAAACTAGACTGTTGCTAGTACCATCTGTATAAGTCTTTGGTATGACTTGTTCGTAGTCTGAATCCATGCCCTAACCACCTTGGTCACTGGAGCGGGTCCATATTAAAGTGTAAATGGTTATTAAGTTAGCATCATATCATGAAAATAACAATCAGAACCATAGCATTTATTCTACGGGAATGAACGAATCTTATGTATGACGCTGCGCGGGATTTAAGTGCGTCAAATAATTAAACTTATTTAATACCCAATCCGAATCAGGAACTTGTACTTTGCTAAATGATTGCACGGGATTTAAGTGCGTCAAATAATTAATCTTGTCTTGTACCCACACTCTATTAGGATCATGTCATTTGTTGCCCAAGTTTAATCCGGTCCACTATTATGCCATTGCGCGAGATTTCAGTCAACCTAATACCCAAACTGGATAGTGGTCATATCATGTTTGCATGAATACTACACTCAAGATTAAAATATCTCATAAGTGCAGTTAAACATCTCAGTCTAAACATTATGTAAGGCGGTTCAGTCAAAAGAAATAAACATAAATAGGATGTTGACGGAAACAGATGTGTTGATGTCACCTCGATCATTCTAATTTAAACCCCTCACCAGGCGTAGATGTACACACACGCCACGCCCAAAAATAACAACACAACAATAAAACTGTTAAAATAATTATAAATTTGCAAGAACGAGCTCTCAAATGGCTAATAAATTCAATAAAATGTAAATTATTTTGCTTACTAATGATGATTGGTTAACATCTCGGCTTCAGTCAATTTCCAAAGGTAAGTTAGATTTGTAAATCAAAATATGTTTAGACGATTAATAAGTTGTGACATATGTGAATGAGACGATGCAATTCATGCGCTCAGTGTTAGATATGGTGTACCACATCGGTATAAGCAAGCGCATGGCAGTGTTTTGATCAAAAAGCTAGCATGGAATCGTTTAGAAAAAATAACTTTGACCTATAGACAACTGGCAATTGGTGTTTATCAGTACATCTAACAGCCCCACACTGCTTTTAGATACGTATAGTACGCCAGACTAGCTTATTCCAAAGTGAAAGGACTAGGTAATGGAAGTGTAAGAATATAGGTCAACTTGTCCCCCGACTTCTAGGCTGTCAAAGAAAGGGTAGTTTTGGCGCAATAACCCCTATGCTGATTGTTTCATTGTCAACTCTGACCGAACATATAAATATGGCCATTTCTGCCGATGTTATATTTACAAATCCACGCTGCTATAAATATAAATCAATGTTTCTATGCGTAGCCAAATGAAGTGCGCAACGCGGTATCCGTGTGATGGTCAGTCCTTGAATTTGGTGCGCAGTGGGGAGAATGGAAAATTAGTGGCTGTTATCTTGTTTTGTTTAATCGTTTTCTTTAGATGGTCTCATAGCGTTATTTTGTGTGTGCGACTTTCATTAAAAAAGGAAATTGAATCAATACAATTTTAATTTATTAGATTCCATCTCACATACCTATAGTTTCTATTTTGTAGACGTCATAGTTGTCTATTAGTCCATCATAAATTTTGTACATGCTGTTCAACATGTCTACCACCTGGGTGTGCTGCGGATAGCGATGTCCGTGAACTCAACTATATCTGAAAACAGTATGGTCACAGAATCGAACATTTCTGGAAGAACAGATAGATCTCTCATCATTTTCTTCGCCACTGACGAGGGTAACATCTGGTAAAGTAGCATCTCCGTCCTCTTCCTTTCCTCTATTAGGTTATGCGCTTTTTGTTCCAATGCTAAGGCAAATTGGTGGATTTTATTCGTCAACTAGTATATAGAGAAAGCCAAAGTAGGCAACAATACACAGACAACCAACATGATGATAATGCTGTATGTCATTTGTTTATGAGTCTCCTCACTATCTGCATCCACCCTCTGAAAAGATTAAACAAAATCAGAATACCATAGAATGTCACGTTATAGAAGAAACCAGATTTTATCATGGGTATCTTAGACCCTGAGGCTATAATTTCTCGAAGGCAAAATGTCTGAGGTGTCCAGTCAGTTAATTGACATAGCCACAAACTAGTGACGGCCGTGTTTTTTTTTTTTTGCCAAAGTGCATTCATTAATTTAACTGTCGGCACCGCTGACAAGGGGCTCAGAGCTTTGCATCTCTCTATCACTAATTCAATTTCGGACAAAAATGAGCCAGGGTGGGTCTTCAGTAATAATTTAAATAATGGGGAGCACCCCACGCCAAAAAAGAAGCAACGTAACCGTTATACAGCATACTGATTCGACTTTTAATAGTCCTTTAATATTCAGTTAGAATTATTGAGTTTACACGCCTCAAAAGTTCATCAAATCATATTACCTCAGGTTGTATTCGAAGTTTGTAGTTATTTTTGTCTCGCATGCGAAGCACTGACAATGAGCAAGACATGTCCTCAATCGTTTTCTTCGACGGCGCTGTCCCTGTCGTAGTAAGTGTTCACGGCCAATGTTTGAATTTATCGCATTTGTCATTACACTGTTCATCTTAAGGTATGTTTTAATTGAAGAGTGTATTGCTCACCGACATAATGTTTACGCGTGACAGTAGCATTTCTACTTGGTGTAGTTTTAACCGCTTCGGTAGCCTAGTGGTTAGAGCGTCCACTGCGGAAGCGGGAGGTAGTGGGTTCGATCCCAAGCCGAGGCATACCAAAGACTTACAAAAAATGGTGCTAACAGCTGCTTCGCTTGACGTTCAGCATTAAGAGGTTAGTGTTAGGACTGGTCGGCCTGGTATCAAGATAATGTGACTGTGTGGGACATCATGCTACATGACTACAGCATGATGCCTATGTGCTAACCATCACTATAAACTGTCTCACTGCAAACATCTTAGCGATATCACTGAAACATTGTTAAAGCTACGTTAAAAATCCTAATTAAACAAACAAAACTTGGTGGCGTCAGTTAGATATATCAACTTTAGGAATTTATTAAAATGTTTTTGCTTGATTTGATAAAGAACGGCGTACAATTGGTCGTGGTCTGATGTTCAGATGATACGCATCAACAATTCTAATGGGATATCAACAGGCTTTGCATTAATATCTGGCCAACTGTTGACTAAAAGGAGCAAAGTTGAAAATATTTGATGAAGTGAAATGTGAGAAAAGGAACTCAAAGATTAGTACAAATATTAAAATGATTTTGTTTATTGACGGCGATTCACTAGAACTGTCAATTTGACAGATTGGGCATATCAGCCGTGTCTCCACGGTTTGCAGCGTCATGTCACGATAACATAAAGGTAAAACAACCCCACCTCGTTGGTATACATTTGAACAAGGTCGTATATCCAGACTATGTAAACTGTTTAGTTTAATTCCAATTGTCCTATTTTATCTACCATGGCTATATACACTAGAGCTCTGTTCAGTCAAGAAATACTTGTAATCGTGCCTTTGTAATAGGCTAGCATCCAATAGAAACATTTAACTCCCGCAAGTTGACTGGTTGCCCCCACACTGCCTTCTATATGTCGGGGAATTAAACGTTCTCTAAAAATAATAGTAGTCACTGTATAATCGCATCACAGTTAATATAAGTACTTTGCAAAGGTCGCAGTACGCTTTCTAATTAACGCACAAATCAAACACAGCTTAGTGTGTTGTAAATAGCAAAATGTTCTTTACTAATATGGCAATATTGTAGGTCTTTCCCTCGATTAATAATCCAATGTTGCAGATTAATTTGATGAAATGCAATGTATTATCTCCAAATGTGCCCATATAATATGCTTCAATAACTATTTCACAGAAATCTCCATTTTAGTTCGATTGCAGAATAATTTATTACAGATTATGCAAAAATATTTTCAAAACGTATAGGTTGTTTTTTGAAGATGTCGAGATTTTCGAAGTGGGAACAGATTTAAAAGGTGAGAACACTTTACGGCAATTACTGGTTAAGTGTCAAATGAAATATAATAAATTACATCCAATAACATTTAGACACTTAGGCACCATTTTTTATATCTGGAAACTATCGCCGTCAACTGCATTTCAACAGTTTGAACACTTTGGTCCTTAAGCGTAGGGTATTACCAGGATACTGCTTCAAATTTGATCTGAAAACTGTTAATATCATTAATCATAACTGACATATATGTTTTTTTAAATGGTTTTGTATCCTAATTTTTAATTGTTTTTGTTCGTTGTTCTTAATAATTGGTTTAACGATTACATGTGTTCACCTGTCGACTATGGCCGTTCCTATTTTCCTCACCGTCCAAATTTCCAATGTAAAGTACATGTTTTCAACGGCCATTTTCATTCCGCTTTCTGTGCTCATATATTTGCCAGCCAACCAAAAATGATTTCAGCCTGACTTATGCAGTAACTGGAGGGCATCAGCAGAGACCATTCCAACCACAAAAATCAAGCGCATGTTTATTTATACTACCACTGTCATAAGCTATATTCGGTGAACTGTAATTGCTCAGAAACCAATTTTCAAAGTATGACATGTGTACAACGGTCCCCTGTGTGCAATGGTATGTGTATGTGTGTGTGTGTGTGTGTGTGTTTGTGTAACGCACCAGCTTTAAAAAAAAATCAGTCATATCGCTACGATGTCTGCAAGTGTTGCAATTTATAGTGATGTCTAGCACTGGGACATCATGCCGCAGACATGTATCATGGTGTCCCACTCAGTCACATTATCCTAACACCAGTCCGACCAGTACTAAATCTAACCTCTTAATGCTGAACACCAAGCGAGGTAACTGTTAGTACCATTTTTGTAAGTATTTGGTATGACTCGGCCGAGGATCGAATACACGACCATCCGCTGCTGAGGCGGATGCTCTAACCACTAGGCGACCGGAGCGGTTAGGCCATTTTGTCGTTATTGTTTCCGATAGATTCTCACCCTTCAATATTGGTGTACAATTATATTACCAAATAGTTTAGCTTGTTATACATCAATATTACGATAAGTAATTTTAAAAGAAAACTTGAGTCCTCGCAGCTCTTGCTATCTGCTTTCGCAGCCGGGCTATGAGTTTGGTGGCTGGGTGTGACATGGGCATATATTCACGGCTTTCTAATCTACCAAGGAGGATTTTACAGACGGAGCAAGATCTAGCTGTCGACTTTGAGCAGCAATCACGGGTAATACCGTCAACTATTACTTACGTTTTTGACATAACTTGACGGGACTATTATATAAAAGTGTAATAGACAAAAATGTCACTTGTACTAACAATGGTAAAAAACACAATAGTGTATCAATACAGATCAGCGTATTCAGAATAAAACACAGTAATGTTCAACAATTTGTTTGCCATCTTTTCAATATTTTGGCTTTACAAAGGATTTTAGAATCCATGTCCCTTATTACTTTGTCAGGGCTATCATTGTTCAATGATCATTATAATTTGTTATATTAAAATGCACGAAAAGGTAAATTTAGATATTTACCTGTATGATGCTATATCCAAGATAGTCTTCTACATCCTTCAGAATATCTATGAATTCTGTCATGTTATCTAACCAAATTTCTCCGAGACTGGTAGATATGTTAACAGTGCTATTCTGGAGGATTTTACTGCGCATATGCGTTAGTATCTTCTCTAACTGAGTTCCGGTGAATCTCTCTTTCAAAATATTGGCCACATCTGGGGAACACTCTTTGCAACGATCCAAGTAGCTCTTCCCTTGGGCAACCTTTTCTATGTACAGAAGATGTTCTTTAAGTGTGAGCCCGCCTTCGAGAAAATGAAAGAGAAATAAAAATATTGAATAGGTCGATTGATAGCTATTCACATCAAACAACATTCAGACGAAATACTATTGGTATATTGTGACATGATAGCATACTAAGGCTGCCATGAAGGCGGTTGGCACACAGAAAAACGAAAAGTTAGAAAATTAAATTTGCAATAAAATATCGTGCATAAACATGTACATGTATATAATGTTACAATGTATTCAATTTACCATTTGATAAATAGTTTTAGTAGCCTAGTTTTGGAGTAAATGAGTAGCTCGATTCCAGTTAAATTATAAAGTTGACAAGGATGACCAGAACAAATGATGCAAATATGGTCTTGAAATACTGATAAACGTTTAAAATGTCAAAAAGGATAGGGGTTAAATAGTTTGAAATACAGAGAAAATATTGGAAAGGAATTCTAAATTCTTAAGAGGTAACTTGATCCACACTTGATATTATGTGAAATAATTTCCTCGAGCTAATGCATTCAGTGGATTAACTATCTGACTTATACGTAGTTTTATGGATGCGATTTTCATTTGTTTATGATGGAAGCATTTCGTACATCGCTGTCATGTGAATACATGTCAGAAAAACTGATTTTTCGCACACAATCAAGGTTTAGTCAGCAGTCGATTAAACAAAATGACTTACTATCGGTATTTATTTTTCTGTGCATAGATTTGTTGTTACTTAATGATTTATTTGAAAATATAGTGACATTTCCATAGATGTGTACAAGCTCTATACTGAACTTTGCTATTCGTGTCCTGGGTAGCGTTGTTGTTAAAAATCACAATCAAGTTGGAATCGCTCATCGGCTTTAACCAGCATATGCTTACCGAGCTCTCATTTCGTCGCTAGATTGATATGGCCAGTGGTAAGGACCCAAACCTTGATAGATATGACCCAGCTGAACCCAGCAATTACATAATGTATCCTCCGGTGGCCGAAGCGGTTAATAGACCAATGCTACGACTAAAACTGTTCTCGTTTATTGTTGTGTTGGCGGCTCCACAGACATTGAAAAAAAAAACGAAGTGTTCGTCGGGTTTTGTGCTTAATGATTTCAAGCATAACATTTATGTGGAATGTCTTCGCAAAAGATATGAATTCTAACACAACCAAAAAATACATTGTCAGAAATAAAGCATCCGTTTTTATCGATGTAGGAAAGTATGTTTGTCTCTGCTTGATAAAAAGCGATGGAAACTCCTCAACGGAATCACTACTTAGGCATTTATACATCATACATTTATGAAACATCTTGCGGTTGTTACGTCAATGTGTTAAAACCAATATTGGTGAAAATTTGCTTGATCGAATTGCATTTCCTCTCACACAAATGCTCGATTCGTTGGGTTTGCCTACCTTGGGTGAACCGCTGTGCCATTTGAAGAGCCCGAGTCGTGACGTGTCCGTTGCCTTAGAATATCAATCCGTGTTTAAATCGATAAACCATTCCGTGTCAGTAGCACGTTGTTGTCCACATTCTAACTCTAAACGTGCTAATGATACCGAACACATTTATTTTTGAGTAACTGCATTAGTGCCTGGTGTGAAATCATTATGTGAATACATGCAGCAGGTTTTTGTCGAATAGCATTACCTGTTTGCTTCCAACTCTGCCTAATTTCAGTATTTAAGGCTGATATGACTAGCGGAAGAGGTGCTTCTCAATCGTTTGTCCGCCCTGCGCTCCGAAACATCATTAGCAATTAATGCGCGTATTGGTGTCAGAATAATAGTTCTACTAGTGTGCAATTAAATCGTTCCACAATTGCTCGGTCATGATGTATATTAACATGTACATCACTAAGATGTACTCTATGTGTTGACAGCTGCACAACAATAGAGCCCATACTATCGTCTCCGGGATCTACTTGTAATAATTGTTATCATGTTAGTGGTTAACGTGCATTAATTCTTTTTAATGGAATCTGCGACACTTGCGGATTCTTTTAATGGTATCCACTCTGCTTCCTTGTGTCTGATGGTAGCATCGCCAATGGTAAACTCTCACTTGTATGTGTGCATTCGACTTTGACGATCACATACATGATCATGTAAAAGAAATATTATATTAGCCTGATGATCTTCATTGGGATTTTGGACATCAAGGACGCTTTGGTTTGGTTTTAGAATCATATCATGAATCCAGGAGTGCACTTTACCCACAGTACTTCTAATCAGGTATGTTTAATGTGATGTTTGTCTTGGTGCTCGTAGGTAAAGTTTCCATTCCAATTGTTTGGTCTACCATGCTCGAGGATTCTCCTGAGTCACATTTCTAGCATATGCTAACGTTTCCAAGGCGGTTTCACCTCTACAATGCCCTCACGGATTGTGGTATATGTTCGATAATGTTCGGCTCTTTGTATCAATTGTTGTTTTGTATTCATATTATTTGCTTTTAATTAGAGGCGTTTCCTCTGAATGTTATATTAGCTTTTATATCTCCTTGGTTGATCCATCTTGCAATTCGTTCTAATAACCTGTTTTTGTTGTAGCATTTGTCATGGATGCAATAAAATTGGTAACTTGCAGCGTCAGGACGCTTTGGTTTGGTTTTAGAATCATATCATGAATCCAGGAGTGCACTTTACCCACAGTACTTCTAATCAGGTATGTGTTGTAAACCAGCGTATTCACTTAGGTGTTCCCATTAATGTTTTAATTCAGTATAGCATTCACAGTCGTTTCTTTCCTAATGAATGGTCATTTCTTTGCTCTACAACAAACACTAGTTACGGTAATCATTACTCGTCGTTTACGTGTTTGTAATCGAGTTGGATTTGAGGCCCATTTTTGAGGGACATCGCACACAATCGGAAGATATGATTGTGTTATATACTGTACTATTCAATGCCATCACAAAAAGGCAAATCACAAAGACTTTAACAATAACAACAAAAAAATAAAGATCTAGCAGACATTGACTTCCATGCACAAGCAAGAACTCAACATCCCAAGAATGGTAATAATATATTTCCAAATCAGTTCCAGCACATATCATTTGCCATGTTGGATCAGGAAAAATTCAACTGTTTTAAAATATGATTTTGAGATGGCAAAATTGGGTTCGGAAATACGTGCTTGCGTCTTTAGCCGATGATCAACCGTGTTTTCATGTTCACGGTGCTTTTCGAAAGTGTTCAGTAGCAAGAGTGGCAAGGCCACCGTTGCTTTCTTTTCAACTCTCCATGTAGCACGTACAACTGATGATTTGGATGCAAACGAAAACAGTATTATTCATATACGACATGGTGATACTTGCACACCAAGTATATCCCACAAAAATTGGCCGACACGAAACTGATATTTACCCAAACAAATGTGTGACTACTGGAATTTGTTTATGATATTTTGTGACTCGTCTTTAAAATTTTCATTGCCTTGATTGCCCCGAACATTTGTGGGATGAATGTCGTGAAACGTTTGCGCAGATCATTTAAGACCCGTATCCCTTTCTTATTATTGATTTGACCGGAGCATTCACGTTGTGAAGATAAATTTAATCAATCATAACAGCTATATAATCCCTTTGCCAGTGATGATAGAGGTAGCAACGACAGCAGGTGTGAAACAACAGGGGTGGGGTTCTATGGTTATATGCTAGGTGGTTGCCAAAACCGTGCAACTAGGTGATTCAATATATATTACGCCCGCACGCAGTAGATGTGTATCATTCACGTCATAATAATCAGTTAACACATATCGCTACAATGTCTTCAGGGTGGCAGTTTTAGTGATGTCTAGCATTGCTTCATCATGCCGTTGACATGCAGCCTTATCTTTGACAGTCTTTAAAATAGGAATAATAAATTTTGCCACACTTGACGATACCAGCTCTGAGTGAATAATGCATACTTTACCAAAATTAATAACCTCTAAGATTCAGGACCTGATAATGACCATGCGATCGAGCAGACTTTTTATATGTAAACATCTGCAACCCAAATTACTGCTCTTAATCATACACCAAAATTAAGAGAATTAAAAGTTATTTTAACAATACTTAAAATAGATCTAAATTATTGATAATATATAAAATTGAGAACACGAGAATGAAGTCCTCTTAAATTTAAGTCTATTACATTAAGTGATAGAATATATAGAGACGATGTTGATTCCATTCATTTGTAATAATAATAATAATAATAATAATAATAATAATAATAATAATAATAATGTCTTTGTATAGAGAGTAATGTTTAGAAGTTCCAATTGCTTTACAAAACATATAATATGCCGACAAAAACAAAAAAACAAAACAAAACAAACAGTATGAATTAAGACAACATAAAAAATGCTGAAAATATTTATTGTAGTAAACCTTCTTAGGTCTTTAACTTTATTCGTGCAGTCAATTAAGTACGTTTTGTTCATGCAGTCAATTAAATACGTTTTGTCCATGCAGTCAATTAAGTACGTTTTGTTCATGCAGTCAATTAAGTACGTTTTGTCTATGCAGTCAATTACGTACGTTTTGTCCATGCAGTCAGTTAAGTACGTTTTGTTCCATGCAGTCAATTAAGTACGTTTTGTCTATGCAGTCAATTAAGTACGTTTTGTCCATGCAGTCAATTACGTACGTTTTGTCCATGCAGTCAGTTAAGTACGTTTTGTTCATGCAGTCAATTAAGTACGTTTTGTCCATGCAGTCAATTAAGTACGTTTGGTCCATGCAGTCAATTACGTACGTTTTGTCCATGCAGTCAGTTAAGTACGTTTTGTTCCATGCAGTCAATTAAGTACGTTTTGTCTATGCAGTCAATTAAGTACGTTTTGTTCATGCAGTCAATTAAGTACGTTTTGTCCATGCAGTCAATTAAGTACGTTTTGTCCATGCAGTCAATTAAGTACGTTTTATTCATGCAGTCAATTAAGTACGTTTTGTCCATGCAGTCAATTAAGTACGTTTTGTCCATGCAGTCAATTACGTACGTTTTGTCCATGCAGTCAGTTAAGTACGTTTTCTTCATGCAGTGAATTAGGTACGTTTTGTTCATGAAGTCAATTAAATACGTTTTGTCCATGCAGTCAATTAAGTACGTTTTGTTCATGCAGTCAATTAAGTACGTTTTGTTCCATGCAGTCAATTAAGTACGTTTTGTCCATGCAGTCAGTTAAGTACGTTTTGTTCCATGCAGTCAATTAAGTACGTTTTGTCTATGCAGTCAATTAAGTACGTTTTGTTCATGCAGTCAATTAAGTACGTTTTGGCCATGCAGTCAATTAAGTACGTTTTGTTCATGCAGTCAATTAAGTACGTTTTGTCCATTCAGTCAATTAAGTACGTTTTATTCATGCAGTCAATTAAGTACGTTTTGTCCATGCAGTCAGTTAAGTACGTTTTCTTCATGCAGTGAATTAGGTACGTTTTGTTCATGAAGTCAATTAAATACGTTTTGTTCATGCAGTCAATTATGCACGTTTTGTTCATGCAGTCAATTAATTACGTTTTGTCAATGCAGTCAATTAAGTACGTTTTGTCCATGCAGTCAATTAAGTACGTTTTGTCCATGAGGTCAATTAAGTACGTTTTGTTCATGCAGTCAATTAAGTACGTTTTGTTCATGCATTCAATTAAGTACGTTTTGTTCATGCAGTCATTTCAGTACGTTTGGTCAATGCAGTGAATTAAGTACGTTTTAAGAGCACGATTGAAAGGGATAACTGTGTCTCTGTGTCTAATTTCAATGGGCAATTCGTTCCACTTTGCTGGGCCTTGGTATGCGAAATAGCAATTTCCAGATGACTTCGTTTTTATAGTGGGAATAATGAGATGACGATTGGCAGAAGAGGAGCGTACCTAACTTGCTATGTGTAGAAATGATCATGGGTTTAGGCCAGAGAGTTATGTTGGACTGGAGTCCTTCAGTGAAACGTAGCACATAAAAAAGTTTGTGTTTGATTCTGGATCGAATGGTTATCCGGTGTATGGTACAGAGCAGCAGTGAGGTGTGCTCTGATCGTGCTACTCTAAGGAAGATTAGAGCAGCTGTGGTTGAATTTATGAAGTTTCTGGAGTGGATATTGAGACGAACCAGAGATGATTGAGTTACAATAGTCCTGTCTTGAAGGTACTAAATGAACCTACACGTGTTTTAGTCGTACCAACTGAAAGATATGCACCTAGTTTTCGTACTGATTGTGTGAATTTAATGTTGGGGGTGCTGATATTTGTTGTTTGAGATACAGGATGTGAATGACAAAGTCTTTGTGTTGTGCTCAGAATGGCCCAAGTTGTATCATCATTCATCTGCAGCTTGATGGAAAAAAGAACTAGATGACGACAAACCAAATTCCCTTTACTCTATTTGCTAGTGTTAGAAAGATATACAACAATACTTTGACCTATTGTGAAATGTTTCGTGTTCTTTTATTGTAGAATAACAGTGGTTGCTATGTTGAGAAACCGCTTCGTGCTTTTTTCAAAAAGCTCACTTTACAATATTGCGGGAGCAGGGATTGCCTTGTATGGGACTTTGTTGCTAATGAATGCTATTCAGTAGTGATGGCCTTGTATGGGACTTTGTTGCTAACGAATGCTGTTCAGCTGGGATGGCTTTGTATGGGACTTTGTTGCTAAAGAATGCTGTTCAGCATGGATGGCCTTGTATGGGACTTTGCTGCTAACGAATGCTGTTCAGCAGGGATGGCCTTGTATGGGACTTTGCTGCTAAAGAATGCTTTTCAGCAGGGATGGCCTTCTATGGGACTTTGTTGCTAACGAATGCTGTTCAGCCGGGATGGCCTTGTATGGGACTTTGTTGCTAACGAATGCTGTTCAGAAGGGATGGCCTTGTATGTGACTTTGTTGCTAAAGAATGCTGTTCAGCAAGGAAAACAAATGAGAATTATTCAAAATGACTTGTGATGAATGCAACCTAAATGTTCCAGATGTACAACAAAACTTAAGTCATTCAACAGAATACCTTTGTATTCCTTATGTGGGCGGTCTGCATAAGCTATGGTCTTACTAGAGAGTAACAGGTGTAAGTTGAAATCGTCTTCATTTGTAACATGCAAAATGGAGAGGCTCTTTGCATTTGAATATGTTACTTTTTGGAATACTGTGGATGAAATTTCTTATGATAGTGTTCTTGTGTAAATTTGTGATTATATAAGTAAACAGTGAACCAATTGACAGCTCCCACATGCATCGAAGATCAGCCATAAGTACTCTAAATTACGATATAATCAACATTTATTACAATAGGAAAATTACCTCAACCACTGTAACAAGATAACCGGGTGCATTTCCGGATTCACAACAGAACACTTTTGACAATGATATAAATGCAAAGTTTAATAATGAAAAACCTGAATGAAGAATTAATTATAATACATGTGTATATATAAGCAGCAGCAGGGCGAATCAGACAGCTTCTTAGAGGCGTCAAATCGGCAAACCGAGTCTTCTCCAAAATCGAAAAAAGCGTCAATTTGGCAAACCATGGCTTCCTCGTAAATGCTTTATAGAAGCTCATTTGGCAAAAAAAAAAGACGCCACAATTATTGTCGCACCCCCTGCTGCTGCTATGGGGTTAACACTAACAATTTACGATGAAAATCATTTAAGATTTCACAAACAGACTAATTTTTAAAACCACTTTTTGTAAATCAAGTAGATTATTGGACTGGTCAGTGAGTTTAACATTAATTCTCGTTAACGAATCATTATGACATCGCATATAGACTGGATTAATTGGGGACTCAATTATTAGAAACCCTGGAGGAGCAGTTGGTACAAATGAATATAAAATATATCCCTGCTGAGCTTGATTTGATCGCTCGAGATTTATTTGATAGCTTCCTTCGATAACATCACATACTAAATTCAATGCAATCACCGATGATATATTCACATTTTGAGGAGCGATATGTCTACCACCACCGTCATTATTATGTTTGAGAATTGTTGTTTGTGGTTTCTATTTGGCGAGTATCAGTGAAAAAGTTTCTTGAATAAGATCGTTAACAGATTTTTTTAGTTCCTTTGCGTTATACCCAGGAAACTTGAAATCGGGTAAATCGGCCTATTTTATTTTGTAACCAGTTAGGAATTTTTGTTTATCTCCGTTCTTGTTATTAATTATTACTTGAATTATTTGTGTGTTGATGTATTCCATGCCGGATACAAGCTGATTTAATATCCTAATGTGTTTTATGATCTCATCACGTGGCCTTCTTATATCAGAGAGATGCTCCTAGAAACTCCGTCGTAGTTGTTCTAGTTGTGTTCTATGTAATTGATTAATCTCTTTCAAATAATCAATGATGTTAGTTAACGTAAATTTAATTGTAATGGATGAATCAAGAGTTTTCTCAAAAACAAAATACCATTGTATGGTATTGTTATGAAGAAATGTAACAGATATATTGGTTAATGTTGCATTTTTTATATCGGATAAATCATCTCGATACGATGGGTTGATTTCATGATATGATTTTTCGTCTGTGACATAATCAGATTTTTTGGTTTGAGTATTTGATAAGATGCCTCAGGTGGTATTTCAGGCCATCTTAGCATTGTTCTGATTGAACTTAGATAGATATCTACGACATAACTGGGTGAGTTTATCTCAATGGCAGATGATAACGTTGGCTCATGAACTGTTATAGCGATTTTCAATTAATTTCCAGTAATTGATTTTATTCTACGTTGAAATTCATTATTGATTTGTTCAATTTGGTATAACCCAGATGGTAGCGAAACAACGTTCCAGTCTGGAGTCCCGTCTTCTTTATTCTTATTCGCAAACACCAAGGAATTATTCGGTTGTTGACCACCAAATGGTTCTGATCTAATGTTAGGCCAACTGTGATACACTCGTAATTTTGCCAGCGTTATCTCCTTAACGGGAATTGCAGTGGGGAAATTGACATTGAATTCAGGATTCGTTGAGGTTATTGACATCATGCTGGTTTTCACCGGGTTGGTATTTTCCGCCATGCGTTGAAGTAGTTCTTGCGGTGTTGTCATTGTTATTATACTCATGTTGTTGCTCTAATTTTTACATCGCGGAATCATAAATACATACCATCGCTGAGAACTCACTATCTGATATTAATGTGTCATCGAGTGACGATGATATCATCGAGGATAATTGTGAGTACGCGGTTGACACAATATGGAACCTAAACATAGTAATCTTGTAGTTTGCGTTGGCTGCATGATGATATTGTTTTGTTATAATCGAAATTATTCCCGCGATTGTTGTCGCCACTGATATACAAATTGGAACAGCTATCGGAGCAATCATTGTCACCGAGGAGAGTATAATACCAGCTCTGGTGATTATACCACCCACCGAGTACACGGTAACATCAACTACGGTGATTCTTCGTCGGTATTTTGTTATTTTTATTTCAAACCCCTCACTGAGTGTTTTGAATTTAGTTTGAAATTCTCTGAGCTAATCATAGCGATATTGCTGTAATGACATTTTATTTATTACAACGGAATTCAATTTAGTTATCTACTTAAATCCGCTACGAATTCCACATACCATGTTACTGAAACCCTAGCTAGATTATTATTAGTGGATGCTATTGTGAATCGTTCAGTTGTATCCTTGTCGATGATCGTTGATAACGTATTGTTGACCCCCAGATGAACTCGTTGATAAAATATTAAATTGAGTCGGCGACACTAGTGTTAAGCGATAAATACCCTTGACGGTTGCAGTGATACTTAATATATTATTTGTAGGTGTCCACGTAAATTATCCGTGTTGGATCGCGTACACGTTATTTATGATATTTTTTTGTTCGTGAATAATTTTTGTTTTTTCAATGATTACTATCATCCTCGGAAAATCATCTTTGATTGCCTCGATGAAGTTTTTCATATCTTTGATGGATTTTTTAATATCAGGGAGTTTTATGTCAATTTTATCTAGCATGGATGTAAAAAATTTATCAATGATATTTTTACGAAATGATGTAAACGTTTCAAAGTGATATAAATATCTGGATTGAAGTGTTGCTAGTTCCAACATAGAAATTTTTATCTCTGTGAGCTTCGGTGTGGTCACTGGAGGATTACCAAACAATTCTAAAGGTGATTTCAATGAATTCGCCGAGGATATATAATTGCTATCGAGTGTTAATATTTTATCTGTGATTGTTGACATGAGGAAACCCGGTTTGAGTTTATCCTGATTGGAAAACAACGCGATAGTTGCGTTGTTTAACTAAAATATCATCCAGAGAAACATTACTCGTTTTCAATTTACCCTGACGATCTTGAAACACAACTCTTTCATTGGGATCAACACTTGTTAAGTTCAACATCTCAGCTATTTCATCGTCGATTATTTTTTTTTATATCACTGGTTGCAGACATTGCCGTGGTGGGTTTTTTCAACATTGATAAAGATCTCCCCCAAATATCGACCATCTATTTTATATTACTTTCTCTCTGTAAAAAGCGACTACTAGTATATTCATTTACGACTTGATGAGGTGGTTTTCTCGATGATGAAATAGCGTCAAGGACATTCAATACTTCTATGCCGCATATTGGTGGGTCATTTATTTTCTGTGTTGGTAGCGTGGAATACCAAGTCTTCATTTTATGAAAGGTGTTTAAGCGGTTTATATAACGCATGAACTCTTTAGGCGGAGCTAACCCATATGAATCGACATAACGATTACACGCGGATCAATCATGTATGCAACCCAATGGGTTCCAGGTCAAGTGCTGTTATCGAGATTAATGATACCGGTTTCAACGCTGTTTGGTTACGTCTGCAACTGATCTTTCAGAAAGACAGCTCTAAAGATTTTTATCGCTAGTTTTTTAGCAGCATCGAGTTAATCAAAATTTGACATCGGCAATATCGAAGATATCGGAGTTAGTAAACTGTTCCCGGTATTCTCAGGCCGCTTCCTTTGTACCATGAATACGGAGTTCCTGGTAGTCTTAGACCCTTTCCCTTTTTTGTATCCCTGTCCAGTTGCTTTCTTTAGTGCCATTCCTGCCGCGGTACCAACGGCTCCTAACGCTGCCGCTTTAGCTACCGCTGGGGCTGCTGCTGAAATCAGCGCTGGTAACGCAGCTAACAACGGAAATATACCACCTCATTTTATCATGTTTTTGTTCGCGGCTGCAGAGAGAGTGATATGAACACCTTTTTTATCTTTGAAAGCATCATTAAAGTGTTTTATCTGACGAGTTGTCAGCGACAATTTATTCTGACCACCAGACTTCTGATTGTGTTTCAGCGTTATCGTGGTTCCACATTTTTTACTTGATTCTGATTGCAATTTCTTGAGTTGACCAGGAGTTAACGTAACACTAATATGACTATATGACATTATATTAATAACATATTGATCTAATTGTTACATTGCATATTTTAAACTGGTGCATCGACTACTCTCTTTCGTCTACCAACACCTTCGAGTAGCATTTATTTGTCGCTGAGAATGACAGCATCCGCTCTATAATTAGCAATGCCCCCAGAACGGATTACACTGCTCTAAAGTGTATATCAACGACAGATTGTCTTGTTAAATCAAGATGTTCCAGTGAAAAGTAATAAATTGGATATAAACTTGTAAAATCTAACTGAGATATTTGTAGACCAGTGTCGACATTTTGATCGCGTCCCATATATGACAATAGACGATGATACACGCGTGCAATATGGTTAGTGGTGTAATCAAATTGTACATCCTCGGATGGTTCCTGCTGTCCGTTTATTCTCCATGATACTTCATTAACACCTATCTGATCAAATACCATATGATTTCGTTCTTGATCACCAACTTGCGCGTTATTCTGTAACGCAATAAATATATGACGTGGTGCTGAAACACCTTGTTTTGATGCCAGGTGCAATGTAAATGTACTATCAATATTATCCTGTTTAATATCCGTTGTTGTTGTTAGCCAGCTTAGCAATGATTTTCCTCCATGATCCATAAATGATAGTAGTCTCTCTTCTATTGTGATTGATGAAGTCATTACTGGCATCCATAATGATAGTTTTGTTAAAATAACTTTACCAGCGGCATCACCAGCACCACGCCAGATTGCATCATTATCAGTACCCTTTCGCACGAGTGCTACTGTATGCTTCGCTCCATAGATAACTTTTCTAACATTTCTACAGAATCCGAAAATATGATGCAGTGGAATCGTGTTTGAAAATCGTCAATGCTGTCCCTCTAATGTTGCTACGCGTGTTGCATACCCCAAGTTGTAGTTAGTAATATTATTTATGAGATCAAAAGTACCAGGCGGTCTTACATATCCTTCTGGTGCTAGATCAACTGCATCAGCTACTGCTGCCTTTACTCTTGAATACTGGACGTGTTCAGCGTGATCAGTGAGATCCTTAGAAAACATCATAGATGGACCCGCCGATCTTGTATAATCATCATAATATCTTGCTAACTCCACTATTGTTGTGGCAACATCAACATCACGCTCTATAGATTCAATTTCTCTTCCATCAACCATATATCTAGCACTCTCGAATAACGTCATGATACCATTATTAACAAAACCAGCTTGGATAGTTGGGTTATCTGCGTATGGTGGATAATCATGAGCAGCATCATTGTTACGAGTTCTCCTTCCACTTCGATAAACGCTTCATATGGTAGAAAGTATTTACTGGTATCCTGGACTTGAAGTTCAATTCTTGATCGAATATCCGGTTGTACTGCGTAATAGGAATAATATTGATAATCACGTACAGAATCATTCTTGCGCACTGGGGCGTGCATATTAAACGCTGGGTCAGAAGACGATTTCAACATTTTATTATATATTCCTCGATCTAAATCATGATTTTTCTCGTGGTTATCGTCGTGTTTTCAAGCCGCTTCCCGCTCTCATGTTTGCAATATTATTTCTCTGTGCCTCATATGCATCCGAAGTCACCAACGATGCTAATTTCTGATCCACTGCGTTATTTATTATTTCGCTAACACTTGCAGGCATCACTTCTGTAAATGGCAGCGATGACTTCATCACTGGTTTTCTTCGTCGAATTAATGCTACTAGTTTATCCTTTGCAGCGGAAACTGCTTTCCAGGCAACATATCCAACAGCGCTAATACCCTTATCACGAATAACATCAATAGCTTTCATTGATAATTGTTTTGCTAATGGTGCTATTTTTGGAGCCATTCTTGCAAATAACCCTGCAATGATATTGCCGAGACCATCGCCATAGTACGCTCTATAGACAGGCAATCGTGAATTTACTACGTAGACGCTGGTTGGTTTATCGTGGTTGTAGTGTATGATCATCTTTTTATAAAAGCACCAGTGTTTTCTAAATGAATTTTAATCTAATCGTAAAATTGCAAGCAATTTTCATCGTAAACGATTTCCAATCCTACGGATTTTCGACGATGTCGTCAGATTAGTCACCATGATAACCATGATTTTCGGCTAGCTCATCTATAAAATCTCGATATGTTTCAATATTCATAATGCCGCCTTGAAATAACCGCATACAGATATCAGTGCTTCATTATTTCCGGTGAGTTATTTTCAGCTCGTTTTCCTCCTATGAGTACTTGTAATCGTGCTATATTGCTAAGAATATTACCAGGACAATGAATTAAACCACTACCTGAAATTCCACTCTGAGAGAATCCCTTTCCTTTTGTTTTTTTAGTGATACCAGTTGCACCTTTCTCAGAATCAGCTTCTGAAATTAATTATATTTCACCTGGGATTGGGTCTGCTGTATTGGTAATGGTTGTGTGACACCTTTTACCATAGTCATAAAATTATTAAAATCATCACGTATCCTTTTTGTGATTTTAGTTTCACCACGGTTTGCTAAAAATACATTATTTGCTCAGGTATCCTTGTCTTTTATATCGTCGTCAAATTCATCATTTAAATATTGTTCCCTTATCCCCTTTTTAAAATTCTCTCTAGCAAAATTAGCTAATTCAGAGTCTGTTTTGATATTTTTAATTCTATTTAATGCATCAGTCGTAAATATTATTCAGGTGGATATTCTTTTCTTGCAGTAGCACCTTGTTGTTCAAGTGGTTCAGGTGGTGGGAAACTAATATCAATATCACCTAGTCGTTCAGCTTCTTCTTGAAGTTGTCGTTCTTGTTGTTCTTGAAGCCGTTCAGCAGCTATTATATCACCAAGAAGTGTTTTTAAAGATTTTTGTCTTTGTTTGGATCTTTCTGCTATTTTTTCAAGTACAGGAAAAGGAGGCTCTTCTTTCCTTTTCCCTTCCTCTGGGATATCTCCGTATATTGCTCTTTCAGTGGCTGATGTTACCCCTTTGGTTGCCGTGGTTATTGATTTAAAAATTTCTTAAGTCCCTGTAACAAAAATCAATCTGAAGACTGTGTAGCTTGCAATTTTTCTCAAACAGAATCGCGGACTGGTATAAATTTCTTAATTGCAGTTTATCTTTCACGTGCTAATCTAGTCATTAGTGCTTTGTTTACCTTTATATAGAAAACGCTAGCGTTTTTAAATATACGATCTAAATGCAGTGACGAAATTACCATAAATGATCGATTTTCGAGAAATTCTCTATGTGATTTATGAGTCATAATAATAATGAGACAGCAAAATAATTTTGAACGAGAAATTTCTACGCGAAATCCCATGCAAATTCGACTACTTTACTCGATTTTTTTTTATCAAGAGCAGGAGAAAAATGACCAAAAATGACTAAAAATAACTAAAAATCAATTAAAAAATGACTAAAAATGACTAAAAAGGACTCAAATAACTAAAAATCAATCAAAAAATTATTTCAACATTTTAATAAAATAAATTAAAATCAGTAGACACTTACTTTCACCTACCGTTATTTACATTAAGAAGTAGAACTTATTCTGTTGAGGTAACCAAAGCAGAATTTTCGGTTTGGCGGATAATATCTCTTATTGTTTTAACCCTCAAATTAATTGTACTTTTAATTCCATATTGCTGTCCCAATTATTTTCTGACTTTTTCTAGAACAGTGAATAAAGAGACAAACTCATTGACGTCGTTACAGAATACAAAGGAGTCGCGAATATCATTCTGTATTTTCTTTATAAAGGCGTATCGTTTTGGAAAGAAGTATTTATTATTCATAGCACTGTATTCAATATCTTGAAAGTCAGAAAGAATTTGATCACAATTTAATTTATCTGACAATTGAATTCCTTGATTCTTCAAATTTGAAATCTCAGTTATGATCTCATTGATATTTTCAGAATTCATATATATAATAATATTATATTTCTAATACACAAACAAAACTTTGGGGGTCAATTTTAACCATAATTCATACGTTAACGAATTTAATTCTGTTTTAAAAGCGCTTCGAAAGAGAAGATAGATATACTACTTCTGCTACTTTTTGTACTGAGGGTATACACATATCAAAACATCTACCGGCTTCATACATCGATTGAAATTCAATTTCTTCATTAGTTGCTGTATTAAATGATTTTATACGTTTTGCAATTTTTTATGTTTTCCAGTCTCTCCTCGTTTTAAATTGTCACTTTGTGAAATAGCTTGTAAACTATCTAAAGAATTGTTCTTAGGATTGGAATCAATATTATCAATAACAAGATCATCCTTGATCAATCCTTGAAAAACTCATACACGAAACGAGGACAGTAATATATCCTCTTCCCAGCAGTAGACATCAAATATCCATGATTATTCACAACACCAACTGGGTTCTTCACCCTGCAGTGTCTGACATTACCGTCACGAGATGTCTCATAATCGCTGATCACGGGATGTTTCTGAAATTCTTGGTCCAATTATATATAATACTATTTGTCTAATTCATTGTTTGGTTGAATTATTACTTTATTTGGAAATCTTCCAATGTAGTCTTGAGGTGTTCTTATGATTTTGTCATTGACAGCGTCAGTGTCATTGATGGAGTTTTTGATTCTCTTATCATAATAACGTTTTAGCTCTCTCTATCGTTTACCACAGCAACTCAGACACAATTGCGATTTACCTCATACACCTACCTCACATCGGATACAAGGGAGTGGTTCAAAACTTCCGCGACGAACGCTTTGTAAATGATATCCACAAAATTCATTTCTATATGATTTGTTGCATGCGGTTACTGATCCTATCATAAGCCATTTGCAATGGTTGATTATGTAATAAATTCTTTATTTAAATACTTGTTTTAATTATATTATAGAGGAGTTTGAGAGATTATCGAAAATTACGCCTTAGAAAAATGCTAAATTCAATCTTGATAGTGTCTCCGTAGATGTACCAAAGGGTCTAATAAGTGATAGAAGCATGTTGAGTAAAATCCGCGATTGTTTTAATGAATTCAAACGATGGAGCATCTCACTGTTGGTCGACATTTCGAATCGATGGTGACGTTGATGCTACCATTAACGACGAAAGAGCAGCAGCGATAATCTCACATCTTGACAAGAAAAAGTATATTTTTAGAATGAAATTCATTATCCGTTCAGAAACAGGAAATTGGATTATTCGAGACAAATTTCAACTAATTTTGAAAGATATAAGAACTATCACTGTGAGTATGGATTCCAAACCAGGATTGCTGACTGAGATTGACAAACCGTATTACGAAAGATCCTATCATGTGACAGCAGTTATTTATGGGATATATTCGTTAAATAATAAACCGAGTATTGAAAAATTAAAACCAATGAAACTGTGAAGGATAAATTGTGTAGCAGAACGAATAATAGAAATCTTCACAAATGTGTTTCGTGGAAACAAATTGACTGATCTAAGACGTAAAAAATAAATGAATGGAAATTAAGTTAGGAAGAACGGAGCAACGATTCAAGATATAATTAAATTAGGAACATCATTAAGATTCCCAATAACCACAATGACGATAACAGGACAAATATTACACGAATCAAAATATAAATCACAAGGAGCTCCAATCAAAATTATTGTCCATAATGAACACGCGAGGATACCTGCAGTAACAATATTTTCACGGAATAGCACAATAAAATATAAACCCGCGGAGATCTCGGGTGAAGAATTCTCTGAGGAGAAATTATTTGATTTTATTTATAAGTTAATTAAAAACGATCCTGTGTCAGTGTGGTTACTTCACAGTTTTGAGAACGAAGAGGGTAAATTCGATCAATTTGTAAGACCAAATGGCGAATAATACCGCACTGAAGCCCTCCACAACGATATGAAAAAACTAGCTACTGGTTTTTCAATAGAAGACAACGAACAATTATTAACAAACTGTTTTACAATTCCGTCGGTTGCAGCTCATTTTGCGAGAAAGAAAAACACGTGGAAACCAGCAAGAGCTGAATTTCTATCAGATATCAAATCAAGCTGCATCTAATATAACCATGGTGGATTATGGAATACAAAATCAGTTGATATGGTCTTTTGTTATCCAGGGAGTTTTACTCGGGTATGGAGAGTGTTCTGAATACTTTAAACGATTTGGACATCCCATACATGAAATGACCCGCCTTGCGATTAATGGACCACTACCCGATTTTGATTTAACTGGATTTGCTCGTGTGATATCATTTGAATTGGCTACAGGACTTCATCCGTGCTGTTATATTTGGATTGGTAGACACATCTCTGAAAAACACAGGATGGCAATAGTGTTATAACGGAATATGATTGATTCTAAAATGCTGATATCGCTGATTGTCAGTGAAGCAATTATATCATATCGAGCGCGACGAAAAATATATCTTGAAATGGTCGAAACAGATCCTTGAAGTTAGAAATAAACGCGCAAAAGATCTCGGTAGAAGAATAATCGGTAAATTCACACAATGGTGAAAATATGACCACAAACGATATTCATCGCGGTTGATTATAGATGATGCTGAATACGATTTTATAATCGCAAATGCAACATCTAAAGATATATATGTAAATCGTAAAGACGCTTTCTTGTCCAATGGAACCAAATTGGGTACAATTGTTACTTACAACGATGGAAAAAATCTTCAGCATGCACATTTAAAAACGTCTATGCTAGCTTATGCTTCTATTAATTTATTTTCAATGATAAATAGATTTCCTGACACCGCGGTTAGAGTAGCCACTGATTCATTTTATATAAACGTAAAACATAGCGAAGCAGTGGCTGAATTTACAAATTCTGACGAGAGTTGGGGATCATAGAGAACTAAAAAAAATACCGTGTGATTATTCCAAATCAGTAGATGTTACGATTGAAGATAAATATTTGAAAAATAATCAGATATCAGAACTATCTAATGCACCGTCGATATCTGATCCAATATGTAGATATATATATCAGTTTATTTAAACGGCTGTGGTGGGTCAGAAAAGACGACTCGTGCAATTGAATTATTTCGTGGGAAATCAAACGTGATTGTGCTAACACCGACCCACAGACTTGCAAGAGAGATGGAACAACGAGAAACTAATGCTTACACTTATCACAGTTTATTTCGATGAAAAGGTGACGAATGTACTCCTGACCGAATGGGTGAGGAATTTATTCCTGAAGTCATTATATGGGATGAAATATGCACGGTGTCGTTAGATGTATTACAAAGTTTTCTCGATTGGCTATTGTTAGCGAATATAAAAGTCATCATGTGTGGCGATCGTTGTCAACCACCACCATTTGTCGGTTTCTTCCACATGATTGGCTAATGAATTTTGTAGACTATTATGAAGAAATTAATACTGATCATTGAGCACTTGATGAACAAGTACGCGAGTTCAAAAATCTACTTAGATTACAACCGGATAGAATCCAATGTGAAATAGCGCGTGAAATAATTTCGGAAACACCATTAAATGATTTCTGGGAAGCGTGGAGACCAAACGATTTGATAGTGGCAAGTAGAAAATAGTCAAAGACACACTTCAGATGAAGTTATTTGAATTACATAAAGAAAAATTTGCAACACTTCCAATGCCGTTGTGTTATATACCCAAGGATACACGAAGACAAAATATCAAAGTTGATATTCCAGGACAAAGTGAAAAGCAGATTTTAGTATTAAATGATATTGTGCTGTTTGATATCAATGTCGTCGAAGATGCATTACGCGCTGCTAAACCCCCATGGACGCTAGGTTACGCAGCGACGATAATTCTTCACAGGGATTGACTATATCAGATACAATTATTTGGATCACAGCTAATCACATCGAGTGACCGAATTTAGTTTATCTTGTGGTGTCCAGAGTACGAAGAATACATCAACTTCGACGAGTTGTTTTTGACTATAATGACACTACAGTAAGTGACATTGTCACGGATGATATAATCAGAAAAAAACTCTTTGGTTATAAATAACAGGACAAAAAAAAATAAACAAAGCATTTGATATTGATGTTGAATTAATAATCACACTGAAACAACAACAGAATAATCACTGCGCGAGTTGCAATTGTATAATGAGTTGGTGTTGGTCGGATAAGGATTCTCGACAATTTACCGTAGACAGATATAATGTGATGCTGACTTGTCTTGAACGAAACAGACGCAGAGGTGCTAGTTAAGACCGCACGGTGGTAATTGAGTAACCTCGGGTATCACTTGCAGTTGTTCCCGAGTAAACCCACGCTGAGGAGCAGTTGAATCCAATCTATAGACTGGAGGTCTACCCGTAGATCGTGTTATGCTAGATATTTTATGTGCAGTAACACTCCAAAATAGGATCAGTAGCCCTTTTTTACCACCTTCGAGCTCTCCTGGTCCATATAAATATCTAACAGTGACATTGCCGAGTATTGATTGTTTTGAAAAATCATTTCGCGGTTTTAGATCTATATACTTCTTTTCGATCGCATCGTTAGGTTTCATATTAATTGTTCGAGTAATCTCGTTATTCAGCGCGGTAATTATGCCTGGTAATCTCTTGACCCATTCACGAGATCGTTTATCCTGGATGAATTCTTTCGCGTATTGATATCCAAATAACCGCTCAGCATGCGTTCGATTAAATCGTTCAACAATTGCCTGATCGCGATGTAATGCAGCATGTCCTCGTCTGATGGTGACATTATGATCCTTCTCTGTTGATAACACTACACCCTGAAATTCCTTTCCAGGATCAACTTGTAATAGATTTGGCGAACGCAACCCTTCGATAAATCCTTTCAAATGCAGAAGCAGCTTCATTTGATGATTTTGTTTTTAATGGTTCTGCCTGTTTGCATCGACTCACAACATCAACTACGGTTAGCGCGTATTTGTAAAAACCATCATGCGGCAGAAATAAGATATCAGCTTGATGTACCTGATTAGGTGAGCTGACATCAAAATGCGAGTAGTTAATTTGTTTAGGTGGTGGAAGATAAATGAGCCATATTGCCAGTTTGGATAACCAATCCGCTGCAGTGGTATTTTCACCTTGGCAGTGCTAGCGAATTTACTGATTGCCGCTTTACCCCTCCAGTATCCTCTTGGAGAGTAATAAATAGATTCCATGTGTTATAATTTGCCAGCACCCAACATCAATTTACCCTTCATTGCCGATTTTATCAACCATGAAGCCAATTTTTCTTTGAAGGATTTATCAGTGATAGAATTCAACGCATGAATTAATTCACATCTGCGATATGTCTGTGTTGCAGATTGCTGCTTTTATAAGCAACATCATGAGCATGACACGCCTTATCAATAGCGTTTATTGGGTTTTCACCGAGTCAGGGTTGGTTTTGATCATCGAGTCGGATCTCGAGTCTTTTCCCGGGTCCACAATAACTATATCCTGGAAGGTGTTTTTCTTCTGGATACCTTGCCCATGGTGTTCCCGGAAGTTCGGTTAGACTAGTGGCGATATCTTCACCGCTTTTTTAAAAAAAATCATCTGCAGATTTCATAGAAACAAATCTAAATAACGAGATGGATGAAATGGGACATGTTGTATTTAATAGCTCCGATTATAGATCATCAACGATGCTACGAGGTGTTAAAGGATTACAACGATAAAGCAGCAGAGATCACCGGCGAGGGTATTATTGAGTTTATAACCGATATCGAAGAAGCATCGATCATTGATGATATTGATGGAAGCATTAACAATTTAGTCGTATGTGATGATGTGATGTTAGACAATCAAAAAAATTCCGCAGGGATATTTTCCAGAGGCAGACACAAAAACACTGATGTGATATATGTCACTCAACGATACACTAAAATACCAAAAGTGATCAGAGATAATTGCAATATTCTGGCTGTATTCAATGGAGTTGACACACATACGCTACGAAATATTCACCAGACCTGGTGCGGTAGTGATATGGATTATAATATCTTTAGAAATTTCTTTACTCGCGCTCAGTCAATCCCACATGGATTTGTAACGATAAATTTGCATGATCCTAGATCAAGATATCGTGTCGGACTTGATAAAATATTCGGTTGAAAAAAATTGTTAACCCCATAGCAGCAGCAGGGGATGCGACAACAATTGTGGTGTCTTTTTTTTTTGCCAAATGATCCTCTATAAAGCATTTACGAGGAAGTCTTAGTTTGCCAAATTGACGCTTTTTTACGATTTCGAAGAAGCCTTGGTTTGCCAATTTGACGCCTCTTAAAAGTTGTCTTATTCCCCCCTGCAGTTGCTCTCTCTCTCTCTCTCTCTCTCTCTCTCTCTCTCTCTCTCTCTCTCTCTCTCTCTCTCTCTCTCTCTATATATATATATATATATATATATATATATATATATATATATATATATATAATGCAACAACTAGGTTAAGTAAAATAAAACGGCACAACCTTAATAATGAAAACAACACCAAATAAATTACGTTACAAAATACAAAGACTGGGATGAATGATTCACAGTGATTACAAAATGAAAAGATGAATCTAGTTTACTCAGCTATGTGAAATTTTACTCGTCCAGTAGAATTACTTCAATTCACTCAGATAGTGGTCATGACAACAAATGGTACAAATATAGAACACATTTTTATAGTCCCGAAAGATGCAATGGATCTTACCAACCCCAAAATTAGCCAAAGGCCAATATATTATATGGAGGGATATTCACTCATCAACACACTTTATTTCAGTTTCACGACTCCTAAAGTTCATCTACACAGCTGCTACGGTTAATTCCCGTGGCTTGTTTTACAGCTTGCACCACGTAGACCTCGATTACTCCGATAACTTTGAACGCTAGAGTCACTCTGGTTACTCTAGATAATCCAAACCCTCTGGACGCTCTATAAGCTCTACACAGCTCTACGCTCTCCAGACGCTCCGAACACTCCAAACACTGGACAGCTGAAAACATATGGAACACCGTGTACTATTCATGACACGGGCATATAACCGTAACAACGTTATACACGCCAATAATTATAAAACAACGAGCTCAAAAGTAACCATAACACGGCTCGATAAGAATCATACTCTATTACACATTTCTTAAAACTGTAACCTTAATTTACTAATATAAATCCCTGCGATGTCGCAAACAAGAATATAAATATGTGCATTATACTGCATGAACAAAAGTTAAATGGCAAACATACATAAATAGACGTGATAGTATAATCTTGATACTTTTTAAGAAATGAATACACATGAACTTACATACCTCTACAGCTAAAGATGTGTATCTCCTTAAAGTATGCCGCTGACTGACAAGAGAATCCATAATGTAAAGAGCTTCTTCTACGGCAAGGTATTGATACACAGATATTGTCTGTGCAGTAAAGGCATTCTGTTCTTCCCATCAAAAGGACTTTGCACGTGCGGCAAAAGATGGACCGAATATACTATTTAGAAATACGACACGATATGCATTAAGCACCCTCGTGTATCGTTGTAATCCAAAATCGAAACTAGATTACATGTATTTAATAACTGAAAGAGTATATACAATTCCGAGACAACCACACTAGACCATGTCAGCTTTTGAAAGTGAAATAAATGAATTACCAAGATTATTTACGAAACTGATAAAGAGCGATTTACAAGCTACACGTTTACAGCAGCAGAGTATTAAGGACTTTGGGGTGATTAAACTTGTGCAAAGGTAATTAGCGAATGCAGCTGTAACGTTTTGGATTATTTTTTTTATACATCGACAACCACTTTTGAATTTTTTTTCAGTTACGTCGATACGATGTCTGCAGTGTGGCTGTTTCTTGTGATGTCTAGCGGGGGTTTAGATATGCTCTGGGCAACTGTGTATTGACCGAATGAATGAATACCTTATAATCTTGCGACTGTGTCCACTACTAACTCTATAAATGTTCTTGTTGTTCACAATCATATTTTCAACTTGATAAGTTAACTGTTTTCTTTTTAAGATTTGTTTAATTCCTTGTAAAACATACATATGATTTAAATATGAAGATTGATTTTATGAAGAAAGTCAAGATCTATAAACGTTATATCCTCTTGTACGCACTAAACGCGCAGGCATTCACGTATGGGTGTGTGCATGGAAAAGCAAATAAGTGAAATAACGAATACTCAAATGATATTTAAAACATTTTAGTACAGTCACAATTGATCTAATTTATTATTCTCTCTCTCTCTCTCTCTCTCTCTCTCTCTCTCTCTCTCTCTCTCTCTCTCTGTGTGTGTACATTATTACAATCAATACACACTGTTATGAATATGGTAATATATATATATATATATATATATATATATATATATATATATATATATATATATATACATATACATATATATATATATATTTATATACATATATATATAATATAATATAATATAATATAATATAATATAATATGATATGATATGATATGATATGATATGATATGATATGATATGATATGATATGATATGATATGATATGATATGATATGATATGATATGATATGATAGGATAGGATAGGATAGGATAGGATAGGATAGGATAGGATAGGATAGGATAGGATAGGATAGGATAGGATAGGATACGATACGATACGATACGATACGATACGATACGATACAATATCATATCATATCATATACTATGATATGATATGATATCATATGATGTGATGTGATGTGATGTGATGTTATGATATATGATATAATATAATATAATATAATATAATATAATATAATATAATATAATATAATATAATATAATATAATATAATATAATATAATATAATATAATATAATATAATATAATATAATATAATGTAATGTAATGTAATGTAATGTAATGTAATGTAATGTAATGTAATGTAATGTAATGTAATGTAATGTAATGTAATGTAATGTAATGTAATGTAATGTAAGGTAATGTAATGCAATATAATGCAATACAATACACTATAATATAATATAATATAATATAATATAATATAATATAATATAATATAATATAATATAATATAATATAATATAATATAATATAATATAATATAATATAATATAATATAATATAATATTATATAATATAATCAATACATCGAAAGAAAATTTTTATCAGTTAGGTTGATACTTAGTAAAATATTTGGTTATTTAATTTTAACGCTACTTCTTGATCTTCGGATGTTACATTCGTAATGGGAAGACATATTTGTAATCTGAATGAGCAGATGGAACTTTCATGATAATCCTCATTTTATCATATTGTATTGTTCTAATGTTCATTTCATTCCATTCCCTTTTTTTAAAATCCTTGAAAGAAACTGTATGGTACCACGTTACAATAAGATGTGTTTATAATGAATTACGTCATAGGTATGAGCCAATTACGTATGTATGAGCCAAACATATTGCCACTATCTTGTAAATAATTTTGCTACACTATATGCATCATAGCGTATATATATATATATATATATATATATATATATATATATATATATATATATATATATATATATATATATATATATATATATATATATATATATATATATATAAACATATATTGATTGTGTGTGTGTGTGCACCTAAAATTATACTTCAATTTGGAATATCAAATATAATCTTCCAGATACCGGAAATTTAGGTCTCAATTTAGTAATACTGTTCTTCTCTTGGATAACATATTATCTTAAAGCCTTAAAGGTTTCCGTTTTCTTTACGTGTTTTAATATCATTTGTCTTAATATGTTATTGCACTGGCACCCTAAAATAACTTTGCGTCGGTCAGATTGCTACTGTAAGACGATTTATGTACTTTTTGGGAAGCGAAGAAAGCTTATAATCGCACATTGAAGAGGTGAGCATATGCCTATATGTCGATGAAAACGAAATTGTGTTTTGAATATCCTACTCTAATGACAATAGAAGGATGTTATTATCGTTTAGTAAAACACACTAACATAACATCTATTTGATGATTGTTAAAACATTCTAATTTATCTTTTATCAGAGAAGAGATATCTTAGTGTTTCTATAAGATACTTCACAGCAAGGTTGCGTTGACACAACGTGGCCACCTATACTTCTTGGCCTCTGACCATCCATCCGATCGTTCCAATTCTCGCATATATACTTCGAAAGCAAGTGCTGTATGTTACAGTCTACTTAACTTGTCACCAATGACTCTGCTTCTGGCAGTTATTGCATCTTTTGTCTCCATAAGGCCTTTTATTTCCAAATGTTGTTTCGTAGAGTAACGTTAACGTTCCACTCAACACTGTTTTGTAAAACGGTGTATTTACTAGTACGACGCAATTATCAACTGACCAAAATACTATATCTGGAGGAAACAATAGACAGTCGTTCACAAAGCGTATGGATTGCGCACCTTTAATAGTTTCGACCAACTTACGCTGCTAATTAGATGACTTTGTATCACTTTCTGACTTTCGAGCGTTCACTAAACAGAAATTGTAATTAGTGCTCTCGTACATCATTGTTAATATTGATCTTTTGTCCCAATTTAACATAAGAATATAATGTATGTTTAGCGAAGTAATTACGTGCTTGTGTTTTGGTATTTTCTTTTATGTCTTATTAAGTTTTATGGTCTTCTGATATTTCAACACCATGTTTAGAATTTCGTTTCTCGTTTTTTCTTTCACATACAGGTATGTCTATGTGTGCAAGCGTGTATTGTTAAGAATTGAAGCGTTATCACCCGTAATAGAATAGAAGAACATGGTTTTAAAAGTCAAAACAGAGCAAATACAGTTTATAGTTTCGTAAATACTCACTTTTTTTTGTCTTACACACAAGTCGAGTTGACCTAAATCATATTACTAGTTAATGCTAATTTCTAATAAAATTTTTTGTTTCATTTCCTTTATTTTGTTTTAGACTTAGTGTTGTGTCTTCAATAAAAGACCACAGATGAGTGACCAGTAACGCGCATTACGACACTAATAGCATCATCGATAAGTACATGAACTAGCATGGCATGACACACTGTATTGCAAATTAACCTGAGACTGGGTGCAGCCAAGAATTACTTCTATGAGTGGGCCAACAAGATATATACGTTGTATGTCAGGTATTTCTGTACCAAGATCAAATGAAAGATGAAACATGCTTACAATGTAAAAATAAATGGGAAAGAATCGGTTTAAGTTTTATACATAGCCACCAATCCCCTATTGTAATGATACATCATTTTTGTATGTCTCCCATCTCATTTTACAAACATTTGTGCAAATGTTATTCACAAATAAATGTTCACTACCATCATATTTACAAGTAGCCTCAATATTTTGTATGTACAACAACACGCATGTTTGCTGGGGATGAGACCACCACCTTATGTCTATTTTTCCTGTTTTCTTACCTTGAACATGGAAGGCGCTTCCTAGAGCTCTTTCTATACCGGCCTGCTCTATGCTAACTATTAACATATGGTAGGTCACCATTTGTGTCCAAAAAGCAACATTTTGCACGTGCCTCACAGTGTCTCCTATCCAGTTTAGAAATAATTCGTTATCCCTGCTGTAGAATTCAACCACGTCAAAAGCTGTAAGGTTCGAATGAGCCACCAGATGCCTAAACATTTTAATATGATCGTGGAATGTCGTTTTGGATGTAAAATGGGCAGACGTTTCCATCGAATACCATCTAGTACTGTAGTATCATTTATTTTCGTTGGGCTCAATTTTCGTGGTTTTGTAAAAAAAGGCATTTTCGTGGGGACGTAAATTCGTGGTTTTGCCTGTCAAATTTTGCATATTATAAGGTAGTTAATTTCATGGTTTAACCTCTACAAGTACCCCAAATAAAGAATACAAAAGAATAAAACGATGCCGACGCAAACGGCGGTCACATTAATGTTTAAAACAATACTACCACCTGTATGAGTACATATCTAAGACCCGGCAAGTTCAATACTTACAACGTGTTTTTGACCAAGTGATTAACATCTGTCAAAGCAGACTCAGCCAACAACACTAACACAATACTTCCACCTATGTGATCACATATCAAACACCCGTCAGGATTAATCAGTTTCGCCATGTTTTCGTTTGAGTGTTCAAGATCAAAGGGAGCCGACGCCGCCAACAAAACCAGACCAATCAGTTATTAAAGTACATTTGAATGATCTCTTACTTAAACCACTGTCCATAAAGTTGCAATATCAGTACTTTATGACTATCATGGCGTTAACACAGTGGCTTAAGAGTGGTAAAATTCAACTTAGATCACCCTCGGTTCTTGGACTTCCTAACCCATCAGAAGCTGAGACCCCGGCGCAGGCTCTCGCTTACCAGGCAGCTAATGACGCAGTAGAACCACTGCTTCAGTCTGTGTCCCGGAAAAGAAAGCGAGGAGAATATAACTGTTATAGCGAAGAATAATGGGCAAAAATAGCCAGATATTCCATCGATAACGGGTCGGGAATTGGGGGGGGGGGGGATCATCAACCTATGTGGCTCATTTTTCGATGGGGATTTGAATTCGTGGTTTGTGGCAACCACGAAAACCACGAAAATTGATCCCCCACGAATATTGATGATACTACAGTAATTTGCAAGATCGCCTCATCCGTGCGTTCGTAGGAAAATGTGAGTCTGGTGAAAGTATTCGCGTCTCCATTACTTCCTATATAGAGAACGGTTGAACCCCGTTCAGTCTGAATGCGATGTACCAGACTGATGATTTCTAGACTGATCTGGATATTACCTTTCATGGTTTGGCTATCAAAGAGGTTTTGTTCATCTGCCTGTAGTTTTATACCGCTATTTACTATGAGCACCAGACATGAAATAATGGCAAGGAGCACTATTCTCAGAGAAGGACATCTTTTGTTTGATCCAGTCGTATGTTTTTCTGCACAGAGATGTCCCAAGGTGGTTCTGACTCCGACAAAATTACTATTCCTCTCTTCCATTCTGTCTTCAAAGTTCATCGAAAGACTGGATGTCGATATTTAGCCCAGAATATAAATAAATTACGATATTAAAGGTGATAGATACTCGTGACACTACGTAACTAAATGTCATAGCGCATCCACGCGTTATAGCATTTGTTAAATGCACTCCAGAAATCTCTATGAATATTTGCACAATATATTGCACATTTTTAAGATAGATTAATCTGCCTGTAAATGGCTAAACATAAATATATATTGCACTATCTAATTTATAGCATTCTTTGATTTAGCTTCCCTCATACTATTTTATTAGACTGGTATTATATTTTCTATTATGATTAGATAAACCCCAAAATACTATAAGAGAATAAAGCGTTGCTCCTCAACTCTGTTACGAATCTGTATTGATCCACATAAATCCAGGGAGATTATGACGTCAAGCCCAGGTGACACTGATGGTGAAGATATATTGACTTTAAGGTTGTTTTGGATGTCATATGTACGTTAATGCATGGTTAATTTCTGTAACATGTTCGTTATCAATAAAAGATTTTAATAGCATATAAACAGGCACAAGATTAATTACAGTAAGTAACTGTTACTATCTTAATAAATGGGTTTCACTTCAGGACTCGGTTGTTAAGCGGGGATTGGGTTTGAGGTGAGAAGAGGTAGTGTGAAGAGCGGGGACTATTGGTGATTGATATAGAGCAACTAGATGGGGATTCTTAATGGTGTCATCCATTTGAATGTGTAGGTATTAGCATACTTAACACGACACCGTGTAACTCCTAATGCAGGAATAAAGTAAGAAACGTTGGCTTGTAAATTTTTATACTGTTTCTGTATTACATCGGATTGATGATTAACAATGAAGCCATTTTCAGAAAGTAACTTTGTCCATTTTCCATTATGTCGCGAAAAAAAAACTGATTGCCTGTTTTGTGAACAACCATGGTTAATAGCTCAGCAAATATAAAGCAAATGACATTCAGTCTATAGGAACATTGAACATGAAGCGGTCAAAGACTATTTCCGATATTTTGTATTGTACATATAGTATATCAAACACATTGCTCTTAACACCAGTTGATTCCATTAACGCAGTTCAGTGAGAATACAAAGTTGTTCTTTGATGTTTTTATCTGGAATATATCTTTTTTTAAAGGTTTTGATAAAACAAAATTACCATTGGCTGTGGGGCGAAACCATACACTGTCAGAGGTTAGATGCAACCACCTCAAATCTAAGCTTTCAAATGCGTGCACCATTACAAGATTATAAAAAAAAGAGATGCATTCTTAGTGTGACGGCATGTGTAGCAGTATATGCGGTTGTTAACTGGTAGAAAACTGTCATTAAATAACATTTCTGCTTTTTTCTGGCAGCCAAGTTACTAGATACCTAATCGAACAAATCACATAAAAGGGTGTATAAAAAATTAATAAGCTTACTTAACAGGTAATAAATAAAATAGTATTCCAACTTTGAACTGATTTTAATGATCTTCCTTTCTAAATAACAGCTAACGATCATGACAATAATCTGTTAAAATGTTTTCAATTGATAAAAAATGTGTGCCATAAATTAAAGAGAAGTTTATGCACCGAGTTTCACTTATTTAACATCACACGCACACACACACATCTTTACACACACACACACACACACACACACACACACACACACACACACACACACACACACATATACATACATACATACATACATACATACATACATACATACATACATACATACATACATACATACATACATACATACATACATACATACATACATACATACATACATACATACATACACGAAGAATACACAGACAGAGCAACAAAATGACAACTAAAGTGAATAGATTCAGGAGACTCAAAAAGAATGGCTAATTAAAACAATATAGCCAGACTGTTTACCTAAAAAATTGAGATATATCAATATTTTAAGATTTTACACACACACACACACACACACACACGCGCGCGCTTCGAATCCTTTTTTTAAACAGAAATCGATAAATATATTAAAAATATATATTGCTGATGGAAACGTAAACGAATAGGATTAGATCATACGCATTTTTAATTTTTTGTAAATCATTACGTCACAGCATGTTTCTATCGAACTATAAAAACAACTACGAAATACTGCTAAGAAAATCCTTGTGCAGCCAGTCTGATTTCAATTTCCTTATTTTTGCACAAAGTTTCTTTTATTCTGAGCCTACTGCGCTAATTGGTTAGCATTCCGGAGCCAGACATCGATTTAAAGACTGAACGCGTCATAGCAAGTATGATTAATTATAAATGACATTTCCTCCTCCTCCTCCTCTCTCTCTCACACACGCACGCACGCACGCACGCACACACACACACACACACACACACACACACACACACACACACACACACATACATACATACATACATACATACATACATACATACATACATACATACATACATACATACATACATACATACATGTATATATATATATATATATATATATATATATATATATATATATATATATATATATATATATATATATATATATATATATATATATATATCATCAAAGACGATTGAAACTACTTTTTCTCTAGGTTTCTTGGTTACAATTATAATTGGAGAAATGGCACATACTGCTCAGTATACGTGCTTCAATTAACTCAAGTCCATTCAACGTAGTTGAATGTTATATGCCAAAATCTTAGGAAAAGAGAATCTACATTTCGGATAGAGAGATTTGGAAGTTGATTTGGTTTTCCACGTGCACTTTTGCGCTGCAAGATGGAGTTCATGGCATTGTGGCATTCGCTTACGGATCATACAAAACATAGCGCTCCAGTTTTGATATCATATGGTGAAACAAAGGCGTAAGATAAAACCTTATTGAGAAGTCAACGATTAAGTGTTCTTGTATATGATCAAGACATGAATCTTACTTGCATACACTTTGATGCATGATTGGTAAAATTATGTTGGTTATTTAGTCCTCATCAGAATCGATTTATCCCCGTAAACATCTCGATATGTTACACACATCTTGCAAACGTGTTACTGAACGAGCCACATTTACAGAGTTGTTTTTTTTTCCTTTTTCATTTCATCGATTACAATTGCTCTTATCTCTGCACGTATGATTTTATGAATTTGAACCATATTTCTGATTCAGTTTCTAGTGAAATAATTTGCGGGGATCAAAATAGTGGCATTTCAGTCAATTTAAAAACAGCGGCAAAGCTTATGACAATGAATCCAAAGTTAACTGTCAAACACAAAGCAAACCTTGCGACAAGATAATGATAGAGCGGAGCTCGAGTAAATTTGATTAGGGATTAACGTTAGGGCACGACTCCATTTTCAAATGTGTGTTGGTTGCTACATTAACTATACAATTTTCAGCAACATGAATTCGGATTTCAATAATCATAAGCCAACTTTTAATTATTTTAAAGCAGAGTGTTTGATATATTTAATGATATTATGCATCGACACTGTGTAGTTTACATAACATACATCATATTAGAATGAGAGGCAGGCTGCTCTCTGGATATCCATCTAGAAAACGAAGGTGGCTATTTATGTTTAAACACCTTTTATGCTTTGGCTTTCAAAGACATTGCACAAGAATTCTATCGGACCTAAAGCACATCTAAGCCAATACTTGACCTAATTATAAGCTCCAGGAAAGCGAAAAAACCCACAACTACCCAAACTAAAGTCAGCTAACTAGAAATACTTTATTTGTGAATGACAAATACATTTGAAGAAAGAAAATTATATTAATCATGGTTTCCATGAGTAGGGAACTACTTACGTATTAGCATTAATTTTGATCCTGAAGACCCATACCGTTATATTGAATTTTCTCTCAGGTAAGAGGATTTTGTCGGTCATGATTTATCCATTTTGATTTGTACCAGATATAAGAGAGCAAAGCTTAATAAACCGAATAACCAAACTCAACTTTATAATAGAGCTCAAAGAGTAAGTAATCAATAATATTAGCGCAGCTAATTGAATCAAGTAATTTTAATTTATATACCGTAAATGATTTCGACTGTTATTCTTAAATAAAGCCAAAAGATCTTCGTCTTTAAATTTTAGGATATGATGTTATAAGCTCATATATATATATATATATATATATATATATATATATATATATATATATATATATATATATATATGAAACTTCTGCGGTAAAGTAAGAAGAAAAAAACGCCAAAACACCTAAACATCCCTCAAACAAAAACAAAGGAAAACAAAAGAAAACAAGATAATGATATTTTAATCTACTTCTGAACAGATATATTATAAATATATTGTACACTAAACTATCATTGAAATAATACTTATACCCATTTGATTGTAATGTGCTTTAGCAATGCTGCTTCGATTCTCTTTAGTGATATAAACTGTGTTAATTATTGTCATGGCATTTTTTTTTTTGCAAGCTGGAGTTACATTTATTCACATTGTAGGTTTAAAAATTCACCCTATTAAAGTCATTTATTGAGATGTTTTGAAAAGGAAACAAAATGTGAAAAATAGTGAAAGAAAGGAGCTCATTTAGTATCAGTAGAAGAAAAAGTTTTAATCTTCAATATGATTATAGGGTTGACTATTCAAGTTTAAACTCAAAACATCAAGAACAGTTTCTTCAAATGGAAACTATATTGATAAAACAAATGAACCATATAAAGAAAGTGGTTGTAATATTGTGTTTGAAAAACGTTTTGTATATTTAGATATTGATGAAAGCCTTGATTCCAATTTTGCGGTTGGTTTTTAGCATGTTGATTTTGAGTTTATGATAATATATTCGTCAAATGTCATATTGTTTAGGAAAATTATCTCATCATGCGCTTGTAATAGTGTTGGTATTACAATCCGTTTCCTCGTAATTGCATCAAATGAACGGATTGAGGGAATGTTTGTAAACGAGAATTACTCAAATCTGAAAATTTCTTAAGCTAGAAGCAATTAGGGAATTAAATGAAATGAGTTCACGCATTCATCTGGAAGTTGCATCAATTGTAGGTCAATTATGAGACCCGTATCCCGCAAAATATTGGTAACAAGCTGAACAATATAGACAACTAATAGTCGGAGCGCTTAATTTAGCTAGGAACAGTAGAAAATTGAGGTATCTCATCATTATCATTACAGTGGTTTAATTATCCAAAAATAGTAAAGAAAATGAAGATATCCTGTAATTTGCATGTAATTATAGGCATTTGAAATATCATGCAGATCAGTGCTGAGGTCAAGTTTCAATCATCCTGTCCATGAAATATGCAACTGTTAATTAGCCAGGAGATGTTTGTCTTACCTAAGAACTTAAAACGCTAGTGATCAATTGCTTCCTTCCCGAAATTGTCGCATTCAAAATACGCATCTTTGGTCACAGGAAATTAGCTCATACAAACATTGTCGTCTGTTGCAATATGGACTTTGAAACAGGTTTCATCAGAACTTGACAGCGCGTAAAGATCTTTACGTATATGGCTGTAATCGATTTTTTACCACATTGCTCAAATGTGGTGGGGACAATTAAAAAAAACGGCATTTATCATATTGGGATTTTAAATTGCCATACTTATATAGTATATACCGTAAAATATTGATGGTTCATGATTTATAGCAGCCGGAGAGAAGACAGGTCACGGAATAGTCTACAGCGGTTGTCTTTCATATCACTCACACGTCTGAGCTCCGATCGAGTGAATTGGAATTCTCTGCTAGACAACTGTGTATAGGCGAGAAAGTCTGCTATTAGTTTACCGCAAGTCGATGATTCTTTCTAAGTTCTCTCTCCACAAAATATAAAGGCTACCATGTATTATATACCATGTTCTGGGCAATGGCTGTACACACCACATAATGAAAATCAAACAAAATATGCTTTATTTCAATGTTAGTGTGGTGAGTAAACGATTTACGAAGCATTCTTTATGTCGTACAAAGGTCATACAGCAAACGATTTATGGTGTTGGATCTCTACAGTTTCGTATTTTGCATAGGGTAAGATTTTTTTTATTAAAAAAATGAGTTTTCCCAGCTTTGCTCATTGGTTGTATCGGCTATTTAAGAAATACCTTATATATCTTAGGCATGGTTCAAAGAATCATTAATTCCTTTATTTTGTGTATGATTCATAGGTGTAAAATGTGTTATAGAGTATTTTCACTTCCTGAACATTAAGTAAATTGTATACAAAAGAGCAGATAACATTTTTTTTAACATGTTATATATTTGGTAATTCATTCATTTCACTTTCAGAAGCTGGTATTGTCTATTCTGGCAAAACTAATTTTCTCTTTTTAATTAGCTGCTAAGGCTAGTGTACTTTGGAAAAACTCAAGTTGATTGTTTCAGCACAAGGGAACAATTATTTTAGTTAGCAGTGTGCTTAGATAATATACAATTTCCAAGAGTACAAAAATCCAAGGAAATGACAGCCACATTAAATGTATAAAGATTGTGTAATAGTAATTTCTTCACTTGCATAAATTAGGGGAAATATAATATCAATTTCGCCCCAGAAGCACGTGTAATATTGAAATATGGATGGTTATTGCTATTTGAAAATTTGATCGACTTTTATATACGAGTTTAAATAAGTTAAATCGATCAACGTGAACATATAATAGATCAAAGTCAGTACCTGTCGATGTATTCGTTTTGTTGTGGAACCTTAGCAACTACAAAGTTTCTGGGTACCGCGGACTCTGAAGACTACGGAATATGAAATAAGATATGGAACGTAAATACCGTAAATACCCCGTTAATTGACATTCTACGGTGGACACTAGAAGATTCCCTCTGGCTCGAACAGCTGGTGGAAAACGTTCTTACCTATTAATTATCTGCTTACCCATTTGTATTTGATAAAGGCACAAATTTCAGTGAAGGGATGAAAAGCAAAGATCTCTCGATTAATCACCTTCAATTGTTACAAACTAAATGAAATGTTCAATATGCGCTGTATGGTGAGTTTGATACATGATTTACAGTATGCTCGGGATATTGTTTCCAAAATGTAAGAAAAATGCTAGCATGTGAACCTACCTACGAAAAATGCTTTCAATTCGTATACTGATTTAGGTGATGGTTAAGTTCACCCGTAACCACATAGCAGAGGACCACTGTTCTTTAAATCGCATTATAAACCACCTTATCCATAAGCTGAGAGAGAGAGAGAGAGAGAGAGAGAGAGAGAGAGAGAGAGAGAGAGAGAGAGAGAGAGACACAGACAGACAGACAGACAGACAGAGACAGAGAGAGACAGAAACAGAGAGAGAGAGAGAGAGAGAGAGAGAGAGATAGAGATAGAGAGACGGACAGACTGAAAGAGACAGAGAGAATTTAGTGATTATTTTATTTGTCATTTCTGTATATGCATGACTGTTGTACAATCCTCACTCCAGGTCACACTACTTGTTAGATCAAGTTCAGGTTGAGCATGGATATATATATATATATATATATATATATATATATATATATATATATATATATATATATATAATTGGCACGACGTCTCCCCCTCACAATATATTGTCAGTGTGTACTATAGCGTACAATAAAACAAACAACCATTACTACAGGTTGCTCTATTTGTTCAAAAATGATTAATGTGTAAATGGGTCTTTTAACGTGCAAATTCAATATTGTTCTCGTTACTTGTATTTTTCATATAAATAGGTATTTCCACTTATCATTACCCCAGTTTTATCGATAAATATTGCTCTTAGCCGATGCTTATAAATTGCTCGATTACACTTATCGTTACCCCAGTTTTATCGATAAATATTGCTCTTAGCCGATGCTTTTAAATTGCTCGATTACACTTATCATTACCCCAGTTTTATCGATAAATATTGCTCTTAGCCGATGCTTTTAAACTGTTCAATTACACTTATCGTTACCCAGTTTAACCGATAAATATTGCTCTTAACCGATGCTTATAAATTGCTCGATTACACCTATCGTTACCCCAGTTTTATCGATAAACATTGGTCTTAGCCGATGTTTTTAAACTGCTCAATTATGCTTATCGTTACCTCATAAAATATTGGATGCGTATTTCTGCTCAAATATACATCTCTTTACCGCATGAAGCATCTGATACCCACAACTAATTTTCAACAAGTGCTCAATATCTGCATCCAAAGATGTCGCATTCCGAGATATTGTAGCCCGCGTGTTTGCTCTTGTGATCCCCAGCTGTATACGTCCATCGTAGCCAACGGGTCGATGATTAATCAGCGTATTATATTAAGAATTGCAAGGCCTTAAGAGTAGTTTCTTTATTGAACGTTGCAAAAATCAGGCTTTTTCTATCAAACCTGAAAACAGAAATGAAGTTAATGAGGCATTGCCCTTCATTAATATCAATCAGTAAAATACAGTAGATTCCAGAGTACTGACATTTTGTCACAATTACAGATAAAAGTAACTCCTAATCTACACGATTTGCGCTTTGAACTAAAACGATAATGTAAGGATCATAATTTCATTGAGGGTAAAATTACCATACTGAGGGCTGTATATACTAAATTATCGGAACAATACTGAATCTTTAAACATTATCAGTCGTAAACATCGTTAGATTACTTTAAAACAAATACTATCAACGTTTCGTCAGATTATGAGCTATGTTAATTCTCCCTCAAACAGCCATTTTTCAAATGTGTAGATTTTAATCAAATGTTGATCGGCGACATCCGTGGGCCAACCGAATTCAGTATTTTTGATTTGAAGGCATACATGATGTACATTATCTTTTAACAAGTCCGTGTCGATAGCTTATCGGTTAAGATGGAAATCCGTTTCAGCATGGTGTTTATTTAGCTCAAGTTTTCACTTATATGTATTCTTCAACTCCAGTTTAATACAATATTCACTCGAACCTTATTCTATCTAATGAACGCTTTTCCTTCTCAAATCCAATTAAAAGCGGGCTTGTTCTTCACTGCCTGTCAAATCAATTTGTCTTCGAAGTGCAAATGTTGTTATTAGATTAGAAGCTATCAGAATTTGTCGTATGTATCATACCACTAACTTTGGAGCGCTCCCGAAGAAAACAAAACGGAACTGTGAAAGACACTGGTAGCTGAATCAGGAGTTGGCACCTCTTAATTCTAAACTGAATAGTTAAACATCCCTCAAACCTATCATCTTGTTTACGTCATTAAACGGTTATGGTCAGATAACTTTTACAAAATCATTTCTTAATTCCAAATTTTAGATAGATTGGTGACATTCATGAAATTCAGAGGCATTGCGGTTTCAGTTGACAAGCAGTGGCATAGTTACTGCTCGATACATTTAACCATCGATTCATTAGCAAGTCAGCAAACTCAGTTGACAGCGCTCATGTCGGGATCAAAAATGACCATTATAGAAATAATTGGTTTGATTTCCGTGAGTCTTCTAGTCTCCAATAATCCTCCTAGATATCCACCTGTACCATATTGTATCCATCGTTTTTATCATTTGTGCACGCTGGCACGTGCAATACACGTTGTCTTTATTTAACTGTGGGGAGAAAACTGTATATATGGAATTTTAAAATATCCAGTCTTTCTTAAATAATTACGTCAGTGACTTCATCATCGACTCGTACGCGGTTGGTGGTGGCTGTACAATAGTCTCAATTCCCTATTTGAAGTCTTCGTTACGTATGTGGATCAACTGGATCAATAATGTTTTTGTTTTTTTTGCCTACTTAGATGATTTTGTTTTCATTGCTTCGTCGGCGGCATGAAACTGTTTAAAAAACATTTATTCGAGCCGATTGCAAGAAACGTTGGGCTGTATAACGGGTTTGGGTACATTGATGCCGTAAAAAGATTATATCTTATTCAGTTGCGACATTACGTTCCCTCTTTAAATAGTTTCGAAGTGGACCCTTCCTTAAGGATTTACCTCTGTTGGATAGAGGCGACCCTCGAAGGAAGAGGATTTTAATTTCTTCAGCTATTTCTAACCCTGTCATTTTCAACAAGATACAAATTTGAAGAAAAAGATTCATAGATCCTATTTCAAAAATTTCCAGGCTAGATAAAGACGTTGGATATCACACAAACCGCAATGCTATTATATCGTACGTGTAAAGTACGTATATTACGTAACGTACCATCGTAAAGAGTTTTGACATTTACCCTTCCTTGACATTTTTTATCAAGTTGATAGAGGCGATCCAATAAGTACTTTTCGTTTCATATAAGCTAATTTTAGTTTCGTTAACGTTCATTTTTAAATGTTAGCTGGATTTCTAGTTCCAACTAGCGTCTTTGCTTCAGTCAAGTGATTCCACATCAATAATCAATTTAAAAATATTTGTAACATCATTAACGACACTGTACATAATTCATCCCAAATAATAATCTTGGAAATATATTTCTCACCATTCTTTCAGGAGTAGATGATTCTCTATTACACTGGAAGAAGCTGTGATAAGTATGAGATTTAACTCCTTGCTCGTTCAGTGTCTGGTGAATCTATTTGTAGGGGTTAACACAATTATCTAAGTCTCCGAAATAATTCGATCGCACGTGCTGTTGTACCAGAACCTTCCGGTCCATTAAGATTAATTGATTTATGTCTGGAGACAAAATCACATACCGATGGTGCAGATGGCAGTTTTGATATTTGATTATTTCTGTAATAAATGCCCTTGATTTAAACGTTGGACAATTCTAAATAACTTAGTATCTTGTTTTATTTCTCCATTCACCACATGGTGCATCAGTGCCAATGTGTGTAGCTGTTCTTGCAATCATGTATCTTTGTATTGATATAAAATAAATCTATGGCGACTCTAACAGTGGCGTCAGGAAATCTATTTATCATATAAATTAAATGAATCGATACGTACGCAAACCTCGAAGATCTTAAATGAGTAAACTGCTGTTACCATAGGTGTAACTTACAAATTGCACCTACTTTAATTCCATCCGATACATTAACATTACTTTGACTGATAAACGTGATTCTCTTCATTGTATCGGCAATTATAAAATCGAGGTCATTATCATCTATAATTAATCAGTACAATGCTGTTTATGATCATATGATCCTCCTTTGTTACATTTTGCCAATTATATTTTGCCGAGATCTTTTGGGATTTTAGTTTTCAAATCAGATATTCAAGGATTTTTATCATAAGAACTTTTTGTTAAACCAAACATGTTTCTGAGGACGATATGATATAATTGCTTCACTTAGTGTCAAAAATACCAGTATTTTTATATCAAGCATATATCGTAATAAAGCTATTGGTGACCGTAAGTGTTCTGAAAAATGTTTGACAAACCAGACATAACAAATGGGATAAAGACGTTCGGTCAACTCGAATGACTCGATACAAGTGTATCCAGTTATATCAAATCTGGTAGATGGTAGATTTATCGATGCTCTGATTATCTCGGATGTGTTGGATGTCCAAACATATTAAAATATACAGAAAACTCTCTCATTTTAAGACAACTTCCAGGATAGCATGCAACCATATCAACTTTGATACCACCTTTATAATCGTATTTAGTATTCCACAATCCACCGTGTACATTACTCCACACAATCGTATTTAGCATTCCACAATCCACCATGTACATTACTCCAGACAATCGTATTTAGCATTCCACAATCCACCATGTACATTACTCCAGACAATCGTATTTAGCATTCCACAATCCACCATGTACATTACTCAACACAATCGTATTTAGCATTCCACAATCCACCATGTACATTACTCCACACAATCGTATTTAGAATTCCACAATCCACCGTGTACATTACTCCACACAATCGTATTTAGAATTCCACAATCCACCGTGTACATTACTCCACACAATCGTATTTAATATTCCACAATCCACCGTGTACATTACTCCACACAATCGTATTTAGTATTCCACAATCCACCGTGTACATTACTCCACACAATCGTATTTAGCATTTCACAATCCACCGTATACATTATTCCACACAATGGTATTTAGCATTCCACAATCCACCGTGTACATTACTCCACACAATCGTATTTAGTATTCCACAATCCGCCGTGTACATTACTCCAAACAATCGTATTTAATATTCCACAATCCACCGTGTACATTACTCCACACAATCGTATTTAGTATTCCACAATCCACCGTGTACATTACTCCACACAATCGTATTTAGTATTCCACAATCCACCGTGTACATTACTCCACACAATCGTAATTAGTATTCCACAATCCACCGTGTACATTACTCCACACAATCGTATTTAGTATTCCACAATCCACCATGTACATTACTCCACACAATCGTATTTAGCATTTCACAATCCACCATGTACATTACTCCACACAATCGTATTTAGCATTTCACAATCCACCATGTACATTACTCCACACAGTCGTATTTAGCATTCCACAATCCACCATGTACATTACTCCACACATTCGTATTTAGTATTCCACAATCCACCATGTACATTACTCCACACAATCGTATTTAGTATTCCACAATCCACCATGTACATTACTCCACACAATCGTATTTAGCATTCCACAATCCACCATGTACATTACTCCACACAATCGTATTTAGCATTCCACAATCCACCATGTACATTACTCCACACAAACGCGTTGTAATTCTTCCAGAAATTCTAACCGTGTTGATTTCCATGAATTTTCATTCTGAGGAAATTGAGCAGCAACTGAGGGAACGAAAAAAAACCCAACAATTATTCAGTAATTGTTCAGCATCGTCATGGGTATATTTCAGCGCAAGACTTTTCACTTCTAAGTGTAGAGATTATGCATGATACTTATCTCCATTAGGTCGTCCGAATCGACCATAGTCTCCATCATCGGAACTGTGAAAAGGCCACAGAGATAAAATTTCGATATATCGCGTGTGTGAGGTGTTCCATTAATCATTCAACTACACAGTTCTTTTTAGCAAATTGTTTTCAGATCATCAGCACTAGGTTTATCATTTATTTAGTATATTGCATAAATAACTCCAGTTATAGTACACGCTATTTCATAACACGGTTTGTCAATACCAGTCAACATTGCAGGTTTGGAATTTTAATTTAACGTAACAATTTTTTCAGCGTCAAGACGGACAGGGTCACGTTTGTCACGGATAATCCAAGTATCGTCTATTTCCGCTGTTTCTACCGCTACACAGAGACAAAATAGCAAATTTGGTGGTACTGCAAAGCATAAAAGGTGCAATAGTTATTAAATCTGCAAATACACAGAATGGTGAAGAAATAATACTTCGATCAATGAATGCAGCAAGTAAATGATTTGATATTTGCAGGCGTTCAATACATTTTGTCGCAAATAATATAATCAAATCGTCGCTTTCCAAGAAATGCCAACAAAAAATATTTCAGAATCTCCCAACTGTTATATACAAACACATCCGATAAAGTGAGATAACTCTATCAAGCAGGGCTCTATTCGGAATTGTAATTAAAAAGTTATCCCAGGTATTACTGCGTAATTTTACTAACTAAATTATTTATAATCGTGTCATCAATCAAAAACTTAACCGCCAGTCTGGCAATTAGATGTCGGTGTAGTAACTTAATAATGTTGTAATTGTTAAAATTAATTGTCGGATATTTACACCTTTTTAACTTCGCTCTTGATAATTGCAAAACTACAGTAAGTCACGCCCGCTTAAGTAATACAGCGAAATTATTGTTAGATCTCTATGTAAGATAACTGTATACAGACACATGTACGTTTAAGCGACAGAAATAAATGTGCGATTATTGTATAAGGTGCGTTTTAAAAATCGAAATAAATCCACGCTGCAGTTTACACAAATTATGATTTATGAGAAAGTAAGCTTACTTTAATTATTGCAGTATGTATACTTTAGTACTTGTAATTACCATTTGTAGGGATTGGTTCATTCTTAGTGTTTGAGATACATGCATATTTTGAGATATGATACATTTTTCTGTACATAATTAATATTGTAATTCGCTATTGGGTTGATTCGTAGTTACCGCGTGCATTTAATCATTTGATATTATAGATTTGCAAATGTTGAATTAAATTATAAACTTTGCTTAGTGGTTGCAGTGTGCAACGTTAGTTATTAGGGATTTACCTATTTGTGTATAATTTGTAGGAGTATCATGTGTATGGATATATCAGTGCATGTATATGTGCATATCTGTGTAAACTTTGTAGAAGTGTAATGTACAGAAATGCGTTTGATCATGTGATATTGTTCTGTCTAATAAGATTGAGAATCTTTATATACCGTGTACACATATCAGAGAGAATTTGTATTTCTATGGGCACGAATGCGTGACCAAAGAAATTAATGACACATCTGATGATATTGTTGTTTAATGTGAGGTAAATAGCTAAGGGAATATACTATGTAAATGTCCTTGTGTGTTAATACAGAAAGGTTTTAGGGACCAGATGAACTGTAGGAGAAAGAGAGAATTACCCCAGTGCAGTTGGTCAGAGTCTCTAGGAGACAAAAGAAAAGGAAATTCCTAAGATATTTATGCCATTATTTCTGCTATTCAAAAATTACAACATGACGGTATACAAATCTTCAAAAATATTATTTACGGGTTTCGAATCATTACAACAATGAAATCTTGATGAAATAAATATACCAGTTTGTCTGTACCATTTAATCCTACTACCATTTGTACGTATCAGTTTGGCTGTACCATTTAATCCTAGTACCATTTGTTCAGACCAGTTTGTTTGTACCATTTAATCCTAGTACCATTTGTACAGACCAGTTTGTCTGTACCATTTAATCCTAGTACCATTTGGACGTGTCAGTATGTATGTGCCATTTAATCTTAGTATCATTTGTACGTACCAGTTTGTTTGTACCATTTAATCCTAGTACCATTTGTACGGACCAGTTTGTCTGTACCATTTAATCCTAGTACAATTTGTACGGACCAGTTTGTCTGTACCATTTAATCCTAGTACCATTTGTACGTGTCAGTATGTATGTGCCATTTAATCTTAGTATCATTTGTACGTACCAGTTTGTATGTACCATTTAATCCTAATACCATTTGTACGTACCAGTTTCTCTGTACCATTTGATCCTAATGCCATTTGTACGTACCGGTTTATCTGTACCATTTAATCCTAGTACCATTAGAGTATATAACCTGATTCAACAATCTTATTACAATTGTTATCACAAGTCAAAAATACACAAGTTGAACCATTCGTTTAACGGGGCCCCGAGTGGCCGAGTGGTCTAAAGCGTTTTCCGTTACGGGTCACTGCCATCTTACCTGTCTGCGTAAGTTCGAGTCTAAGATTCGGCTAATCTAGATATGTGAGAAAGCTTGCTAGTAGCTTCTCGTGGTCGGTGGTTCTTTCTGGGGGTTTCCCGGGTTCTTCCTCCAAAGCTAATACTGGCCGCCTTGTATAGCCTATCGTGTAATGAAAAATAGCGTTAAACCCTACAACAAAAACAACAACAACAGTCATTCGTTTAACTCTCACGACCGATTGAAAAAACCGATCCTAATTATCTCACGAATTATAAATAGAAAAGGTTATGAATGCACATGTAAGACAATTTATGAAAAGTATGTCCTTGAGTGCAAAAGTCGTTGGCAAAAACAAAACCCGTGAGAAAGCCAAGTATGGAAAGTGAAAGTATTAATAACGTCTAGGGTGACGGAATGTTAAAATGAAAACTGTGATAAAGTCACTCATGATTGTTAAAGTTCTAACACCGAATAACAACACGTGTAATATTTAGTTTGATTCAGATTAATTTGGTTTCGATTAGATTTTTAGTATTTTAACCACCATTTACCCCATCAATTTCACAAATTGTTTTGATAATCTGAATAATTATGGGTAATATACCCATCACTTTGATGAAATTAGCCTTTATTTATTATGAATCAGATTATACTATTTTTTAAACTGATCACTTTAATCATACAAGCTCACGTCTTGGTAAATAAATAATAATAATAACTGATTAAATCAAGGAATAATTGTTTGTGAGTTCGTATATTCAGAAAAATACTTTTTAAAACTTTTCATGACTGTCACGAGCGTGCAGATCTACGAAAAGATAGTTTTAATCTTATATACAGAGTCATATTTGAAACTTTGTGTCACAAATCAAGGTGTACGGTTGGGTGGTAAGTTTTAAATGTATCCTTAATAATAGAAGATTTTGACATTGTACAATCAAATATACAAGGGCTGCTTGAAGTGTAAATGGATAAAATATATCCCTGTTGCGTCTGACTGGATATTTCAGGATCTACATGATAGGTGACATCAATTGCATCACATACAAGATTGACTACAACCGTTGATGTTATATTAAAAACACCTGGTGAAATAGGACGACATTCACCAAACAGATCATTGTTATGTTTGAGAATATTTGATAGTGGAACTATTTCTTTCCATGCGGAAACAATTTTAGGAAACTTTTTATCGATGACGTCACAGTGATTTTTCGTTAGCTCGTCTGCGTTTAATTCTGGTGCTATATGTGTTGGTAATTGTTCCTCTGTAATTACTTATGCGTCCAGGAATGCATGTTCAATAGTTGAGACATGAACTACTCTATGAGCATGGCAGACTATATTTTCAATAATAACTTTATTAACAATCTCGATGTCGGATGTTTAAATGTTGTGTCGTTTGGGTTGATATGATGCTTTGTATCGTTGCTGTGATATTGTGTGACGCTTAAAATTAATTCTGTAGTTGATGGATCACACGTTTGTATTCTGACTTGATGTCGTCAGAAATGTCATTAAGATCTTCTTTGATGAATCCGTCTTTACTCATACTCATTGCAATAAAAACCAAGTCTAATTTCAGGAAGATTTGTACCATCAGACGCAATGTAGGTATATTCCGTAAAACTCTATGGTTCTTTTTTTTACATATTCTGGAAGTGATGAGAATGTTAGTTTTCCCGTTGAGAAATCGACACGTTGATGTTCTGGTGGTAGTTGATAAACAGAAGCAATTGTTGTCGGTGCTGTTGATATTGTTTTCATATGAAAGCAATTATACGGTTACAGCGATAACATCGGACGCAGAATGCACAATTATGTCAACGACAACTACACTACTGCGATATTTTTTACTTTTACTGTATACTCGTCAACGATACTTTTCTGTTTGATTTGCGACTTATATACTTGATAGTACACGTCATGTTGAACGTCGATTGGGGAGTTTGTTACATTTTAAGTAGGTAGTAAATTTAGCGACTAATTCAAGAATTTTAGTGATTAACGTGTTCCTGAGTTCCTTGCTGATTTCGATTGTAGCCTTTTTAACTGACCAGGTGTCAGACTGACAATAACATTAAGATGTGACATTATAACATTATAAGCGATTTAATTACATGTTGTTGTTTTGTTTTACTGAAGGCATCAATAACTCTCAATTATCCACCAGCATCGTCATGCAATAATATTTGAAATAATAACAATTGTTCTGTACTCAGCAATAGTTTCATTGATTGACTGATTGAATTTTAACGGCACACTAGCACTTTTAGGCTATTTAGCGCCATACTATAGGTTGTATTTATACATGTACAAAATTACTAAAAGGTTTAATATCAACCAGCGATATGAAAAAGCCAAATAGTTCAACATAAAATGGTAAGATGTTAGTAACAATAAAATATGAAGCTTCCCAATCAACGGGAGATGTAAATTGTGAATGTTGATGAACACAGATGAAAATAATGAGCGGTATTTACATTAGATAAAAATGCTCTAGGTGATGGCACACAAGTTACAGTTAGAAATAAAGATTTACGTCCTTCAATAAATCTAAAATAAAAGTGATATGTATAGTATCAGAACGTTCCTTCATGTCATGCACATTATAGTATCAAGCGTAGGTTGCGGGTCAAAACACTCGGTCATAAAGTGCTTAACAGTGAATGGTTCATTGCACACAAGTTATAGTTAAAAATAAATATTTACTTCCTTCAATAAATTTTAAATACAAGTGATATGTATAGTATAAAAAATTCCATGATGTCATGCACATTATAATACTTATCACGCGTAGGTTTTGCAGGTCAAAACACTCCATCATAAAGTGCTTAATAGTGAATGGTTCATTGCAAGGCCTGCCATTTCTGGCGTAGGTACTTTTTGATACGAGGTTTAATATCATTAAACGATAATTTAATTTAAAATCAGATGGTTCGTGGGATAGAGCCATCTTAGCAGCGCTGTCTGCTTCGTCATTACCTTTAATACCAATATGGCTAGGTAACCAAGAATATACTATATTATATGAGGTACTAAGCTCCGTATCTTTGACGACGAGATTGACTAATAATGGATTGTCCAATTGTATATTGTGTAGTGAATGAAGCACTGATGATGAGTCACAGAAGATATTATGATTTAAAACACGTTTATGTTCGATACATTTCAGAGCAAGGTTTATTGCTCCGTTCTCCTGGACTCCTGATCGAATGGGCGATAAATATATTCCTGAAATTATTATTTAGGACGAGATATGCACAGTGTCGTTAGAGATATTAAAAATGATTCTCGGGTGGTTGTTACCGAAAAATACAGCTGTGATAATGTGTGGCGATTATGGTCAACCACCACCATTTGTCGCTTTGTCTCCGCATGATTGGCTGAAGAATTTCATAGATTACTATGAATAAATTAATACTGATCATAGATCTCTTGATAAAGAATTAAATAAGTTTAAGAAATTAATTAAATTACAACCGGATAAAATCTAGTGTGAAATAGCGCCTGAAATAATTTCAGAAACCCCATTAAATGATTTTTGGGTAGCGTGGAGACCAAACGATTTGATAGTGGCAAGTGGAAAGATAGTCAGAGACACACTTCAGATGAAATTATTTGAAACGCACAAAGTGAAATTCACAACACTTCCAGTGCCATTATGTTATATGCCTACGGATGCACGAAGACAGAATATCGAAGTTGATATTCCAGGACAGACTGAGAAGCAGATTCTCGTGTTAAATGATATTGTGTTGGTTGATATCAGTGTTGTCGAAGATGCATTTCGCGCTGATAAATCTCCATGGACGCTAGGATACGCAATGACGATACATTCTTCACAGGGATTGACTATATCCAATACAATCGTTTGGAACGTAGATGATCGCATCGAGTGGTCGAATTTAATTTATCTCGCAGTATCCAGAGTACGAAGATTAAATCAATTTCAAAGAGTTGTGTTAGATGCTAATGACATCACAATCAGTGATATTGTCAGTGATGATAGAATCAGAAAAATACTTGCTGGTTATAAACAACAGGATTAAAAAAAATGAGAATTTCATATTGATGCTGAATTTATAATTACGCTGAAACAACAACAGAATAATCACTGCGCGAGCTCTAATTGCAAAATGCGTTGGCAGTATTCGAATAAAGATTCTCGCCAATTTACCGCAGACAGAAAGGGTAATAGTCGTGGTCATACCAGAGATAATGTGATGTTGACCTGTCTTGGGTGTAACAGATGCAACGGCGCTAGTTAAGACCACGCGGTTGTAATTGAGTATCCTCGGGTATCATTTGTAATTGGTCACGTGCAAATTCGCGCTGAGGAGCAGTTGAATCTAATCTATAGATTGTGGGTCTACCCGTGGATCTTGGAATGGTAGATATTTTATGCACGGTGACACTCCAAATAGGATCATTAGCTCTTTTTGTACCGCTTTCAGTTCACACGGCTCGTACAAATATCCCACAGTGACATTTGTCGAGTATTCGTTGTTTTGAAAAATCATTTTGTGGTTTTTGTACGGGTATATACTTTCTTTTGATAACGTTAATAGGTTTCATATTGATTGTTCGAGTAATTTCATTATTTAATTCAGCTATCACACCTAGTAATCTCTTGACCCATTCACGAGATCGTTTATCCTGGATAAATTCCTTCGCGTATTGATATCCAAATAACCGCTCAGCAAGTGTCCGATTAAATTGTTCAACAATTGCCTGATCGCGATGTACTGCAGTATGTCCTCGTCGTATCGTGGTATTATGATGTTTCATTGTTGATAACATATACACCCTGAAATTCCTTGCCAGTATCAACCTGCAATAGATTTAGCCACTGCAGAGGACGTCTTCGATAAATTCTTTCAAACGCAGAAGCTTTTTCAATTGATGACTTTGTCGTGAATGGTTCAGCTTGTTTGTATCTACTTGCAACATCAACTACGGTTAGCACATACTTGTATGTGTGTTTATTAACAGTATCATGTGGCAGAAATAATATATCAGCCTGATGAACTTCATTAGGGACGCTGATATAAAAATGTGCGAAGTTAATTTGTTTAGGCGGTGGTAGATAAATCTGTCATATCGCCTGTTTGGATAACCAATCCGCCGCGGTGGCATTTTTTACTTTTGAGGCGTTAGCGAGTTTATCGATTGCTGATTTACTCCTCCAGTATCCTCTTGGGGAATAATAAATAGATTCCATATTGTTATTAATTACCAGCACCCAGCATTAGTTTACTTTTCATCGCTGATTTTAGTAACCAAGAAGCTAATTTTTCTTTGAATGATTTATCAGTGATTGAATTTAACGCATAAATCAATTTCACATCTGTGATATGTCTGTGTTGCAGATTGCTGCCTTTATAAGCAACACCATGAGCATGACACGCCTTATCATTAGCGTTTATTGGATATTCGGGTCGTGGTTGGTCGTGGCCATCAAATCTGATGTCGAGTCTGGTTCCAGGGCCACAATAACTATACCCTGGAAGGTGTATTTCTCCTAAATATTTTCCCATGGAGTCCCGGGAAGTTTTGTCAATTTTGCTGCAATATCACCTCTTTGTTTTATTTTTAAGTCATCATTACGCGATTTCATAGAAACAAATCTAAACTTTTTGTACAACATTATACGCACTTACCAGCAAGTGTTGATCTGTTATTGTTTGTTGTAATTGTTGTCAAGTCGTTTGTGTTAGTACGCGTCTTACATTTGACACAATATAGATCCATAATTTCTTTATAATAACATGAATGTAATTGATTTTTCGGCGACAAGAAAACGAGAACCCGTTAAGCATCATGCAGCGCTTACAAATTTTATTCGCATGATTATAATTGGACCATCTGGAAGTGGCAAGACGCAGTTGGTACTTAATTTGATAACGAGATGGATGAAATAGGATAAACTATATTTGGTAGTCCCGAGTGTAGACGATCAGCGACGTTTCGAGGTGTTAAAGGGTTTTAAAGAGAAAGCATATATATATATATATATATATATATATATATATATATATATATATATATATATATATATATATATATATATATATATATATATATATATATCCTCCGCTTTAGATTAATTAAGCTTGATTTTCTTGCACTGAAATTCAAGAAAAGAAGCGAAACCCCCAAATTAATAACAAGATACACATACATTTGTAATAATTCATTAACTTACAATACATGTATAAATGCAAGAATTATCACAATATTTCCTGATAGAGAAATACATCATAAATAAGAAATGGTTGTTAGATCATGAAACAATACAAATATAAAACATAAGGAATAGATAAGTTAAAAATTAATATAAATATTTATTTAATAAATTGTAAAATAACAGACTTACACATTATCTGAATAACACAAAGTTACAAAGAAACATGAACGCCTCAGACACGTTTTAAGTAAGATCTCTCCAAAAGGATACCGATTGCATATTTTAGGGTGGAAAGGATAAAGCACCTTTACAAAGAAGGATCGGGTTATCTCTGCTCGTGACCCTGGATCGCGGGGACAACTTAATCCTTTCGTGATACGATTTCATGGTAAGTATTGGAATCTACATAGTACATTACTGAACAATTGAAGCTTATCACCTAATGAAACGCCTGGAAATGTTAATTGGAAACGAAAGGATAATAAGGAGCCTGCAACTCAGTGCCTTACTGAGGTTTTATAAAATTGTGTGTCTATAATACATTCATTGCAACAGTTTTATAAGCACGTTCAACCAAACAGAACATTCCCAACATCTGGTACAACATACAAATCACATTGTATCAGCAACTCGCCTGCTTTGAACCTCCGTCTTTAAATGATTTCATACGAAAAGACTCTTGATTTGTGTCGGAACACTGTGTCAACATTTTGTAACATATATGCTCAACAGAAAATATCATTTATATCAATAATAGTAATGATGTAAGCATACAAAAATCCGATTTATACGCAAGATCGGAAGGCTGTGTAATTATGTCCATAACAAGCGAGTAAGTCATAAACAGCACATTGATAGCAAGAGCATGTTTTGTTCAACTAGGTGGACTATTCATATGATCTATAAATGTTGATTCTTATATGATTTATAGCTAAGAACTGTAGCGATAAATATCTTTAATAGTTTTGTAGTATGTGCTTAATCGTAACATTACAGGAAATTAGATCTTAAAAAATGTTCCAATGATGTTCCTTTCAGCAACAGCATTCACTTCAGGTAGATACGAGATATGGCAGGACCACTAGATTTCACGGATTGTCGAGTGCGTTCCCTCTGTCACGAAGGGTTGACATTACATCTAATTACAACATAAACACTAAGTAAGTAATAATAATATAGCATAAAAAAACGTCACGGTACTGAAGCATGTATTTGTTCACAAAGGTATGCTACAATTACTTTATACAAATATGTCATGACCAACATTGCTACAAGAGTTATAAAATATATATTATTGAATTTAGCGGTGTACAAAGTGTAGATGTGGGAAAAACTAAGAAAACCTAGAAATTATATTTGCTTATTTTTGTGCAATTTGATGATTTTCTCATAATATAGACATGTACTTTGTTTGCCGTTGAACTACGTAATGGGCGGAAAATAAAATGTTGCAGTATGTAAAATGAACAATTCATTTTAAGACCTTCAATTAGAATTAATGTTTCTATAAACAATAATGAGAAAATAAAACAAATATTAGAAAAGAACAATTTCAGCTTGATGTTCGAGGTGTTACGGTTATTCCGTTTTACGGCGGTATTGTTTTACGGAGGAACGTTCCACGGCACTTATACAGGTACCTCAGTAGTTTCCTTCAGTAAGGAATGTACGGAAAGTCCAAAGTAACCATGCTACGATACTAGAATATAATTTTACATACATGATCATATAGTCACATATTTTACTAAGCCGAAGTGGTTTCCAAATTCCAAATAGGATATCGTGAAAGATCTTTGATTCGAATCCAATTTGTTGTAAAGATTGCTGACTAAAAAGCACAAATAAATGTTAAGTTTTAATTATTTTAAAGACTATGTTAATATCTTAAAAACATGACGTCGTTTTGTAAGATTGGAAACCATTTTAAGAATTTTGGAAGGACAGATGTGTTTTGTTTTAATATTACGTATTGTCTGAAGTCCATTAAATATGTTCTCATTTGATAAGTCAGTGTGTTTTATGTGTGGTGGACCAGTCAGATAAATATCTTGCCAGGGGCTTCAAATCACTCAACGCTTCCCTGCTTATTATAATAGAATAATAGTAAATTGTAATTTTCGGTCCAACATTTAATTTCTATCAGCACACTCTCTAATATCAACTAGGTAGTTTTTACAGGGTGTCAGTTATAATGTAAACTTCATTATGTCACTTCCGTTAAAGTTGTTAAATTACATCCTATAAAACAATTATAATAAACCTAGTAAATTTATCTACTACATGTTACTGACCAATTACTCTTCGGTTGTGGGAGGGTAACATTTTCTTTTGAGCTGAGATATTCCATTTTCTTTTGCTTCAAATTTTTTTCTTTTTCAAATAATAGAATGGATATTGCCTGATGTTAGTTAGCTATAAATCATGACAAGCTATTTTTCCAGCTGATTTATGAAGGAATGTGTCTTGAAAATAGTGGCACTCGTCTGACCATGGAGAATAAATTGTTGGTCCCTAATATAATTGCGGTAGAAAGTAAGTAGTAATAGGTTGCAATTACTATTAACATATCGCGGTATCTTCAGAAATATCGCGTTACATCTCCGTACAAAATTTCCGTATTAATCAACTAGAACTGCAACCACGTCTTTACTTTTTAAATATCGAATGCAGACTACATTTTATCTGTTCATGAAGCTAGGTTGATCATTACAAAGGGAACTATTTGTTTGGTGGTGAAACTAACTTGAAATGCTGCATGATTTAGGATGTAAATGTGTCTCAAGCAATGTCAATATTAGTTGCTAAGAACAAACATCATACAGCGGTGATACAATTATGGAGCTTTTGCCAGTTTGTGTGCTCTGTAATTACAGTGAAGGGCATGCGATGTTCAAATATGTCAGTGATCATTCGAGGAGTCTCTAGTATGGAAGTGGTGTCTAGGAAAAGTCGAAGGAAATATCTTTAGCAGTTTCTGGACTTTCTCCCCACACTTGACTGTTGTGGAAACTGGGCATTCTTTCCATCTTTTGGTCATTGTCTGGTACAATTTCCTGACCACATTTTAGTGCACTCCCGTGGTAATTAGTATTGCCAGGAGATTCTGATTCTACGCTGGTGTTTGAATGTTTCCGGCAACTCTGAATATATATATATATATATATATATATATATATATATATATATATATATATATATATATATATATATATATATATATATATATATATATAACGATACAAAGTGTGTTGCATATAGGAAAAAAAGAGACTACACAGAGCTTATTATCAAAATACGACATAAAGGTAATTTATGAACTGAAAGAATTTCCAAATATTTTTCATTAGGCATGCAATAGTTTACATACATGTTTGGGTACAATTCAACACTTTCGATAATATAATTTAAAGTAATTTGTACCAAGTGTGAACTACTACTGAAGGAAAGTCATGCGACGTTGATATTTAGCTTTACAATTCACAATAGTTTGCTAATTCATTTGGAGGTGGGGTTGGTGGAGGATGGAGTTTGTTTGATATTGACATATATTCAAATTGCATATTGTTTTCGAGTCTCTGTGTCTTTCATCAATATGTAAACCGCTATCGATTCATAAATTCAGATACATGAATGATATTTTTTTCTTATCAGGTTTCTACTTACTTTCTTTCCTTCTTAAAGCAGCACTTGAGAATTACAACTGTAATAACCACCAACATCGCTAACCCTATTACCACAGAGACAACGGAAGCTACGATTATAATCAAGTTGTCAGGTGAAGATGGTGGATTCATTTTGCTGCTGGGACATCCTGCGAAGAATATCAAACTTGTATAGCTAGGACATACATATCACTTTGCCTCATAAATAATGAACACTTCAGTATGGTAGAACATGACAGATACACTGAAATACACCTTGAAAAAAGACACACATACATACAAACACACACACACAATTAAATTAACAACAGTGAGCGATTCTTTCAGAGGCCTCCGATTCGGTCCACTTTTCAGACCATATCACGATACTGGTCAATGCCAAGATTTCTAAGCATGACGACATTGACAAAACGAAACTCGATATTATGTAATATTAAAGCATTGCAATGCCTGGGCGGATACATTAGCCTCTTTGGAAGACATTAATGAAGATAAAAGTGGATTGATCAGGTACAATTTCATGAAAAGGAGTTTTAAGGAAATGTCCTTTTTTAAACTATTTCTTTAACTGCTTCTGATGTAGCGTACCTAGGGTTTTATGATAATCGCGCAAAATTTAAAAAACAAATCTTTATTGTTTGGTTGTTTGGGGTTTATTTAATTTCGAACTGGGAATTGCAACTGAACCCTAACTGTAAGACTCTCATCCTAAAGCGTACACTTAACCCTCTGCAACAGTGCGCGAAATAAACATACTTAGAATAAGCATATTTAGAGTAAGCATACTTAGAATAAACATACTTAGAGGAGCAGGTATCAGGCCTGAATAGATGAGATTACAATGACGTTTACATTGTGCAAGTTTGGTAAAAAGTTCAAAGAAATATGATAACAAATCAAGTGTAAATGAAATAAAACATAAACAGTCAAAAACGCTGCCTATAGTTTATCGTTTGAATAGTAAATATAGACAGCTAAAAGTTCTGCTGATGATTCTTCGTTTACATAGAAAAATATATATATATTTTTACAACAACAACATATTTTACACAAGCAAAGTGCAAACCTCTGCACTTGATTCTTCGTTTTCCCTCCTTCTCTGTTATCTAATCTATTTTCAACATCTTGTTTTGTAAGGGATACCAGAACGGTGAAAATCATACATTTTTGTCCGTCGAAACAAATACAAATAAACAACCGAATACATATTAATAACCGATATTGTGGAATTCTATTAGAGTTAAAATGACCAAACCTTGAAAGGGTGTCTTTCAAATGCAAGTGTTTCTTAGGCAGAACACAGGCTAGGAATTGTTTGTGTCTTAATCAATGAAAACTTGTATTAAATATGGCTATATATATATATATATATATATATATATATATATATATATATATATATATATATATATATATATATATATATATATATATATATATATATATATATACTAGTTTCGTGTATCACATAATTACACACCTTACTGTCATAAAATATCGTTATCAAATTAATTAAGAGCAAATAAATATATATAAGATATATAAACTGTGTATAAATTGTGTTTTTACACCTGTAAATATATGATCTCATTAAAGTGTAAAGTCAGCTCTCGGTTGCACCGCCCATAAAATATAGTTATATGCAAGACCGACTAGGATACTCAAGAGGTAAGTCACAAGAGCTGTCTCTGATTGAGACATACGTTATTATCCATGCTTCAATTGCTCAGTTACGTATGTTTAGGGTGACACCATTTAATTTAGTTCTCTAAGACCTAATGTCATAATCTGCGTGAATGACCTGAAAGTAGCTGAGACCCACTGAATACTAATTAAGTCACAAAATCTCTCTGTGCTTAGCAAGGTGTACGAGACGTCAGACCGAACAGTTTTGATGGAGTAAATAAGCTTTCTTGATTATTTGTTTGATTAGGATTATTTTAACGTAACTTTAACAATTTTTCAGTCATATCGCTACGATGTCTGCTGTGAGGCAGCTTATAGTGATGTCTAGCACTGAGGCATCATGCCGCAGACATGTAGCATGATGTCCCACCCAGTCACATTATCCTGACAACAGGCCGACCAGTCCTAACACTAACCTCTTAATGCTGAGCGTCAAGCGAGGCAGCTGTTAGTACCATTTTTGTAAGTCTTTGGTATGACTCAGCCGGGGATCGCACCCACGACCTCTCGCTTCCTCGGCGAACGCTCTAACCACTAGGTCACCGGAGCGTATAAATAAGCTTTCTATAGAATGATGTGCCAGCAATTATTCGTAGAACCACGTTTTGAAATACTAAAATAGCTTTAATGTACCATTCGTCTTTTGCTTGTTTTACAGCTATCTGATGGATCTTGGTTGCTAACATTGAAACACACATCGTCGATAAAGCAGGTTCCATTCTATAAACAAATGCAAATGCAAAATAATCTTCAAATCCTTTATGAAAATCTTTTCTCGGCATCGTCTGGTTCACGTTTTTCATCATAAAAATTTAGACCGTGTTTGGCATGCACATTTACCTAGCATCTTTGAAAGTATAACATTAGAAAACTTTAATAACAAAATCACATATAAAATTATATGATTAAAGGAACAAGAAGAATCACGAACGGAAAGATATTTCCTAATTGCTTCTAGTTGCGTTGGAGCTAATCTAGTGGGATTCTATTTATTGATATAATAATGGTTTAATTACATCAGCAGGGACGGGACGACCAACAAAGAGTGACCGACGGGTAAGCAAACATAGATGTTTCGATTTGGCGTTATTGACTTTGTATTTTTTGTTTCGTGAAGTCATCAAAAGAATTAACTGGAAATGAAGTCTGATTGAAACAGGTATTAATTTATATACAATATTCAAAAAACGTCACTTGTCTTCGATAGATCTGTCTGATTGTCTCGGGATCAATTTTAACTACAATGGGCGTGAACCATTCAATGTACTAAAGTGAATTTGACCTACAGTTTTTGTGTGCTTAAGTAGATGACCATAACAGTTTCATCGCAATACAGCTGGTTTTCTTATGTTTGTTATTACGTGCTTAGGCTCGAATAAACAGCAACATAGAAAGAGTGAGAAAAAAAAACAAGCTTGTAAAAACTTAATAAACAATTTAATGAGCACAAATATTTTCCAGAAAAGAAAAATAAACTTACGGTTTTAAGAATCAATTCCAAATTTAATCCAAAAATAATTCAAAATAGTGTCCACTAGAGAAATTACAAAAATCCTGGTAATAAAAAGTCAAAATAATTCCAAGTTCGAATCCCAGCAAAGTATCCAAGATGGAAGACGATGTTACTTGATGAAGTCAGTCCTTCGTAATAAAATTCTATAAGCACAATTCTTTTCCAGATAAATAACAAAAATAAGTTCTCTTGAATCCAAACTAATTTAATTTCCAATACAATGCAATTTAAAATAACTCAAAAACACACAACTTAATATTCTAAAAGCCCAAGTTCTACTCGATTGTTCGCTCTCAAAACATAATTTATATACCTGTTTTTACGTAAACAAGAAAGGGGTCACGTGATCTTCTAGAATCTTTTAGAACAAATTTACGTTCAAAAACTCACGTACTTTCGTATGTTACGTATGACCCAGCTGAAAACAAAAAGATGTTTATCCAAAGCTCCATAATGTCCTTGGAACCAACCAGTCATTTTAAACGCTTGCTTACAACTCTGAAGCCAGCTCAGAAATGAGGTCAACACCTGATGTTTATTTTGTAAAGTACAGGTCACCGCCCCAATGATTGAATCTTAAACTTAAAAAATGCCAAATTTTAATATGACAAACAAACAATAAAAATAATTATAATGATTTATATCAAATATACGTAACATTGTTTTTAACATATTGTAAATCTGTTTGAAATTTGGCATTTTTTTCAAAACAACTAAACCATTGTTACCAAAATTAAGCAGATACTGAAATTTAAAATTAATACTCATATGTCGATGACATAAATCGATTTTCTGAAAATTTCATGAAATTGTTTTTTTTTTACTTTGTTCACTTTTTTTTTAACTATGAGGATTTTTAATATTTTAATGTAAACCATGCATGACAGAACTATTTAAAAACAAAAAAGTCGAGAAAAGAAAGAAAATAACTCATTTAAGCAATTTTATGTCAATAAAATCGAGACAATAAATAAATGCATACATCAATTAGTGAAAGTTACACATATTTTTATCATACTTAACTCATAGAAGTTTCGTCGAAAAGATAATCCGATCAGTTTTCAGTTTTGAACAGCATTTAAACACCCGTTGATGGAATGTTAGTTTGTTTACATGCATGTCATACTATATGTATTGTTCTTTTTTGTCTTCTTTTGCTTGTAACATTTCTTTTGTAAACTAGCGCACATGAAGAAGTGCAGATTAAGATCGGCTGCCATAGTAAGGCTGTATGAAAAAACGAGTCATGAGCTGCTGATTTTGAAATGTCTGAATGTCCTGATCGAAAATAAAAACAATTTAGTTATAAAATAAGACATAATATAGAATTGTTCTAAAATATGCAAATCTTTTCAGTACATAAAGTAAGCCAATAGACAATTATGAAGGAAAACCGAATAACAAAAGTCTTCTGCAGACAACTTCAAACTCGAGATAGAATCGTGAAGAAAATGTAATTAATCTATCAAGCTAAATATAGTTTTCGTTCTTCTAAAACTTATTTGACTGATTGGCTGCAATTTTCTGCCGCTATTTGAACGATTGCTGCTCTGTTTGACAATCCTTATTACCTGAATTATTTGTACTTGAGTGAGCAGCCTTTTTGACCGAAGTATTTCAATCAAATTTTGATATAATGCTCTGTGTATCCTATGGTCAAATTTTACCTGACAAGTTATCATATGGTGTAATAATAGTTTACTCAGGTCTGCATATAAGCAGCAGTGTTTTTTAAGTACGGTAGTTGTATAAACATTTAGTTTTAATAGAAATAGGAACATGAAAAGTGAGGAAAGATTATTAAGATTACTAAGGAATAATTAATAATAATAATAATAATAATAATAATAATAATAATAATAATAATAATAATAAAAATCAGGACTTTGTATAGCGCCTAATCTTTAGAATACTTAAGCGTGTTAAAACATCGATAATGATATGACTACAGAAAAACAATAACAAAAACCAAGAAATTGGAGAACATAACAGACACTGAAAATATTTAAGGTACGAAACATTATTCGGTCTTTACGTTTGTTCTTGCAGTCGAAAACGACGAGTTTTATGAGCACTCTTGAATGAGATCACTGTGTCTGTATGTCAAATTTAAATGGACAATTAGTTTCAAATTGCTGGGACATGGTATGCAAAATAACGTAGTCCATATGATTTTGTTTTCAATGTGGGAACAATGAGTATTCGATTGTCAGAAGAGTTGCGTAAGTATCTTGCTGGTGTCTACACATGGGTGAGGTCGGATAGGTATGTTGGACAGGAGACCGTCAGTGAAACGTATCACAGAGAACAAATTTTGTGTTTGATTCTGGATCGAATGGATAGCCAGTGAAGGGTACAGAGCAGTGGGGAGGTGTGCTATGATCGTGGTACTTTAAAGATAATATACCACTGGGGATAGTATAGTAGTCTCTCTCGAAATGAAATTTTGTGTAATATCTGATTGCAATTAAATCATGTACACATTTATTTGTTTTAACTTTCCATTTTAAATATTCTTTAATAATACATATGTCACTTTGACAGAAAATAGTTTTTTGTTTTAGCTGACACGCATTTTTTAAAATCATAGTACCAGAGTTCGCATGAAAGAATTTCTAATATTAGCCAATGTTAAAAAGTTTATTAATTACAATTTCTTGAGGATGTGACTACATAATTGGTGTTAATGAAAATGTTGCTACGATGATGAGCATAATTTACAATAAAAACTGTTTGATTCCTTTAATCTGATTTATTATAATACGGCGAGGTCATTGATAAACGAGTTGTATAATCACTGCCATTTCACCTCTCTTCATGCATTCCAGTCTCATACATGGTAAATGTGGGTATTACAGACCATAAGCCTACCGTGTGTCTGTGCTTCTTACCATGTTTTCCCGAATTCCTCCTCAATCAATTATTCTGGACTGCATATATTGCTTATCATGCACTGAAGAATATTCAGTGACTGATGACGAGAACATTAAAAGACGGCTACTATTAATATGAAGTGGAAATGTTGAGATAGGCACATGTAAACACATACACAAATGTAATAGAAGGTTTAAAAAAAGAACTTAGTCTACTGGATTAGGTTTGCAGTGTCTTGATTTATATTTTTTGTTTACTAACATCAGTATGTTCTATATCACTTTGGATGGAATACGCCTCTGTGTATATGCAATTCTTGACCTTGACAATATATTTATAAAGCCGAAATTTTCTGTCGTTTAAACGAATTGATTTTAAATTGTTCACTTAATGTCTCGCTTGTTTATAGTTTTAGGAAGAATGAACATAGTAAAAAGTATCATACACTAAATATTGATTACGTACTTATTTGTTTATACATATTATTTATTTAAAATAGAGAAGAAACCTATATGATATGGCTAATCTCAAAATAACCCTCTTACTGTGATTCTCGTTCTCCTTAAACATTGTTACGAGAAATACTTGATATTTATGGCTGACTAGTATTGGCCTTAAAGTTACGTAAAATTGTAATGAAAGCTTAAGGGGCAAAAATTGGACACACACACACACATGCACAATAACACAGACATTGAAATAGGGCCCTAATATGCCTTATTATAATGCACCTGCAGATCAGCGTCTGCTGTTTGTTTCATTGATTACTCCTAACACATTGTATAGACATAGATCTGACGACGCATTATGCAGACATAGATCTGACAGCGCATTATGCAGTTGCAGATGGGACCGACTGATAAGCGAATATATGCGATTTTATATGACATATTGAATACAGTATGTCAGCTGGAATGGAGGTAATCATTTCAGCTCTGTCTAGTTTATGAAAGGGGTAATCTCCCGTAGATACAATGTTAATTCTGGTAACGTTAGAGTATGACATCTACGTAGACGTGGCAGATTTTTCCAAAACATTTGAATCTATTGATTCCCCAAAAGTTGCGGAATGTTTATTGAGCAAGAAAGATTTTTCGCCAGCTCTGTGGCAGTATCAAAACGTTTTCCTCGTTATATATATATATATATATATATATATATATATATATATATATATATATATACACACACACCACTGTTTCATTGTAAGTACTAAGGTTTGTAATCCATTTAAAATCGATTTAAAGATTTGAGAGAAAGGTAGACACACACACACATATGTATGTATATATATATATATATATATATATATATATATATATATGTGTGTGTGTGTATGTGTGTGTGGATTTAAAATAACGAAAAGGCGGTATTTCATAACTTGTAGGTGAAGCGAAATCTTTATTTAAGTCCTTTAAACAATGCTTACAATGTGCCTTGTTGCACGAATAAGATTCAGACATAATTGTATAAGAAAATTCACTATGAAAAACAGGTTATATTTGAGCTAAATGTTGAATAATACTTTAATATTGGTCGACCATATAATATTAAGATACGATAATAGTGAAAGGAAGACGGAACAGGTATGACGTCACGGTACTGGACACTAGCAACAATGTCGCCAGTGGATGACCTGAATCGTATGGAACTTCAGGATTTGACCTGAATACGCCTGATGCTATGGACACACACACACACGCACACACGCACACGTATTATCGCAATTCACTTTTTCCTGTGTTTATTAATAGTGGTTGTATTTCTATTAGTAAATTGCTATGTGCTATTAGTGTTATGGCGATTATTATTGCATTTGGAATGGTGTTATTTACATATATGTCTAATCCACCACCCTGGTCATCTTTCCATGTTGGAAATAATCTGGGGAGTAGCCTTGTATTTCTGGCAATGTTTTCGAGTTTGTAGAAAGTTTAGTTTCTTGAAGGCAGATGATGTAAGGATTTCGCACTGTAATAATTATTTTGAGTTTTAATTAATTGATGTTACCTGACAATCATCGTGTATTCCATTGCCATATAGTAACGTTCCCATTTGGTGTATTGACCATTTTTATTGGGATCGTGTACGATTATGATGTTATTTAACTGGGTTTGTGTGGACATTTGTTGGATCTGTTGAATATTTAGTTTGATTTATTTAGAGTTTGGTTCCAACATTCTGATGAGTTTGTTCATAGAAGTAATGACTTCCTCCTGTTGTTTTTCTCTTCCTGTCTTTGTTAGTTTTCTTTTATTATGATTGCTGTTTTGTACTTTACCTTTGCTTTTTTTTGTTGGATTTTGCAGTTGTTTGTACTGGCATGTTAATCCTCGTTTTGTTAATTTATTTATTAGCATGTCTGTAATTAAGGTATTTGCTATTCATTAACCATAGTATGTTATTTATTTTTTATTGTGGCTGGCTAGATGACGTAAAACAAAGACCTTTGATTAAAGGTGACCAAATTTGAGATATCAGCTATATCGGTTTGCCATTGATAATTGATAAATTCCACGCAGGTACGATTTCTGAAAACTTTTCGTCGAACGTGTTTGTGTAAGGTGTACGTGGCTGTAACAAGATAACCGGGACGGACCACTTCGGATTAACAACAAAACACGCTTTGATGATACAGATATAAAAATTATGATTTAATGTGGCGATATATGTATATAAACAAAACAATGAAATGCGTGCGTATTGTAATCCAAATATTGGATTTAATTATACATAATTACGCACAGACTAGAAGATGCAAACGAATCATATAATGATACAAATAAATGATACAATGATACAAAACAATGATACGAATCAGTGATACAATGATACAAAAACTGATACAAAACCCCAGCGAAAAAATTATACAAAAAAAAAAAAACATGAATACAGTTTACTCACGTAGTAAACAATGCAGGATTACTCATAGTAAAAATGTATACGCTCAAGTAGCGGAACTATATTTGAAAAATAATAACAGGACAGATAACTTATCTTTCCAGTCCCAAACCATATACTGGGTTCCGCAAACCCACATCAGCCCACGGCTAACAATTTACGAATAAATATATATAATCAACTATTAGTATACAGCTCCACAGCTGGTACAATAGAACTTCACAGTTTCTACAGACTCCGGACCCTCGGAATACTACGAAACATTAGACCCTCCAGACACTCTGGTCATTTAGACAGCTCCACAGCTGAGTCACCCTTGTCACCCTTGACATTAGACACTCCGGACGCTAGACATTAGACACTCCGGCACATTAAACAACTCTGGACACACCAGTGCATTTAATCACAGCTCCCGACGTTTGACAGCTCCGGGCACCCCGGACGTTTAACACCCTCGTACAAATAGCTGAAAAGATACCCGACACCGTGTACTAACCTTGATACAGACATAACGTAATGACGTTATACACGGTAAATTATCAAGACTATTATTATCATAATGACAGGTTCTATAGTACACCTTCCCTGTTTGATAATGCTGAATAGTAAACAATTATATTTTAAAATATAGCTTTACTTTACCAATTTAAATGCCTCGCGAACAAGAGTAGAAAATGCACGCATTATGCTGTGTAAAACTATATAACAAACATGCAAAGGTAAATATAGTGATACAAAAAGCTATCACTCAGTATCAAAAATGTACTTACCCCTACAGCTAAAGTTGTGCAATCCTCCCTCCCTCGGATCTATAACCCTATAGCTACAGTCCTTGAAACCAGCCGCTTGTTGACAAAACCCGTAGTAATGTAAAGACCATTTACATATGGCAAAGTATTTATACGGATTCGTGCTCCGTATCAAGAACATTTTGCACGAGCGGCATATAGCGAATTGTACTCACGATTCCGAAGTACAACTGCCCATATATTTATAAATAAAAAAAATCACCCTCGGGTATCGTTGCACACGATAAACAAAACCCGAGTACATGTCTTTCCTAAATAAAAACTACAACATTCCGTGACAGTGGCTTGTTCTTGTAACTATCGTTACACGCGAGATACGCGGACAATTTTGAGTCGGGATTTGGCAGCACGACACAATTTTTGAATTCAATCGTATGTATTAGGATCCACTGGATCGTAGTAAACGATGGCTAACTTATTCTCCATTTTTGAATAAGTTACCTACTCTTCACAGGTGCTGCTTTGGATGGGGCCAGATAGATGTTTGGAAACGGCTTTACGTGTCCGACGAGTAGAGGCCCTGAGATCATTTTAATCGTCTTGATTCTACATATCTTTACCTATCACTTGGGAAGCAGGATCTCATACGAACCCTGTAATGAGGCGTACCAATGTGACGTTTAGTATGGGTGCTAACAACAGGTGCACATTTCCTTAGTGTTGAATCATTCTATTTTTCTTTTGACGGATGGGAATTTTCGTTGGACCTTTTGTTGAAGAACGTATCGATGGTTGCATAAGCATTCTTTCTGATGTGTAGACAAAGGAATAGTTCCTTTCAAGACAGTCAATGAAACACTCGCAAATGGTATCGATGACGCGTGCGCGTTTGTACAAAAGTGAAATTATAAGTTTACAAGTAGAGGCTGTGAACCCTTTTTGTGAAAATAGTCGAGCTTATTCTTTAATGTGGCACAAGGAACTCTCTGACTAAGATCAGAATGTGTCAGCAGGAATTCTGTGTATTTTCGATTCTGGACTGAGGGCCTGACCCAAGACGAGATTATTATCATTCGTAACATGCATCGTTGTAGAATAGAAAAATCCCATCAGAAAGACAGAGTTACGATTTAGACGCAAGACTTTTTTTGATGGTTCTAGTCAGTTATATGCAAATCGTTGCGCAAATAAAGCATTACAGTAGAAAACATACATACAAATATTTAGATAATAATGAGATCATCTCCATATTTATAAACAAATGTTCTACATAAGGTTAAAAAAAAAGACACAATACATAAGTACACTAATTAAAGCGACAATAGAATTACCGATTGATGTGGACGGTGTACATTGTGATATCATGCGAACAGGTCAAAGCGGCAATGCACTAATCAAAACTCAATCAGAATGTAATTTAAAGAAACAGTGATATGAAGAAATTAAAAGATGTTTTCTATCGGCATTCTACTGTTAAGAAAAGTAGATACAGGAACACAAGGATACACATATTCGAGGTTGAGAATTCTCTGTCCAATACCAGTATATTTGATGGATTATATTAACTCCAGATGACTGCACCCGGTGACACAAGTCACTTGAGTGGTGGTTACTGCGCTGTGCTATTTATTCAAATCAAATTGTTAATTTGTTTATAAACAAAATATTTATACTATTTCTAATGATACAAACATATTATGATATATTGCCATACTGTACAGACAGCATTACGGATGTGTTAGCCATACGAACGAACGTTTTCTAATCAGTTGGTCTTGAAAACCAATGCTGTGAGATAATGTAGGAAATACCACAGTTGCAATTACAATATGTTGCAAACAATCAGCAGACCTTCTTCCTGTCATTATTCTAACCATTGGATGGGATTTTCCTATCACATTCAAGTGAATATGATAAAGTCTATTTCCACATCACACACATATGTCTCCGTATGAAAGGTATCAATACTTAATAACTGTATAAGCTCTGTTCATAAATTTTTTACATATGATTTTTTAAATTCCATGCATGTTGCATCTTCTTGAGTGCAATAAGAAAATTGAAGAAATGCGCTGGTTAACCATTATGAATCTCAAAACTTTTAAACAGAAAGTATATTCCTCTCAACTCCACCGATCCATGTTCAAACCTAGCAGTGATCCAGAGCTAATAATGCAAAACTCTGTCGTATGTATGTATGGATGGATGGATGGATGGATGGATGGATGTATGTATGTATGTATGTATGTATGTATGTATGTATGTATGTATGTATGTATGTATGTATGTATGAATTTGTCATTTAAATAAAATTATCCTTGTACTACGTGAAGTTTGTTTTGATAATATTTTAAAATATAAAAAATAATTGTAGCTCTTGCACAATATTGTGAATTTTATCTTTGATCAAAAAGTATTTTTAAATAGTTGAAATGGGGTTGCCTTATTGATGAGTTTGTGCGACGAGGTGAAACTGAAAATATCAAGAAAATGAAAATAATCTTCAATATTTCAGTGACTTCATTCTCTCACACTTGAATCAGTATGTCCAAATAGGTGATGCGCTGTCGTGACTTGGCTGGAGTCAACGACACGGATATCATCGAACGGATGAAAAATGAGGGTGTCACTGTAGTACGTAGAATACGTATTAAGCGTAATAACAATCTGCACACAAAGTAAAAGATTTCATTTCTAGACACGGTCTGTATCTATATAACAGTAAATCACCGACATATTTACACCCAGGAACGGGTAGATACACGTGTATAGATTTGACAATTGGCTCTCCTTTGCTGCTTTTGGACTATGAATGGTAGGTCGCTGATGACCTTCACAGCAGTGATCACTTTTCAATCAACCTTGAAAATATCAACTAAAATTGATGACGCAATTCCACAATGGAATATAAAGAAGGCTGACTGGGCTACGTTTGAAAAAACTCTATAAAACTAGACTTAATGAGGATACAGTATTCAACGCTGTTAATCCGATACAGCATTTTACTTCCATTCTAATCGAGATTGCAGAATAATCTATTCCAAACTCCTCCCCGAACAGTAAAAAAAAACCAAAAACCTTGGGTATCCAAGGAATGTAAAGAAGCCCTTAGACAACGTCGAGTAACATTAACAAAATTAAACAATTGTCCAACGCCCGAAAATTAAAGCAAATACCATATTATGCGGGCTAAATCTCGCCGCACAATCAAAGAAAGTAAACGTGCATCATGGAAGAAATATATTTCTTCTTTAAACTCTCGTTCCTCAATTTAAAAAGTTTGGGACACTGGTCAAAAACTAAATGGAAAGAGATAAAAGAATTAGCAAATATTCTTGCGGACAGTTTCTCTAAAATTACATCATTATTTAATTATTTAAAAGCCTTCCGAAGATTACAGACTCAAAAAGAAAAGTCACGTTTAAGATTCACATTCAACAACTCTACAAGTTATAACCAGCTGTTTTCACTATTGGAGCTTATGGAGGCTTTAGACAAGGCCGATGATACATCCGCTGGGTCTGATGAAGTACATTACCAGTTCTTGAAACACATCCCATAATCATCACGAACATCTCTTCTGAAAATCTTTAATGACTAATGGATCGCTGGCAATGAACCTGAGAGCTGGAAATTTGCAACAGTACTACCAGTACAAATATCGGAGATCTTGGTGTCAAAGGAAGCCTGTCCTCTTTCATATCAAATTTCTTTCAGACACATAATTAAAAGTAGGAATGGGCTCGACCTTCTCAGATAAGCATCAGCAAGAGATGGGTGTGCCCCAGGGCAGTATTTTATCTGTGACGCTATTTAATACCAACATCAACAGCATCATCATGTGTTATGCTCCCGGTGTGGATTGCTCACTATACGTTGATGATTTTCTAAAATGTTATAAATCAAAGCACGTGCATACAATTGAAAGACAACGTAAACAAAATATCAACAAGATCAAAAACTGGGGTAGGAATAACAGTTTCAAATTTTCAATATAGAAAACAGTATGCATGCAATTTTGTCAATTGTGAACGCATCATGATGACCCTAAACTCACGCTGGACGAAACACTTATTCCAGTTGTTGAGAAAACAAAGTTGCTGGGTATTATCTTCGACAGAAAACTGACTTTTATCACATCAAGAATTTGAAAGCCAAATGCTTGCAATCTTTAGATCTGTTGAAAGTAATTGTACACACTGACTGTGGTGGTCATAAAAAGTCATCCTCATTTTGTATAGTTCGTTTATCCGCTCCAAACAAGACTATTGATGTGTTGTTTATGGTTCAGGTAGGAAGTCATATTTTCCAATGCTTGACCCAAGTCATCTTCAGGGAATAAGACTCGCTCTGGGAAAATTTAGGACGTCTCCATGTGAAAGCCTTCTCGCGGAAGCGAATGAACCATTTATATCACACCGTAGAGAAATGGTTTCTGCACAATACGCTCTCAAATTAAGATCAAACCCTCTAAACCCTGCATGTTTGGTTGCTTTTCAACCCAAACACAAAACCTGATACGAAAACAAACCAAATGTCATACCTTCATTTGACATCAGAATATCATGCAGCATTGACAGTAACAAAATTAGTCTATCTACAATTCAGAAAACACTTGTCGCGTAAACACCACACTGGCTCCTAAAATAACCCAAAGTGATTTTTACGTTACAAGATGGGGAAAATATTGAGAGAAACACTTCCATCTTACAGAACTTTTATCATAAACTCCTCACCGAATTTAGAAACTTCTATATAATTTATACTGATAGATCAAAGGATGGGATAAAGGCTGCTGCAGCCTTCGTTAGTGGCAAACACATAACAAAAGTTCATTTGCCAAACGATGTGTCCATTTTTTCAGCCATAATCCGAGCAATACATCTTGCTCTGATATTTAATGAAAAGGAACGTATTTTAAACAGCATACCATTCTGTGACTCACTACCAGTGCTTCAGTCACTACATAACATAAAACTGGAGAACCTATTATTAATCAATCTTCTCGGCACAAATACTGAGCTGAGTACCTCATAAAATATAGTATACTGTTGGTTACCTAGCCATATTGATATTAAAGATAATGAAGAAGCAGATCGCGCTGCTAAAATGGCTCTATCTTTGGAACCATCTGATTTTAAAGTATCGTTTACTGATTTTAAACCTCATATCAACGAGTACGTGGCAGGCATCGTGGAATGAGGCACTGAATAATAAACCTCACGCCATCAAACCAACCCAGGATATTGGACTCCTTCCTACAGAACCATTTGTAGGGAAAATAGTCATTGCAAGAATCAGAATCGGTTATACGTACCTAAACTACTTCCACATACTAAAACGTGAAGATCCACCAGAGTGCGTTACTTGCAATGAACACTTCGCATTTAAGCACTTCATGACAGAGTGTTTCGACCTTCAACCTACGCATGATAAGTATTATAATGTGCAAGACAAGAAGGAATTTTTTGATACTATATTTATCACTTGTAGTTTAGATTTACTGAAGGAAGTATATCTTTATTTTAAACTATAACTTGTATGCCTTCTCCTATAACATGTTTATCTAATGTAAATACCGCCTCTTATTTTCAACATATTTTCATCTGTACTCATTAACATACATAAATCTCCCGTTGACTGGGAAGCTTCATATTTTAATGTTGCCAACATCGTACCATTTTAATTTGTTTGAACTATTTGTTGTTTTTTTCATATCGCTGGTCGATATTAAACCTTTTAGTATTTTTAAATATGTATACAAGCAGCCTGTTGTATGGCGCTAAATAGCCTAAATGTGCTGGTGAGCCGTTAAAAATCAATCAATCAATCAATCAATCAATCAACCAAAGCTCTTTGTGATTTTGTACCAACGGTTATACGATAGGCAAGAAGACGCATTAATTAAACAGGCTGACGAATGGACTGAGGTTTCATATTCCTATCGCAACATCGTAATGAGTTTTGAAAAAGTGTGCGAATAATTCGAAATATTCCGTTTCTTGCGTTTGATTCCTAATGTAAAAATGGAGCAGAGCTTTAGAGCCTTCCGTTTCGGCATGTAAAATGATTGCTATTTTCACTACATAATTTGCGTTATTAATCTTTCTCTAATGTTCACTCTGTAATGTAATCGTATACATTTTATCGACTTCTCTACAAAATTACAAATAAACAACTCTTTACCCGACAATATGACAATATGAATACATAAGAAGAAAATTAATAATACAGTCATATCGAATATTGCAGATCATAAGCAAACGTAGTCTCAAAACAAATTTTCCGAATCAGGAAAAGTAATTACTATATCACTTATAAAAGTTATTGAATATAAAATGTGTTAGTTAGCTCCCCTTAATGAGAGAACAGAAATGCAGACATAGTGTAACTAGAGATATTATATTATTGATTTGAATCACGTTGTAATTTGTCGCTTAGCTCCCTTTGACTACTAAAGATTTGTTTTAAACGCTTAGGAAGTCTATAAGTTGGTACAAATTGAAGTGATTAAGTATACTCAAGGGTCTTTTCCACCTGCAATTACACATCATTTTGAAAAATAATTTTTTATCAGCTTCGTCCTGCTCTCCTATATACTTACATTTTTTTTAAAAATTATTCCGTCCTCCAAAACATTAACATGTGTTTATTCATCTATTTTTCAACTGCTGCACTTCTAATTACAAAATATAACATCTGCAAAATGACAACACGTGTTATTATTTTAACTGACATTTTCTCAAAAAATGTAATCTTTTCTAAACTGTCAAATGTAGTTGGTAAGAAATAAGTAGCCTTTCCAAAGAATTGGCAACTAAGAGAATTGGCAAAGCGTTATATATATATTATATATATATATATATATATATATATATATATATATATATATATATATATATATATATATATATATATATATATATATATGAACTAGATGAACTAGATATCTTCACGAATAAAATACGCACACCTCAAGTTTACCAAAAATACATAAAACGATTGATAAGTCACTACCTTTAGGATATCCAGGTAACTCAGTTACAAATAATATATCCAAATATATTGATCATGTTTTACAACCACTAATGAAATCACTACCTTCATATGTCAAAGATACTTTTGATTTCATTACCAAATTGAAATCTTTACCAAAACTAACTGAAAATTCATTACTAGTTACACTTGATGTGGTTTCACTCTACACGAATATACCACACAATGATGGTATCGAAGCATGTAAATATTATCTTGGAGAAAACGAATATACATGTAAACTATCAAAAGAACATGTTTGTAATTTGATAAAACTTGTGCTCGAAAATAACTTTTTTTCAATTTGGTAATACAAACTATCTCCAAAAAATGGGAACAGCAATGGGTAGTCCTATGGCACCTTCTTATGCATCTTTATTTATGGGAAAATTGGAAAATGATTTTCTAAATAAATGTTTCTTAAAACCAGATGTTTGTTTAAGGTTTTTAGACGATATCTTTATGATTTGGAGTTATCCATTACAAGACCTTTATTATTTTATAGACAGTTTAAACAAATTACATCCAACAATAAAGTTTACATTCAATGTGTCTAAAGCTAAAATATCATTTTTGGACGTAGACGTCATAATAAATGAAAATAATGACATCACTACCATGGTTCATGTTAAAAACACAAATATTCATCAATATATTGAATATTCATCATGCCATCCTAAATCATGTAAAAGCGGAATACCATATAGTTAAGCTAAAAGATATAGAAGAATTATTTCGGATGACACTGTTTTTAAAGCATCTTTGATAGAGTTAGATCAGCATTTTCTAAATAGAAATTACCCTATTGATATCATTAATGCTGCTTTCCAAAAAGTATCTTCTCTTACACAACTTGAATCTTTGCAATGTAAAATCAAAAATAAAAATAAGGATATCATTTCCTTTATTTCCGTGTCCATGTTATTTATTAAAGAATAAGAAAAGTAGGTTACAAATGTACAAACGTAAGCTATGACGTCATATTGTTTATGTCATATTGTTTACTCAGAAACATGATATATTTAATGACGTAAGCAATGATAACAAATTCAGTTTGAATTCAGTTTGATAAAGCATTAAAACGAAACAGGTCACAACATTAATACGTGTTGGCGTTGTTTATTTTATATATATATATATATATATATATATATATATATATATATATATATATATATATATATATATATATATATGTGTGTGTGTGTGTGTGTGTGTGTATGTGTGTGTGTTTGTGTGTGTGTGTGTATTCGTTAAGAACTTCCTCTAAATAACACTGAATATTAAAACATACCAATTATTAAGATTAAATTTATTGGCCTTACAGAAAAATGTAACGATTGAAACTATTTTATTTAATTACCCAAATAAACGTTTTAATTTTTCTCACAAAAGGATAATGGCCGCTGTGTAAACGACCTACAACAGGTTATTCATAAGGCAGGTACGTACATTCTTCATGCAAAGCTATCCATACGTCCCTCTTTAACCTGCTATATTTGTTCAATCCATGGTATCTAAAATTGGTACAATCAATACCAGATTAAAGACAGCAACAAAGCAGTTGTTCAGTACTCAACTCCGGCAATGCACTGAAAGGTGTGACTGGGGATTGTGCTTTTTCTGAAAGTGATTTATGGACTCTTTTTGCTTTAGACCTTCCTTGGGTACTATGATGTAGTTTTTCTGATTCACCTCCACACCAGCAGTGATGCTCAATTAAGACAATTTATTTTCAGTCACACTGATAGTCTCGAATAGAAAATTGCCCACAATGACATCACAAATATTCTCATTTATTCTCAAGTTGCACTTCAGTGCCTATATGTCTAACAATCCCAGTTATGGAACGATCGTTACTGTAATAAATATTCCGTATCTTTAGTAATAACCTCTACTGTGCTCATTACTAGGTAATAATTTCCGGCTGTATGGTCTTTTGTAGACCGATAACTCTGCACAAACCAGTAATGGTACTGATTGGTGGTTCCCACAATAGATATCTATATGTAAGGTTTACTGACGTCCGAAAGTAAAGAGTTTGCAAACATGCAACACGACAGTGCTCTTATATATATGAGTAATTATACGTTGGTAAACAGGGGTCAATCTATTTTACAATGAAGAATTTTTGCAATCAAGATCTATAAGATTACCGTTAGCAAGTCATAAAAAACCCACAAATTAATGTGGTCAAGAATTTGGAACTATTTAGTTGCCCTTAACATACATACACTTCCTCCGAAATGGTCTGGCTAGGCATAATGCAAGTTTGGAGAATCAATGACAAGATAGCAGAGACGCTTAATGTGCGGTTATGGTGCAGAGTGTCGCGCAAATGTATTCACCTCTAATTTGGATGTTTTGATATACTTTTACGTTCTTCTCTGTCTTCTATCCGTCATGACTCAGCTTCAACTTGTCAAACAATCAACATACTATGCGCGACCCGTGGATTTAATAATCCACTAAAATGAATTGACCTGGCTTGTTGAAGAGTTGTACAGATGGACGCGGTGACCTCAGCTATACTAATTAATTTTATCCTGATGGTCAACAAATGCATTTTACTAATCGTGCTAAGATCAGTTTGTACTGCTGCCCGACGATCTGAATAGACACGAACTCTTGAATGTAGTCGTATCCAAAAACCCGTCTCACTGGTTATTAGTGATTATTATCAGCAACAAATCCGACAGGAGCATCTATTATGATTGATCTTGCCATGCACACCCAGTCTCACAGCTATTACCGCGCCGATTCCACAAACTGCATGTTTGACAAGACATGAACGTTTAAATTTTACAAGTAGGGTTGTTATTTTCATGAGTTTATTTTGCAGTTGAAGTTCAGATTCGATTGTTTTCTCTCGTCGTCAAAATTAAGGATCAATCATAGCTCTTCTATTAATAATACAAATGCGTAGTACATTGGTATGAAAGATAAACTCATCACGTCCAGTTAATATAACTCGCGTACGCACCTTTAACCAGATACCCTTTCTTACTGATATAACAATCATAGAAAATATATGTCTGAGGAATATTTAAGCCTACTGTGATTCTGCTGTGTGAGGGCTAGCACCTTTTTATAAAAAAATGATTATACCATTTAACGTTGTATTAAAAACATCATCGCCCAGTAATTGTTACACGTACAAGTCCGTCCTTGTTGAATAACTCTTTGAATACTTTTGTCATTTAATGAGTTAACTTTTGGCTTAACATATTCGTTGTTGAACGTAACTGTGTTGGATTTGTCGGTGTATTCCATTTCGTCCTAGTGGAAATAATCTTTCAATGGTGATACAGTTAAGATGTAGTAGTTTGCATTTGCGATCCATTTATATTTGACCCTTAACGAGATTAGATTTGAGTTTATATGAGGGTCTGGTAACGCCACGCTGGAGTAAACTATTCGTCGATAAGTGACGGAAACTACTATCAATGTTAAATCCACATAGGAGAATTCCGAAACCATTGTCAGAACCCATTTCTTATATGGAATGACATGTCTGATCTTAAACATAAACTCCAAAGATGCATCAGTATCCACCTTGGTAAATGTTGTATAATTCGCAGTGAAGTTCATCTACAATTAATGTCATCTACAACGAGTAATGCTGCTGATAATGTGAATGTGAAAACTATTCCAGAAGAAGTGTCTGGTATTTCTCAAGATATTATCAGGTAGAAAATAGCATGGCAATTATAATTTTTTAAATGTTAATTACTATTTAATCCCAAAAACCACGAGGTCCGGAAAAATTAAGCAATAATGATCCTGACTCACGTACGTTTAAGACATCAAGTTTAGGTCTAACATAATCATTGTGGGTAGGATGCAAAACATATAGACCATTTACAATTTGTCTCCTTCATTTATAAATATTCAGGTGCTAGTGTTGATCCACCAATTGTTTTGTTGTAACATCGGAATTATCAACATACTCTGACAAACTGAATGTAATCTGCTTTAGTAGCATATCTGCTCATATTTACATCAGCATCATGCACATTGTTAAAAACAATATTTATACTCGGATTTATGCTTGCATATGTGCTCACCTTGCTGTTGAGTGGCCAGTTAACAAGATGAGCATATACGTAATCATCAATCCGAGTTTGCAACCATCAGTCGTCAAGCTTCCGTACTAGTGCTCCTCGTTAAATAATTAGCAACATTTACTGGTGGTGCAAATCCATATGAATAAATATACATCCAATGTCTCCTTGCCATCACAAATGCAACCAAATTAACGCCTGGTCCTGATGTCTAATAGGGGTTGACAGTATCGGTTTTTTGTGTGTGTGGCACCATCGATGCAAGTTTCGGTTTTTGTCGATTTCATCATTGGCAGGTTTGGTGTCTGTACGATTCAAACGTATCCGAACACTCCAGTGGATCCACTGTGTTGTTATTCCGATCCATCCTTCTTGCATCATTCATATTATGGACCCACGCAGGTTTTCATTTCAATGTATTTGTGCACCTCTGGACTTCTTTAATTAAAACGATCAACAGTATTCTCTACAGCGGGCTTTTTGGCTGAACAACGAACATTGCACTTTGCTATTATACAGTTGTATTTTGATGTTCAACCTCCTAATTTATGCATTCAATATCAAGTTTGTAGCTCCATAAATAAAGCTTAACGATTGTTATGTCTTAAGAACTACGTTGTCAATAAATCTTGCAAACTCGTAAGATAATAAGAGTAAACAATGTTCTTAAATCATAATATTATTTAGCATAACTAATTTGATACAGTGCTATTTGGGATTAAATAAGGAAATATTTAATGTTGATTCTGCAAAAGCTGTCTAAAGAATGTTACATCAAATAAAAATGATTTTCGAAACATGTTTTGAGCAAAACGAGTAGCATTATGAAAAAACAAGTTTCGATACTCAATTAAAGGAATGATTTATGTGAATATATATATATATATATATATATATATATATATATATATATATATATATATATATATATATATATATATATATAGAGAGAGAGAGAGAGAGAGAGAGAGAGAGAGAATAACCAACTATTTTAGCTGTCAATGTCATTTAAACATTTACAACAGGGACCACAAATCAATCTGATATAATCCCATATCTGATTTAATTGTCATGTAGATAAAGATATTTATAAATAGTACCACAGTGTTTAAGCTTGCAGTGTTAAAACGATAGTTACGCTGTGTCTAGCAAAGATAGCGCATTTTTCATGCCAAATCAAAAGTGTCACTAACAGTGTAAAGTATTCAGGTTGATTCAGTTATAAGGTCCTTCATATGGATGATGATATCGTAGGCATGACATCATTGTTGCTATAGAATTTGACTATACGATTGCGGATAGTCTAGTACATTCTGTCATACAAATAGACAAAATGACACCTTGCTCGGTGGATGGCGTTTTTAAATTAACCTATGCCGTCCATATTGTGTTGTTTAAGATCGTGATAAATATTAAACATAATTTATATAAAAAAGTAATATTCAACAGCATTTAATATTTCTAGGTTGAAGCGATTGCAGTTAAATGTATGTTGTCACAAACACTTGCACTTACAAAGTTACAATCCCACTAGCTATATTTATAAAATATCTTTATTTACATGACATTTAAACTTAAGTCTAGATTTTGTGCATATCTCCACTGGTGGAGAAAGTCATCGTTGCAAGAAAGCATATAGTATAGAATTTACAAACACAGGTTTAACATTTGTCATTACGATAAACAATTTGTGTCATTGTCTACAACGATGATGGGAGTAAGAAGCATCTTTGACCCGTGTCTCGTCCATTATTCAACGTATATGACGAAATATGTTTTTAGTACTATTCTTATATACAAACCATTAAAGATCAAAATAAATAATCAAAATAAATAAAGTGTAGACACAACGGGGATTTGGTATGTAAGAAACAATGTGTAGACACAACAGGAAGTAATGAAAATCATCGTATTTCATTGATAGGCACTGACATATAACGGAAATACAGATTCTTTTTCCACCTCTGAAACAACGAGTTGTTTTGTTCCTCCACCATCATCTTGAAAGCAGTGTCTGCACTACAAAAGTGTTTGGATTATCTTTTTATTCGGTTTTACAAGAGCTTGTGTCGATTAGAATTACTCCTATTGAGATTTGATTGGCTGCTAGTCATTTAAAATTACATGACACATCGATTTACAGCTTAATACTTAATGTATCACATGTCTTTGCTAATAAGCTGTAGAACGAGGCTCATCAACATACAATGCATGATGGCACGGCCCGAGTGTACATTAACTTTGTTTGTAACTCCTGTTTTGTAAAAGTATTGTATTTTCCACCTACACAAACAATCAACATTCATGATTAACAAACGCTTCCTACCCGACCTTTGCAAACGACGTGCGTTTAACCCCTGTCATTAACTATTATTAAGGGTAAACGTATTGTGACCGGTTAAATATCCAATGAAACCAGGGCGCAAACCAGCGTAAGAACCGAGCAAAAATCATGAAAAAACGTGGGATATATGGTAGTTATGAATTTGTACATCTTCTATGCTCCAATGTTACTTTTAGAAACATTAGGCTAAATTCGGTGCCAGTGCTCATAAAACGAAATTAGTCTAATATATAATGCTTCTTCAAGCCACGGCTGTACATATAAACATTTCAGAAATGCTATAAAAGAAACATCTAATTCATATTTTTGTATATTGAACTACTAACCCACTTCCATTAACCCTATAAATTGGAGCCAAGGATGACACACGTCTCAAATGTGGTTACCAATTTAATTTTAAAAATTGTGAAATAGCAAAAAGCATGTATGATTATATATGGTAACTAAAAATGACAGACATACCTACATATGCATGGTCACATAGACTGACTGATACACGAAGTGAATTGACTTATCCTTGAAGCGTATTTTTAAAAATAATCATAGGGACCATTTGAGTCATTCTGCTACATTATTGTTGCCTGCTAAACACAAGTACTGCACTGCATCATCAGGATCAAGACATAACAAAACTATTATAGTCCTTGCTCGTCTTTACTGATACCTGCATTATTGCCTCTGTCTGCATTGGTTCTAGTCTCAGACTCGGCCAATATGGATATATAAGAAAGCTGTTACTAGCTGTTACAAATTGAATGACAACACATTTCCCTTTTACATTTCATTTTTTTTTTCAGAGAATGATATGTATCATTTGCAACAAGACACAACCTGATTTATGTGGTGTGTATGGGTGTGGTAGTGTGTCAGAGCTTAATATCACGCTAGTACATTTCATATGACCACAGTCATCAATAATAGAAATGTAGAGCATACAATACTGTGACGAATATTTGCCTAAGTTGATGGGTAAAAAATTTATACTAATGCATGATACAACATCTGCAATGTTCCTTGCGTTTAGAGTATTGTAGGACAATGTTAACCAGATAATAAATAGTAAATAGTAATTATTTAAAGCAAACATATTTGGAGACCTTTCTTTCTTTTATTATAATGACTATTTTGAAACATACTGTATATTTTTAAAGATATATCTTTATATCTTTATCCTTAGTTCTGTAAGAAAATTTCAAAGTAAGAAACGAAAAAATGAAAATCAGTCAAAAGCTATGATGAGAGATAGGGATATCAGAAGGAGCGTAACCGTGTTTAGACACAGAGTATAATGTTTACTAATCACGAGTTGTTTGGCTCAACGAAGGAAATATTGTTGACGCGAAATATAGTTTAGATAAGAACTGAAATAAAAGCAATATAATAATAACATACAATATTGATAACATGTACGTAAAAACATCAGGCAACAAAGTCAATATGTCTATGCACTAATCAAAACGCTAGTTTGACGTAATTTAATTTAAGATAACAGTAATATGATAAAACATAGAGGTGTCATACTGTGGTATTCTACAATGAAATAGGTAAACAAGCAGAAATCATTATTCACATATGGTAATATCAGATACCTTTATCCCATGACACCGATTCTGATTCTTTCTGAGATTGTACTCAGTGATATCATATATAACTGTATTCAACTGATGACGTCCCTAAATCTGCAATATTTCTATTGAAACTTTCAAATGTTGATTGTCCATTCATTGTTCACAACATCTTTCTTGCACGCTAAACATTGTATCCCTTTGTAGTGACACGAAAACATTTCAAACCATACTATATTTCCATGGGTACAGCCATACGGAGGGGTACAGTCATACAAATGAGTACATTCTTCATGCAAAGCTATCCATACGTCCCTCTTTAACCTGCTATATTTGTTCAATCCATGGTATCTAAAATTGGTACAATCAATACCAGATTAAAGACAGCAACGAAGCAGTTGTTCAGTACTCAACTCCGGCAATGCACTGAAAGGTGTGACTGGGGATTGTGCTTTTTCTGAAAGTGATTTATGGACTCTTTTTGCTTTAGACCTTCCTTGGGTACTATGATGTAGTTTTTCTGATTCACCTCCACACCAGCAGTGATGCTCAATTAAGACAATTTATTTTCAGTCACACTGATAGTCTCGAATAGAAAATTGCCCACAATGACATCACAAATATTCTCATTTATTCTCAAGTTGCACTTCAGTGCCTATATGTCTAACAATCCCAGTTATGGAACGATCGTTACTGTAATAAATATTCCGTATCTTTAGTAATAACCTCTACTGTGCTCATTACTAGGTAATAATTTCCGGCTGTATGGTCTTTTGTAGACCGATAACTCTGCACAAACCAGTAATGGTACTGATTGGTGGTTCCCACAATAGATATCTATATGTAAGGTTTACTGACGTCCGAAAGTAAAGAGTTTGCAAACATGCAACACGACAGTGCTCTTATATATATGAGTAATTATACGTTGGTAAACAGGGGTCAATCTATTTTACAATGAAGAATTTTTGCAATCAAGATCTATAAGATTACCGTTAGCAAGTCATAAAAAAAACCACAAATTAATGTGGTCAAGAATTTGGAACTATTTAGTTGCCCTTAACATACATACACTTCCTCCGAAATGGTCTGGGTAGGCATAATGCAAGTTTGGAGAGTCAATGACAAGATAGCAGAGACGCTTAATGTGCGGTTATGGTGCAGAGTGTCGCGCAAATGTATTCACCTCTAATTTGGATGTTTTGATATACTTTTACGTTCTTCTCTGTCTTCTATCCGTCATGACTCAGCTTCAACTTGTCAAACAATCAACATACTATGCGCGACCCGTGGATTTAATAATCCACTAAAATGAATTGACCTGGCTTGTTGAAGAGTTGTACAGATGGACGCGGTGACCTCAGCTATACTAATTAATTTTATCCTGATGGTCAACGAATGCATTTTACTAATCGTGCTAAGATCAGTTTGTACTGCTGCCCGACGATCTGAATAGACACGAACTCTTGAATGTAGTCGTATCCAAAAACCCGTCTCACTGGTTATTAGTGATTATTATCAGCAACAAATCCGACAGGAGCATCTATTATGATTGATCTTGCCATGCACACCCAGTCTCACAGCTATTACCGCGCCGATTCTGATTCTTTCTGAGATTGTACTCAGTGATATCATATATAACTGTATTCAACTGATGACGTCCCTAAAATCTGCAATATTTCTATTGAAACTTTCAAATGTTGATTGTCCATTCATTGTTCACAACATCTTTCTTGCACGCTAAACATTGTATCCCTTTGTAGTGACACGAAAACATTTCAAACCATACTATATTTCCATGGGTACAGCCATACGGAGGGGTACAGTCATACAGATGAGTTTTATCATACTAATAGTTCATGGCTTTATAATGTCAGACACGTAATCCATGAAATAAAATCGCATCGTGTGGGGAAAAATCTACTCTGGGAAGCAGCGTATGTTCGCAGGAAATATTTAAATATTTTGGTCATTTAATTAAAACATTTAAGTGGGATTCCCTTATCACGCCTAGGTGCATCTGATCGAGTGTTAGTGATATATATATATATATATATATATATATATATATATATATATATATATATATATATAAATATATATATATATATATATATATATATATATATATATATATATATATATATATATATATATATATATATATATATATATATATATATAATACATTTGTATTGTATCATGTACGGTCCAAGCAACCTTACTTTGAAAGCAACAACATAGTTGAAGAACTACACTGTTTATTTATTACGTACATTTGTAAGGAAACTATAACACAATACTGTTGTAAAATATTTAGAAAGTCTATTTCCACCTAGCCTCATTGACGAAAAACAGACATAAACAGAAAAGGAAAATTGGACAGATAGGAAGGGCATTTTAATATCCTTGATACGTTTTGAGAAACAAAATGTTTTAAGAGTTAGAAATGCTTTACTACATACCTTTGATCGCTTATTCCAAGACTGAAGTACAGCGTATTGGTGTTCGGGTCTGAAACGTAAAATGAATCTTATTGTCACTGCATAATTTGCATGGTTTCGCTTTTCTTTAGACTTCCCCCTATCGTATTATTACAGATGTTACCGAGATCTCGAAATACTAGAGAAAAAACAACATAATTTAAATATATTTATACCTGTACACGGTGTAGCAGGTTTTCAACGGTAGCTAAATCTAAAGTTTATATTGATTATCGATGTAGTTTTACCGAAGCTGTAGACAATACAGTATTATAAGTTTAATAAAGTCAGAAATTGTTCTCCTCTGTTTTTGGACGTTCCCCGAAATATTCGAAAAGGTGAAATAAGTTCATTTAATTATTGAAGCTAAAGCAATTTGAACCAACATTTATAACAAAATTTAATATTCCACAAAAACATCAAACTTACTTTATTGCGAGTTTCAACCTGGGCCGGGTCATATAAAAATGTTTTAAAATGGTTCTAGCACCTGCCTTGATTGGCGCTCAGCATTAAAAGAGGTTCGCGTTAGGAATGATCGGCCTGGTCTAAGGATGATGGGACCACATACATCCTAGCGTTATGACTAAAATTGTTCATGCTAGAATTAAAGGTCCACCTCACAAACACTTATTTTGTTATTATGTAGTTCGTGTCTATTCTACTATGTAATATCTTATAAAATATTAAATCCGGTGGATAACAGAAAACCTCTTTCCACTAATAACTAAGTGAAACTGTGCAACGTGAAAAAGAATTTATCTTTTTTAATACATACTAGTCTTACTAGGAATTTTCTCTCAACATCAAGACTATTTAACGAAACAAATCTATCTGACTTGTCGCGAACACTCAGTATCTTCTAAAAAAATTTAATTTCATTCATTGTTCTCTACACTCAAATTGAGATTGTTCAACGTTTACGTAAAATATATGTCACCACCGTGTAAGGGACTATATGTGCGTAACTTATAGTTGCACACGAAGAAAACATAAAATTTATGAATTGTAATATGTACTGAATCAGAACAAGCCGATGGCCGTTAGTTGCGTCTATTTTGATTGTATTTGTAATGCCCCAAAAGATGATTTCAGAGACCAAAATTTAAATTTAATTAAAAGTCTAATAGAAAAATATCCAACAATTCGAAATGTATATACTAATTTCACAACAAAAAATGCATTGAATTTAAAATTTAAAAATTATATTTTAAACTATCTTCCAAAAAAAATCTAATATATTAGTGAAACTTGTACAAGTTATATATATCTTTGAAAATGAGTTATCTTTACAATCTCGCTACAAAATTTAAAGTTCAAATCGGTAGTAATGGAAGAAAAAGGAAGTTACCTTGTGTCTGTTGCCTTCTCCTACGACATTAAGTTGAGAGGCGGCTTAAATACATCTGTATCACTATGGCTGCCAATACCAGCAAACAAAACAGAGAAGTTTAAAAACTTTTGCATGATCATTACCTACCTTAGCCAATACGATCTTCCGATTGATCAAATTTAGTTTCGGAAAAGGTTTACTTTCTCTTAGGCAACTTCGGTATGAGGGATCACCCCTTTATAGATTATGTTATTTGTTGACCGCATGACACTTGATTAATCTGCAGCGGTTCCTTTGATATAGAGGCTAATTCGCGCGTCCAAAGTGGCCGACAAGGTGAATTTTAGAGGAGATAAAAAAAGTGGAGCAATATGTCATCTAGTATTCGCTATGAGGTTTCATGTTTATCAATTTACATTAATATTTTAATTGAAACCATCATTTAACAAACTGAGTGTGAAATGCTGCATTTTATTGTGAGCACTATATTCCATCAGGTTGATGTGAACATTTTGCCGTAAAAATATTGTATTTATGTAAATGTCAAAACTTAAATATAGTGGGAAAGTATGCAACATTTCTTTTTGTGTCATTATATAAGAAAATATATTACTAGTATAAAGTCCAGTGTTGCTATTTTAATGGGATGGAACACTCACTGATTTATATATTTATGCATGTAAATTGACATTTATAGATTATACATGACCTTATAAAAGCACAACTCTTTTGGTCATAAGAACTGCTTTATACATATCGGAGACACTTGCAGAGAACGCAATCATAAACTCTAGCATGTTATTGTCGAAACAAAAATGTATCTCATGAAATTTAATAATATGTATGCTTACATGCGCTACAGTTCCTTTTTATACGTAGTATTAATATATTCATTATATATTCATAAAAGGAGACTAGCATCTTCATATATGGCGGGCCGAGTGGTCTAAAGAGCTCTCCATTACGAATCACTACCATCGCACCTCCGTCTGCGTAGGTTCGAGTCTCGGATTAGGCCAATGTAGGTATGTGAGAAAGCTTGCCAGTAATTTCTCTTAGGTCGGTGTGACTCCGCGGTTTTCCAGAGTTCTTCCTCCACCATTAATACTGACTGCCATGTATAGCCTATCTCTTGCTGAAAAATGGCGTTATACCCTACTACAACAACAGCATCTTCATATAAGTTTTGTTTGACATGAAGAAAAAAAAACACATTTGCGTCGCAATCAACTGATATAGTAGTTCATCTTTTATACCGATTTATCTTGATCTCAGTGACAAATAAACAAACACAAGATACTGTAAGTGATTTGTTGAAACTAATTTAGTTTTTGAACGGCACAGCTGAACAGCGTATTTATTAGAGTCGAAGATGTGCTGTAAATTGCTTAACCAGAAAAAGGCAACTGACAGCGAGCCAAGATTGACCCAGATGTATGAAAGCATGCACTTATATTTTGCACACACATGATAAAATATCGCGTGGCAGAGGATCTAATGTTGACGTAAACCGTAGGTTTACTCAACTAGGCCTTAAAAATATCCGAATATTTGCTGGCGCATGCAGGTATTAATTTCATATAACGTTGATGGAGCGTGAGAGTTACAGCTCCTCGTCCACACTACAGACTTTATAGAGACTAGGTAATTAGTAGCTAGATATAGAAAGGCGATGTTTTTGTAAATCAGCAACATGACTTGTTGTTCGATTCACGCGCAAACATGTTGCTACACTTTGGTGTTGTCAGCCCTCAACATCTCGTTTTGTGACACATTGATATAGGCCACTGGAAAATAAAACGCCATGTTTGGATGTATGAAGTTGTTACAGACTAAGTGAAAATAACGAAATTCAGCGTAATTGGTCGGCCACAATATAGTGACGAATGAAACATGTTTGATTCGAAGAATACCGTATGGTATGAACGAACAATTTATGACAAATTGTGGGCAACTCTGCATGTGCCATTTGAATTGATTAACCAATTGTGTAGCACTAATTGTATTAGTCCGTTGTCTTCTGTGGCCTACGGCGCTTACCAATCATATAATGTGGAAAAAATAAGTCTAATATTGACCCTTTATGCTGGCATCTCTCTACATTAAACGATATATTCACGGCTTATCAAAAACAATAGCAAAAGCTAAACGACACAGCAACAAAGCAAAAGTTAACTCTAGTTAAAATGGTCAATCTTGTAGTCGCCAAATACGAAAGATGGAATTGTTTTATGAACTTGACTCAAAAGCAAAGCATCAAGTTTGGATAGGAGAAAATTATCAGAGACCACAAATTGCTCGATGAAGTCGGACTGTCCTGAATGTTTTAAATGAGTTATTTTACAATAAGAAAGTCCCCATGGTCTATGCATTTGTGATTGACACTTATAGTTTCACTCGACATTTGTTATCTCTCAAAAAGTGGTGCTGTTGTTGTTTTAGGGTTTAACGCCATTTTTCAGCACACGATATGTTATACATGGCGTCCAGTATTATTAGTGGAGGAAGAACCAAAGGAAACTCCCGGAAAGAACCACCAACCCACCAGAAGCTACTGGCAAGCTTTCTCACATAACTACATTAGCCGAATCTAAGACTCGAATCCACGCAGAAAGAGGTGAGACGGCAGTGATTTGTAACGGCAAGCGCTTTAGCCCACTCGGTCACTCGGGACCCCCAAAATTGTTGCCAAAAGCTAAAAAAAAAGACCGGTAATAGAGTTATCCATCTTGTCCATGGTCAAGTATCCAAACATAAATGTACTGTTGTGGCTGACTTCCTGAAGGAACATGACATCCTATCCTTTCAAGTTCTCCATAAGGACCCGAGTTGCAGCCAAGCAGTTGATTGTTATTCATTGGTATTTTTCTGAAGTACAATCTCTATTTAACATCTATGGGACAAATAACATATATATGTGTTTAGTTTCACTAAAATTAAATGATTTTCATTTCAAAAACGGTTAATAAAGCACTTATGTATACCCTTTACATACACCATGATAGAAATAGACTAAACTTTCACATCGTTTGAATCCTGATTGGCTTGCACTGGTTACAATCAATGACTCTCAAAACGATTTAATTTCTGATGCCCTTTTAACATGATCTATTTCATCTGACGGAGAAGTTACTTAATGAATGTATATGACGATTGAATAATTTTATTTCCACATTTTCTGTGTACATCAAATGGTCCCTAATCATATATTTTTAAAACAAGAATTTCATTTAGGAATTGATTAGAATTTTAATGTAAACTTTTGTTAACAACACTGCAATGGCTATAATAAATTAATTATTGGATTGCAATATAACGTCCGGGCCCATGTTAACTTTGAAAGTACATACATATGTGTATGCGAATTTGCGACATTCGTTGAAAATATAGACCTCAGAGTCTCATCTCCTTAGTAGCCACCATCCATAATGGGTATCGCGTACATTTATGTACGTCCGGTTACCTGACCATGTTGAAAAAATAAACGATCACACTTATGAACGTCGTTAGGTGTTCATGCATCAAACTATCCAAGAGAAGTAATTGTTGGTGCGGGTAGATGTTTATACAATTATGCACAAACAATCTCATGGATTACTTCAGAAGCTGCTTCACGGTTCTTTTTTTTTATTGTTGATTACGCTCGATCCGGGAAACAGTTATTAAATCTGACTTTGAGATTACTAATGTGGCATCATTTATACGTCATAGCGCCGTCGGTGACGATCACCCATTTTGAGATGTACTTTGAGATTTTACGATAGAACTTCAGTTGACACCAACAAGGAAATCTTTCACCGTTGAGTTCATTTCCACATTCGATCAACATCATGTCATGAAATACCCTAACAAGAGTAAAACCATATTGTGTGCAATGATTGGATATATGAACATCGAAGCGATCACGAAACAATATTTTCCGGTGATGATTATGTAATACATGCAACGCAACGACACGCATACATGAATTGACGTGCTTGTCCTTGGAAATATTCCCTCGTGGGATGAAGTTCGTAATATGTTCGCAGAGGTTACCTAGCATCCATATACTTTTCTCACCCTGATGTCCTTAGTCCATTGACGTTCGGGCAAAAATATGCAGCCGCTTTTAATAAAACAATTTAACAACCGAACTAAACGTAAGCAATGACAAATCCGCAAGCGATTCTATAAATGATTTATGTTGCGCTAACTAATACAATTTGTCTTCGTCTTTATGAATGCATGCATATACGTCAATGGTATGTTACGGTCGCGGAAGAAGGCTCTACGGAAGGTTTTCAACAAGCATTTGATTCCATGATTAAACCTACACTAAACCACGAAATAAGTAAAGAAAGTCGCAGAAACTACTGCCGAGATGCCGAGAACAATGCAGTAACCTGGTCCAGTTATTAAACCTGCTGCGGTAATCGAGCGCATGCAAGAGCAGACCCATGACAAGCAAGAACAAATTACCTGACTTTAACAAGAACCATCTATGTTGAGGAAAACGGATTAAATATTTAGTGAGAAGGGTCTTGAATACACAGTTGTATAATTTAGGTGTGTTCTGCACACTTAAGGTTGCACTATCGCCGTCGCGTTTGTATTATAGGTAGGCTAATATTCGATCAAAACTGTTCGGTGGGATCCCGCGAATAAGTTACTTGTGTTTCCAGAAGAAAATATCACAGTCTAAAATTTACTTAAAATTCCAAATTATATAAGCTAATAATGATGTTGGACGTAGGATCTCATTTGCGACTGCTAAAGACTGTAAGATATTCAGCTCTGATATATAAATCGAATCTCAACCGTACAATCCTTAAGCTAAACAGTCAACGATACTAACATCTCTCTGTTAACCAGAAGAAATTAATGAGGATAAGCGCAATTATGGTGCGCCACGCAGTATTAGTATCACCACTAAGATAAGGCTATTCTAACATGTGACGCGATCAGTTACTCTTACGAGAGTGGATTTTCCACATGTCTTGCTTCGTAGAATTATATTTTCTTTAGATATTTCCAAAATCTTCAACCAAGTTTTCTGCTATGAATTACTCCACGCATGAGTAGCTTCCATGCCGCAATGATTAGTTGGCACGTCTTTGTTTTACGATTGTTGACCATTAAGAGTACATGTTGAACTTGCAAGACATTTGAGAGATTGACAAGATATTTAAGAAAATGACGCGTGAGACAAGTTAGTTTGTTAACGCAAGAAAACATGTGTACGCGTTATATTAAGAAACTAGCCCTGGTGGTGTTGTTAGTAGATCATTCACGTAATCCGCTAAGGTTCTCCTTGGTCTGCCTCGTCATGCCGTACTAATTCCTAAGCAATTTCAATGGGAGTCATTGGTTGGATCAAAACCTTTGCTACGGTTTACTTGAGTAACATAGGATTACAAGGGGTCCAATCACTACTAGATAGCGTACAACGATACGTGACTCGAGCATCAACACACTCGGTTCTAGTTACAGTTCCATCAACAGCAACAATGCTAGCTACGGTTCTTAATATCATAAAGGAATCACCAGAACAACATCTGGCTGTTTGAGTTTTTGAAAATGCAGCAAATTAAAGCGAAATTACAGTTATGAACTAAGACTGGGCATAAGTGGCATTTATACGATACCGATAATGTATAACGCATGATGATATTTAGTAATCAACCAGATACAACGATTGACAAGGACAAACCTCTATTAGTAAATGAATTGTCCCACATATCTAGTATTATTCTTACCAGGCTAAAAAGAAACTAATGAACCTATGATAGATCTTCGAGTACACAACACGTACCTAATTTATTCGTTTGAATCCTTGTAAGAAAATAACAGGATTTGGATTGGATTACAAGAAATAATACTTGATGGTGGCAAAAATACTTATTCATAAATAGTTTGAGTATGTCCCATTCTTACACCGACAAAATCCAAATATTGGGCATTTAACAAACTATGCATGAACGTGATAATGTAGTACGATTTAAATTAAATGTAAACAAATATGCAAGTAAATCCCATCATTAGTAAGAACATTCAATGCATAATGATTCCACACAAACAATGGAAAATATAGTTCAAATAAACATTGACAATATGCGATGTATATGTTGCACTCTGCTGATGATATCTGTGTTTCACTCAATGAATATGACGATGTTCACTACTGAGACGGCAGCAGAAGCAGCAGAAGCAGTATAAGTAGAAACTAGGTCAGTCATAGCCAATGGTATCAAGAAAATTATTTGTTTGTTTCAATTTAAATAAATAATAATTCAAATGTCCTTTTCAAAATCTTCTCTGTCTTTCAGAAAAGATATAATATTCAGTGATTGCTAGATCCGATACAAATTGTATCTTCCCATACTACAATGTTTGCATGGGAAAAATTAATATTGTGAGGAAAAAATCGCTGATAATGAGATGATTATGTGTGGGTCTGTATATTCTATTGAAATAAGAATCTCAATATGATTTATTAATTCAGTACATAAGTTTTATCCTTTCATTTACCATCTTTCTGTTTTGAATTTCATCTCTGGTACGGGGCTTATTCTTCGGTTTCCTCTACTTTTCTTGCCTCTCTGAATTTCAATGCTGTTCTTGAAACTTCAAATAGTTTGCTTCGTGTTATTACTCTTATTTTTCTCTGTTTTACTGGAATATTCTCAGGACCAATCTGATTGTTTGGACAGTGATAAGTATCTTTACGCTTAGATCTCTTTCCTCATGCATTGGTGTTACCGTTTCATTGACTTTGTGCCATTCTAGAATTCTAGTGTCCTTTATATTTCCATACGAAGCAGGTGTGGTAATCTTTGTTTATTCACAGAGAGAGAGAGAGAGAGAGAGAGAGAGAGAGAGAGAGAGAGAGAGAGAGAGAGAAAGATTGTGTACCATAGTCAAAAAAAAAATTTGAATCAAGATGAAACGATATTCAGCACCGCCTACCGTTTAATAAACATGATCGTCACAGCAAAGTCTTTCCAGAAAGAAAACCATTTAGTCGTAACCGAATAAAAATTTCACAATCGATCTACACAATTAGTGACTTTCTTTTCAAAGTAAAGGCATGTACGCATGGTGCGACATTTTGCAAGTGCATGTCATAAGTTGCACGACATAAAGTGGCTCTCTCCATTGCTGACCATTTGAGTCATTATTAAAAATAGAAACGAGAGTGTCAAGCTAAAGATCAAAATAGTTGGAGTCTATCAATGTTTATCGATGTCTCAAGGCAGTTTGATTCTCCTGCGTGGCTTAGGTTGGTATACCTGTCGATTTAATTTCTTCCTAATTCCGTTTAAAATTCAAGATGTTCAAGGAATGAAAGCAGAATTTGATCTCATCGTTAGATTAGCTATGATTCATATACAAATTTCACCTCCATGCTTGTCGTGTTTATTGGAAAATGAGATAGTGTATATTTCTTAAGTCATCAATATCTGAAAATCAGTTTTACTTTGGGATAGTGTCGAATGAATGCAATAAATTGAGGAGTTCTCCAGAAATAGAAACAATATCGCGCCAAGCGCGAATATATTTCGTACGGGAAAGTGCTTGTTCCTCTCCAAGTCAAAAGAAATGTGGCTTGCATATCGAGGAACATTACATTCTTTCATGAAATTATAACCAATATTTTATCATGAATTTGTGTAAGAAAAGTTAACCTTCTCTACGAATTTTAAAGTTATTGTTTTCAATTTATCATTCGATGTTGTAGAAAGCTTATCTTTATAATAATATATTTTAAAAATTAAAAGTTAATGGGAATGTTTTACAACTTGAAAATTTTAAATATGGTATGCGTTACCATGAATCATTTTTCGCCTTAAAAGTATTTTGTACTAGAATTCATCATAGGAATGGTTGTAGGATCTAAGGAATCGTATTTCAAGGTCAGGATTGCCGCTTTCTAGTTTCATCAGTATTTTTATTCTGGCAAAATGAATTCCTTAACCTACGAGTTATCCACATCTCTGATTTGTTACTCTCCTAATCCATGCAGACGAAACGAAAACCAATTATAATAAAGAAAACCTGACATTTGTCACAAATGAAATGTCATACACTTTATACGACAACCCCTCCACTACAATAAAAACAAACAAGCAAAACAAAACGTTAGAAATTGCTGATTTACTGGCTCACAATATATGAAGGGATCGGTTTAGTCCACAACCAATAACAATTGGCCTTAAATTAAGAAATATGATTGTAACAATAAATATTATAGAACATTAATATTAAACTGAAGGAATACTATTAAACCCTTATGATGTCATGATGGTATGTCATGGTTAATCAATTTATCAATATTTCAACTGAAAATCTAGTTTGTCACCAGGAGTTGTACATTGGAATAATCTAGAATGAATGTTCCAGATGGACAAAACGGACCTACACTGAACTAAATAGTAATAATCAAAACCCTAGGCTATAACTCCAAAGTCAAACTAAACAACATTATAGTCTTCAATATTGATGGCAAGACACGTTATGATGCAAAAATAATCTCAATATTATTCAATATATTTTACACCGTCGATTGTTGTCAAACACGGATTCAGTTTCGTTATAATTCTTAATCAGAGATTTACATTTTTGAACACATTTAATACATCAAACAATGATTGAGTGAATACTGAATAAATAAATTTAGACCCAGAAACAGTACAAAGACTAGATCATAAACTTGTGGTGGATGAAATAAACGCAGAAAGAATTAAGCTCTGGTTCAAGAAATAAAGCAGATCATTTAACTAGAAAGTCAATAATAAATAGATGAAAAAACTGCACGGGACTATGTGTTTTACATAATGTCACATTTGAAAGATAAAAAAGTGAATAAATCTCGGAGTAAAGCATTGATTCTATATCAGTCTTAATATTCTCTTTACCAGTGATTTTGAGCACTCACCTAGGAAAAACTGACTTCTGATTGCTCAGCTGGTGAGATGCTACAAATAACAGAAAAGACTTCAAACAACTACGGCTAAACTAAATAACCAACACTGTAACCACAACAGTCCAACATACCTATGATGTCCTTTTCTAAATAAAGAAACTCATCACTATTTTAATACTAAAGGTTGTGATGTAAAATTATTGGAGTCCATAATATAAATAATGTAATCTTTTGAAACCAAGGTAAATGAATAACCAGACTGCGCCATTAATCGTTGAATGACAACAATGTAATTTCCGTTATACGTGAGACATGTGAATATTTTCTATCAATTTACCATATTCCAGAACCTTCATCACGTCGCATGTAAATGTCCCCTTTTTTCACAAATACAAGAAATGTACAGTTTGTGTTAATACTTAAGCAAAGTGTTGTAACTGGTGAAACTGTATCTAATATACTTATCAGGATATAGCGTCCGTTGTACAGTGTTTGAAACATGGCCTCCCATACTACATAAATAAGCCATAATTTGTTTTTTCCCGTGACTCAATCGATCAGTCCTGGCCATATATTATTTTGTTGTGAGCAATTCATAATTGTACCGGACGTTTTCGTCTTAGAATTTGCTAAATGCCAAAACTTAGGCTGATAAACAAATTCCTCCTTCTGGTATAGTATTCGATCAAAAATTCAGTTTGAACTTGCGTAACGTAAAACTCTCTAATTTTTAGTGCACCAAATGGTATGTAATTTTTCTTTGCTGTTTCAAAATGTGCTTTTTTCACTATACGTCATGGAAAACGTAATTACAGATGAATAGCTTGACGACTGAATTCAAAGTTTACATATTTGACTTACGTTTCCATTAAACAGACATATCGCTATCTTTGAATGCTTTTGCAGGGATATAAATTTTGCACAGATCATTTTTTTTTATTAGAAAAGTATAATAATCGTCTTAGACAATGATTTCAGTGTCATGACATGCTATATGGACCTAACAAACCATACGTTATCGTGCAAAGCACAAACGGGCCTAGATTCCAAGTCTTGATTGCTGGAAAATGATCAAACCTGGTTTATTTGTGAATGCAGACGCCAAAAAGCATATATAGACAGAAAACAAAATATAAATTCAGAAAATGTTGCGATCAAACATTGCACCCTCTATGTCACTTATTACTCATAATATGATGTGCAACGGTTTAATTTTTAAAAGTAATTACATCATCACCTCTCTCCAGACATCACTCCATTAGTGCTCCTCTCGTCTACATCCCTTAAGTCAGTCCTTGTCTTTGAACATCCCATCATCAGTTATCATGTACAGACATTCCCTACATCAGTAGCTCTCCACCAACATCTCATACGTAAGTATCCCTTTCTTGATATCCTTCATATTAGTACCTCTCACATGAATCCCATTGGGAAGTGGCTTTGGCCTAAATGATTCACCCAACAGAAATCAAATTATCATTGAAAATTAATCACTTTTGAAGTCGAAGTTCTGAACGACTAATTGCGAAACTACTTGAATGAAAACTATTTGCCTCTATGAAACGGCAAGTGTCCACCGGTACTCAACGGTACATATTTCTCTTCAAAAGTCTTGCAGGCTATTATTTTAGCAGTCAACATTTGGTGGACACGACTAATATGACATTCAATGCACTGTTTGGCAAAAGCCATGGGCAACATCAAACGAAGTGCAACTCTCGAGTACCATAAAGTGGCTCGTCACCTGCGGCTGAAATGTTCGGATCGCAAAACATTATACTTTACATTTGTCTTGAATTGTTTGACATTTTGGATGGAGTTCTCAAGATGATCAAGAATTCACTCATGTAAGCCATCACCAGCAAATTCATCTTTGCGAGGTTGCAATATGAATCTTTGATACGCGGCAAAGAATTCCTCAGACATGTGATAATCGACAAACAAAACCCCACAAAAGCCTTCCTAAAGCTGACATATGCTACTATAAATCCCATGCAGGCGGCTGAACTACGCATTCCTGCTTCCCTGACACCACAGCAAGGACAAGGCAGAAGGAAATGGCAATAGTACCGCTCCATATGGACGACACACACCCAGTGGTATAAAGATCAACAAAAAGAAGAAACGTCCGAGATTTAGACGTTTATCATTATTAAATAACAGAGAGAACAAATCATGCACCGAGAGCCTTGTGAATTATTCAGGTCGGAACTGGATATATTTCCATTCCACCCGCTATGATGACGTTGCTAGAATCACAATGGGAAGAATTGCATCCCATCTTCTATTTGATGGCCTCATTCCCAATTTAATTTGAAATAAAAAGACAGTCCGAAAATTACGTCGATCTGAAAATCAGTTATTTGTACCTGAAAGTCAAAGTGATCAAAACGGAACACATAGCTCCAGGAGCCGATGTTAGAATAGATCACTTGAACAATGTCATGCATTCCTTGTTAAACGACGTAGACTTGTACTTGAATAATAAACTCATCAACATCAGCATGGATACGTACCCCTGCTGAGCGTACCTGAAAAATATTTTGCCATACGGAAAAGGGGCTAAGAACACCCCATCAGGATGCTTGCGTGGTATGGTAACATTACTCAGAGGGCTTGGACAAGTGTAACGACACAGTCCTGACAGCAGATGACGATCTTCACAAGGAAACTCCTGCAAGACGTAGTTTAGAACTAACGGATCGTTTGCATTAGGACTTGTAGTTGCAAGTACGTTTTTCCTGAATGAGATGGATATTTGCCTGAGACTGAACTGAAGTATCACCGTTTTGCAATTAATGGTTCAGCTCATTTCAGCGAGAACAAAGTTATAATCCAAGAAGCAAGAATCTACATGCGACGTGCGGAAGTGTGAAGTAAAGAGGGGAGCGATATCAGCAACACTTTGAGCTGAACGACCGCCAGTTATCCGATACGACGCATGAAAATGAAAAACTTATCCATTACCGATGAACTCCGATCCAAGATCAAGGATCATATGTTCCAAGGAAAGTTACCCAAACGTTTAATCGTTAGTAACGTTGTGCACATCAAGCGTCCAATGACCTCCATCAGTGACAGCCTAATTTCACTTCATAACTGCGTCGACCTTGTGAAAAATAGTTTGTTTTGTTTTGTATAAAGTGTTATGTTTTGTACTGGTAAATGGTTGTTTGATGCCAATTGTTATACAAGTAATTGTTGGTGGGTTGTTTTAATCATTTCATCACTGTCTATGCTTTTTGACTCTCTCTCTCTCTCTCTCTCTCTCTCTCTCTCTCTCTCTCTCTCTCTCTCTCTCTCTCTCTCACACACACACACACACACACACACACACACACGCACACCACGTAATCAGTTATAGCGTTCCAACCGTAAACAATATAAGGATGTTTACTATCGTGTCCACGCTTGCGCCATATGATGCTGTGCGATCTCGTCTGGCAAAGCCTGATACCCAAACCTAAAAAGGTAAAGAATATCAGGATGTCATCAGTAACCCAAGGTCTGATAGAAGTGGTCTTCAAAGATGAAATCAAATAGAAGCAAGAAAAAGGACCTATAAGTACAAACTTCTGAAACATCAGAAAGAGCAGCAATATCAACATTGGAGAGACAAGCTTTGTGGACCACAGCCTCTTGAACAAAACAACCCTTTCAGGGCTCTCCGTAAAATCTAGAAACGAGATAGTAGGCAAATTGCCGCACATTTGTGCGTCTTTGTGTTTGTCTATAGGTTAAAAAAATAGTTTTAATAAAAAGTGTGACTGAAAGCATTTCGTGTCTCTGGCTTGTTAGTGTGTGTATGTGTGTGTACGCTTCCGCTATTTAGCCACTGAACAGTAGCAACACCCTTCCACACTACAGCATCGTGTTTATGTTTGATGTAATAATACATTGCTGCCTAATATCTCGCCACGCGAACACTAAGCTAGTGTATGTATGAAAGAAATAAAGCACCAATCCGTCACGGAAACAACGTTAAGACTAAAACACAAAATGTTCAATAAATACAAACTATGGTGAGTCACGGAAAACGTACTAAATTTACAGCATGAAAAACAAATGCGTCTCTGAGAATTCGATATCCGTTCTAAATTCATAAAACATGAAACCAAATAAATATCAACACTGAATTGAAGAAACATTGACAAAAACTTATAAAAGGAAAGAAGAAGAGTTAATTTACGCCAAACCACTGAATAGTGACTGAAAAACATACTGAACTATTACAGAAAGTTTTAAAATGCACTGTCCAATGACACTAACATTATCGTAAACTCTTAAAAGTATTGAATAAAAAACAGCACAAATGCCCAACAAAACACATAATTTATTTATAGAAAAAATACTACAACTACTTCCTAAATACATAGAAGACACCATTATACCTAAACAAAGTAAAGGAGGAGATGAAAGCAAACACAATATGTAATAACTTAAACACTTTTAAAAATTTTAAATTTAATTTATTAGATCAACGCAAAGACACGTGAAGATCCAGAAAGATAACTGTGAATATTAAGCTTGAGCGATTCATATATTTTAACTTTATATTCACTCCTACATTTGTTTGGAATATTTAAAGCAAAGCAATGAAAACATAATAAGTATCAAAGTGTGTGTGTGTGTGTGTGTGTGTGTGTGAGAGAGAGAGAGAGAGACTGTACAATACTTGTATTGCCAGTTGAAAAACATATTCCCAGCCACATTATTTAATATTTGTAATAACCTGGTTTCCTTAGCATTAAAAGAATATTTTTCTTTTGAATAGTTGATATTAGTAATACATGCCTAATGGACAACTTTAACGTGTTGACAATTATCATAATAAATAGTCGTGTCTACGGTAGAAATGTCATATACTGTTTTGGTTGATTACTAATCCAATCCACTGCATCCATCTTGCATGATTGGTCACTGTGTGAGCGTTTCATTTTCTTGGATTCTTAAATCGATTGGTTGCGCATAGGTTACGATAAAATGTCATGGGAGATAGAAGGAAGAGACGTTTATGAAATATCAAATACAAAAGTCTCATCACTATACATGAGGCGTGGGGATGCACATGGCAATCGTACAATAATTACTTCCAAAGACATTGTATGACCATTAGGGTACTTCTGGAAAGACAATTAAGCGTTGAAAGGTTGAAACTGCAATTTATAATGTATTAGCTCATGATTAAATATGCATATCAGCGTTGACTGCGATGACAAAAGCCAGAGGTTTCCCGTTGACTAGGTTAGGATGAGGTGCTCTCAGTATTATATTTAGTTATTACAGAAGACCCACTCTGGCTCGCTTTTGTTCGAAATTGAAGTAGTGATAGCGATATGCAAAGCTCTGAGCCCCCAGTCAGCGATGCCGACAGTTAAATTACTGAATACACAAAATGCGAAATTTAATTTAAACTGAAGTAGTGTGATAGATTTTCTTCCTGTCCTGTGTTCCTACTCATCTGTATTATGCTTACCCTGGACGGGCACTCTACGTTCCTCTCCAGTCCATCAACTTTTACCTCCGTTATCTAATTTTCTCGTCTCCCAGAGATTCGGGAACAACTGTACTAGGGTATTTCCCTTTGTCTCCTACAGCTCTCTGGTCCCTAACAACTTCCTGTATTAACACACAAGGACATTAGCATATTCATCTAGTTATCTAGACCCACACAAACAACAACCTATCATCAGATAAGCCATTGCCATCGTTGGTCACGTATTCCTGCACATCGAAATACCCATACTGATATGGTGTACACGGTATCAACGATTTATCACGCATATATCATTATATGTCATCACATCGATATATATATATATATATATATATATATATATATATATATATATATATATATATATATATATATATATATATATTCTCAATTTTATTTTACAGAACAATATCACATAATCAAATGCATTTCAGTACATTAAACGTCAAAAACGTGTACATAGATATCCACATATCCATGCGCTGATATATCCTGACATATTATACTATTACAAAGTATACACAAATAGTCAAATATTCATATTAACTAATGTTGCATATAAAAAGTTATTTTTCAATTCAACATTTGAAAATCTAGAATTTCACATAAATAAATACACGAGGTTACTACGAATTAACTAAATAGCGAATTACAATATTAATTGTTTACATAAACATTGCTCATATCTCAAAATATGCATGTAGATTAAACAATACAAATGAAGCAAACACTACCAATGGTAATACTAAATACTAACGATTCTAGGAATGAAGCATATAGACTGCACCTAATTAAAGTACAATTACTTTGCCGTAATCGATTATTGAAATCGAGTAAATAAGTCACTGACCTGTCTGAGGATCTTTTGTAATTCCCAGAATAACAAAGTTTCCCCCCCCCCCCAATTTCTAATGACGTCGGAATAGCGTTTACCTTTCGGCAAGATGGTTTAGCAACTACATACGTTTAGTTTTCAAGGTACTAGATTTAAACTTGCGATTCGAATGGTAGCCTTGTCGAGTCACCGATGGCTTACATAATTAGCATACATTGCCCCCTCCCGGCAGTATTTTAAAGGTGGTTATACGACCCCACCTGATGTTCCTTTGATGCAACATGGGAAATCTATGTTACGTACCTGTACATTGCGCCCGCTAAAATAAAGCTCCAGGCACGAGTTTCTATGGCTATGTGACACAACTGGCTTCGACACCTCATTGTTCGCAAGGCTGACCTCGTAACTTTATTAGGCGTGATTATTAGCGTCAGGGTTTAGCATATACATGTTGCAATATGGTTATCGTTCTTTACAGCGTGACACCAGAAAGATATTTATCAGAGAGGGTCAGTAAATATACAACACGCTATACCAAGAAAGTAGTTAGTGCATTAGAGAAACCCATACAATTCATTCAAAAACATAACGGTTCTCCTGAAAAACCTCGCATTATTATATCAAAGAAATAAATGCACTTAACATATTGACATACCTTAATAACTAAACAAAAGACATTTGTTTCCTTTTTCAAATACGAACTTTATCTAAATGTTTGATTTGACTAAAACATCTCTCACAGTGTCATATTCGACCGCCAAGTTGTCATATATTTCAAGGATCAAACCTGTGATGGACGGTTCAAAATATAAATATATTTATAATATTTGAAATCAAGTTGTCATCGATACTATTACTTTGCATATAATATGACACTGTTATTATTAAATCAGTAAACATGGTTTCAACACCATTACATGATGCTTTATTCGAATTTCAGAACATAACTTACTGAAGAAAATTATAGAAATATAGGCGTAGTAAAAACGGATCAAGGTGGGTACCACCACAAAAAGTAACCGCGGTAAACCGGTTAATCTCTAATACCTCTAACCTCCAAGATAGCTTATACTTCGAATATGCCTGCACATTAATCGATCAAATCAATCACTCGAGTGACAGACAAGTAGACATACAGGTAAGGAAGGAGCTGGATAGATAGATAGATAGATAGATAGATAGATAGATAGATAGATAGATAGATAGATAGATAGATAGATAGATAGATAGATAGATAGATAGATAGATAGATAGACAGGTAGGTAGATAGATAGATAGATAGATAGATAGATAGATAGATAGATAGATAGATAGATAGATAGATAAGTAGTGAGTTCCAGGAAATTAATGACTTAAAATTGTACGCGTATTTGTAACATAATTCTTAAAATATTTGCAACCAGTATTACTATCTAGGAGAAAAGTATTTAGACAAATCTTTGTATAACAATCGATCTGTAAAAAAAATGTATGATTTCATGTCAACACAAAGTTTCTTTAATATTCACCGGATATACTAGTTGATGCATCAACAAGCAATTCATACAATATTTTATATAAATGCAATGTATATATATATATATATATATATATATATATATATATATATATATATATATATATATATATATATTTATTTATTTATTTATTTATATGCTATGGAAAATATATTTTCTTTGAATTAGTATTGTATAAGGAACCGGTGGCCTAGATTACCCATGACAGATCTTGGCTTTTTAATCTTTTTTTATCTTACGTTTTTATATTAAATTATTTAAAACAAATATAAAATAATATATTTTTAACATTATCCAAACATTTTATGACATATGTAGCGTCATATAAATGTAAACAAATCGGTTGAAAGTGAGAAAAGTAAGTTGCATTCCGTTCAAACCTAATTTAAAAGCAAATGTTCGAATGTGTATTTGTGCCTCATGTTCTGAAAACATCCCGTTTTCGCAATGAGATTCTAACAGATCGTCGAATTCAACATGTTCAGGTTTTCATTGAAAGAAAAGACTCGATGTTTAAACTATCAGTGAAGGTGATTAACGTTAATGATGTGGGGGATTAGAAAACGGGCTCGCTTTCTGAATGATGTAAAAACGTTCTAGCTTAACATGTCTGCTTCCGTTTCCAAAGACATTTCGTTAAAGATAAGCAGGTTTTAGTCACAATAGGTAATCTTTGAGTCAGTTATTTCTGGCTGTGATTAGGTGCATCCGTGTAATCCGACCTTCGAACGTTTCGTTTTACGTGAATATCAATATATTGGAACTCTAGCTAGTTCAAATGTTATTTTTGCGGCCTGACATTATTGTGACCCCTGAATTCTTCTTTGTTTCTTTGTTTCTCTGACTCAGATGAAAATATAATTCAATTATTATTCATTAAGTGCAGCATATAATCGCGAATTGCACTTAACTCAATTTTCAATCGTCTACCAGATTGCAGACTTATATATAGTTTTATAAAAAGTGTCACCTATAAAACCGAGGTTATTTTCACTTACGGACTCTCCTCACCACCAACCACCACCATCACGCGTTTTCGGTCTGTTGTAAATGTTTAAAAATGACGAGAGATACATACAAATTAGTATAGATAAATATTCAGTTATGTATAGACATGTGCATACTTTACTTTAGTTTTGGTGTAGGCATGGAAATATTGATGTGATACTTTTGTTTCCACGCCATCACTTATAAATAATAAATTAAGATGTTTACTTAATATGATAGATGTGTTTGAAATTATGCAACATTTATTACAATATGTTTCTTTAATTAACTAAGATTTATGTTTGAAGTTTCTTCTGTATTAACAAATGAGACAGTTTTAGAACCTTGAAACCTTTTGATATCTTTAAACGTTTTGCTGAAAAAAGGTTACATTGTCATGATAGTGTAAGGAAGTAGGAAAATGTGCTTTGCATTTATTTTATTTCCACTTGTCATCATGCTGTATCAAAGATCATCTAACAATCTTGTCATAAAGCCATTCAAAGTGCAAAAATGTTTAAACAAAGCTGAAGATACACGTGTTTTCCTGAAATGTTCGATTAACATAGGTATACCTCCAGTCAAAGTAATGTTTGACAACGTTATTACATGCCGCTGTTATCTTTGTTTTGGGACTTGTTTTCGTAATGCTTTCTTTGTTCCTCGCATTCAGGTTTTTCATCATGCATAAACATGATAATCATTTTCAAGAAAACAAACTTAACATCAAATAAAATTACTGAAAGCGATATGCTGAAATCTAATTAACCCACAAGAGGAAACCGTCTATCTAAAATACATTTCCAGAGAAACTGATACATATGCAAAAAGCATCAATACATTCCCTGAAATTATATTGCCTCCACTTGAAGTTGTGTTTTTAGCGATGTTCTGCTCGACTGGTGGTTTAGTGGCAACTGTAGAACCATTAATATTTGAATCTAGTCTTGTGTGTCCATCGTCAGCTGTAGTCGATTGCGAATCCCCAGGCTTATTGTTTTGACTTGTAAGCAAGAGTTGTTGACTACTTCTGGTTGTAGCAATTCCTTGTGATATATTAGTAGTTAGATTCACTGGTGCAAGTACAGTTGCGGAAGTAGTGTTTGGACCTGCAGGCTTCACTTGAGTACCATTTGTATCATTGCCAGCTGCAGCGTCTACAATATCTGAGGTATTAATATGACATTGAGAGAGAATGACTGAATGTTACTTGAATGTTCAACGTTAACATTTTAGCAAATTATGAAATATTAGGCTGATAAATATATTATTAAAGACAAGAATAAGAATTATCAAGACAATTAGTTTCCCTGAAAAATTGGTATTTTAAAAAATTAAAACGTATATGTGTGTTACAAGTTAAAGCAGTTCTTGGTTAAATTTGTGTGTGTGACTCGCAAATTAGTTTTTATTTGTAATGTATTCAAATGTAATGTATCATAACGATTTTTATAGACATGTGACTTAAATACTGACGGATATACTGACGGATAAAATTCATCAACCCTAAACAGCGTCATTCCAATACAGTGGTCTACATATCCTTTGTAAAAGCAACAATATAGAGTCATGTAATATTGTATAATCATTTGCATTGTTAATCTCCCTTACTAAAAAATATTGTAACATACTCTGTTTGAACTAATATGGAATTTATATGTAGTATCTTTAGTGCAAGTTGCATGTCAAAACATGACCAAATTGTTTTAATACGCATGGTTACCAGCTTTTATGACATTTCATGGGGCGTTGAAAATGACTGAATTTAATCAAAAATGCACTTCCTGGGTTTCCCAGATAAAAAGGTATATCACTGACCAAATACAAATGATTCTTAGAAAATATATTTGTGTTAAATGATGTACTAATGAGGATTAATATCGCTTTTTATGGTTTTAGAACTTATTTTCGTTTTTAACATTTTTTTAAAATAGAAGAGAAATAGATGTTGAATTAATATTCAATCAATCAGACTTTTTCAAACTAATATAATTTTGTTTTAAAGAACACAAGCACAATTTGTGGATAGCGATCAGATGTCGTGCTGTGAAATTAAAGTTTACCTCTCACCAAACTGAATACACCAATGGTTACAACCATGACCATCCATGTTGATTTCGTCATCCGAAACATATTTTGCAGCAAAAAATCTCGTCATTTAGACAAGTAGAATTTTTAACTTTATTATCAATATTTAATAGTTATTTATTGAATAATTTGCTTCCAATGGACACACCACAATATCACACAGATACACACAAGTATATATATATATATATATATATATATATATATATATATATATATATATATATATATATATATATATATATATATATATATATATATATATATACCTAGCGCTTTTAGCTGCCAATGATCAAGGTACAATTATCTAACACTTTTAGCTGCCAATGATCTAGGTAAAATTACATAACTCTTTTAGCTGCCAATGATCTAGGCAAAATTACATAACTCTTTTAGCTGCCAATGATCTAGGTACAATTACATAACACATTTAGCTGCCAATGATCTAGGCACAATTACCTAACGCTTGTAGCTGCCAGTGATCTAGGTACAATTACCTACCGCGTTTAGCTGCCAATGATCTAAGTACAATTAGCTAACGTTTTTAGTTGCCAATAATCTAGGTACAATTAACGAAAGCTTTTAGCTGCCAATGATCTAGATACAATTACCTAAAGCTTTTAGCTACCAATGATCTAGATACAATTACCTAAAGCTTTTAGCTGCCAATGATCCAGATACAATTAACTAAAGCTTTTAGCTGCCAATGATCTAGTTAGAATTACCGAACGCGTTTAGCTGCCAATTATCTACGTACAATTACCTAACGCTTTTAGCTGCCAATGATCAAGGTACAATTACCTAACGCTTTGAGCTGCCAAAGATCTAGGTACAATTACCTAACGCTTTTAGCTGCCAATGATCTAGATACAACTACCTAACGTTTTTCGCTGCCAACAATCTAGGTGCAATTATCTAACGATTTTCGCTGCCAAAGATCTAGGTACAATTATCTAACGCTTTTCGCTGCCAACGATCTCGGTACAATTATCTAACGCTTTTCGCTGCCAAAGATCTAGGTACAATTATCTAACGCTTTTCGCTGCCAACGATCTAGGTACAATTATCTAACGCGTTTAGCTGCCAATGATCCATGTACAATTACATAACGTGTTTAGCTGCCAATGATCTAGTTACTATTACCTAACGCTTTTAGCTGCCAATTATCTAGGTACAAGTACATAACACTTTTAGATGCCAATGATCTAGGTACAATTACCTAACGCTTTTCGCTGCCAACGATCTAGGTACAATTATCTAACGCTTTTCGCTGCCAAAGATCTATGTACAATTATCTAACGCTTTTCGCTGCCAACGATCTAGGTACAATTATCTAACGCTTTTAGCTGCCAATGATCTAGATACAATTACCTAACGCTTTTAGCTGCCATGATTTAGGTACAATTACCTAACGTTTTTAGCTGGCAATGATCTAGATACAATTACATAACGTTTTCAGCTGCCAATGATCTGGATACAATTACCTAACTGTTTTAGCTGCCAATGTCTTTTAGCTGCAAAAGATCTAGGTACAATTATCTAACGCTTTTTGCTGCCAACGATCTAGGTACAATTATCTAACGCTTTTAGCTGCCAATGATCTAGATACAATTACCTAACGCGTTTAGCTGCCAATGATCCATGTACAATTACCTAACATGTTTAGCTACCAAAGATTTGTGTACAATTACATAACGTGTTTAGCTGCCAATGATCTAGTTACTATTACCTAACGCTTTTAGCTGCCAATTATCTAGGTACAAGTACATAACACTTTTAGCTGCCAATGATCTAGGTACAATTACCTAACGCTTTTAGCTGCCAAAGATCTAAGTACAATTATATAACGCTTTTCGCTGCCAACGATCTAGGTACAATTATCTAACGCTTTTAGCTGCCAATAATCTAGATACAATTAACTAACGCGTTTAGGTGCCAATGATCCATGTACAATTACCTAACATGTTTAGCTACCAAAGATTTATGTACAATTACATAACGTGTTTAGCTGCCAATGATCTAGTTACTATTACCTAACGCTTTTAGCTGCCAATTATCTAGGTACAAGTACATAACACTTTTAGTTGCCAACGATCTAGGTACAATTATCTAACGCTTTTAGCTGCCAATAATCTAGATACAATTACCTAACGCGTTTAGCTGCCAATGATCCATGTACAATTACCTAACATGTTTAGCTACCAAAGATTTGTGTACAATTACATAACGTGTTTAGCTGCCAATGATCTAGTTACTATTACCTAACGCTTTTAGCTGCCAATTGTCTAGGTACAAGTACATAACACTTTTAGCTGCCAATGATCTAGGTACAATTACCTAACGCTTTTATCTGCCATGATTTAGGTACAATTACCTAACGTTTTTAGCTGGCAATGATCTAGATACAATTACATAACGTTTTCAGCTGCCAATGATCTAGATACAATTACCTAACTGTTTTAGCTGCCAATGTCTTTTAGCTGCCAAAGATCTGGGTACAATTATCTAACGCTTTTCGCTGCCAACGATCTAGGTACAATTATCTAACGCTTTTAGCTGCCAATGATCTAGATACAATTACCTAACGCGTTTAGCTGCCAACGATCCATGTACAATTACCTAACATGTTTAGCTACCAAAGATTTATGTACAATTACATAACGTGTTTAGCTGCCAATGATCTAGTTACTATTACCTAACGCTTTTAGCTGCCAATTATCTAGGTACAAGTACATAACACTTTTAGCTGCCAATGATCTAGGTACAATTACCTAACGCTTTTAGCTGCCATGATTTAGGTACAATTACCTAACGTGTTTAGCTGGCAATGATCTAGATACAATTACATAACGTTTTCAGCTGCCAATGATCTAGATACAATTACCTATCTGTTTTAGCTGACAATGTCATTTAATAAATGATTTACAACAGGAACCGCAAATCAGTTGGATATAATCCAAACTTTGATTGTTTTATCATGTAAATAAAGATATTTAGAACGTGTACCACAGTGTTTAAGAATGTAGTGCTAAAATGATAGTTAAGTTGTGTCAAACAAAGTAAAGGTATGTTTCATGCTAATCCAAGTTTCACTAACGGTGTAAAGTATTCAGTTTTATTTCAATTATAAAGTCCTTCATTTGGATGTTGATGTCGTAGGCATAATATTATTGGTGCACTGGCATTTATCTATACGATTGCAGAGAAAGCCTTGTACATTTTGTTACGCAAATTGCCAATATGCCAAATTGCTCGTTGGATGGCGTTTTGAAATTAAATTGTGCATTCCATAGTATGTTCTATAATATCTTGATAAAACTTAAACAAAATTAAGTACTATTCTTCTATTCAAACCATAAAAGAACAAATTAAATAAACAAAGCGGACAGAACGGAAAGTAGGTATGTAATAATCAATGTTAGACACAGCACGAATTATCGAAAAATCATCGTATTTCATTGATATGCGCTGACATATACCGGATATACAGATCCTTATCCCACCTCTGAAACAATGCATTGTTTTGTTCCTAAAACACCATCTTGAAAGCAGTGTCTGTATTACAAAAGTGTTTGGATTATCCTTTTATTCGGTTTTACAAGAGCTTGTGTCGATTAGAATTACTCCTATTGAGATCTGATTGGCTGCTAGTCTTTTAAAACTATATGACATAGCGATTAACATGTGAAGCTTAATAACTAATTCATCACATGTCGTTGCTAATAAGTTGTAGAGGGAGGCTCATCAACCTTCAGCATGGCTCAAGTGAACATTAACTATTTTTCTTACACCTCTTTTGTTACGGTATTGTATTTCTTACCTACACAAACAATCAAAGTTCATGATTAACATACGCTCCATTCCTGTATCTTTGCAAACGACCTGCATTGAACTCAGGTCTTTAACTTTGATGTTCTGAATGGCAAAATTTAATATCCAATAAATATTGGGTGCAAAGTAACGTCATAACTGAGAAAGAATCATGAAAACGTGGGGGACCTGCCTTTTGAGTACTTATGAATTAGGAAATATCTGTGCTCCAATGTTACCTTGGGAAAAATTAGCCTAAATTCGGCATTATTGGTCCTAAAAGGAAATTAGTCTAATATATAATGCGCCTTCAAGCCATGGCTGTACATATACAAATTTCAGAAATACTACAAAAAGAAATCTGAGTTCATATTTGTTCATTAACTACTAACCCCCTTACATGAACCCTACGTAGGGGAGCCAAGGATTACACAGGTCTCAGATGTGGTTACCAATCTGATTTAAAAAATGTGAATTTGTACCCAGCAGATGCACGGTCATATAGACTGATTAATCCACAAAGCAAATTGAGTTATCCTTGAAGCGTATTAAGAAAAAAAACATAGAGACCATTTGAATCGTTCTGCTACATTAGCATTGCCTACAAGACACAAACACTGCGCTACATCCTCTAATTGAAGACATAACAAAACTAGTATAGACCTTGCTCGTCTTTACTGATACATGGTGTATTATTTCTGTCTGCATTGGTTCTAGTCTCAGACTCGGCCAGTAAGGGTATATGAGAAAGCTGCTACTACCTTCCAGTGGATCGGTGGTTCTTACGAGTGTTTTTCTGGGATTATCCTCAACTAGTTATCCTGGCATATCTTGCGCCGAGAAATGGAATTGAACCTCAGCACAACAATATCAAATCAAAATGGCCTTTGTCACGCTTACAATTTGAATGACAACACATTGGTTTTATCATTTCATTTTTACAGAGATTGATATATATCATTTGCAACGGGACACGACCTTATTTATGTGGTGTGTATGGGTATGGTTGTGTGTCCGAGCTTCATATCATGGCGGTACATTTCATAATACCACAGCTATAGAGAATACAAATTTAGAGCCTACAGTAATGTGATGAATATTTGTCTAATTTGATAGGTAATTTATACAAATGCATGATACAACATACAACATCTGCAATGTTTATTGCGTTTAGAGTATTGAATGACAATGTTAACCAGATAATAAATAGTAAATAATAATTGTTTAAAGCAAACCTATTTGGAGACCTTTCTTTTATTCTTATTCTAATGGCTATTTTGAAACATATTGTACATTTTTGAAGATATATCTTGCTCTTTATCCTGAGTTCTGTAAGAAAATTTCAAAGTGAGAAAAGAGAAAATGACAATCAAGCAAATGATATGGTGAGAGATAGGGATATTAGATGGAGCGTAACTGTCTTCAGATACAGAGTATACTGTTTACTAAGCACGAGGTGTTTGGCTCAAGGATGGAAATAATATTGACACGAAATATTGTTTAGATTAGAAATGAAATAAACTCAATATAATAATAACAGACAATATTGATAACATGTACGTTAAAAACATCAGGCAACAAAGTCAATATGTCAATGCACTAACCAAAACGCTAGTTTGACGTAATTTAATTTAAGATAACAGTCATATGATAAAACATAGAGGTGTCATACTGTGGTATTCTACAATGAAGATTGAAAAACAAGCAGAAATCATTATTCACATATGGTAATATCAGAGATCTTTATCGCATGCCAAAGATTCTGATTCTTTCTAAGATTGTACTCAATGATTGTACTCAGTGAATGTACTCAGTGACACCATATATGATAGTATTCAACTGATGACGTCCCTACAATCCGCAATATTTCTCTTGAAACTTTAAAATGTTGATTGTCCATTCATTGTTCAGAACATCTTTTTTTGCACGCAAAACATTGTATCCCTTTGTAGTGACACGAAAACATTTCAAACCACTCTATATTTCCATGGGTACAGCCATGCGGAGGGGTACAGTTATGCAGATGAGTTTTATCCCACTAATAGTTCATGGTGGGTATGTTCGCAGGAAATATTTAAACATTTTGGTCATTTAATTAAAACACTTGAGTGGGATTTTCTAATCACGCCCAGGTGCTCCTGATCGAGTGTTAGTGATGTGTGTGTGTGTGTGTGTGTGTGTGTGTGTGTGTGTACGCTTGATAGTGTTTTGTTTGTTTATTTCACTAAAATGACAAGAAACAATATTTAAACAAGAGCATGTGATAATCCATTATTTCATGTAAACAGTATGAAATAAAATCAGAGCTATCACAATAAAAAAGACAAACGTGGTGGTTATATATATATATATATATATATATATATATATATATATATATATATATATATATATATATATATATATATATATATATATATAAACACACACAGATATATATATATATATATATATATATATATATATATATATATATATATACACACACATATATATATATATATATATATATATATATATATATATATATATATATATATATATATATATATATATATATATATATATATATATAACCAAAAGTATAATCCTTGTAACCATGGTTCAGAGGCAGAAATGTAAATTGATCTACACACATATATAAAATAGATAGATAATGAGACCACTTTCAATTTTCTATTATTGCAATTTGAGGTTATCACTACCGAAATATCCACAGGTTAATAAACTTCCGCTATTTATCCACCGCCACCACCACCACTACCACCACCATCAGTTCCTGAACAGTAGCAACACCCTTCCACACTGCAGCGTCTTGTCTATGTTTGATGTAAAATACTTTGCTGTCTAATATCTCGCCACGCGAAAACTAAGCGAGTGTATGTATAAAAGCAAATAAGCACCACTCCGTCACGGAAACAACGTAAAGACTAAAACACAAAATGTTCAATAAATACAAACTATGGTGAGTCACAAAAAACTTACTAAATTTACTGCATGAAAAACAAAAGCATCTCTGAGAGTTCGATGTCTTTTCTAAATTCATAAAGCATTAAAAGAAAGAAATACCAACATTGAGTTGAAGAGACATCGTCTAAACTTATAAAAGGATAGAAGAATAAACAATTTACCCCAAACCACTGAAGAGTAACTGAAAAATATACTAAACTACTAAAGAAACATTTAATAATGCACTGTCCAATGACACTAACATTATTGTAAGCTCTTAAAAGTATTGAATAAAAACAGCACAAATGCCCAACAAAACACATAATTTATTCGTATAAAAATTGCTACTTCATAAATACATAGAAGACACCATTAGACCAAAATAAAAAAAAATGATTATATGAAAGCAAACACAATATATAATAACTTAAACACCTTTTAAAAAATTTCGGCAAAGACACAGAAATATAACTGTGAATATTAAGCTTTAGTAATATTTTCACTTTTTATTCATTCCCACATTGTTTTGAATATTTAAAGCAAAGCAATAAAAACATATTAAGTACCCAACACACGTGTGTGTGTGTGTGTGTGTGTGTGTGTGTGTGTGAGAGAGAGAGAGAGAGAGAGAGAGAGAGAGAGAGAGAGAGAGAGAGAGAGAGAGAGAGAGAGAGAGAGATATTTGGATTTTAAACATAGCATTAAAAATTTTAAGGACGCATCACGATGGTCACTGCGGCAGCATGAAAGAGTCATGTAATATCATGAAATATTTTGCTATTATCTATTACCGCCTCATTCTCCCGCACGCACCTATTTATATAGATCGCAGATGCCTTGAAACGTTAATACATAAGAGAATAACTAATCTGAACTCACTTTAAAATAGCGCAGAATCAATATAGAGAGGATTCACACAGCAAACTACACCTTTTATACAAATTTTGATAAAATCGTAATTGTATCACTTGCCATCTTAAAAACATTCTACACAGTCTTGTCTTAGATAAATAATTTCATTAGCAATATCAAATTTGCAAGGGATTAACATTGGGAGTCATAAATTATAAGTAAGACCAATGTAAATGAACGCAAATGTAATTAGAATATTTTACGTTGTTTTTTTCCCAGGTCAGCGAATTTGTTCCCAAAAATCGGTGCTACATGGGTTCAATACTATAAACCGTTGATAACCTTATGAGATATTTAGCCTGTTATAGATTGACACGTCATCTATGCCAGGGTAAATTTGGGATGATTAATGGTGCTATAATAAACACATGTATTGATTTTAAAATCAAGGTTGCTTGAGCATACAAATCTTCCACTTCACATTTCTCTGTAACTACTTGTTAGGATGAATATTGCAAAATACAAAAAATTATCGTTCAGACACGACTGCCAATGGACGGCATTTAAGTGATTTCTTCCTTGCAGAAATACAATTAGAGAATCGTTAATGTTTGAGTGAATATCTCATTGTTTTCCTTCTTTATGCTGATAGAAACTCAAATTCCTTGCTACCACTACAAAGAACTAAATGTGTCTGATGTTGAACTTGAAAGGATTTAATGTTTTTGCGTCACATTCACTAAAACATTTCACAACATTGAACCTGACTTGAAGAAACATTGTTGTAATCTGCATACGTATATCCCTAATCTTGATATATATATATATATATATATATATATATATATATATATATATATATATATATATATATATATATATATATATATATATTCCTGTATATTAAGTGCGAAGCTTTCCGTTGTATTACAAAAATGCTGGAAAGTTTGAAAGTGGTCAAATATATTTAAGTGGTCAAATATATTGCATTCTTTGTTGAAAGCGTATATAAATTTGTCTGAGAGAGAGAGAGAGAGAGAGAGAGAGAGAGAGAGAGAGAGAGAGAGAGAGAGAGAGAGAGAGATTTTGATTTTAAACATAGCATTACAAATTTTAAGGATGCATCATCACGATGGTCACTGCGGCAGCATGAAAGAGTCATGTAATATCATGAAATATTTTGCTATTATCTATTACCGCCTCATTCTCCCGCACGCACCTATTTATATAGATCGCAGATGCCTTGAAACGTTAATACATAAGAGAATAACTAATCTGAACTCACTTTAAAATAGCGCAGAATCAATATAGAGAGGATTCTACACCTTTTGTACAAATTTTGATAAAATCGTAATTGTATCACTTGCCATCTTAAAAACATTCTACACAGTCTTGTCTTAGATAAATAATTTCATTAGCAATATCAAATTTGCAAGGGATTAACATTGGGAGTCATAAATCATAAGTAAGACCAATGTAAATGAACGCAAATGTAATTAGAATATTTTACGTTGTTTTTTTCCCAGGTCAGCGATTTTTTTCTGAAAATCGGTGCTACATGGATTCAATACTATAAACCGTTCATAACCTTATGAGATATTCAGCCTGTTATAGATTGACACGTCATCTATGCCAGGGTAAATTTGGGATGATTAATGGTGCTATAATAAACACATGTATTGATTTTAAAATCAAGGTTGCTTGAGCATACAAATCTTCCACTTCACATTTCTCTGTAACTATTTGTTAGGATGAATATTGCAAAATACAAAAAACTATCGTTCAGACACGACTGCCAATGGACGGCATTTAAGTGATTTCTTCCTTGCAGAAATAAAATTAGAGAATCGTTAATGTTTGAGTGAATATCTCATTGTTTTTTGTTTTCCTTCTTTATGCTGATAGAAACTCAAATTCCTTGCTACCACTACAAAGAACTAAATGTGTCTGATGTTGAACTTGAAAGGATTTAATGTTTTTGCGTCACATTCACTAAAACATTTCACAACATTGAACCTGACTTGAAGAAACATTGTTGTAATCTGCATACGTATATCCCTAATCTTGATATATATATATATATATATATATATATATATATATATATATATATATATATATATATATATATATATATATATATATATATATATATCGATATAGATATATATATATATATATATATATATATATATATATATATATATCTGTATATATATATATATATATATATATATATATATATATATATATATATATATATATATATATATATATATATTCCTGTATACTAAGTGCGAAGCTTTCTGTTGTATTGCAAAAATGCTGGAAAGTTTGAAAGTGGTCAAATATATTTAAGTGGTCAAATATATTGCATTCTTTGTTGAAAGCGTATATAAATTTGTCTGAGAGAGAGAGAGAGAGAGAGACAGACAGACAGACAGACAGACAGAGAGAGAGAGACAGACAGACAGACAGAGAGAGAGAGAGAGATCCGGTAGTGGTGGTCATATGTGTTGGTATAGAACAGAGCAAATCATTCAAACTAATTAAACTTTGCGGACACAAAGCTTAAACACACACACACACACACACACACACACACACACACACACACTGTTGATATATTAGGCTCACATTCCCGATTTGAAATGTGACTATCTTGTACAAACGGATCAAAAGAAAACAATATATGTGTTGGTATAGAACAGAGAAAATGATTCAAACTAATTAAACTTTGCGGGCACAAAGCTTCAAAACACACACACACACACACACACACACACACACACACACACACACTGTTGATATATTAGGCTCACATTCCCGATTTGAAATGTGTCTATCTTGTACAACGGATCAGAAGAAAACTAAAATCTCATGGTTAGAACAGTCAGATTTGTGTCAATTCGTAATGTGATTTCAACATATGAACAGTTCAAACATGCCGACCTTATGACATAACAAACGTCATTTAAAGCAACTAGACTACCTTAACGTCACGGAAGGCGAATTAGTACTTACGCGTGGGAGCAAAAGAAAATTCTCCCTCACCACTTATGTGGCTTGAAGCTTTATTTGTCCGTTATTATCCAGTATGCTGTAACAGTGATTACTTATTGAACAGAACAGAATAATGATATTTATTCCTACTTACACTATAAAGATACTGATAAGTTTATGAATAATAACTGCAATACGAAACACGTGAAAATTTAAATATCTACAGCAAGAAATATAGTCGTTTATACAGTATGTATATAAAGCATTATGAGCTTGACAAGAGTGTTTGGGTACAATAGTGTAATGGACTTATTGCATGGCGAATTTCAAATATATATATATATATATATATATATATATATATAGTTCTATATGAGTTCTTCTTCATTCCCAGTTTTGATAGGTATTGTCTGATTTTCTCGGCTTTCGGTGTTAATCTTGTTGTTTCCTTTGTGTTTCCTTTGGGTTTTTTATTTTGCTGGTCAGTTTCTCCCTTGGTCTTATTCGAAGTTTGCGATAAACTTTGTTCTCTGCTGGTTATTTGTTTTTTCCGGAATAATAGTTGTTTGTTTTTTCCGGGATAGGCGTGTCTTTCGTTTCGTCTCTATTATTCTGACTTTTTGGGGCGTGTGACCGGTTTCCCCGCATCTATTACACTTTCTGTGGTATATGCACCCCTTGTACCAAGTTGTTGTTAAAAAGCCATTTAGAAAATTTTGCTCTTTTGATAGTGCGAAGTTTGGATTTCTCAATTTCGAAGATTCTGGTTTCATCATAGATGTTAAACCCTGGAACTACTCCAAGTTTTGATTTTTCCACTTTTATTCCAAATTTTTCTTCAAACCAGCCAACTGTAGTAGTATATCTATCGGGATTCCTGATAGATGGAGTTTTCCTCTTTGGTTTCTGATTCTTCTCATAATCGGTTCTGGACTTTTTATTACTGCTCTTATTCCACAAATTTGTGTTTCTCCATATGGTAACGCCGGTGTGTTACTTCTATATCTTATTTGATATTCTCCCTTTGCATAGTTGATTGAGTAGATTTTTGAAATGATATCTTCATCATTAATTTTTAAAGCCACCAGAACTGCTGTTGTTCCAGGTATTCTACCATCATTCAAACCTTGAAATTCAATCAGTTGTGTACCTTTCTTGTATTTACACTCTAGGTAGGCCCCATCTTCTGTTTCTACTTTCCGGGTTTTAAAATATGTATGAAGGTCTGTTGTCGTCTTACGTGATGCCGCCATTTATTCACGTGGTTTCTTCGTTTCGTTGTAATCTGTATACTCCTTAATTCATTTTCTGTAAATATTAATTTCTTGTCATAATTTTCTTGTTGTCATTATTTCATGGTCACTCATCTACTTTGTAGTCTTCGCTATTCTCACATTGCAGGTCCAGTAGATTTCCTAGCGGTCTGTTTTGTGCGTGCGATTGTGATTCGGACAAAAACGAAGAACTGGACTTGTCAGCTACAAGTACTAGAATGGCGCGTTTACATTAATAATACTACTACTACTACTACTACTACTACTACTACTACTACTACTACTACTACTACTACTACTACTAATAATAATAATAATAATAATAATAATAATAATAATGAGGACTTTGTATAGCGCCTAATCTTTCAAAGATCTAAGTGCTTTACACCATTAATAATGATATGACTACACTACAGAACAACAAATGACTAAAACAATGAAATTGGAAAACATAAAAACATGCTGAAAATATATAAGATACAAAAAACGATTAGGTCGCTAAGTTTGTCCCTGAAGTCGAAACAGGTGAGTCTTGAGAGCACTCTTAAAAGGGACCACTGTGTCTTTGTGTCTAATTTCAATGGGCAGTTCGTTCCACGTCGCTGGGCCCTGGTATGCAAACGAACGTTGTCCATATGACTTTGTTTTCACCTTGGGAACAATGAGTATACGATTATCAGAAGAAGAGCGCAAGGATCTAGCTGGTGTATACACATGGGTGAGGCTGGATAGGTATGTTGGACTGGAGTCTGTCATTGAAATATAGCACAAAGAACAAATTTTGTGTTTGATTCTGTATTGAATTGATAGCCAGTGTAGGGTATAGAGCAGTGGTGAGGTGTGCTCTGATCGAGGTACTCTAAAGATGATCCGTGCAGCTGTGTTTTGAACGTTTTGAAGTTTCTGGAGTAAATATTGTGATGAACCAGACAGAATTGAGTTACAATAGTCCAGTCTTGAAAGTACTAATGAACACACAAGTGTTTTCGTGGCATCAACTGAAAGATATTTACGAATGGAACTGATGCGTCTCAATTCAAGATATGCAACCTTGCAGATGTTCATGACATGTTGGTGCAATGTGAGAGTACTGTCGAGAGTAACACCGAGATTCCGAACTGACTGTGAGAATTTAATGTTGGTGTTGCTGATATTTATTGTCTGAGGTAAAGGTTGTGAATGAGAAAGTCTTTGTGTTGTGATCAGAATAGCCTCAGTTTTATCATCATTTATCTGTAACTTGTTACATGTCATCCATGATTTTACATCCGAAATGCACTTCTCTACTCCATGGATGGTAGCATCAGCAACAGTTTGGTGGCTAGACTTGTATATTTGGGTGTGATCAGCGTACAATTGGTGCGACACTGGGTGATGATTTATGACACCTGAGAGCGGCTGAGTGTACAGAATGAAGAGAACAGGTCCAAGAACAGATCCCTGTGGAACACCACAACATATGTCAACTGGGCTGGAGTGTATTCCATTTGCAAATATAATTTGTGTCCTGTTGACTAAGTAGGACTTGAACCACTGTAAGGCTATATTCTGAGTGCCAAATACATGCTGGAGACGGTGAAGTAATATATTATGGTCTATTGTGTCAACTGCTGCAGGAAAATCCAGGAGAGTGAGGACTGTAATCTTTCCACTATCCAAAGCAGAGAGAATGTCACTAAATACTTTCAGAAGAGTAGATTCCGTACTGTGGCGAGGGCGATATGCAGACTGTACATAACTAAAAAGACTGTTTAAATTCAAATGAGTTGAGTTAGAACAACCTTTTCTAAGATTTTTTATATGAAAGGGAGATTAGAAATTGGGCGGTAGTTCTTTAAATTGTTATGGTCCAGGGTTGTTTTTTTCAGCAGTGGCTTTACGATGGCAGTTTTGAAAAATGATGGGAATTCCCCTGATGAGAGAGAGATATTAATGACATCAGTTAGTGAAGGCAATATTGGTTCTAAGCACTCAAGCAGCAGTGATGTCGGAATTGGATCAAGTTCACAAGACTTTGGTGCACTTTTCATCACGATTGTGCGTACTAAATCTATAGAAACAGATTCAAATGCTCCTAACGGTTGTCGCTGAAATTCTGCATCATACCTGTATGGTGATGAATCAGTTGAAATTGTGCTGTCAAGCGAATCTCTAATGGTTTTAACTTTGTCATTAAAGAAATTTGCAAATTGGTCTGGTAGGTCGATTGAAGAGAAGATCGTTGGAAGTGGTTTACATTTGTTCCTTGACATTAGTTTGTTAGTTATCTCGAAGAGCTCTTTGCAGCTGAAACTCTCCGTGATCTTAGTACTGTATTGGGATGATTTGGCTAAATGGACTATGTGACGTTCTTCTTAGCGGCTTCGTAGATTTGTTTATGAATAGTGAGTCCGGTGGAAAGCCAAAGCCTCTCTACTTTTCGGCGATGTCTTTTAGCAGTGCGAAGCTGGTCCCTAACACTGCTATACCAAGGAGAACACTTTTTTATTGATACTCTGCATTTGGTGGCTGGGGCATGTTTTTCAAGCAATGAACGCAGGCAATTATCAAGTTGTTCCGCTGTTGGATGTAAGAAAGTTGTTAGGTTTTCTTGGATGTCATGCATGAATTTGGTTCTATTTATCATACGGAGGTTTCTTTTAGTAACATATAGAGGTGGAGAGTTAGGGACTAATACGTCGAGATGGCATACAATGCAGAGGTGATCCGATGCAAGTTCGTGGGATACAAGGGTTGATTGCATAATATTATCATCAGGTCTATAAAGAAACCAGTCTAAAATATGACCAAGTTTATGGGTAAGTTGGTTAACTGACTGTTTAAGACTGAAACAATGAATGGAATCTAGGAGTTTCGAAGTGTTTGGTTTACCAGGACAGTCATAGTGAAAGTTGAAATCTCCAAGAATAATTATGTTGCCACCTATCGAATTTCCATACTCTAGAAAATTTGGAAACTGCTCCGAAAAGAGAGATTCAGTCATCTTGTTTTTTCTACTAGGAGGAGGTCGGTAGAGACAGGAAAAATGGACTGACCTTTGTTCCAGTGAGAACGTTGTTTGGACTAGTTCAAACGATGTGTGGCAGAAGTTGAAGGTTGTGTTGTACTTGAGGCATTTGATCATGGAATTCTTTGTAATTACAGCATGTCCACCTCCGCGAGAGTTGCGGGGGAACGACTTGATGGAGTAATCGCTGGGTGTTAAATCCGCACACATACTTTCATCACCTGCAGAATGTAAACAAGTTTCTGTCAGGAAGAAGATGTCAATATTATGGTCGTTGATAAAATTAACAATTTCTGTGCGCTTTTCCGGTGATCCTACTGATTGAGCGTTGAATAATGCAATATGTAGTGGTATTCCTGGGACAGTTGACGATTTAAGAGGAATTTGAACCAGGTTATTAAAATTACCGTCAGAATTTTTAAATTGTTTATCCGTTACGTGCGAAAGGGAGATAACTGGAATCCTTCTTCCTGTTCTACGATGGCCAGCTTTGAAAGAACGTTCCTTTTTTCGCTTCCGTTTACATTTAAGAAATGATGAATGAATTCCCAGTTCGTTCAATCTTGAGCACAATGTAGTATCTAGAACCAAGGTATGGTCATTTAATCGAATTAAAAGAGAACATATGAATGTTCATATACTAATTTACAAGCCAAGGCCCTAATCTGCATTCTTAATGTAGTATATAAGCCGAATACTTGATTTACCTTAATCAAGGGAGGACCTTCCGCTAGTCGAACTAGGCAATCGCCTAGGGCGCTGAGCTAAGGGTTTATTTCATGATGGGCGGGAGGGGGAGGGTGTGAGTGGAAGGGGGAGGGGGCGTCAGATATCTGATTTCGTCTAGGGCACTAAAATAGCTTGTACAGGCGCTGACCTTAATATTGTAGTTTATAAGCCAAGCCCTGGTGTGATTGCACATGGAAATTTATAGTCAAGGCCTGTATATTGTGTTAGAAGATCGTGTGCTATAAACAAAATTCATTGGTAACCATACTCATTTCAATATAAACATAAACATCTGTCAAAATGATAGCTATTTTATAGTTAGCCAGATAATTATCAGAGCTTTGTCCATTTGAAAAATAAGTGTAATAGGTTATTACCATTGTGTAATACTAAAACTGTGCATCCCTAATTTCAAGATGTCTGATCCAAACATATGTTTTCTGGCGTGTTGTCTGTTCGTGAAATATCCCAAGGGCATTTGCTATCTGCAAACGATTTGCTAGTATAAAGGCGTATAATAATGACCTAAAACAACGTTGTCAGCAAATAATAGTTTCCTTGTCCTGCCATCGTGACCTACAGAACCTTGGTTCCATTCTGAATCTAAAATCAGACCTACAGTCCAAGTTTATGATGATGGTCAAAGATATATCAATGAGCATTATTTAAATTTAGAAAAAGCACTGAACTTCTAAAACGATGACTGACCAAATTTAATACTAGTGCGTCTAAGATAATAAGTTATACTGCATCCTGTTAAATTCCTTTAAACCTGTACACCCCCTCTACAGCAATCAAGGAGTCATACAAAATATATTGAGAAGTGTATGTCTTCCTACTATGAATTACGATATGGATGTAAATAACATTTTTGTTATTTTGACCTTTGCCGACCTCGCCCAATGCAAATCTTGTTTTTAAATGGAGAAGTAATATACCACCGTTCCAGAACATACAGTGAAACATGCTGAATACAGACTGTGATGTGTCTTTAATAATCTGATAAAATCTCTAACAGCAGGCCACACCGGTCTTTGTCAGCAATGTAGCTTTAATATGGTGACGGAGGCTTTCATTGCTTGGCCATTTGGGCTGAACTTTGTTGAGCTATCTGCAATAAATATGAACTGTACAGTTTTAATATTTTATAATTTGATCTGCCGAGTAATTGAGAAATGCAATATCTATTGAATTTGTGGAGAGATTATGGAAAATACTTTCGTTTCATTCATATTACAAAATTATTTTTCTATCTGTTAGAAAGGGCTCATGCAAAGTGTCGCTGCAATATACGCGTTTTCAAAAACAACCAAGTGCGCGTACTTAGGAATGTATTAGAGAGCCCAGTATTTGAAGGACTGAACGACAGTGGAGGTTACATGGACAGAGCTTACATTGTCTCGCAAGAATTAGACAACCCGGTGAAATATAAATATTGAATCAACTGTAGTTGCACTGGTATTTGGCGTCTTCATCACGTGTGTTTTACTAGGAAGGCATGGCACGACTTAACTGCGCAATAAAGAGATAATAAATACAAACATACGATGACTATATTGATGCCAATCACGTAAAGTGAAGGTCAAATATCACTAGCGAAACAAAAAAGCACACGATACAGAATGAATTTTTTAAAACTCAACAATTGAATATAAAACAGAATGACAATATTTATTTGTTTTTATTTGAGTGTTATTGAGCTTCACAGACGTTGGAACAATTAAATTGCTTTCTGTGACAGATATTTACAGTTTGGTGGTATGAAATGAAAACCAGTCATGGAATTACTTCTTAAAGGGAAAAACGAGATACTAAACTTTTATATATTTGTGATCATAACATAGTACAAAAGGAACAGTATACACACTACGATACAATACGATATTAATGAATCTAACCTGACAGACCGGCATACCCATAGCTAGTACTATAATCAGTTAAGTAGTCGTGACATTACAATACTTAAAACTACCTGTGACACGAGTAAGAACACGTTCATGGATTTTTTTCAGTAAATATGAGGTAATACCTTGTCTTATTTTGATATGGTTTCCAATCCACGTTATATTGATGATATTATTTATTAGGGGCTTCGAGAGTAACGTGTCAATAAGTTTGATACAAGATAAATATCGAGAGGATTTGAATTTGTCAGGCCAAACATAACATATTGAGCTCAATATAAGACCCAAGCGTGATTACGTAGTTGTGATATCTCGTTTTACGAATAATTCAGAATAAATCAAAAAATATTTCACCCAATAATTAAATTCAAAATTTATTTTTCCTTTATAACGTCTTAGAGGTTCATCACATAAAAATAACACGACACATTCAGTTGCAACATTTTCCGTAAATTAATGCAAAAATTTCTTTTTTACTTTCTTTTATTAACGTTTCTTGTACTAAAATACCAGAACGTTGTAAGATTTACGTAATATTCCATAATTTAACATAAGACAAGAGTATTAATCCTGCATTGATATTCCGTATAACAATCATAGTACATGACTAACAATCCTGACATAATACTCGATATATATCGCATACAGGAATTATCTACCTGACACGATACTCCATACATCTAAAATCTTTCAAGGATACACATCCTGATATAATACTCTATACATTTTGCATAGTATGCTTCAGACAAAGGCTCGAGCGAAGTGTTGTTGTTGTAGGGTTTAACGCTTTTATTCAGCACAATATAAGCTATACATGGTGGCTAGTATTAATGGTGGAGGAAGAGACCGGGAAAACCACTCAGAATGAACCACCAGCCCACGAGAAGCTTCCTCACATTGGACGAATCTGAGACTCGAACCCACACAGACATAGGTGAAATGGCAGTGATCCGTAATGGAGAGCGCTTTAGACCACTCGGCCACTCGTGCCCCCCCCTCCCCCGAGCGAAGCGTACATTAAAGAAAATATAAGGTTTAATGATCCTGTCTTGGCATTTAGTCACAGCTGTAACATGAAACACGTGTCATTTATGTTAAATTTATGAATAATAGGTACACTCCGATACTATTCCAGTCGTGATCAAATAATCGTTATAATTCGGATTTTCATCCTTTATGTGGTCAGTTGAGAGGATTCCGTCAAATGAACAATGATTTTGTTTAGCGAGTAGTTTAATTTCATTAGACTCTTCACATATTGTCAGAATACCTGCCCCGTCGTGTTGAGTCAACCGTTGCCTAAGTCCTATTCTATGTACAAGCTATGTGTATATTGCACAACTATTGTACACAATAGGTAATAGGTATTGTACACAATAGGTAATAGGTATTATACACAATAGGTAATAGGTATTGTACACAATAGGTAATAGGAATTGTACACAATAGGTAATATGTATTGTACACAATAGTTAATAGGTATTGTACACAATAGGTAATAGGTATTGTACACAATAGGTAATATGTATTGTACACAATAGGTAATAGGTATTGTACACAATAGTTAATAGGTATTGTACACAATAAGTAATAGGTATTGTACACTATAGGTAATAGGTATTGTACACAATAGGTGTAAAATATACACATGCTTTGGACGCAGCAGAATATAATTTCAGTAAATCTGGATGTCTTCATTTCATTTTCATTTTCATGTGTTTTTTTTCTTCCCCTTCTTTGCTTTTTTCTACACATTTTTCTGACGCTTTAGGTTCATTCTTCCATTCAGTTTTTGCTAAGCTGCTTGTTTCTTTCTTCTTTATGTTTGTTTGTCTAGTTTCTACCTTTTCTGCTCTTCCACCTCCTCATTCTCCCTCTTCTCCTTTTTCTTCGTGTTCTCGTATCAGCACATAATGATCACAGATAAGGTGCATTTTTTATGCTGGAAAGGTGAAATAGATTTTCCAGACTTTTGTTTTTCAAGAGTTACTAAGAGTATGCAAAACGGAAATGTGGGCGCATTTAAATGTGCACATGTACTGATTACCAGTCGCCCATTTTGTAAGATCTAAAACGTATTCATTATATTCAGTTTTCGTACAACAAACTGATAAAATAATGACGCAGGAAGTCTTGCTTAAACAGATAATTTATATCAAAGTCTCATTGATTCTTGTCAAGGAGAACAAGTTAAAACAAGACAGGATTGTCGGGAATCCCCCAAGCAATCGGGTGGTAAAGATAATATTTCTCCTTCGATCAAAAATTCCTGTGAGGTGAGTTATGCACACTTTCTTCGGATTATTATGACAGAACTCGGTGCGACAGAAACTAATGTCAACAGGTACAACAATATACATCAGAGAGAGTAACTGCGTTCTAGATGAAATATCTGGGTCGTCATAATGGTGTGTCCGCCACGCACGAATTCTAATATACCAGATTATATGTTCGATCCTTTTGTTTGTTTTGTTTGTTTTTTTAATTATGATTTTTAACGTAGCTTTAACAATTTTTCAGTCATTTCACTACGATGTCTGCAGTGAGGCAGTTTATAGTGATATCTAGTACTGGGGCATCATGTCGCAGACATGTAGCATGATGTCCTACCCAGTCACATTATGCTGACACCAGGCCAACCAGTCCTAACACTAACCTGCTGATGCTGAGCGCCAAGCGAGGCAGCTGTTAGCACCATTTTTGTAAGTCTTTGTTATGACTCGGCCGGGGATCGAACCCACGACCTCTCGCTTCCGCGGCGGACGCTCTAACTACTAGGCCACCGGAGCGGTTAGATCCTTTCGTAGTGATGTGTGCATGGTCAAGGTGGCGAAGTGATTTGTGCACACGGTTAAAGTTTGTATTACCGTCAACAACATATCTGGGTTCGAATCTCGCGAGGGAATTAATTAGAAATATTCTGGAACCTTTAGAACAATAGCATTTCTCAATATATCATGAAAATCATGCGTAAGATACCCGATCCAGATTTTTGAATTTTTGTCCTTATCTATTACTGAAATATAATAATGGATGAATCGATAGGAATAAATCAATCATAAGATTATTTTTTAAAAAACAAATTAGATGCATGCCTGCATACATACATAGAAAACGATTCCTTGTTACATATTAATCCTATCTTCATTTTGCAAACATATACATACACCTCATTAATTAGGTCCAAAGTGAAGTCAAAGCACACACGTATTCTTGAATGTGTAATATAAATCAATATTTTCTAATCATAAAGTTTAACTGAAACTATAATAGTATGAATCACATTGAAAATTTTAACTCATGCATTAAAAAGTGTATCATTATGATAATATAATCAGTGTTAATTATTACAATTAACTAAGATAAATCTATACATAATTTGCATTTCTTTTCCGTCTGTAGAAAAAGAATACTTTTCCACAAAAACAAGTTTTGAAGGATTGAATGGGAGAAAAAAAAAATTCAACCCATGGTTCTTGATCTATTACAACAAATGAAATATTCAAATTAAATCTGTTATACAGAATGAAAGCTTAAAATTTAATCTATTACAAAGAATGCTATCTTAAAATTTAATACATTACAAAGAATGAAAACTTAAGCGATTACACCATTTCACTTGAAAAACAGCCCAAACTAAATACATATTTGCATGCAAGCACGCACGCATTCATTCAAGTCGAATTTACTTGTGCAATTTAATGACGTTCACATCTTTAAACAGTTTGAATTATCGATTAATAATTAGGGTCACGAAACTACAAATAAACACCACAAACCGGGACGTGCACAGAGCAGGAAAATTATAGTTATCGTGTCATTGTATCTACTTGTTAGTCGGCATTTAACGTACCTCCAAAGCCGAGTTCGAAGGGCTTTGTTTGAAAAGTTTAAGTTTAATATGGCATTATGGCGTGGCTATGTATATTAGCAGATATATCATTGATATATAAAATAAATAATGTTTAATATAATCGTTTGGAATACTTTAAAAGTCAATGCTAATATGATAATTGTGTACACAGAATTTGCCCAGTAGAAACATCAATAGCTCTTGTTCAGGGCGTTTTCCTTCCAATTGTTCTTTTTTTTTTTACAGATATTCTTCCAAGCAAACCTTTGGCAAAGAGAAGAGTTCATATTTTATGATTATTAATAGTTTGCCAAACGTATTTATTTATCTTAAAGTTGCCTATCGCCTATCGGTCCATGCTGTTGGTTGTTTTCGTGCGCTATGTTTGCGCACCTCTCTCTCTCTCTCTCTCTCTCTCTCTCTCTCTCTCTCTCTCTCTCTCTCTCTCTCTCTCTCTCTCTATATATATATATATATATATATATACAAGATGACCATTCAGTTTTGTGATCTCAATTGAGGTGACGCGACTCCTCTGTTTGTATACGCATCGGTTGAGAATTGGGATGTTTTCTCTCACTTATTTTCCGTCTTCAAAGGGGCTTTTGGGGATCAGGATGCAAGCGATTGTACCCATTGCTTATACTACTATAATTCGTCAGAATTATATGATAAGAATGTCCCTAATTGTGGTATACGTGAGATGCATAAATTACGTCCTTTGGAGTTAGGAAATTAAAGTAGATTTGAATTTTGGAACTAAATACACATTTAGTAACAAAACAAGTAGTCCAATATTTTGATATACTTTGCATTGTTCAATTGGCTGATTAATTATTATATCTCCGAAGAAATCCTAACAGGATTGTTTATAGCGGCAGACGTTAGTTCTTGTTCTGGAGATCACTCTGTTCTCCGTACTCTTTTTCCGGAAACAGGTGCAAGTCTTGGATCTCTGTCAGATGTCTGTCAGTTTTTGTTACGGAGTATTAAATGTATGCTTCCTAGCATTGGGTTCACATTTTGTGTGTGCCGAACCGCCACTGTCACAGTTCTGGTTCCCGTGTTCTCAGAGACCGACAGGCAATGCACTTTACAGTATTCACAAAGTAGCTGACCTTAGCCTTTTTGGGCTGGAGTCAGTTTTCTCTTTCCCTTCCTCTATATCCTCCTCTTCTACGACGGATTCGTAGTAAGATGGACAGTCATGGCCATTATCTGGTTTGCACTTAGTGGTCAGTGCTTGCTGTCAACGGCAGTGCCGTATCGGTGTTGGAGTGGGGGTAGGAGGAGGAATCCGACATCATATCGGTGACCGGAGTTGCAAATCGACATTGTTGCTTGTTTTATCTATTGCCAAACTAACCATAATAATTGTTGTATTTTGCGTGCGTTGACGTTTATTGCGCAAACAGTAAACCACTTCTTCAAGTTTTGTTTGTATATGATTTATCGTTAAAAATGTTCTTGTCACTAAATAAAATACCTATTCATAATGCATATAGAAAGGTATTAGCGTCAAGTAATTCTAATGTTGATTGCAATAGCCCCAAAATACCAAAACTAGAGCACAAAATACCACTTTGCTATGTCAGTTGTGTTCACACTATGTATGTATATGTTTAACATCTAGTGTGTCCAAGGTATGTGTATATTTTGAACCTGGGAGGTCCACTGCATGTGTATATTTTGAATCTAGCGTGTCAATGATATGTGTATATTTTACATCTAGTGTATCCAAGGTATTATATATTTTACATCTAGTGTGTCCAAGGTGTGTGTATATTTTACATCTAGCTTGTCCATGGTATGTGTATATTTTACATCTAGTGTGTCCAAGGTATATGTATATTTTACATCTAGCTTATCCATATTTTACATCTAGTGTGTTGAAGGTATGTATATATTTTACATCGAGCGTGTCCGAGCTATGTGTATATTTTGCATATAGTTTGTCCATGGTTTGTGTATATTTGAGAACTAGTGTATCCATGGTATGTGTATATTTTACATCTAGTGTGTCCATGGTATGTGTATATTTGATATCTAGTGTATCCAAGGTATGTGTATATTTTACATCTAGTGTTTCCATGGTATGTGTATATTTGATAACTAGTGTATCCAAGGTATGTGTATATTTTACATCTAGTGTGTCCATGGTATGTGTATATTTTACATATAGTATGTATAAGGTATGTGTGATTTACTCCACTAAATCATTTATATTGTGTCTGGTGCAGTTATTCCAAAAATTCTGTTGCATTATGTTAGCAGAGGGGGCGAATCCTACAAAATTTCCAGGCGTCGATTTAGCAAACTGAGGCTTCCTCGAAATGCTTAATAGAAGCCTCCATTCAGCAAAAAAAAAAGACGCCATTTTTGTTGTCACCACCCCCTCTGCTGCTATGGGTTTAACAATTTTATTTACGATGAAAGTCCTTTCAAGATCTCACAAACATACTAATTTGCAAAACTTCACCTCGCAGATCAATCAAATTATTAGAGTGAGTTTGAAATTAATTCTCGTTAGCGAATCATTATGACATCGCATATAGACGGGATTAATTAATCCTCAACAATTAAAAATCCTGGAGGAGCTGTTGGTGCAAATGAATAGAGAATATACCTTGTTGAGCTTGATTTGATTGCTCTAGATTAATTTGATAGCTTTGATAGCTTCCTTCGATGGTATCACATACTAAATTGAGCGCAATCACCGACGAAATATTTACATTGTGCGGGGCAATATGTCTACCGCCACCATCTGGGTCATTATTGTGAGTCAGGATTTTTGTTTGTTGTGGATTTTCAGGACATCCTAACACCGTTTTTAACGAGCTGTTATAAATATCTACGGCGTATACCTCTATGCTTATTTCAATCGCGGATGATAACGTTGGTTCATGAACTTTAATAGCTATTTTTGATTCTTTCTCAGTAATAGATTTTATTCTACGTTGTAATTCAGCATCAATTTGTTCAATTTGGTACGACCCAGTTGGTATGGAAACAACGTTCCAGTCTGGGGTACCATCGGGTTTATTCTTATACGAGAACACCAGTGAGTTATTGGGTTTCTGCCCGCCAAATGCAACCGATCTGATATTGGGCCAACTATGGTATACTCGTAATTTAGCTAATGTAATTTCTTTCACTGGAATCGGAGAAGGGAAATTCACGTTGAATTCAGGGTTTGTTGATGTTATTGATATCATGCTTGTCTTTGTCGGAGTGGTATTTTCTGCTATTCGTTGAAGTAGTTCGAGTGACATTATTATTATCATTGTTTACAATTTCTAATTTTTATACCGCGGAATCATAAATACGTACCATCGCGGAGAACTCTTCATCGGTAATTACTGTATCATCAATCGATGATGATATCAACGAGGACAATTGCGAGTAACCGTTAGATGCTATTTGATGTTTTACTGTATACTCGTTGAGTTTTCCCTGAGAACAAGATGATAATTTTTTAGTGATTGCGGTTGCAACCCCAGCGATTGTTGTCACCGCGGAGATAGCGATTGGAACAGCAACCGGAGCTATCATTGTAACCGACGAGAGAATAATACCAGCTCCGGCCATTACACCAGATATCGAATACACTGTAACGTCAATGGCGGTAATTCTCATGCGGTATTTTTTTTTATTTGATACTCCTCAGCGAGTGTTTTGAAATTCATTGAAAATTCTCTGACCGTATCATAGCGATATTGTGACGGCGTTGTCATGTTATTTTATATGTTCATCGTTGAATTAATCATCTTAAGATGCGGGATTTTCAGGTTCAGGTTTAGGTTCGGGTACATTTGCTACAAATTCTATCACCCACGGTATCGTTAATCTAACTGTGCTATCACTAACCACACTTATTCTAAATCTTACACCAAGTAGATGAGATTTAAACATTACTGTGTTAACACCCGCTCCTAAAATTTCATCGTCGAAACGGACACATGTTATATTAAAATGTATGTCAGATATTATTGTAAACCGATAAATTGCATCAATATACCCCCTACCAGGAGTAAATTGATAATATAACTGAGATTGAGTGTTTTTAACCCAATCGAAAATTCCACTGGCTATCGTGTACACAACATTTTTAACTTCATCGTTGTGATTCGGAATCTTTACCCTGCGGGCATCTCGAAGTTTTGCAAACACATGCTCAATATCTTGTAACGTTAATATCATGTTTTTGACCTTAATTGGTATTAATCTATCATCGCTAAAAAATTTAATAACAAGCTTAAATAACTCATCTTTGAGGTTACTGTTGCAATTTTGATCATCCATAAACGTTTTAATTTCAGCGAGAGACGGTGTAACTACCGTTGGGGACCCAAAGAACTTATTGATGACGTTTTTGCGAAATTGGTTATAATTTTTCACATGATCGTCAAATTCTTTATCGTAATTGGCAAGTGTATCTGTGATCGTAGAGACAAGTACACCTGGTTTGAGTTTACCATCCTGAAACAGCGCAATAGCGTTATCGGCGGCGTCACGTTTTCGTAATAAAATGTCATGAAACGACACATTACTGGTTTTCAATTTGCCCTGGCGATCGCCAAATACAACTATTTCCCCCGGGTCAACACTTGCTAGATTCAACGTCTCAGCGATTTCATTTTCAATTATTTTCTTTACATCCTGTGTTTCCGTGGTGGGTTTTTTAACGCTGACAGAGGTCGTCCCCAAATATCAATCATTATTGTTAGCGCGCTTGTGTTTTCAATTACGAAAATCCTATGGATTTTTTCACTAAAAACCTCCCACTGGTATATTCGTTTACAACCACATGTGGTGGTTTCCACGGAAATCCAAAGGATTTTAATGAAATCTTCGCAAGGACATTTAATACTTCACGGCCGCATATTGGTGGATCATTTAATTGTTGTGTTGGCAGCGTGGAATAAAAAATTGGAATTGAGCGATTTGATATATACCGCATAAACTCTTTTGGCGGGGCTAACCCATATGAATTAAAATAAACAATCTCACGTGGATCAATCGCGTATGCAACCCAGTGAGTTCCGGGTCCGGTGCTGTTATCTAGATTAATGATACCGGTTTCAACGCGGTTTGGTTGTGCCGGTAACTGATCTTTCATAAAAACACCTCTGAAGTTTTTTATTGCTAGTTTGCTAGCAGCATCGAGTAAATAAAAATTGGACATGGGAACTATAGGTTTGGAAATCTAAGATTTCTGAATTAGTAAACCGTTCCTGGGATTCTCAGACCCGATCCGTGAACGGATCCGCCCTTGTACCACTTGTGTGGAGTTCCAGGTAGTCTTAGACCCTTTCCTTTTTTTGTATCTGGATCCGCGAACGGATCCACCAGTTCTCTCTCTCTCTTAGTATCCCCTTAAGAATTTCTAACGCTTCCGCTTTAGATGCCGTTTTAGCTAACCCTGGGGCAGCGATTCTTAACGCTGTCTTGTAGACACCGATTCCTTACTCTGCCGCTTTAGCTATCAATGGGGTAATGGCTCTTAACGCTACCTCTGGACCCCTTTGAACGGATCCACCAGTTACTTTATTAAACAACTTCCCTGCCGCGGCGCCAACGGTTCCTAACGCCGCCGCTTTAGCCACCGCTGGGGCCGCTGCGGCAATCAGCGCTGGAATCGCAGATAACAACGGGTATATACCTCCGGTTTTTATCATGTTGCTGATCGCTTTCGCAGAGAGAGTAACCTGGACAATTTTTTTTGCTACAAGTGCGTCATTGACATGTTTCACTTGACGAGTTGTCAACGATAATTTATTTGCCCCGCCATTCATTTGATTAGGTTTTAGCGTTATTGTGGTTCCACATCGCTTAGCTGTTTCGCATTGTAATTTTTTTAACTGACCGGGTGTCAACGTGACATTGATATTACTATACGACATTATACAAACACAGATTGATCTAATTGCTATAGATTTTCCACTGGTGCATCAATGATTCTCATTCGTGCACCAACACCTTCGAGTAGCATTGATTTATCACTGAGAATGACAGCAACTGCTCTATAATTAGCAATACCACCAGGACGGGTTACACGAGCTCGAAAGTGTATATCAACGACGGACTGTCTTGTTAAATCGAGATGTTACAGCGAAAAGTAATAAATCGGATACAGATTTTTAAAATCCAACTGTGATATTTGTAGACCGGTATCGACATTTTGATCGCGTCCCATATACGACAACAACCGATGATACGCGCGTGCAATATGATTGTTGTTATAGTCAAGTTGTATATCATCGGATGGGTCTTGCTGTCCGTTTATTCTCAGCGAGACTTCATTACATCCAATTTGATCAAATATCATATGAGAACGTTCTTGATTATTTAAGCGCAGTATTCTGTAGCGCAACAAATATGTGACGTGGAGCTGAAATACCTTGTTTTGATGCTAGATGCCATGTAAATATACCATCGATGTTAGATTCCAACGTGTCTGTGGACACTGACAACCAACTCAACAATGAATTTCCTCCTTGGTCCATAAATGATAGTAATCGTTCTTCTGTTGACAGCGACGGAGTCAACACTGGCATCCAAAGTGATATTTTTGATAAAACGACTTTAGCGGCGGCAACGCCAGCACCGCGCCAGATTGCATTATCATCAGTACCCTTTCTCACTAATGCTACCGTATGCTTTGCTCCATAGATAACTTTTCTGACGTTTCTACAAAATCCAAATATATGATGCAGTGGAATAGCACATGAAAACCGTCGACGTTGCCCCTGCAACGTTGCTACGCGTGTTGCAAATCCTAGGTTCTAACTGTTAATATTATTTATGACATCAAAATCAGCAGCTGGTCTTACATACCCGGCTGGTGCTGGATTAACTGCAGTAGCTTGTGTTGCTTTTACTCTAGAATACTGGACGTGTTCGGCGTTATCAGTAATATCCTTCGCGAACATCATAGACGGACCTGCCGATCTTGTATAGTCATCGGAATATCTTGCTAAACCGATCACCCACGTAGTAATATCAACTTCACGCTCAATAGATTCGATTTCTCTTCCATCAATGAGATATCTTGCACTTTCAAATAACGCCATAATCCCGTTATTAACAAAACCAACTCGGATAGTTGGGTTATCACCGTATGGTGTATCATCTGCTTTTAGAAGTTCACCTTCGATTTCGATAAAGGCTTCACATGGCAAAAAGTATTTACTGGTATCATGAACTTAAAGATCAATTCATGATCTGAGATCAGGTTGCACTGCGTGATTAGAATAAAATTGATAATCACGTACAGAATCATCTTTAAATACTGGGGCATCCATATCAAATGCGCTATCAGGTACCCGTTCGAACATTTTTTATTATATATTTGCAGGTCTAAATTATAGGCGAAAATCTAAAGATTTTCAATGGAAAATTCATAGTTGAAAATCCTTTGGAGAAAATCGAAGATTTTCCATTTCCATTACACCGACGTCGTCGTGGTTTTTTTAAACCACTTCCCGCTATCATATTTGCCGTTATATTATCCTGATCGAAAACTCTTTGAATTTCCAATAATTGCTTTGCCATCAATGCTAGTTTTTCATCTACTGCGTTATTTATTATTTTACTAACACTTGCAGGCATCACTGCCGTAGATGGTAACGGCAATGACGAAGTCGTCGTTGGTTTCTTTGGCCGTCGAACTAACGCTGTTAATTAATCTTTCGCGGCTGAAAACGCCTTCTCGGCAAGATCACCAACGAAATTAATACCCTTATCTTTAATAACATCAATGGCTTTCATTGATAGTTGTTTTGCTATCGGAGCCATTTTTGGAGCCATTCTTGCAAATAATCCCAGAATGGTATCACCGAGACCATCTCCATAGTATGCTCGGTATTCTGGCAATCGTGAGTTTACCACATACACGCTTGTTGGTTTATCATGATTGTAGTGTATGATCATTCTTATAAAAAGTACTGGTGTTGAATTGTTGTTCGATTAGAAACTCTTCGAGTTCCATGATACCACCCTGAAATAACCTCCTGCAGATATCAGTTGCTTCATTAATTATTTCCGGTGAGTTATTTCCAGCCCGTTTTCCTCCTACGAATACTTCTAATCGTGATATATCACTAAGAACATTACTGGGACAACTACGAAACGTCAAGACGTTTTGACCACTACCTGATATCCCACTCCCAGAAAATTCCTCCTGTGTATCATCATCGTATGGGTCTTGTTTTTTTTGTCTTGGTGTTTGGCGTTTTCTTTCTTGTTGTATATAGTCATCAATTTTTCTTTTGAAGGTTCTATATTCCCTCATCCTTTTATCTGAATTCCCGGTATTTATTTTATACAACATATAACCCCAGTCATCGGGTGACATTGTATAATCTTTATACTCGTCCGCGAAAAACTTCTCTTGTGAATTATAGCTGTTAGCAGCAAATTCACTTAAATTGTCCTACTTCTCCTTGAGAATTTGTTTTTTTAGCGCTATCGGTAAATATATCCGTTATTTTTTTTAATTTAGGTGGTTCACTAACATCAATACCACCTTGTCGTTGTATTTCTATCTGAGTTGATATATCACCGTGAAGTTTTTGTACAGCTTGATTTGTTTGTTCAGTTTCCATTGCTATTTTTTCAAGTTCACCAAGAAGAGATCTCTCTACTCGTTTCCCCTCCTCAGGAATATCTCCGTATATAGCTCGTTCAGTGGCTGAATTTACATCCTTGGTAGCACTCGTTATTGGGGCGAATAGATGTTCACTCCAATAGAAAAGTCAGTTTGTATTTCCTGTCTACGTTGAAGTTTATTACGTACCCTATATGGGACCGGTATAAACCTTTTAATGGTTGTAAGTCTCTCTCGTGCTAATTTAGTCGTTAATGTTTCTTCGATCATTATTGTAAAACCCCACTGAATTTTCAAATATGAAATCGAAGATTTCCAATCCTGAAAAACCTTGTTGTATTGCATGACTTTACAGGGAAAAAAAAAAGAATCGCCCCCCCCCCCATAAGAATTTCATTCATGTTATGATCAGTCATTGCGGTCGCGTGGGGGGTTATGGGATTCTTCATTTATCAATTTTTTAATGTTACGAACTTTAGAGGCTATCTCGGATCTAATCTGGTACTGTTGCCCTAATTTCTGTCTAATTGATTCAACGATACTGAATAACTGTATGAATACATTAACGTCGTTACGATACAACGAGGCATTAATTGATTTTTGTATTCTTTTTATCAGCGAATACATCTTAGGTAAAACGTAACGACCTCGTTTTGATTGATCATTGATATGCGCATATTCTGATATAATGCGTTCACATTCTAGATTTTCAGATAATACTATTCCGCGATTTTTCAAATTTGAAATTTCAGCAATTATATTATTTACATCTTGGATATCCATTATTATTATAATATATTTTATCTCTAATTTTAAAAAATGTGAAAACCCCATTTGGAAACCCCTTTCGCGTCAAATAACGTGAAAGAGACCCAGAGGTTACTTAATTAAGTTGTAAAGTAATTAAGTTTTAAAGTAATTAAGGTATATGAAAGTAATTAAGTTGTAAAGTAATTAAGGTACATTACAATGGCAATCTCGCTGGCGTCCTATGACGTCAGAGAGACCCAGAGGTTACTTAATTAAGTACAGCACATACATGAAAACCCCATTTGGAAACCCATTTCGCGTCAAATAACGTGAAAGAGACCCAGAGGTCACATATACGACAGCACATACTTGGCAATCTCGCTGGCGTCCTATGACGTCAGAGAGACCCAGAGGTTACTTAATTAAGTACAGCACATACATGAAAACCCCATTTGGAAACCCCTTTCGCGTCAAATAACGTGAAAGAGACCCAGAGGTTACATATACGACAGCACATACTTGGCAATCTCGCTGGCGTCCTATGACGTCAGAGAGACCCAGAGGTTACTTAATTAAGTACAGCACATACATGAAAACCCCATTCAGAAACCCCTTTCGCGTCAAATAACGTGAAAGAGACCCAGAGGTTACATATACGACAACACATCTTTGGAACTCCTTGGTTGCCTTCGCATCCAAGCAAACCCATGGGGGCCCGAAACATAAATCTTCGGCTGGAGGCCTAACGTGACAAACGCCATATTAGACCTCCCAGAAGATATGCTTGGGGATATCACTACATGTACTTAATTAAGACAGTACAATGCCGGTAATCTCCATCGAGTGTTTGGCAGATTGTAGGCATATATATACTTAACTTAATTAACTTAACTAAGGATGAATTACAGCACTAGACGATACAAACATGAAACGACGGGGCGGATTTTCTACGGCAATCCGACCAATCAAAAGCAATCCACGAAATCAACCCGGTTGCATGATTGACAAAAGACAACCACGCCGTCGTGTCAATGGCGTTGGTTAGTTTTGATCGGTCGGATTGGCTTTTGAAAGCCCCAAGCTTAATACCTTTCATATGGTATATAAGGTGACTAATACAGCAGCGTCAATCCACAGGGTGTGTTATTTTATTTCCTTGAATACTTGTCAATGGTGTTTCACAGTATTTAAATGAGACCTAATATATGAATAAAACACTAGAAAATAGAATATAGCTGTTAGCTAACAGTTTTCATCGTAACGGATAATTAATTAATCGTGAGACAGTAATTGGACTACATTTCAATCACGCAACATAACTCTGTCATGCGACTTTGTCATTGGAGGATTTATCTCCCTTGATATATGAAAATTGTATCCTGTATGTTGTCTTTTTTGAGAGAGCTGTTTGACATATTCCTTCTGCAACAAATCGTACTGAAGGCCTACAAATATCGAACTATTTTCCAGCCGCATTTATTGATTGAAATATTTTTTATTCGTTAGTTTCTGTATCAAATGATTTCACACTCTTTGCTTGTTTTGCGTGTTTGCCGGTTCCGCCCATTTTTGTATTCTGACTTTGAGTAACAACTCGTAAGTTATCCAATTTGTTATTTTGAGGAAATCCATCAACGTGATCAATCACAAATCCGTTTTTGATTAATCCATTAAATGATTCATATACGATTATGTGACAGAGATATGTTTTATTTCCAACACTGAACAGCAAATACCCTTGATTATTCAGAAATCCAACCGGTTTCTTCAGTCTGCGGTTTCTAATAACACCATCACGGGATGCTTCATAATTAACAAGCATGGGGTGACGTCTGAAGTCTTAGCTCATTAGTATAATAATACTATTTGTCTAATTTATTATTTGCTTTAATTATAAGTCTCTGTATGTAATCTTGAGGGGTCTTTATGACGTTGTCATCGTTGGGGTCAATGACGGTATTTTTTATTCGTTTGTCATAGTAGCGTTTTAGTTCTCTGTATCGTTTGACGCCACAATTGAGACATAATTGTGATTTTCCCCTAATGCCTATCCCACATCGGAGGCATGGGAGAGGGCCAAAGGAACCGCTGTGAACGCTCTGTAAATGATACCCACAGAATTCGCTTCTGCATAATTTGTTACACGGGGTTGTTCATCCAATCATAAGCCATTTGCAGTGATTCATTATATATAAATTTCTTATTTAAATACTTGTTTTAATTATAACATGGAATAATTCGAGAGATTATCAGCAATTAAGCCCTACAAAAATATTAAATTCAATCTCGATAGAACCTTCAAAGATGTGCCAAAACGGGCAATAAATGATAACAGCACTTGAGCACTTGATGAACAATTACGTGAAGTCAAGAAATTAATTAGATTACAACCGGATAAAATCCAATGTGAAATAATCAGAGAAATAATTCCTGAAACTCCCATGGAGGAATTTTGGGAAGCATGGAGACCAAATGATTTTGTAGTGGCAAGTAGAAAGATAGTCAGAGACACACTTTAGAGAAAGTTGTTTGAATTACACAAAGAAAAATTTCCAACACTTCCAACGCCGCTGTGTTATAGACCCTCGGATACACGGCGGCAGAATATTGAAGTTGAAATTCCAGGCCGGTTGACAGAGTCAGGACCATAAAAACAAATTCTAGTGTTAAATGATATTGTGCTGGTTGATATCAGTGTTGTCGAAGATGCATTGCGTGCTGATAAATCGCCATGGACGCTGGGTTATGTAACAACAATACATTTCTCGCAGGGATTAACCATCACGGATACAATTGTTTGGATAGTTGATAATCGCATCGAGTGGTCAAATTTAGTCTATCTTGCAGTATCCAGAGTACGGCGAATAAATCAGCTTGGAAGAATTGTTTTCGACGACGACACAACAATGGATGATATTGATGTTAAAATCATTGATGATAAAATCATTGATAAAAAACTCTCCGGATATAAACAAGAAGACAAAAAAAAACAACGAGAATTTGATATTGATGCCGAATTAATAATCGCGTTACGACAACAACAGAATAATCACTGCGCGAGTTGCAATTGTATAATGCGTTGGCATTATTCGGATAAAGAATCTCGACAATTTACCGTAGACAGAAAAAAAATAACAGTCTCGGTCATGTCAGAAACAATGTGATGTTGACTTGTCTTGAGTTCAACAGACGCAACGGCGCTAGTTAAGACCATGCGGTGGCAATTGAGTATCGTCAGGAATCACTTGTAGTTGTTCGCGTGTAAACCCCCGCTGAGGGGCGGTTGAATCCAATCTATAGATTGACGGTCTACCAGTTAATCGTGTTATAGTAGATATTCTATGCGTAGTGACACTCCAAATAGGATCAGTAGCCCTTTTTTACCACCTTCAAGCTCTCCTGGTTCATATAAATATCTCACGTTGACATTGCTGAGAATTGGCTGGGAAACGTTATCTTTTTGTGGTTGTGGTATATACTATTTTTATTGCGTTGTTAGGTTTCATATTGATTGCTCTGGTAATCTCGTTATTTAGCGCTGCAACTACCCCTTGTAATCTTTTGACCCATTCACGAGATCTTTTTTCTTGGATGAATTCTTTTGCGTCTTGATATCCAAATAACCGCTCATCAAGAGTCCGATTAAGTCGTTCTACAATTGCCTGATCGCGATGTAAAGCAGTATGCCCTCGTCGTATTGTGACATTATGATGTTTCATTGTAGATGCAACCACACCTTGAAATTCCTTGCCAGGATCAACTTGTAATAGATTTGGCCAGCGTAGTGGGCCTCGTTGATAATTTCTTTCAAATGCAGAAGCTACTTCAGTGGCCGACTTTGTTTTTAGCGGTTCTGCTTGTTTGTATCGACTCGCAACATCAACTACGGTTAGCGCGTATTTATAACCGTCGTCATGTGGTAAAAATAATAAATCAGCTTGATGAACTTCATTGGGTACGATAACATCAAAATGTGAGAAGTTGATTTGTTTAGGACGCGGTAAATAGATTTGCCATATAGCCTGTTTGGATAACCAATTAGCCGCAGTGGCCCTCTTTCACTTTTGCGACGTTGGCGAGTTTACTGATTGCAGCGCTACCCCTCCAGTATCCTCTCGGAGAATAATAAATAGATTCCATATTATTAATTACCAGCGCCCATCATCAATTTGCCTTTCATAGCTGATTTTACCAACCATGAAGACAATTTTTCTTTGAAAATTTATCAGGAATAGCATTTAACGCATGAATTAATTTCACATCTGCGAGATGTCTGTGCTGCAAATTACTACTTTTATATGCAACATCATGAGCATGACACGTCTTATCAATAGCGTTTATTGGTTCTTCATCACGTCGAGGCTGATTTTGATCATCGAGTCTGATATCTAATCGTGTTCCGGGGCCACAGTAGCTATATCCTGGAAGGTGCTTTTCTCCTAGATACTTTGCCCACAGTGTTCCAGGGAGTTTTGCTAACTTGGCTGCAATATCACCTCCTCTTTTTTTTTTGGTTGATTATGATTTTTAACGTAGCTTTAACAATTTTTCAGTCATATCGCTACGATGTCTGCTGTGAGGCAGTTTATAGTGATGTCTAGCACTGAGGCATCATGCCGCAGACATGTAGTATGATGTCCCACCCAGTCACATTATCCTGACACCAGGCCGACCAGTCCTAAAACTAACCTCTTAATGCTGAGCGTCAAGCGAGGCAGCTGTATGTACCATTTTTGTAAGTCTTCGGTATGACTCGGCCGGGGATCGAACCCGCGACCTCCCGCTTCCGAGGCGAACGCTCTAACCAATAGGCCACCGGAGCGTTTTTTTTATAAAATCCTTGACGCTATCAAATCTACATTTTTTTATACCACATGTTGCACACCTACCAGTAAGTGCTGATCTGTTATTGCTAGTTGTAATCGTGGTCACATCATTTGTGCTAGTACGCGTTTTACACTTCACACAATATAGATTCATAATTTATTTATAGTAATATGAATGTAATTGATTTTTCAGCGACTAAAACAGGAGAACCAGTTAAGCATCATGCAGCGCTACCAAACTCTATCCGCGCAATTATAATCGGGCCATCTGGATCCGGCAAGACGCAATTATTACTCAATTTAATAATGAGATGGATGAAGTGGGATAAGTTGTATTTAGTTGCTCCTAGTGTAGATGATCAGCGATGCTACGAAGTATTAAAAGACTTTAACGAAAACGCTTTAGAAATTAAAGGTGAGAACGTCATTGAGTTTATAACCGATATCAATGATGCACCATCCGTGGATGACCTTGATGGGAGCATTAACAATTTAGTTGTATACGATAATGTAATGTTAGACAATCAAAAAGATCCAGCTAGGATATTTTCTCGGGGGCGTCACAAAAACACTGACGTGATATATGTCACTCAACGGTACACTCAGATTCCGAAAGTGATCAGAGATAACTGTAATATTCTTGCTGTATTCAACGGCGTTGATACACATACGCTACGAAATATTTGGCAGACATGGTACTCCGATATGGACTTCAATCAATTTCGAAATTTCTTTAGTCACGTTCAGTCAATTCCGCATGGATTTATAACAATAAATTTACATGACCCTCGAACACGATATCGTATCGGACTCGATCAAATATTCGGTTGAAATAATTTATTAACCCGAAGCAGCAACGACGCGACAATATCAATGGCGTCATTTTTTTTGGCTGGAAAATCGAAGATTTCAAGGAAGCTTTAATTTACCGCGTGGACAGTATTTTAGGAAGCCTCGGATAGGCAAATTGACGCCTGGAAAGTTTGTCTGATTCACCCCCTCATACCTCATCGTTAACTACATAGCAGCAGAGGGGGTGGTGACAACCAAAATGGCGTCGTTTTGTTTTTGCTGAATGGAGGCTTCTATTAAGCATTTCGAGGAAGCCTCAGTTTGCTAAATCGACGCCTGGAAATTTTGTCTGATTCACCCCCTCATACCTCATCGTTAACTACATAGCAGCAGAGGGGGTGGTGACAACCAAAATGGCGTCGTTTTGTTTTTGCTGAATGGAGGCTTCTATTAAGCATTTCGAGGAAGCCTCAGTTTGCTAAATCGACGCCTGGAAATTTTGTCTGATTCACCCCCTCATACCTCATCGTTAACTACATAGCAGCAGAGGGGGTGGTGACAACCAAAATGGCGTCGTTTTTTTTTTGCTGAATGGAGGCTTCTATTAAGCACGTAGAGGAAGCCTCAGTTTGCTAAATCGACGCCTGGAAATTTTGTAGGATTCGCCCCCTCTGCTGCTACAGTCATCTTTAAGGTCCTAACGGTCTCTATTCATAACTGCTTTCTTTTCCGTTCTTTCTTTCATTTATTTATGTAAATATGCATATATTTAAAACAATAATGAGCAAGCAATTGACTACTATCTGCAAGAAAAAAATGCCCTGTATTTTCCATGCATAGAATTATATGGAACTATTTGTTTCTCCGCCTGTCTGTTTATCTGTATGTGCATCTGTTGTCAAGAAGATCCCTATTGTATTACATTTCAGAAGACAAAAAAAAAAAAAAATACACGGATGTCTTCATTGTATGTTTCATATATATTTTTCCATCCTCCCTTCTTCCCCCATATTGTTCCTATATTTCCTTTTTATTCATTTTTTCCTTGCGTTTATTGTTGTCAGACTGCTTATCTAATCAATTTCTTTTTTCTTTATGTTTGTCTGTTTCTATTTCTTCTACTACTCATTCTTCTTCTTCTTCTTATTCTTCTTCTTCTCCTTCTTCTTCTTCTTCTTCTTCTTCTTCTTCTTCTTCTTCTCTTAACATCAGTATATAATGACAACAATTATGATGCCTATATTTTTGTGGATATGTTTGTGTACATGTAGGTACATATACTGATCAACAGTCAAGTATTTTGTAAAACCTAGAAATTATAACTTCTATACAGTTTTAAACAAAAAAATGACACAATAATGACGCAGGAAGTCTTTCTTAAACAGATAATTTCGATCAAAGTCTTATTGATTTTACGCAGGGAGAACAAACTGGAACAAGACAGGATTATCAAGGGTCACCTAAGATATATGGCGATAACTGATAATTCTTCGCCTTCAATCACACATTCCTACTGAGGCGATTTGATGCACAGTCTCTCTGGAAGCTCATGAAAGAACTCTTTGCATATATAATTGAAGGTCAATAGGTACATAGGTGCATATACACACGAGACTAACTGAGTATTATGCGAGAATTAATTACTGGGTCGACATGCAGGTGTGTCTGCCACGCATGAATGCTTATATACCAGTGACTATGTTCGATCCTGTTGTGGGGATGTGTCCAAGGTTGAAGGGGTGTAGGGATTGGTGCGTGCAGGCAAAGCTATGGTTACCATAAACCGTAAACCTGCATTCGGGACACGTTAGTGAATGTATTAAATTGTTATCTAACCCGTATGGTAGTATCCTTTCTTAATATATAACAATTTCACTCAATATAAACACACATCCTCATGCTGAAGCAATGGCCAGAGACAGATATAATGTAATGACCAATTAAACGGTCATGGACCGAGAAGGGAGCATTTAGAGAAACGTTTTTGGGAACATCACTTCCTTAGGAAAAATAGAGGATTGTGACCAGTTCTTATATTTTGCATTATTGCAATCCGAAACATATGCTATCATGTCTGTATGTCTCCGTTTTGATTATTAACAAAAACAATGCTATCTTACAATAATCTGGCGGTGCAGAAATCTAAAAAAATGTTAAAGCAAAAGATTTTAATTATTAGAAAAGAAATGTAATTTGAGAAGTTTCACTTTCATTTGAAAATTGAGAAGCAAACACTGGTCATATCCTGCAACTCTGACTTATGAAATTCATTGATTAATATAAGAAACTGTGTTGCTTTTAAATTATTAAGAAATGCAATTCATTATGCTGTTGGATATCAAAACGTTGCAAGAAAGAGGAAATTCTTTTAAAAAAACAACCCTGATTTGTTGCACCGTAAGGTTCAGAGAGTTGGCCAGATTCTCGATTCTTCTACCATCCTTAACACTTGTCAATCCTGCATTCCATTCTGCTTCCAACGCATGGAGTTGCTCATCTGTAAAGATGTGGCGCAGCTTTTTGGATGCTGACTGTAGCAGATGATAAAAAAGTATGAGTTTTTGCATTTCAGGGGAAGTAGCTAAATGATTCTAAAGATGATAGTCCAAGCAGATGTATAATGTCTGAGATGTATATTTCATTATGAATCAATAAGTCATGATAAGAAGTCTTTCAGTGAAAATAACAAATCAACTAAATTGACAAAAATGGATGCAATTGTAGCACTATTGCATGCTATATACTATTTTTCATTTCATTCATGCAATCTAAAAGAGCTTGATGTAAAACACGATGTAGATAGTACAGTCAGTTCAAAATACAGGTCCAGAGGTTATAAGATTTTCATCAAATAAAACGCCATTTTGTTTTGGGTCATCTTTGGTTAAAACACAATATCTACATCCATTGTGAAGGAGTAGTAATAGAATGATTTTCAAATGAAATAATATAGTGTAAATATTAAATGTTTTAAAAGATCTAATGACCAACTAAACAGAAAATTATAATTATTTTTTAAAATGACCTGTAACCATATTATCATGCACCCTCTAAGAATATCTGTACAATTTTCAAGATGACCACCATGGCAGATGTATTTCATGTCAGAAGGGTATTATTTTAATTCTGGACCAAGCATTTGGTTTGATTTGCATGTTTAACGGTGCTTTAACAATTTGAGTCGTATCGCTATGATGTTTGCAGTGTCAGTATATACTGGTGATGCAACATAAGGTGAATTATTATAGGCTTAAACTTGTCACACACGATGAGGGCAAAAAATCAATTACATATATTGTAACAGGTGTGTTAAGGCAATATTAGGAAAAATATACCTGCATAGTATGAGCAGTCTTTTGAGCATCAGTCGACATATTTTCCATATCAAAATCTCAACGCTCTGCTATCACCTACTTAAATTACGCTCAGCTTCCGCAACCGGATGTAATAGTACGCACATGCGTAACAGAGAAAATATGCCAACAACATTGTTAAGGCTTGGTAGCGATATAACGTATACTGCACCGTACGAAAGTATACGTTGTTGAGGGTTGAAGGCCTTAACAATATCAACAATTCTAGGCTTGTAGGGCTGAAACAATGGACGTATCGGGTGAATTTTAAGGTATAAAATAATGGGTGTTAGAAATTCAGTTAAATATATTAATATTGTTATAGCTTATGGTTTATCCGCATAATTAAAAAGTCGAATTTGTGGGGTTGAAAGTACTTATTAATTTATAATTTGTAAACACTAAGTTATCAGGCAAATACTGTTATTTTTTTATTTTGTTTTATTAATTAAAACCTAAGGAGTAATTGAATTCAGTAGCGACGAACAGCTTGTATTGATCCCTTTGACTACGTTTGTTAGCCAAGCAGTAAGGTTTCATAATTAGTAAGGCTTATAATTATTATTATTATTATTATTTTCTTCAAATTTATTTACATATTTATTCATCAAATGTAAAGTTTGGATATTTATTGAGGTCCTATAAGTCATAAAAGTATCGAAGATGGACCACAATGTATTGTGAGACTGATTAAAAAGCGAAAAGGTATTAAAAAAGAGGGCATCAGATAAGACGGAAAGATTGGACCCAAAACGATTTTGGCAAAAAAGCTCGCTAAAGCATTTTGTTCTATTTCTTGTTTAATTCTTATTGTGTCATTCAAAATGTTTTAAGTAAAATATTAAAGAAAACTCATATTTTGTAAGGTTAGTTCATGTTAAAATACTAAAATAAAACGTGCACCTTCTCCCAATTGATATCACCCCCACCCCAAGCAAAACAAAAGTTCGTTGGTGCTTGGAAGTCAGGGTCTAAGTATTCACTACTTATGCATTACTTGTTTCATGCAGAAATGTTTTTAGGCTGGTATAAGGGGAAATCAATATTTATATCACTAGACATACGCAGACATAATGACAGAGAAAATATGGACCAAAAATATATTAGCAGGCTGTTCAGTGAACACTAGAAAGGAAACTTGTAAAGAGAACAAAAAAAAATGCTTCTGGATTTTTATTTTTTTAAAATCTTTACAGTGAACGATATGATATATAACTTTTCTCTTTTCATTTAATGGGAAGTTTGCTAACTCGTATCAATTAATTATTAATATCAGAATCTGACGGATGTTCAAAACTCGTTTTATTATAATAGGTAGAGAATACTTATTAAAGCTTAAATGCACTCGTTTTATTATAATAGGTAGAGAATACTTATTGAGGCTTAAATGCACTTGTTTTATTATAATTAGGTAGATAATACTTATTAAAGCTTAAATGCACCCTTTTTATTATAATAGGTAGAAAATAATTTTTAAAGCTTAAATGCAGTCGCTTTATTATAATAGGTAGAGAATACTTGTTAAAGCTTAAATGCACCCTTTTTTAATATAATAGGTAGAGAATACTTATTAAAGCTTAAATACACTCGTTTTATTATAATATGTAGAGAATACTTGTTAAAGCTTAAATACACTTGTTTTATTATAATAGGTAGAGAATACTTATTAAAGCTTAAATGCACCCTTTTTATTATAATAGATAGAGAATACTTTTTAAAGCTTAAATGCAGTCGCTTTATTATAATAGGTAGATAATACTTGTTAAAGCTTAAATGCACCCTTTTTTATTATAATAGGTAGAGAATACTTATTAAAGCTTAAATGCACTCGTTTTATTATAATAGGTAGAGAATACTTGTTAAAGCTTAAATACACTTGTTTTATTATAATAGGTAGAGAATACTTATTAAAGCTTAAATGCACCCTTTTTATTATAATAGGTAGAGAATACTTATTAAAGCTTAAATGCACTCGTTTTATTATAATAGGTAGAGAATACTTATTAAACCATACATGCAATCGTTTTATTATAATAGGTAGACAATACTTATTAAAGCTTAAATGCACTCGTTTTATTATAATAGGTAGAGAATACTTATTAAAGCATAAATGCACTCATTTTATTATAATAGGTAGAAAATACTTATTAAAGCTTAAATGTTACTCGTTTTATTATAATAGGTAGAGAATACTTATTAAAGCTTCAATACACTCGTTTTATTATAATAGGTAGATAATACTTATTAAAGCTTAAATGAACTCGTTTTATTTTCATTCGCTTTTTAAAAATGAGGTCCAGATTCAGATGTATTGTTAAAATGATGTCTTGCTTAACTTGTTAATCCTTTGTATCTGTCTGGCTAAACTTGTAATCCTTTGTATCTGTCTGGCTAAGCTTGTAATCCTTTGTATCTGTCTGGCTAAGCTTATAATCCTTTGTATCTGTCTGGCTAAGCTTGTAATCCTTTTGTATCTGTCTGGCTAATCTTGTAATCCTTGTATATCTGTCTGGCTAAGCTTATAATCCTTTGTATCTGTCTGGCTAAGCTTGTAATCCTTTGTATCTGTCTGGCTAAGCATGTAATCCTTTGTATCTGTCTGGCTAAGCTTGTAATCCTTTGTATCTGTCTGGCTAAGCTTGCAATCCTTTGTATATGACTTGGTTTAACTTATTAGTTTGTTGTATCTGTCTTGGCTTAACTTGCTTATCCTTTGTATCTGACGGTTTAACTTATTAAATTTTTTTTATATCTGTCTTGGCTTAACTTGCTTATCCTTTGTATCTGACGGCTTAACTTATTAAATTTTTTTAATATCTGTCTTGGCTTAACTTGCTTATCCTTTGTATCTGACGGCTTAACTTATTAAATCTTTTTGTATCTGACATGGCTTAACTTATTAGTTTTTGTATATGTCTGGCTAAGCCTGTAATCCTTTGTATCTGTCTGGCTAACCTTGTAATCCTTTGTATATGTCTGGCTAAGCTTGTAATCCTTTAGTATCTGTCTGGCTAATCTTGTAATCCTTTGTATATCTGTCTGGCTAAGCTTATAATCCTTTGTATCTGTCTGGCTAAGCTTGTAATCCTTTGTATCTGTCTGGCTAAGCATGTAATCCTTTGTATCTGTCTGGCTAAGCGTATAATCCTTTGTATCTGTCTGGCTAAGCTTGCAATCCTTTGTATATGACTTGGTTTAACTTATTAGTTTGTTGTATCTGTCTTGGCTTAACTTGCTTATCCTTTGTATCTGACGGTTTAACTTATTAATTTTTTTTTATATCTGTCTTGGCTTAACTTGCTTATCCTTTGTATCTGACGGCTTAACTTATTAAATATTTTTGTATCTGACATGGCTTAACTTATTAGTTTTTGTATATGTCTGGCTAAGCTTGTAATCCTTTGTGTCTGTCTTGCTAAGCTTGTAATCCTTTGTATCTGTCTGGCTAACCTTGTAATCCTTTGTATCTGTCTGGCTAAGCTTGTAATCCTTTGTATCTGTCTGGCTAACCTTGTAATCCTTTGTATCTGTCTGGCTAAGCTTATAATCCTTTGTATCTGTCTGGCTAAGCTTGTAATCCTTTGTATCTGTCTGTCTAAGATCATAATCCTTGGTATATGTCTGGCTAAATTTATAATCCTTTGTATCTGTCTGGCTATGCTTGTAATCCTTTGTATTTGTCTGGCTAAGCATGTAATCCTTTGTATCTCTCTGGCTAAGCTTGTAATCCTTTGTATATGACTTGGTTTAACTTATTAGTTTTTTGTATCTGTCTTGGCTTAACTTGCTTATCCTTTGTATCTGACGGTTTAACTTATTAATTTTTTGTTGTATCTGTCTTGGCTTAACTTGCTTATCCTTTGTATCTGACGGCTTAACTTATTAAATCTTTTTGTATCTGACATGGCTTAACTTATTAGTTTTTGTATATGTCTGGCTAAGCTTGTAATCCTTTGTATCTGTCTTGCTAAGCTTGTAATCCTTTGTATCTGTCTGGCTAATCTTGTAATCCTTTTTATCTGTCTGGCTAAGCTTATAATCCTTTGTATCTGTCTGGCTAAGCTTGTAATCCTTTGTATCTGTCTGGCTAAGCTCGTAATCCTTGGTATATGTCTGGCTAAATTTATAATCCTTTGTATCTGTCTGGCTATGCTTGTAATCCTTTGTATTTGTCTGGCTAAGCATGTAATCCTTTGTATCTCTCTGGCTAAGCTTGTAATCCTTTGTATATGACTTGGTTTAACTTATTAGTTTTTTGTATCTGTCTTGGCTTAACTTGCTTATCCTTTGTATCTGACGGTTTAACTTATTAATTTTTTTTGTATCTGTCTTGGCTTAACTTGCTTATCCTTTGTATCTGACGGCTTAACTTATTAAATCTTTTTGTATCCGACATGACTTAACTTTTTAGTTTTTGTATATGTCTGGCTAAGCTTGTAATCCTTTGTCTATGACATTTCTTAACTTATTAGTTTTTGTATCTGTCTTGGCTTAACTTGTTTATTCTTTGTATCTGACTTAACTTATTAAACCTTTATATCTGACTTGGCTTAACTTATTAAACCTTTGGATCAGACTTGTCTTAACTTATTAAACCTTTGTATCTGACTTGGCTTAACGTATTAAACCTTTGTATCTGACTTGGTTAACTTATTAGTATTGTATATGTCATGACTTAACTTGTTAAACCTTCATATCTGACTTGGCTTAACTTATTTATCCTTTATGAACGGTAATTGTTTAATAATGAAACTTGTGCAGAACTGTATTAATAAGTACTTTTACAAGTTTAGTTATGAGAGTTATACCTGCAGATTAATGAATGTGATTGAGCTTAGCGTTCCAAATGAAGATGAAATTTAATTGTATTAAAACCTAGTAATATTATGTCAGTAAGCTGGGTGAGCGATGTAAGATTCATATGGGCATCTAATTACGTGGTAGTACCGGTGGCCTAAGTGGTTAGAACGTTCGCCTCGGATACGAGAGATCGACAGTTCGATCCCCGGCAGGGTCATACACAAGACTTATATAAAAGGTACCTACACCTGCCTTGATTGGAGCTCAGCATTAAGATGTTAAAAATCCAAATCGCACACACGCAAACACCAATTAATTAACTGTGTTTTGGTTTAGTAAATGTGTAATCAGTGTCTTAAATGAAGTAATGATAACATCAATGATGCAGAGTCGAATGGAATTTATGATGGTTACGATGATACAGAGCTGAAATGGACTTACGATGTTCCAAATGATGCAGAGCTTAAAGGGACTTATGATGTTCCAAATGATACTGAACACACCGTTGGACCTTTTTTTATAATGTCAATCAGTTTTCTCCCTAAAGGTTTACATTCAACAAGCAATATAGGTTGATGAAAAATGTAGGTCCTCCAAGATGTAAATGAAAACTTTAAGGCCTCTGTGATTTATGAATGTCTATGAAAAATGTAGGTCCTCTGTGATGTATGCCAGTCTAAGCTAATCTTAGGCCCTCTAAGATAACGACAGTGGATGCAAACGCAGTCCTCTATGACCGAGTCCATTTCCTGAATCAAGCTTTTGTAATAATGTTTTTAATTAAATTCTAACAGTTATTTGTGATACCAACGCTTGACTTCATTGGACTGTTATTTTTCCCCCTCCTTTAACTCCCTAGGTTATTTAGACCAAATATTTTGCAATATGAACAAATCCATTTCAACCCAAGAATCCCCAATTATCTACAATCCAATGCATCTTTAAAAATGTGGTAACAGACTCTTAATAATACAAGAACATATCACATTATTTGCATGCATACTATAAATAATAACTGAACGACCCGTATTTCAAAATGCTTTATTCAAGAATATTGTTTTATAGCAACAATATGTTTTAATTTCACGCCTAAATATAAACCATTGCCAGCATATATCAATGAATTATGCATAACGGAAATCGACCAAGAAATCAAGAATATGTGATGCAAAAAAAACTAATTTAGAATATATTTTTTATTTTAAAAATTCTGTTTTAAATATATACATAACATAATTGTTCATAATCGTTTCAGTATTTGCCATAAACGCTCCAAATATAAATATGATTTTAGTCAGCAAATATCTTCGGTCCATTAAGTTTGATTCTACATGTGTCAGCCACAACAGAACAATAACCATACGACAAGAATAATACTACCAGTGCATTCTGTATATGTCCATAACATTTTGACCTCATTGCCGGAAATTGTTTACTTATGATTAAGAATGATTTAAAATATTTACATTTAAATCGCAAAATTTACTACATTTTCTTGTGAGTCCGTTTTCTTTTGATCGGAGGTTCACTGACTATCTGTTACTAAACGCTCCACAAAAAGACAAGGCCAAGCATTAAATAAATATACGCTAATACTTATTTTTTTAAAACAAACAAAAAACCCACACTAAAACAGCAAAAAAATCTGCCAAAGTATACAATTCGGGGATCAGGAAGATTGTTAGATTGTTTGCCATGCTTTTTTTTTAAAAATATTAAAACCATTAAAAAAGCATTAAAATAGACCTGAAATGTAAATTACAAACTAATTTAGAATATATTTGTTATTTTAAAAATTCTGTTTTAAATATATACATAACATAATTGTTCATAATCGTTCCATGATTTGCCATAAAAGCTCCACAAATAAATATGATTTTAGTCAGCAAATATCTTCGGTCCATTAAGTTTGATTCTACATGTGTCAGCCACAACAGAACAATAACCATACGACAATAATAATAATACCAGTGCATTCTGTCTATGTCCATAACATTTTGACCTCATTGCCGGAAATTGTTTACTTATGATAAAGAATGATTTTAAAAATGTACATTTAAATCGCAAAATTTACATTTTCTTGTGAGTCCGTTTTCTCTTGATCGTAGGTTCACTGACTATCTGTTACTGATTTCTGAAAGGCTGCAGGGGACATCGCAGGTGTTTCTATGGTCTGCTTGGAATGGTATTTGTCAATGTATGGTTTAACAATTTTCCAGACCTGAAAAACAAATTGGTACGTTTTGTATATGTTGTTCTGAGTAGTATACGAAATTATTTTCACTTTCCATACTTGTGACCGAGAGGATATGTATGATGCAACATGTACAGTTATCAAGATATGACGTAATTGGATAAGTTCCATTTGGCCTTGACATTTACACGATGTACCTTCAGCTTACTAGATAGAATAGATCATTTTGCACAGAAAGACATTATTTTCCAAAAAAGCATTTCTGAAGTACCCACGGAGACATTTTTCTACTTGTGTTCATTTAAACCTTAAAGCAAATTACTGGATGTTTTGTAAATGGTATTAATAGATCCCACAGACGATACTACCTTTTATTTTAAAAAAGACAAGGCCAAGCATTAAATAAATGTATGCTAATACATTTTTTTTTAAAAAAACAAACAAAAAACCCACACTTAAACAACAAAACAATCTGCCAAAGCATACAATTCGGCGATCAGAAAGATTGTTAGATTGTTTGCCATGCTTTTTTTAAAATATTAAAACCATTAAAAAAGCATTAAAATAGACCTGAAATAAAAGTTTACTCGCAACTTACCCCCCCCCCCACACACACCCGCCCCCAAAAAAGACGTTTGTCTCAGAAGAATTTTAATTTAAAGAGATTGTTCATCAACATTTAAAATCTGCATACAATTTACAAAAGCTCTAAATTATTTTAATCCAATATATTCCAACATTAGGAAATGTTTGTAATAGCGAATTACAAATTATACAGAATGTTTCAGAGACCCCAATACCCAATAGAGTCGGACATTTTAACTGCAGTTATTTCACTATACCTAAGTAACGCAAAATGTATCCATATTTATACTTAGACTGAAGTACTGCTATTACGTGTCATGCATGACTTTTATGTTAGCCAAAAGGCCGAGAAAGTCAATGTATCTATCATACCTCTTCCTGTTGAAGCAACTTTGTGGCAGCCTCTATATCTGGGGCCATGAATCTATCTTTATTCCATGGACTGTAAAATAAAATAAGGTTTAACATTCTTTATTCATGAAATAATTATTTGTTGCGGATGCCATAACTTGTGGGCCTAAATAATATTCTTCTCGGCAAGGATACACATTTTCTATATAAAATTTGCAATCAACTAAAATTGCACTTCAATTTTCATTGGGGAGGGGGGTGGGTGGAAGGCGGAGCCATTCAGTCCAAAATGTAATCAATGTTTCTCTTGCTCTCTAGAACTGAATGTTGATGACACGACACTAGATAGACCTAGTCGCTTGGATCCTTCTAGATATAATTTTGATTTAAAATTCTTTATTTTAGGGTGTGGGGTGTGTGTTTTGGAGGGTAGGGTGATTATAGCATTATCAGGTTATATTTTATAATAAGCAACCAATCACTTGATTGAAATATATAAATCGTTGTCTCCATTTATCCGTCGTAACTGATACAAATAAAATGACATTATTCTGTCTTCTCATTTATTTTATAGACAACACATTGGAAATTTCAGAGAAGGTCCATTTACGACATTATGAATACTTACGTCTTCGTAGATTTGTCAGAACTATGTCCGTTTTACTTAAATACGGATCACTGTTTGCTAGGTCGTAAACTTCATGGTTTGACAGAACCACGAAATCCTCTAAAATTGGTTCAACGACAAATATTGAATTCATGATACTATGACTAGGGAAGGACTATAAATAATTCGTAGAAAACATTTTGCTGTTATGTCTAAGCTCCCTACAAAAATACGTACGCAACAACTTTACGGACGACTTGGTAGACAGCCTCTAAAGGTGCAGTTGTCTTCAGGGGTCTCAAAAATTCAATTGCTTGACAAGCTGCCAGCAACTCGATCGCCAACACTGAGGAAAAATATAAATGAAATACAATCTTTAGTATAATACCTTACTGTAGTTTAAAATATAATCAGCATCAAAGTGGAAAGGATGAGCAAGTTTCAGATAGAAAATTAGTCAAACTTCACCAGAACACAAGTTATTAAAAATCATTCACTTAGATTGCGGAAGTGACGAATTCTGGATGGACGAAAAAGGATTTTTGTTGGTCAGTTTTTCTCATATATCAAACATACACACTTTACAAATCATTTGGTTTAATGAAATACTTAAATGAAAACTCGTTTGTTTTGTACCTTGTTCCACGTGTTCCACAATTCTCAGACACTTCCTGGCAGAAAACCCTCCCATTGACACGTGATCCTCTGTTCCACCACTGGTGCTCAGGGAGTCAACAGAGGATGGATGGCACAGAACTTTATTTTCCGATACTTGATATATAGAGAATATTTTTCAATGAAATATCTTAGCGAATTATGACTTTTAAGGGTTAATAAATTCAATAATTGTAATGTAGACTGCCTAGGTATAACTATGCCATGATTTTGAAAAACATTGTGATCTGATACTCTAACAAAACTTTATATTCCATTTTGTATTCTGAATATTAAGTTTCAGTTCTTCGGTGAAATGAAATGACACTTTTACTACAAGAATGTTTTCCCCTTTGCTTCAAAACGATTACCTTTAACTGAATTCAGTTTCGAAAATTGAAAAATTATTAGTAAGATATGAAGATTGTCCGAGCACGAATTTAATTACAATATACAAGGGCTCAACCACATCTGGTCAACGCATGTAATTATTGTCACAGACCCAAACTATATATATACCTTCACCGTCGTAATACAGTATATCCAAAAGGTCTATATTCCAAAACACTATAAGTCATTAATTAATCAATTTTTAAAAAAATTATTTTCACTGTATACATTTATGTGAGACTATTTTTATATTATTCTAATTTACAGAATAACTTATCTAGTGAATGTATAAACTAATATCACAAAAATAAGTTTACTAATTCTTTAAAAATGAAAGGGCATTTTAAAATTAATATTTTATATATTATGATTAATTATTTTTAAAATACTTGATTATAGGTGTTATGCACACCATCATATTTGTAATATGAAAATATTGAACATTTGTCAATAATATATTAATATATAATGTTATTTTATATCTTTTATGTGCATTATAAATTATAAAAATATAATTATAACTGTTTATTCATAAATTGTATCTATATATATACACACACACCAACCTAGTGCAGCTGCTGTGCAATGCGCAATCATAAATCCAGAGTTCAGACCGCCATCTGGTGTCAAGAATGCAGGGAGCTCGCTTAAGGCTGAAGAGAAAAAGATGTCCGTATATTAGAATATCTGTATAAATTTAAAATGAATCACAAAAATTAGGCCGAAAGTAGAAAAATCATATAATTTATCCTTTCTTTTGTTTATCTGCACAGTGCTATATTATGTACTTGTAAAATATAACTTACTATTCACTGATTCGTACTTTACTGTATTAGTACTTATTTAAAATAACCGTTGGTTTATTGGTGCAGTCGTAAGTGTAAAATGTTTATCAAATATAACTGACTACTGTTTTTGTCGCAGTGTCATTTACATTCTCATTATAGACAATTTACCGTTGATTTATTAATAAATAGAGAATCACAGTTTAATATTGTTCAGTTGTTCAGTGCTAAATAAAGTAGTGAGAAAACGCAATAACGTAAGTGAGGGTACACATGCTACTCAGAAGCGAAAGGGGGGGGGGGTGCAATGCGCAGAAGAAATAAAAGGTAAGGGAACGCGCAAAGAAAGTAAGGAAACTCCTTTCCCACAGCACTACATCCCTGAGCCACGACTTTCATAAGTTTAATATTAAATCAATATCGATTCTAAGGTTCTGTTCACCACATAAATTTTGTTTTAATGGAAATAGTTAATTTTTTCCCCATGACAATGTTAACAATATTTCTACCTCAGTGCCAATTCCACGGCTATGCATTACATTTGTTGAATATTCACGTGAAGGGATGATTACTAGATGAGGAAAATCCAGATTTACGTGTAATGTATTTGCGATTGGATATTTGCATTATATGAATAGGAACAGTAGACACAGGTACATTTATTTAGAGCCCGAATTGCATAACTTACCTCACTAAATCTATTTTACCGCTTAAAAACTGATGTGTTTGGATAACATTCGATCTATTCGGAGACCAATATATGTCCACATTCTTTGATAAACGGAGTTGAGAATTTTGTTTACTTCTAAGTTAACATTTAAGCAACGCTTATTATAGGGTGGAGTTCATGTTACAGGCGTCGTCCCTCACAGAATTATATAAATTTACCGATACCCAGGATTTTATTCGACGAGCCCCTGTCCGGTAAATTAGCAATATTTCTTCAAATTTTACCTTTTTTTGTAGCGCCCCTAAGGAAATGGATGCTAAAAATAGCCGCCAAAATGTTGATAGCAAGAGTAAAGAAAACAAGTTCCTGAAGATAGTAAAGAGAATTCTGTGCATTAATTTTATACGCTTATTTGGAACAATCAGATTTACATAAGGTGGCGCACTACAATTTCGTATTATGAATAGGGTTAGAATTTTAATGGAAAAAAATAATTCCCTGGTTTTCTTTCTGATTATACTGGCTATTTAAAAATACATCGTTTATCTTATGAATTGTTAAGAGAACTTTAAATTCCCCTTATTGCGGTTCATGATCGATGGGTGTAATGTGGGTTACACAGTAAACATATTGGCTTTGCTTCAGATGTGCTCCGTTATAAACAACTGCTAGCTCCGCTTGGTTATTTTCACTTCTTGAACGTAAGAGGTAAGTGGTCCAAATAAAGATAACAGTTCTTACATTTATGAAGTTTTTTCATTTCATTTATTTAGTAATTCATAATTTGCACTTTCAGAAGAAGGTATTGTCTAATCTTTCAAAATTTGATTTTCCTATGTTAATAACTCTAACAATAGTGTACTTCAGGTTGACTTTTTGAGTACATGGGGACAGTAATTTTGGATAGCTGTGTGCTTAGATCTTGTTGAATTTTCCACTACATTACATAAAAGTGACATAGAAGCGAGCTAACATTCTTTCCACTGTGCATGTTGCATATGCAAACAACTTCACCGTACACCGGACACTCTCTCAGAAGTTCTTAATATCTGCAGACAGCGTACTAACGTGATATGTCAATATATCAAAAGTAATAAACTGCACACGCGGTATGTAAAGATTACCAACTATGTAATAAAGTGCAATTTTACATGCATATTACACAACTGATTGAGTACATATTCCCTGCTTATTACACACAATAACTATTGGAGTGTATCTTACATGCTTATTACACATAAAAACTATCGGGGTCCATATTACATGCTTATTACACACAACTAACTATCGGGGTCCATATTACATGCTTATTACACACAACTAACTATCGGGGTCCATATTACATGCTTATTACACTCAACTAACTATCGGGGTGCATATTACAGGCTTATTACGCACAATAACTATCGGGGTCCATATTAGATGCTTATTACACACAATAAATATCGGGGTGCATATTACAGGCTTATTACACACAATAAATATCGTGGTACATATTACATGCTTATTACACACAATAACTATCGGGGTTTATATTACATGCTCTTTACACACAATAACTATTGGGGTCCATATTACATGCTTATTACACACAATAAATATCGGGGTAGATATAAGTCAGTTGCATGATGTCCCAGTACTAGACATCGCTATAAACTGCCACACTACAGACATCGTTGTGAAATGGCTGAATTTTGTTAAATCTACGTTAAAAATCCAAATCACACACACACACACACACACACACACACACACACAAAATGGCAATCTAATAGAAATTACATTATGTTTTGTGAACCAATATCTGCATGATGCTCGTCCTAAATCTTCAAAGTAATTTTTAATAAAGTTTGAATTATCCAACGACAACAATAATATAATTTTAAACCTGGATTAACTAGTCGTTCTATTCTCCGCTCACTGATGCTTGACAGCTCATGGACAGCGATGGCAAGGTAATCCAGGACCTTTGAACACAGAGAATATTACAAGTCTTCATTAGATAATTTTGAAGAAAGTCGGATATTTTTTTATATGTGACATATATTACTACTCAAAAAGAGTTTTTGTATTTAAAAAAAACGTTTTGTTTAATGACCATTTGTTTATGACCATTTCTGTAATTGACGGCTTACATGACTGTCACCGCTACGTCACATTATAATGTATTACATAACAATGTTGCTAAATGTTATAAATATTTAAAACGAAGTTCAAATATTTAATGTGTTCGACAAAAAATGCACCATCTATCCATTTATAAAAATTTCAACAGGGTCGAGATTTACAAGATTTTAACAATTAAGTGGGCAAAATGTTTTTCACCTTTATTCTTAATTACACTGCGATGAAATTATATTTATCAGTAGTTCTGGAAAAGACAATTTGCAATCAAGTTGCAATTACCAAACCACGCATTGCTGGGGAGGGGGTAGAAGATTATCTGTCACGTACCTTTGCCGGATATTCTCCATGGAAGTTTCCTCCTGATATTATCTCTCCCAAATCCGCAAATACCATCTGAATACAGACTAAGGAAGATTTTTTTTAATTCTAATATTATTTCATGCGTACCCGCAAATACCATCTGAATACAGACTAAGAAAGAATTTCTTGTATTCTAATATTATTTCAACAGAATCCACAAACACCATCTGAACTCAAATAAAAGAAGAGTTCACTGTCTTCCGAAATTGATCAAATGTAATAAAAACAATTTCATTTTACTATGATGTCCAACTTGTACTGCTCAACACACAAGAAACATTTCAAAATTTTCGTTCATAATTTCAATACATCTAGTGTAAGAATCTGTAAAGATTTGTTATTATATTTGTCTTTGATAATTGTTCACTGAAATAAAGTCTGTATAGCACAACGCTATATTTATTCGTCATCTCTCCGGGCAGTCTTCAATTTCAATTTTCCAAAGACATTTGATTACTTGTTAAAGATAATAGGAATCTGCAAGGTTTTCGGTTTCTCCCACCTTAAAGACCCAGAGCAAACATCGTAGTGGAAGAGAGTATGTTTCTCAATATGCTGTGACCATAACATCAACATCAAAAAGATCTGAAAAGGTAAACTGTCCAGGAATAATGTTATTATAAAGGATACAGGATTGTCTGTAGCGCTGTTGATTTCTGTATTTAAGACACCTCTGACGAAGTCCACTGTATCGTTGACTATACCGTGTACCTGTTGGCATAAGAAAAACAGACGTCTTGAAGGTATCCCTATACTTGATAATTTACATTGATACTTCCTTTTTTCTCTTCCTGAAGTGGAAATGACTTCTTAAGTTCTTTTTCTAATTCAGCAAATATTGTTTTACTTTTGTCAGAATGCAAAATATTACAATTTCAGCAAAGATTTTGGAAGTACATCTGTAGTTTGACATACAGCTCTGAGTGTTGCTTCTGAATAAATAAAAAATATAATTCCACGATATAATTGAGAAAGCGATATAGTTAAGTGGTCACCAATGTTTGCAATATTGGATCACAACTAGGTACTTAGTCTATAAAATGTTCATAACCACGAAAAAAAGCAAAAGAAACGTAATCGTGAGAGCTACACGGTTTATTTAAAACAACAAAAAGAATTTTCTATGACATGTTATTATAGATATATGTGCTTGATTCGGATTTTTAACGTAGCTTTAACAGTTTTGCAATGCTGAGTGCCCAGAAAGACAGCTGTAGTGCTATTGTTTTTAGTCTTTGTTCGAACCCGAGACATCCCGCATCCGAGTCGGACGATCTAACCACTAGGCAACCGAGTGGTCAATACAAATTTAAGATTGCACTAAAATACTGTATTGATTAATGACTCACAAAAGTATGATATGACATCATTTAATTGGCTTTTTTAATGTCAATATGCTTAATGATATTAGTTTTTATTATGTTACGACCATATGGTCTTAAACGAAGCCAAGAAAAAGAGCGAAAACCATAAACATTTTATGAAATTTGTAAATTTCAACAAATAATGTTTTTTCTTCTAGTGAATACGAAGTGAAATTTTAAAAAAGAACTTATAACATTTTGAATTAAATCCCAGACAGTCGAAAACTTCTGTCACAAGTATAAATATATGAAGTTCCAGCGGCATTCCAAATAAATTCTTATACTGAATGTATATAAGTGCCTGTAGTTTTGAATTTACTAATATACAAATGGCCTGTAGTATGGCGACGTGCCAACAGACTTTGATGTTTCATAATAATATATTCCAAAAGTCACTTTCTAAATTCACTATAATTATAAATTGATGCCCAAGTCCAAGACAAATATTGAGGACTTTGTAATTCCAGTGAATAATATTTGGAATAAATAAATCCACCCAAATTAAAAACTGAACATAACAATAAGAATTAATCATTATTTGGTTAAACAAGATTATATTGCTCTCTACTTGACTAAGGATGCTTTTACCATTTTTTGAAAATGTTCTGTCAAATTATTGGAAACTTTCTAGACGTTTTTACGGTCAGAATCAAGACTAAAAGCATGATAGCTTTTACTAATTATGTGTACATGCAATCCACAATCAACAAGAAAATAATTTTAGCTATGTATTATGTTATTTACAAAATAAATGTTTCTGGTTAGGTACACCATGAACATGGTTTTGGAAAAGGTTAAGGACAAAATACAGATGTACATAACAGATAATCAATAAGAGAAGTTAATAAATATAACAAATTAAATATATATAATAATTACACGAAGCTTCATTAAAAAATGTAAACAAGAGTACCATATCTACGCCGTCTGTAATAGTCCTCTAAAACATAGCGTAAGAGAGACTTTAGAAAGTATTGACCAATAAAACTCGGTGACATTGATCTTGTCATTTTGTCAGAGTATAAAGTTTAAAACTAAACTCACATTGCAAAAATCAGTAATTTCTTAATATACTTTCCGTGACCTTGACTTTTAAGCTCTTTACTCTCACATTAAAGGTTTGTTTTAAAGTACTAAGTTAAATTCGGATTGAAAATTGTGACACACTCTCTCTTAATTCCGATTGGGTGTTGATTCTACCTTGTTCCATTCAACTTTTAGACTTTTTCCTTACTTGATGTGCAAGTAATCTGCAAGATTTGATTTCAGATTTGTTATGTAGAATAAATGTAACTGTGCACAATCAACTTTATTTCCTCTTGAAATCACAGAGTGTGACCTTAAAATCACCAGAGTGTGACTTTGAAATCACAGAGTGTGACTTTGACTTATTGCTTTCTTCATGTCAATATCATTCACAAAGTTTGGATCACATAGATTGTGTTAAACTGTAGTTATTACAAGGTTCCTGAGGGATATACAGATAGACAATACCAAGACTCTAATTAATCAGACTAATGCTGGTGGTATATAAACCTACCTGTGGGGAACATCTCAGGGTGTAAGCATCTTGGACTCGACCACAACCTTTATGGCTCTCTGAATGAATAAGTAAAACAAATATAATATTTGTTAATATATGGTGGATACTATTACACTAATGAAACATTGCCGTATTCCAGACTGGTAAAAATTATGCTTTCTTTTCTCAGGAATTGCAAGTTTGAGTCTGTCAACTGAGACCATAACTACAATTATATTTTTGGTCCATGCGTAGTATACAGCTTTTCTTGAATACTACTGATGTGAGGTATGAGTGTCTGACTTGTAATCCGATCATCATGGATTTAGAAACATACCAGACCAATTCAGGTTGCCATTTTATTTCCTTGGAAAGAGGTATTAAGCTGCCATATTTTCGGCATGATGATCTATCTAAAATGGTGTTAAACGTTAAAAACAACCAAGAATACAGACGTATTATCCCTGTCCCATTATAAGCAACCAACAATACAAGACTTATTATCCCTGTGCAGTTAAAAGTAACCAACACTAACATACAAGACATTATTCCTATACTGTTAAAAGCAAATAACACTATAAGTTAGATACGTTTTGTGAAAAGTACAAAAGATATCACAATGGAGTAAAATAATTCAGGAGGGTCCATAAAATTGGACAGACCATCAAAGTTACTGAGCACGTTTATTTAAGATGACATCGCATGGAGTTGGCTTCATAAGTCATAACAAAAATTCCGTTAAAGTATTTACATAAACTTTTTACTCTAGGAAATATTTTCATATGGTATGGGGACATACATAATAAATAATCGCCTTCTTTGTTCCGCTTAGGCGGAAACGAACAAACAATTCTGAACTAAAGTCGTACTTAAATTCTTATGAAATGGATACAACCAGTGCACTGTGTTGTAGTAATGTGCTATGTGTATACAAGAGTTAGTCAGATTTAACGACAAGAGTCCATCATGAACAGAATTTATTCTTTGAAGAAGTAACAGACCGGAAGTTTACAGCAGGTAAATGCCAGATCTGAATATACCAAACCATAATTGACAATTTGCACGTAATCAAATACGTTGTATGAGGTTAAAATATAGTAAACAAAAGAACAACGATTCTAATCCATGCTCTTTAAATTCAAGATTAAAACAAACCTGTAATTTCGGAGGGATACATCTCAGAGTGCAGAAGCGAGCGTAATCTTGCAGCCACCATTATCTGCCCTTTATGAGGTCGCAGTCTATGAATATCTAAGAAGAACAATTTCAGCTATTGTTTAAATTCAGGATTTCATACTGTTGAAACTTCTCAATAAATGTATTGTCCCTTTATATACAAGAATATTCTCAGACTGGTATTGATTAAATTAATTATGTTAGTAATAATATGCCCTTATGTGACATTTTACCAATTCATGGTTCCCTGAAATTATGTTTGGACAGTATCATTTTTTAAAGTCATGTATATTAGCAAAATTTTAGACTATGCACACATATACACACGGACTCTTTGTCTGTCTGTCTGTCGGTTTCTCTGTCTCTGTATCTCTCTCTCTAATATATATATATATATATATATATATATATATATATATATATATATATATATATATATATATATATATATATATATATATATATATATATATACTTCAATTCGTGTTGCTTAACTAAACCCTGCTTAACTAAACCCGGCGGAACCTGTTTAAATGGACTGGAGAAGGTATGACAGGCGAGTTTCTGACGCCTCAAAACCAGACGCCTCGGGCAGATGGGTTTGTGAACTTTGGATGGTCGCTGTTCTAGCAGAAAATACGGAGAATAAGTCGCCTAAGGCAACTTGTCATTGTTTTCAGTGTATTCTCGGCAACTCCTGTGACGCTGCTGGTGCCAAGAAGTATCGGCTAGTCCTTTCTCTTGGATCCATCAGCTGCATGGAGAGGGGGAATCAGCTAAATGGACAATAATTGATTCTCCACATCACCGTGCCCAGGCGTGCGCCCTGGAGAGGACACACCACATTCGCTTCACAGCGTCGACCCCACACGGGAAGCAGCAGTTTACCGATTATAAGTCATCGTTCCATTGGCGTATAGTCAGACGCCTGGGATTGCTCCCGACGGTGGGAGAGACCAAAAGGTCTGACTGGACAGCTACCGCCAGCCTCAAGCTGGATAGCCCCCAGACAATAAGGTGTCGTATCGCCACAGTTCGTCCGCCTTACTGGGTGCGTAGGGCTTAACGTACGCGAGTACTTGACAAAGCGGACTACAACTATTTCACAAAGAAACAACAAACGAAAACCAACAAGGAAACCTCCAATCCTCTAGCTAGGTACATTGGATATCCGGACCATGCTGCAAGGATTCTCAGATGATTTCCAGGCAATAAGCGATGTTCTTTGACTTCAGTTATCAATGACGAACTTGCAATGACTCCATGTCGACATCGCAGCTCTACAGGAGACACAGCTACCATATTTCGGGTCTCTCAGAGAAGAGAACTACACGTTGATTAAGCCAGACAATTTGGATTCGCCGGGAGGAACTCTCTGCTGCGCATTATAGAACCCTGCCAACAAGGGAACGGAAGACTCTTATCCCTCTTCGTCCACAACACAACAGGGCCTGTCAACTTGATCAACGTTTACGCTTCCACACTAAGCGCCATCGCAGATACCAAGAATGAGTTCTACGAGGAATTAAACTCGCTCATCAACAAAATTCCCAAGGAATAGAACTTGATATTACTGGGCAACTTCAACGCTAGGGTGGGTTCTAACCATGACTCTTGGCCTTCCTGAAATGGCAAGTTTGGCATTGGTAAGATGAATAAAAACGGGCAGCGACTCATAGAGCTGTGTTCGTACCACGATCTCAGCATCACCAATTCACTCTTTTAGACAGAGCCACAGTACAAAGTGTTTTAAAGGCATTGTCGATCCAAATACTAGTACCAACTAGATTTGATCATTACGAGACGGTCTGCCATGAAGGGTGTGCTTCTTATCCGTACCTTCAAATCGCTGACCGCGACAATGACCATTCACTGGTGTGCTTCAAATTGAAGGTTCAGCCAAAGAAGATACGCAACTCTTGACAGGAGGGTAAACTACGCATTGAGGTGCGCAAGACGTCATATCCAGACAAGCCTGATGAATTAACGTATGCCCTCTCCAAGACGTTAAATTCAGAGCCTCCCAACAGCAGTGCCAAAGAGATATGGGATTACATCAGAGACTGTGTACAGCACAGTCAAAGAACAACGCCTGCTTTTAGACTAACACAGCCAAATTCACGCCAGCCATAGAAGAGCATTGCAGTGCTCACCTGGAATACAAACGACCCCCCTTGCCGGAGGACTACAGGCATACATTTCTACCAGAAATAAAGTTGCAGAGGTTAGCATTGCAGTGCGCCAATGAATACTGGCTTCAGCTCTGTCAGAGCATCCAGCATGTACAATGGCATAAAGAAAGCAATGTGTCCTACGACGATAGTGATAAAACCACTGACGTCTGCCGTAGGCGATACCATCCAAGACAAGGGCAAGCAGATGGATCTTTGGGTAATTATTAATCTGAACTGTACTCCAGAGAGAACAAAGTGACTAACGATGTCCTCAACACCATTGAAAACCTTTCCGCTCATGGCCGAACTAGACATAAAACCAACTGTGGCAGAACTAATGAAGGCCTTAGAGAAATTGTCCTTAGGTAAAGCCCTGAGAAAGAATGGCATCCCAGCAAAAGTCATCAAGTGCGCCTGTAGCGTGCGGCTCACACACCTGCATGACCTCCTCTGCCAGTGCTGAGATGAGAGTGCAGTCCCTCAGTACATGAGAGACGCCAACATCGTAGCCCTGTACAAGAACAAAGGCGACATAACTTACTGCAACAACCACAGGGGAATATCTCTTTTCAGCATCGTGGTTAAAGTCTTCGCACCTGTCATCCTAAACAGACTGCAGACACTTGCTGACAGTGTGTATCGATAGTCGCAGTGCGGGTTCTGCTCAGAAAGATTAACAATCGACATGATCTTCTTCGTCAAGCAACTCCAGGAGAAATGCAGAGAACAACACAAAACCATCTTCCCGGTCTTTAAAGACCTCACCAAGGCGTTCGATCTGGTCAACAGAGACGGACTGTTCACAATCCTGGCGAAGATTGGATGCCCTCCAATGCTGCTAAGCATGATCTATTCCTTCAAGTGCAGTACAACAGGGTTGCGTCCCAATCCCCACACTCTACATCATATTCTTCGCTGTCCTGCTCAAGCATGACTTTGGGACGTCCAAAGAATGGATCTACATGCACACGCGATCAGACGGCAAACTGTTCAACCTGGCACGACTAAAGGCAAAGAGCAAAGAACGTGAAGCAAAAAACAGGGACATGCCCTTCGCAGACGATTTTTTTCTAGCCACTCACACAGAAGCTGACTTACAGTACCTGATGGACCGCTTTGCTAATGCATATAGTGGGTTTGGACTGATCATTAGCCTATTGAAAACAAACGTGATGGCTCAGAAGGCAGACCCCCAAGCATCACCATCAACAAGCTAAGAACTTCTGATAGACAGTCAGTTCACGTACTTTGGCTCTACCATCACCAACAACATATCAATCGATGCTGAGCTCAAAAAGCGGATCGGAAATGCATCAATGATTCTCTCCAGGTTTCTCGCAGAGAGTGTGAAACAACATGCTGACCCTGAACACTAAGATCTCCATGTACCATACCTATGTGCTAAGCACTATCCTGTATGCCAGTGAAACCTGGACTCTGTATGCCCCACAAGAGAAAAGACTGAGCGTCATTCTCATGCGATGTCTCCGACAATACTCTGGATTGCTTGAAGTGATCGAGTGACAAACAACGAGGTGCTTGAACGTGCCAAGATTTGCAGCATGGTCGCATCAGATGACCGGGCCATGTACGTCGGATGGATGACGAACGGATCTCCATAGACCTTCTTTATTCGGAACTTGACTCTGGCAGAAGGATGATCAGAGGGCCACATATCCGCTTCAAGGATGTCTGCAAGCGCGACATGAAAGCCCTTGATATGGATGTCAACACCTGTGAAGAGCTTGCTCTAGAAAGGCCCAGTTGGCGATATACTCTGATGACTGGTTTGAAAGCCGGCGAGGGCATGATACGTTTGCTAGCTGATGAAAAGCGATCTCGGGAGGAAGAAGAAGCAGCTCCAACACAAACCAGACTCAATTTTCAGGTGTCACTCCCATGTTGGGCTACATAGCCACTACAGACGATGCACAACCACTAAAAGGGACATCTCTCATGGGCGCACTTCAATCGTCTCTCGAGACTAACGGATGCCAACAATATATAACACACACTCTCTCTCTCTCTCTCTCTCTCTCTCTCTCTCTCTCTCTCATATATATATATATATATATATATATATATATATATATATATATATTGAAAGAGTAGGTGATCATGGAGACTCACTGCTGTCGAAGGCACGAGTAGTCCCCTTCAAGACATCAAGAGTGAGAGCGACAATAACATCTGCTTGTCTACATATAGATTCTGCTCTTTCAATACCTGTTTAGTAAAATAAATGATGTCAGATACTTTTTTAACGTAAATCATTGATATATATCATATATTATCGACAGACATATTATGCAGAGAAGAAAAAGATAAATCAAGATAAATTGGCAAATATCCAAGTCACGCGTATTCAATGTTAAACTGTAACAACAAGAACTGAAACTACAATTTAGCGATTTAAAACATCAAAAGAAATTTAAAATATAATACAAGCAATAAGAATTTGCAGGATTAGTAAGATGGATTTGCATTCACTTTCCAACGCACACAGCAAACCAACATGCTGGAATTAAATCTAAAAACCACTGACATAAAAAAAATGTGTTCTCTGTGTTTTCGTCTGGATGATATAAGTTTCTCAGTGGAATTATAAACGTACTCATAATAAATCATTTAAAAGTACTCTTAATAATTAATCTAAACTTACTCATTGAAACTCATTTTAAAATACATATAAGAATTAATCTAAAATTACTCATAGGAACACGTTTAAAAGCACTCATAATAACTCAATATGTTCTTATAACTCATGCGTATTCAGTCAGTTTTTATCGTTAAATAAATTGTCATTCTCAACAAGTACTAATGGAATAGTTGTTTACAACTTTCCATAACCCGTACTTCCCTATTATGCCATTTTTGCAGGTATCATATCTTGACAAATCAAAACGTATGCAAGAATTCAATAATTTGCATACAATCTAATGCATGTCTCTATTTTATACGTGTGGATGTGTAGAGATAGGATATGCAAGCATTAAATGCATCATTTATACAAAACTTTGCGTGTGAGCGAATGTGTGTATCTGAGTGTGTGTGATGGTGGTAAGCTAATGTTTAATAGATAATTTGTCTTAAATAATGATAGTACTTACATTCTGCACCCAAGGAAGTAATTAGCTGTGTTCCGTTGATCAATGCTAAACCCTTTGGAATTAAAGAAATCGTAATTAGTTTCATCTTTGTCCAGAATTAGTTCGTACTGTGCTTTCAACTTTAAAATTGATATATTTCTTTCTTTTCAAACGTAACTGACCATAGACATCATTTATTATACAAGTCAAATTGAAAAAAAAATATAAATCAACTTTAATATGAGCCTCTAGCTGTTTCTTTTGTTTGTAGCTTGCTTTAAAAATGCAGTTTTATAAATGTTGTACAATTTATTAGTTTCATCTCAAGATGTCATAAAACTGATCAATAAGAACTAATTTTTTAATCTTACCTCCTTTGGTCCGAGCTTCATGGTTTCAAGATTGTTCAACTCAAGGACCTTGAAATGCGATTAAAAATAATTTAGAGAATTGATTAAAATATATGTATGACCTGTACTAGTTTATCTCCGGAACTTTTTTTATGACTTTATGAATCATTACCTAAGAACAAGAGACTTAACAAACAAACTGGGTTCAAGGTATCTTGTAAAATTCATTTTAAACAGTGACACAAACCTATATGCTACTGATATCACTGACTGAAATCGCCATTACTGTAACCTTTCCTTTACACAATGCTACCATTTCCAATGCTGTATTTGAATTTCTAAAGTTTTCTTCCTTTGACGTTCTGATAGGTCACGCTCGAGTGAGTTTGGGCACTTATTGATTGTTATTACTGACACTTTCCAATATAAAGTGTTTGTTCGCGATTATGATTCTCGCAAGGATGATTTTGGATTTTGGCATCGATATCGATCGTGAATAAAACTTTGCTCGATATAATGACGTTAATCTTGTTTGTCTACCATTCAGTAAGTTAAAGCAAATATATATAATTGGCATATGAATTCCACCATAATGTCTCTTTGTAAACTGATTTGTGAAACTACCACCAAACATACATATTTTGCATCGGCCCAACCGCTCTTTGGGCTCCACATTTTCCCTTCTCCCATCATTCCAAGTGCAAGATGAGCTAGTGGGGCCAGATCCCCACTGGCCCCTACAGTGCCCTTCTCTGGGATCCAAGGTAGACAGGAGGCTACACAACGTGGAGTGAAGAAAATGACATTAAATAAATATGCGAACACAACTGTTTCGCATTGAGAATACATCCACCACTTCTATCTTTGTCATTTTTTAAATGTTGATTATACATACGTACATATATATATATATATATATATATATATATATATATATATATATATATATATATATATATATATATATATATATATAGAGAGAGAGAGAGAGAGAGAGAGAGAGAGAGAGAGAGAGAGAGAGAGAGACGTAGGAATAAATTTTACTGATATAATGTTGCTGGTATTAGATATAAAACTAGAAATAAAAGTACTTTACATAGATATCATAGTATTTCTTCATTTAGTTTTATGTATGTGTGATACATGACAAAATATTTGTATGATACATGACTTTGAAAATATGTTTAAGATTTGAGCGTATATTCAAAACAACAGCTAAAGAAATATATTTACTTAATGGTTATTTTCTTATCACTGTTATATTAAAAACTGTTTTTTTAAATACCATTAAACGCATCAACAAATTTCTTGAGAATGGTGAGCGAGATTCCACTATATCCCTTTGCCAAGATGTTAATTCTCGCAGCCATCAACATACGGGTCCTTTCTGGAGATAAAGGTGCACCCACACCTACAAAAATATTAAATGATATTAGAAAAAGAGGCAAACGGTTCATTTGTTAAGACACGAAACAATCTTTCATTGAGCAGAAGCTAAACCAGCCTAAATACATAAATTAAGTCAAAAACTTATTATTGTTCTTTTCAAATGGGCTAAAGAATTACAAGCCACATGTTAGGGAAAAATGTTTACCCGAAAGGCGCATTATAAGTCTGACCCGTGTTGAAGAGTCCTTTATGAAACTAGGTGACATTGTCGTTCAGGAACCATCTTATTCTTTCAGTCACAGTGATCCTGACCTCGGCTCAAACTCAGTAGGCTCCTTCCATATCGTAATTGTACGCCATGCACATAATTTCTTCAAGAAGCATCATGTAGAACTAATATTATTATGCAGTAACTATTTGTCTTTTTTACGTCATAGTGGCTTTGATGTTTTGATGTTTTATCGTTTATCTCCAAATCAGAAAGGCTTCGTCCTTACAATAAGTACAAGTCATTCGCAAAGTTTAGTTTAGATATGTTTTATAAAACACTAATGTTATTGTGCTGAAGCCATTTTTATTCACTCAGTCACATTAACCTTGACCTATGACGTTTTCATTCCAATAATCAACAGAGATCTTCCTTGCCCCCAGTGCAAGCAATCTACGCAGGTTTGTAACTGTATATGGCTGCTAGCTAGAGGTATTCTCCCATTCATTAGGAAAGACCTTTCATTTTCTTGACATCAGATTCACGAGATCAATCCTTAACCCATGTACAAACCCTCATCAATGTTCATAACTGTTGATGGTGGACTGCTTGTGAGAATTTTATAACAAACATATGGATGGACGTGCATCATAAAACAATACATTTTGCATTATGGTCGACGCATAAAATAAGGTTTCCTTAATGTAACATTAGTCCTTGTAATTTTGTGGGAAGGGTTATGGTGCTTGGAGAATAAGTATTCCAAACTCAACAAAGCTTGATTTGAGAATGTATTTTTGTTTAGTTTCATTATCGTTTTAACTATATGACTGCATGTCTGCTATCAGTCTATTTAAAAGTAGTACCAACACTTTTCCCATGGTAAAAATCAACTGTACCTGCAGCATGAGATCGAACTAGATTTTCCTGCAGCTCTCTGAAATATGAATTTGAATTTTAATCAGCAGTAGTCCATACCTTCTTAAATATGTTCCATATTTAACTGTGATTCCTATTCCTGTGCTTATAAAAGTGAACCATTTTGTAAAATCCTTCATTATAATATGAAATTTTAAAACATTTTTTCACTAACTTGCATTTATTGAAAAACGAAGATACATTTAATTACCTCCTATGCCCTTTTATAATTAACAAAATATATAATGATATGACTACAAGAAACAAAACACCATGAAATTAGAAAACATAAAATTGCTGAAAATGTTTAAGGCACGAAACATTAGGTCTTTATGTTTGTTCTTGCAGTCAAAAAGGGTGAGTTTTAAAACCACTCTTGAAAGGGATCACTGTCTTTGTGTCTAATTTCATTGGGCAATTCATTCCACGTTGCTGAGTCCTGGTACACAAAATAACGTTGTCCATATGACTTCATTTTCATGGTGTGAATAATGAGTATATGATTCTCAGAAGAGGAGCGTAAGTATATTTCTGGTGTGTACACATGGGTGAGGCCAGATAGGTATATTGGACTGGAGTCTGTCAGTAGTAGTAGTAGTGTTTAACGCCATTTTTCAGCACACGATAGGACATACATGGAGGCCAATATTAAAGGCGTAGTTAGAATCAGGGAAAACCAGCGGAAAGAACCACTGACCCACGAGAAGCTACTGGCAAGCTTTCTCACATACCCACATTGTCCTAATCTGAGATTCGAACCCACGCAGACAGGTGAGATGGCAGTGATCCGTAACGGAGAGCGCTTCAGACCACTCAGGGGCCCCCAGGAGTCCGTCAGTGAAACGTAACACAGAGAGCAAATTTTGTGTTTGATTCTGGATAGAAGGGATAGACAGTGAAGGGTGCCGAGCAGTGGGAAGGAGTGCTGTGATCGTGGTACTCTAAGGGTGATCCAAGCAGCTGTGTTTTGAACATTTTGAAATTTATGGAGTATATATTGAGACGAACCAAACATAGCTGAGTTACAATAGTCCAGTCTTGAAAGTACTAATGAATACACAAGTGTTTTAGTGGCATCAACTGAAAGATATTTGTGAATGGAACTGATGCGCCGTAGCTCAGGATATGCAGCTTTATATATGTTCATGATATGTTGGTGTAATGTGAAAGTACTGTCTAGAGTAACACCGAGGTTTCGTACTGACTGAATTTAATGTTGGTGTTGCTGATATTTATTGCCTGAGGTAAAGGATGTGAATGAGAAAGTCTTTGTGTTGTGATCAGAATGGCCTCAGTTTTATTATCATTCATCTGCATTATACATACTTTATCGCCATAGTAAGGGAACAAATGTGATTCTGCAAGTTTGCAAAACCAGGTACAGACATTTACCTACAGTAGGAACACTTAAAGAATATACGCAGCTAAGACTCCTCTGTTGCTAATAGTAGATTATACTGTATGAAACACGTATTAGATCTTTAACGCCAAATTTTCAAAATAATCAGATAACAAAATATAATACATAAATTTCATTGACGTTCTCAGAACCTTCATGCTTTTATTCGGAAAAATATGTGACTCAAAACTTACACCAATTTATCTTTGCTGATGTTAGTGTTGGCGAACTTTCCAAATCCGGTAGTAATGCCATAGACATCTGATAAATAAAATATCAAAATAGCAATGATTTAACGATTTAGCAATATATCATAAATGACTTTATATTTATAACTTATGCAACTTTGTATGCCTTATTACTAACGATGTTCAATAATGTAAGAATATTTGTGATGAAGGGGAGAGGGCACGTCTAGAAACGCATAACTTTCCGGTATAACAGCATGATTATGGCAGCTGAATATTACGAGTCTGATAAAAAAACTGCTGGTACAAGGGTGACCAATGATGAATATGTCTTTAACGGGATATTTAGTTTCCGATTCAAATATCAATTCTCGTGTATAAAAAAAACATGTACGTCTCTTGTATGTATTATTCTTTACAACATTGTCATATCTTGGGAGTAAGTTTTTACCCGGACATGTCACAGTAAGTAAGAATTTTATTAACAGTAAATATGCGTTATTAATGGAGGGAACTATTTAGGTAAGCTCTCATGTCGAGTTAACTTTGCAGTATTGTTGGTTCGAAATTCTTGGTGAGCACTGCTAATTATTGGTTTGACATACAGGTGCTCAAGTTGATCTGGGACGATGATTTTAATTTAGAAACTAGCTAATGTCCCAAAGTCTTACAGTGAAATTCTAAAATAATGTAAATACTCATACTCAATTTTTTAAAATGTTATTTGTTGCCTAAACTAGTGAACAGAGATATATACTTTGATTGCTTTCGACTATGTGATCCACCAAATGACGAGCTTTCAGGACCATTTGTTCTGCTTCGGTGGTCAGCTGAAACATTTAAGTTAAATGCTTGATCGAGATATACACATGCAGTTTTAATTAACTTAAATATTTATAATATCCTCTTGTTGAATGTCATTCATGGACTCTCCTGATTTGCTTTACATAAAGTAAATGCTGCAATTATTGTCTTTATATTTGATATAACGATAAATTACATTCAAATTTGTTCTACTTTAAATGTTATCGACTCCACAACACAGTACCTCAAACACACTATTGCAATTAAATATTTAAATTTTAAAGTACGATATTGCTCAGGTTTTGAATAGGACTATACATTTCATAATTTTTAGTTCTTAATTTACAAGATTATGATCTTTCAAGTTATAATTCAACTGTATCACTGTGATGTGTTTAAATATCTAAGGAATCTGCAGTTAATGATGCCAATTATTGATTACATGTGATTTGTCTGTTCTTAGCTGTCGTGGATGCAGTGACCATACGATTAATTGACGTATTGCTTGTTTATTAACATATCAGATTCTTTTAAATTAATAATTTTTGTTGTGAACATTAACATAGAAACTTTAACAATACGTTATTAGAAAAATATTTGTGACAATTGTTAAAGAAACAAAAGAACTTCAATTAGTGATTTTATATCAAATATGTCCTGACATTATCACTAACTTAAACCAGAAATACAACTAACCACATAAACACTATAATGAGGGCCACATTTAGCTGGATTAGTAAGATTATATTTAGCTGGATTAGTAAGATTATATTTAGCTGGATGAGATAAGTACAGATCACCGATGTATGATTAACAGTTATAGATAGGTCACTTTACAGCGTATTTAAGTCATAAATTGACCAGTAAGAATAAATAGCCCGACTGCCAAAAGAAAAACGATAATCCTGGAGTTTAGTTTTGTATTACAGAATCAGATATTATTAATTTGGTTCCACTGGCCTTTAAAATGTCTGCCATAAAATAATGTTTGTATCAATGTCGATTCTTTTTTGACATAGTAGAAAATGCAAATCACTGTGAAGCCATGGTGTATCATTATGTAATAATGGTTTTAGTATTTCAGATAATAATACTGTGAATTGCATCAAAGTTTCTGTTGTCTCATAGATTTCACAGCTGATAATTCTGACTTTTTAAATGCCAGAAGACATTTGAAGATTTTCAGAATGAATTTTGAGAAACTTTTTCTGTTATAACGCATGTCAATAAAAAAATATAACATTCTTACCGCGATCTTGTACAATCCCTTGCCGAGTCTGACCAAGTCATTAGTGTTCAAAGAGTTGCCGTCAACATACATGATCTATAAAAATGGAAAACAAAACATCAAAAGGGAAAGGGAATGAGCATGATGTTGATATAAAATGCTTTCAGCATGGTCAAAAATGAAGAATATTAACAATAAAATATTTAATCGAATTAGAAAAGCTATGATCGCGTAAAACATGGAGCCGAGGTTTAGTTCAGTGTTTTACAATTACTAATAATTCTAAACTATTAAGAATTATTTTACCATTAAAATGGGTATTTATTTATGTAATAAATATTTTTAGAATATTCTTGGAATCAGGCAATGCGTGAAAAATGATCTCCATGTTACGCCCAATAGTATTCATCTACATGGTTTTTATTGACCTTTAAAATGATTATACTGTTCTGAAACAGAATCATGCAGTATCTTTACCTCAGTTGGTATCCTCATACTGTCTATTGGTCTGACATATTAAGGAAAATAATGGAAGTTGTCTGCCCTAAAGAAGATATTTTGGACGACAAAAAGGGATTAGGCACATTAACTTTCGCGTCAAATATTTTGTATCTCAATCTTAAGCTCAAAACAATTGAATGTCAACAGGATTGTGATTTTACTTCTGAAGATGTTGTTACATTAAATGAAATGGGATTGTTCTTTTACGTCTAAAGACATAATGAATAGGGATTGTGCTTGTACTCTGAAGACACATCAGTGCATCATTTATTGTGGGTGCCTCTGTATTTCAACCATATATTTCAACAGCATATTCAAAATGCACATGAAAATAAAATCCATTTTAAATTTTTGTTTTAATTTATGTCTATTTATACGTTTTTGAAATATACGTTTTTAAAAGTATCAATTTAGTCAATTATACAATGCAGATCCACTCAATTTTCAGGCGGGATTTAACTAATAGAGTAATAGCAGAAAATCTCTAATTTCTTCTTGAATCTTTATATTTCATCCTGGGAAGCATAAACTGAAAGGACCAGCTTTGAGTCCTTTCTGCTCTAAAAGTGGCACAGCAACAAGTCAAATGTCTATTGTTTATGAAAATTAAATTCTAAGTAAACACAATATTTGTTTGAATATAGGTGTATTTTTTTTCTCCATTTAAATCTGAGTTGACTTCAAATAGTGTAATATCTTTATATCAGAAAATACATTTTTGTACAAAAATGGTAAGATATATCCAAAAGAGGACTACCATGAATGGCACTACTGAACATCAATTATAGATGTAATAGTTCCCATTTCTGTGTAAAACAAATTCTGCAGAAGAATTTTTTAAAACATTCTTTCAGTCGTAATGACCTTGACGTTTGCAATTTTTGACTCCAAAATGATTAATCTTCTTTCTTACTAATAAGCAAGCCATCTAGAATGTTTTCTTCACATCTGTGATGTAAGACGAATTATATTGCGTGATTCCATTTTCAACTTTCATTCAAAATAGACCTAAATTTTTTAATCTTTTGATCTATAAAAAATAAGATCCTTTCTTACCTCAAAGATATGTCTTTCACAAAGTTTGGCTGATGTATGTTGTTATTTTGCAGAAACACTTTTATTATTGCAGATACATTAACCTTGACCTTGACGTTTGACCTTTGAATATTTGACTCCAAATCAATGCGCTTCTCTTTATCCCAAGCGCTAGCTATGAACAAAGTTTCGTAACTATCGATGGTGGAGAACTTGAATTATTGCAAGGGTAAACAATGACATTCTTTCATTCATAGTGACCTTGACCTTTGATCACTTAAGCCAGAAATTAATATGATTCTCCCATATTACAAGTGCCTCCTATCCACAAAGTTTGGTAGTTATGGATATGAAGAACTTTAGGTATCATGCCAAAACCATTGTCTTGACTAACCAGTACCTTGACTCATACGCCCAAATGGATAAGTTTTCTTTCCTAACACAAGTACAAAACAATCACAAAATATGCTAACTGTAGATAATGGAGGACTCTAGTTATTGCGTTGAAACGAAATTGACCGCAGACACATGGATGGATTAGAAACAGTATATAGTACTCTTCCTTGACTGACGTATAAGAAAACACTAACATTACTTTAGTGATAACATACGTATCTACCATATACCAACATGTATGCGCAAGACACGACAATCAAACTTTGGATGTAGAAAGTTCCAATCCATGACTAGTCATTTTACATATACGCAGACAGTCGGCAAAAATTTTACATATATGCAGACAGAAGGTAAAAAGTTACATATACGCGGACAGACGGTAAATATTTTATATATATGCAGACAGACGGTAAAAAGCTATATCAAAATATTCCTTATTCTTTATTCTGACAATGAATCTAATTACATTTGTTTTCAAATGAAACTGAAAGCATGTATTGTCTTCTTCTGATGAGAGTTGATATTTAATGATTTTCATACGCTGTGACCTCAAGCTTCAAAATTGCAAATACGATGTTAAATTATAAAGGATACATTTTTTCCTCCTGGTAGACTGGTTCTGCGGGGCCCGTATATGGACTTGATTCATCACTGTCCAAAACTGAAATATACAATCAGGCGCACAGAACTATACAATCTGTATAATGTACAGTCGTTGTTTTTTTTCTCATTTGACATTCTTGATCAACTAGTCGTCTGCGACAAGAAAACATCCAAAAACTGTTTTAATATCATTTATTGCGAAATTAAAACGCCGCAATATTAAAACGTGGAGATTCTTAGATGTAGATGCAGACTGACTGAAGGACGGATTAATATCACCTTGATTTATGCAAACAAAAATGGAAAAGGCTGTTCAGCTGCAACGAGTACTAGGTTCCTTTCTGACAGATAATAATGTGAGAATGTTTTAGAGTTCAATTTTAACTGTTCGAATACGAATGAAATGTAACACTTAAGCAGTATTTGAATAACTGGACAATTTTACTAATATTCTATCAAAAAAAGTATGGAAATTTGAAATTCGTTTGTTTTTGTGGTTGATAAAAAAATTAATCAGAATAAACATTTCTTTTTCTTCTTCTAATCTGAATAACTGATAAATCTAAAAGCATCAATTATGTTTAAAAACTAATTTTACAGTGAACTCTAAAATCAATACAGAATTTAAGATAAGGCTATCAAGTAGTAAATACAGAAAGTGGTTTAAAATATCAATATTAAAAAAAATATATAAACCGTTTTTTTAATAAAAAAAATACAATTATCGTGCCAACTGGATTATAATCAATCTTACCAACAGAGACAAAGTCATTGTCATCTAAAAGATCCTTAATCAAATCATCAGGGTCCAGTATAGCTCTTCCTTTGGCTTTCCGTACTTCAAATACCTTTGCATCCAGACCTTTGTTAAAATGCTTTACTTTGCAGTAGCGGCGCAAAGCTTCCTCACCCAACCAGTAGATATTTTCATTGCCCTTACAGGGAATGGCGACCAAATCTCCCCTTATTTGCACGGAAAGCTTCATGGCTCCAGCTTCCAAAAGATCTTAAAGTTGTTTGTCGCTGTTCAAGATCTACAAGGACATATGTTGCACGGGTCTCACTCAGATTGTGTGATGTTTTATCTCAGCTTCATGGACAACTGTATGTTAAAAGCTTCTGATGCCCCCTTTGTAAATCCTAGATGAAAGAAAGTGATAAGCATACAAACAATAAAAGGTACAGCAAAAGCAAGTAATGAACACGGCAAAAGTACCTACTTTTCGTCTTAGCCAATGCCTGGTTTTATCTTTAAATCCTCATTAGCATTCAACCAATCAGAGGTTATTGTTTAACGCAAACTGAATTCCTTATAATAAGTATGGCATTATTTATCTTTGGTTATGCGGTATTTGGTCCAAATAGTTAAATTTCAATAAATAATCAAGAAATTTAATGTCAGTGACCTTTCCATAATTATTCGAATTACAAATGTAAGCTTTGTTTTACTTTTTATAAACCAGTTAACGACTTATTTTGTATTTAAGCTTTGATTTAAATTCCTTTCCAATTCAAAAAAATTCCTGTTTATGTAGCAGTTGTGATCATTTCAACATGGATTTAGATAATATGTCTTAAAAAAAAATGCATCTAAAACTAAATACATGTAAGTTTTTTTTAAAGGAATGTCTTGATTACATTGGATTAATTACTAATGGTAAAACAACTGAATCAACTGCCACTACAACGAGTAGTTTAATATATAATCTATTCCGAATTAATTTTGAATTGCCCCTTTGTATTGAATATTGTACCATATATTGTGGACATATTTATTCAAATGATCACAGTAAAAATTGTACAGTGCGATCAATTGTAACTCCTGGTAGTATCTGTTTTACATTTTGGTAATTACAAATCGGGAATGTTTACTAAACTCCCACAACAACAGCTGATCTATTTTGGTTTAGCTTCTAACATTAAAGATAAAATTTAACAAAGTCCAAAACAGTTTTGTTGTTTTGTAACAAACTTAAAATTTAAAATATAGTTCATGCAGGAACATATTTTAATCATTCTAGTTCGAGAGATGATAATCTGTACAAAATTACCAGATACTAACTAGGTTGTGTCATTTCTTGAATGATTGTATAGACTATTCATAATGAGATCCTCATGAATATTAATGTATCGCGAAAACGAGGCTTGAATGATTTATATACCATTCGTAATGAGATCCTCATGAATATGAATATATCGCGAAAACGAGGCTTGAATGATTGTATATAAGGTGACCAAAGAGTTTAACCATATATGCAAACATATACAAATAGTGTGAAATGATCTTTAAAATGTATATATAAAAGAAAATACTATTTTAATCGAAGTCATTGCAAGGTAATCTAGATCTTTAAGGCAAAGTAGATCAATTCGTTTATGCATCTTAAATATCCATGATATAACGTTTGGTAAATTTTCCCAATTACATGATTCTCAATGGGGGCTTGAGGAAGGAGAACAGAGCTCATGTACCGACCCATGTGTTATATGTTGTAAGAGTAAGCTATATCAGCAAAGATGGCATTGATTTACTAATCCAAGTGGAAACGTATCACTTGCTGATTTTCTGGAGCCGACTGAAATTGTAATCGGCATGATGTCAAATGGCAACACATCCGGAGCAGATGCTATACCAGCTTTCGCATGGCACAGAAACTGACTGAATTCTTTCAGTCAGTGTGGTTTATTCCCCAAACGTACAGTCATGCATCCATCGTTCACTTGTTCAAGCATAAAGGCAACAAACGTGTGACTGGGGCATCTAATTGTTGTCAAAAGCTGGCAAGGTCATTTCCATAATTATGCTGACTCGCCCATTGCTTCACATAAAAATATGGTTATTGCCAGACAGTCAGTGTGGTTTCAAGAAATGACAATGGACCACAGACATGGTGTTTCCAGCTCTTTAACTTCAGGATAATTGCTCTAACCTTCAATGATTTGCCATAGGCCTTTACTCATTCAGCTGTATAGGCTTTTGGAAGATCACAGCGAAAGTTGGTTGTCCAGAGAAATTTATAGCGATGGTGTGGCAATTCCATGATGAGGTCATGCTGGATCGTGTTGCAGATGACGGTGAGTCATCTGCTCCATTGACAGTTACTAACTGAGTCAAGCAAGGTTGTGTGATCCCAATTCTCTTCATTGTGATATTCTTCGCCATGCTTACTGATGCCTTCCGTGACTTTGACATTGCGATCGACATAAGATACGAACCTGACGGCAAGCTGTTCCATCTGAGACTATAGGCAAAGACTAAGTCACATGAAGTGACTGTTCGTGAGCTATTTTCGGACGACTGTTCCATGAATGCAAATCTGAGTCTGAAATGCAAGACAGTATGGACCATTATTCTTTAGCTTGTGACAATTTCGGTCTCACAATTAGTATTAAGACAGGTGATGCACCAACCTGCACCAGTAAAGTCTTTTCTCACCCATGCAACATAGAAATCTAGCTGTTTTGCTAATCTTACTTTTCTTATCTCAGTCTAGTCATCTCAGACCAATCGCCTCAGTCAATGTGTCCACGCGCTCAGAACTTGGAAAAAGGAAACCCTTGTTGTCTTCTGCTGTGCGAGACGTAGTTGTTCTAAAATCAAACGACAACAACAACAAATAAATAACAAAAACATACTAAGTTAAGGTCATTCCATCTTTGAGAACACACCATACAAAAACATTTCTCACCTGTGTCTGCGTAGGTTCGAGTCTCAGATTCGGAAAGTGTGGGTATGTGAGAAAGCTTGCCAGTAGCTTCTCGTGGGTCTGTGGTTCCTTTTGGGGTTTTTCCCGGATTCTTCCTCTTCCATTAGTACTAACCGCCATGTATAGCCTATCATTTGCTGAAAAATGGCGTTAAACCGTATAACAACAAAAAAAAAACATTTCGAGAGAGAAATGGACACACACGCATACATATCAAAATTTTGGGCATTATGCTAGTTCGTTCAACACAGCATGGTCATGTTTATACTATATGCAGGCCTAGCTCAGTACATATTCAGGTCAGCGTCATTAAATGTAATTAAAGCAATCTAACTAGTTTTAAATACGAAACAAATTACATACTGTTAGCTACATTTTGTCACGCTGACCTGAAAATTGACTGTCATATAGATAGGATAAAATAATCAATGCTGTGTGAAATGAACTATGACAGAAAACGCTGATCCATGTACATTGCCAATAGACCTATACACTCCATAGCCTCCCAACTCTCTTAACAACTACGTAAAACTTAGTAACAACCAGAAATTTGGTGTGTCAAAAATACTTTTTCTAATTTTGTTAAGAATCTCCCCTGTGACCCAGCTGAATAGAACATATGCCTTCAATATTTAATTACAAACAATGCACTTACCAGCTAGAAGGAATCATTTATCTGGCAACATTAATATATAATATAATTTTCTCAAATGGAACTGATGTGTTAGGATTGAATTTTTAGTAAAATTAATAAAGATTGATATTTCTTTGAATTGTATTAAAGTAATGTTTTATTTATTTATATGTAAGTAGTTTCTAAAATATATTAAAGGTAATTTCACTTGTTTTTGAAATACAACTATACAGAATAGAAAGGCTTGCTGAGCAAGTGGAAAAAAGACAATGTGTATAACTATACTCCCTAACATCAGTAAAAATAACTAATGTACAGTGTTTTGTAAGATTGTATACCATAATACATGCGTTTGCTGACTTAGCTACAGTTCTAGGTTTCATTAGTAAAAATATGTCTCTGACCTAGTGATTGGCAAAGGTTCAATTCGGTTAATAAGGTGGAGTAACTTCTCTCTCTAAGAAGCTTTAGACAATGCGAAAACAAGATGGCTTCCAACTAACGGATATCCATATTTGGTCTGACGTCGTTAAGACAAATATAAGATTGAGTCTTATGACGTCAATAAGATGGTTTTCACCCGCTGGAACTGGTCTCGACCGGATTGTAGAGTTCGTAGTTTTCTGACTGATGCATAAAGGGTATGACCTTGTCTAACCCTGAATCTGGCCGCGTACGTATATACAGAAATGCGCGAATCAGGTCAGATTAGTTATACGTATCAGCAGAAAACTGACGTTGACTCTTCAATTCCAGGTAAGCAACTGTACATGTTAATATTTCTTGTAAGGAATAAGTATTTTTAATGATTGAGATTTTAATGGTAAAATTGTTTTGTGTGCAACATTACTATTGAATTCTTTTATTTATAATATAGTGTAATGGAATGTTTAAATGTTTTAAAGAGTTTATATTTATGTAACTTTTATTATAAAGGTTGAATTAGCTACCAACTTCATACTTTGATTTAATGTTGAAATAAAGTATTTCTTAAGTAAGAAAGAGTAATATCTAGCAATATATTCTAAATCAATATTCTTAATATTCTGTTTTAAAATGAGTAAAATGCATTAACTGTTAATACATTTAATGCTTTTGCTATCTTGAAATTGATTGAGAATTAACTAGTGAATAATATTCTAAGGTGCAGAAGTTATATGAATAAAATGAAGTTGGAAAGCTTGATGATGAAAATGTAATATGTATTTTATGAATTTTTATTATAAAGCTTTTAGATGTGTTAATAGAATGTAGTAATATATATATATATATATATATATATATATATATATATATATATATATATATATATATATGTGTGTGTGTGTTGATTATTTAAATAAAGTTCTCCATGTCAGCAGAAAATGAATGTTTGACTCTTCATTTCAGATGTAGTGTAGCTGTTTTAACATCGTGACGGCACGCTTTCAAGAGAGCCCTTCTCTCTCTTCTTCTTTTCTCTCTCTCTTGGCACAACAACGACTTGTGTTGTTTTTTTTACATAACAATGGTATGGTTTATTTTCATAGCTGAGTTAGGGTCAGACTCGGAAAAATGGGCATGAACCAAGTAGTTCCTATTTAAATCTAATGTCGTTCATTGATTCTGTATTTTTATGTGTAATATTCGAGTCAGAGATTGATATTTTATGCAGGGGAATAATTTAGAAGTGATTGTTCCATTATTTGGAGACGCCTTGTATTGTTGGTGTGGTGGTAAATATCGTGTAAAGTCCTATGGGAAGTAAGGATCAAACTGATTGACCCAGAGACAAAGATGAAAATAGTTCACTGTATTTGGTGGTTGAGTTGTGTTTTTGTATTTGATGGTATTCAAGTTCCGATGCTATGTTACGGGTATCTAACAAGAAGAAAACGTGAAGTTGTAAGGTTGCCATACAATTACGAAGTTGTGATTCAAATGTAAAGTTGGGATATTTTGTGGTCATTGGTTGATTACAGAAATATTTATATAGTCTGGGCGCGTTTTTTGAACTTCCAGTTGACAGCGATTGTTGTCTAGAAGTCCATGTAAATAAGGGGAAATCACGCGAGTGCATGATTCGCTTGGTAAAGAGACCCTTTGTATATTACAATATGTATGGAGGATATGTACTTTTTTCAAAAGAGTTACGGAAATATTCCAGAAGGCAAACCTCTGGATTTCTTTACTTCTAAAGCCGATGCACGTGAATGACTACGCTTCGAGGTAGCACGAAACAACGGACATAATTTAACTGTAAAGTATATCTCGTTTTTCGGCTATATTTTAGACTCTGTTTGTGTATGTATGTGTGTGTGTGTGTTTAAGAGTTTTAACGTAGCTTTAAGAATTCTACAGTCATATCGCTACGATGTCTGCAATGTGGCAGTTTATAGTAAAATCTAACTCTGGGGCATCATGCCTCAGATACGTAGGATGATGCCACACCCAGTCATATTATCCGGACACCAAGCTGACCAGTCATAACTCGCACCTCTTAATACTGGGCGCCAAGCGAGGCATCCTTTGGTACCATTTGTTTGGTAAGTCCGGTGTGACTCGGCCGGGGCTTGTGATAATAAATAAAATATAGATCTATAAAAAGGTTGTCGTGTATTAATGTGCAAAGACAATGAACCAGATGACCCAATGGCCTACGATCATCTCTATTCACGATATCTCATATTACCACGGTTCTATAGAGACGGATAAGGTAAAGTCAAGATGGTTATCCTCACTATACCAATTTTCCACCTTCGTTTGAAACTCAACTGGTGATTGCGGCTTTTTTCTTTTCTGGATTATTACCACAACAGCCGCAACTACTCCTTAGTCAGTTGCTGCTGCCGTTCGTCAAAAATTCATCTGTCATGATTTCCCTCCCTTTTTTCACTTTCCTTTTTCTGTATTTATGACATCCATTGCTATCTGTATTGCCATTCTAAAATGGATGCCGAAAGTCTTCACTAAACTCATTTACTGGAAGAAGATGCACTTCCTCAATCCAATCTGGAATGCTAATTAAAAGACGATAGTAAGTAAAGTTTGAACTCAAATCGTGTTCAACCGTTCCTTAATTTACAACTATTTAAATGTGAACGAATCGCATTTTTAAAACAAAATGAATGTCGATATGAGACCAGGTTATGAAACCATATGTCCAAATGGCACATAAATCATGAATTAAAAACGTTAGAGCTATACTCTCGTTGTCAAATTCGGGTCAGTTGTGTAAGTCGGCTTTCTCTATTTTGTCAGTTATGCGTTAACCACACATTTTTTGAGCGTAATAACTTGTAACTAGTTTCAATTTTCCTGTGTCATTGATGGACTTCTTAGAATCGAAAGTACAGCAATGTATTTAATCTTTCCGAAACACCGCGTAGATTAACATAACATGAATACTGGATTGATCAGTATGTTCCGTAGTAAAACGTTTTCTTTTGTTGTATACTGATGATCATTGTAGTGCGACTACCACCGCAGAAATTCGACGACAATCTTAGGAAAGAAAACTAAACCTAGACCACGAAAAGAAACAGTCCGAAGACGGCAATAATTCCTGGCAGTCTTTAATATCTACGAACGGGGAGGGTGCAGGCAGGCCATCTTTTTTATGAGAAGAGACCCACCAAAATATCAACACATTGTTAGTAGTAGTAGTAGTAGTAGTAGTAGTAGCAGTAGCAGTAGTAGTTGTAGTAATGACGGAAGAACAAGTCGTAATATTGAACGGTAATAACAGCTATCTATCTTTGAAAGTCACTCACCTGTGTTAAGTCTATGCATCCATCTTAGATGAATAAAATCCAGCAATTGTAATAGGATTCACATAGAACTGTGGGTGTTAGAGACCAAAACGCGATCCTACATTAACAACAAAGCTATATTTATCTGATATTATGAGACACCTGTCATATCCAGTGGGTGGAGCTAGTTTTACAGGTTGCACCACCAGATTTTAAAATTCATTACATATCTTCCAATCACATTCTAGCCCGAAAGGTAAGCATTGTCTTTTAAAAAGGTAAACTGCCATTTCAGAGTTTGGTATTCTTTGGGTATTTAAAAAATGTCATTTTACATTTGTAGAACAAATTGTACCAAATTATTTAATTACACACCTAGGCCATATCCAAAGCTCGAATAGTGGTTAATAGGGGTATTAGATTTTTATTACCGAGTAGGATAAATGCCTTTTAACCCATACGAATTTTAGCGCACGGATAAACGTGATTACATTCCTGAGGTACACAAACGACGCGTTTTGAAAAAAATAAACCCGCACATACACGTTTGAGTGTTTTGCTGATTTTGGCCAGGTTTATCGCAACCGAGTCTCGCGGCTTAAAGAATATGTAGTTTATTGTTTATATCCACTTATCCGTATCCCAGTTTTAACATCCTTTTTGCTCAGCTCAGTGAAATTCGTTTTTGGTGGCAAACCTGATCAGATCCACAAAGATGCCGCATCTACAAGCATTGCATACTGTCACGTTTAGCTTCTCAGAGTTGACAAGGCCTTGTGGTATCGGTTAACGTCATTGCATACTGTCACGTTTAGCTTCTCAGAGTTGACAAGGCCTTGTGGTGTCGGTTAACGTGCTCGAGAACGTGCAGTACTCCAAAGGCGAGATGTCCACATATTGGCTGTAGCTGCTATGTTAGATTTAATATTGTCACAAAAAATAAAACCTACCTATGTTACTGATAGCAGGTTTGCAAAAATTTTCAATGTCAAGCAAGAAAGGTTGGATTTGTCAGTTTGGGTGAAAATGTTAAAAATTGACCTTCCCAGATATTTCTATTTGGACTGACTTTTGTTTACCTGATGTTACATTGTTAGTCAGAGTTTCAAGAGAATGAATGAAAATTACGCTTTTTTACATTTTCAATTTCGAAATTTAAACCAGAGTTGGAAATTTTTTAAAAATAAAACACTAACTTTACAATAAATATTTAATAACATAATTAAAAATTCAAAACATTAAAATTTATAACTAATTTATTAGAAATGAAAATTGAAATCAAAAGTAAATAGTAAAATTGAAAAAAAAAAAAAGTAAAATATAAAAAAGATACATTTAAAAATGAAAAATGATATTGAAATTATTAATAAAAAGCCTGATATAACACAATTGAAAATCAAAGTTAAGAAAAATGAAATTTAAAAAACTAAACTTGAATATCAAAAGTAAATAAATAATTACGATCTAACAAATCAAATTCGAACATAAAAACTGAACATGAAAATTAATAAAAATATTACATTGCACAATTTGTATTTATTTTAAGAACCTTTACATTACAACCCCAAAACAATGGTTTATATTTTTAAGAAGAAACTTTTGCATTTCACAAAAATGCTTTCATTTTACAGCTGTAATTTTTCAGGAATGAAATTTTATATTTCGGAGACGAATGTTTACATTTTACAATTTTTATTTCAAGAAAGAAAATTTACATTTCATGAAAAGAAACCAACCTATGTTGTGTTTTCCTGGAAATATAAAATACCGATTGAAAAATTGTATACATTCAATATGAACATGCCAAGTTTGCTAGATACTCATTTTCATACCGATAAAAATTACATTACAATAAATATGGAAAATAACCCTAATACTGACAAATAAGGTATTAATGAACAGCATCATAACTTAAGGGTAAGATATGGGACTAGCAAAACAGGATAACCATCATTGTAGAAAATAAGATCAATAAATAGTACGATAAATAGATGTGAGATGTGACTTTGATCTGTGAGCTGTGTTTGTTTTCCTAAAGGTTACATGACCCTCCTCCCTCACCACAAGACAACTGTTGAAAAAGTAATACTAAACCTTGTTTATGCAAACATAAAACGAAACAAAGTATAATAAAATGAGCTTATAAAAATGAGCCACCCCCATTAAAAAAAATAACATTTGTTTAAGAAAAACAACTTTAACTAAAATTTAAACAAAGAGATTTTATTATTTTAGTATCATCATATATCAAACAATTGCGGCATTATTAAATAGCACTCTTATTTCTATAGAAAAGAGTCTTTTTACCCTTGGAAATTTTAATTATTGTTTTTGTCACAACAAGGGATAGTGCCGGCACCTCGCAGGTAGGGCTCCACACCAAGAACAACTATATTTCCAACTTCATATCCCCATGGGTTTATACGGACGAATGATCAAAGCGAGTCTGATTTATCGTCACTCTCCCAATCCTCCATTTTCAGGTTTCATTCGACTGGTAGTGACTGTTTATGTTGCTGCTGCTTCAATTATTGCTCCAGTTTCCACTGTTGCAATGGTTGGCAGTACCCCTCCAAGAATTGTTATTGCCTTGCAGTTTGTTTGCTTCCCTTTTTCTACTTTCTTCTTAGTTTTCATTATTTGTTACATCCTTGCTAGCTGTTTTTAGTTGAAGTAGTTCCGTTCCTCTTCCTGTGTAGTAGGTGCTTGATATGTGCTAAAGCAACAAATGCCAAAGGTCTGGCATGTGCTAAACAGACCAATGCCAAAAGTCTGGCATGTGCTAAACAGACAAATGCCGAAAGTCTGGCATGTGCTAAGCAGACTAATGCCAAAAACTAATCGGCTCACAATAAGAAGGATTCGCCAGGGATCTTTCCAGTAGGTGGAGCCACATAAAACCAGGCCCCGATAGTTGGTTGCCCTCTGGGTTTATCTTTAGTCCTAGCAATATATTTGTTGACCAGTTAGCGATAAACAAATGCCAAAGCTTCTAAACTACACGCATTACTGAAAACAAATCTTCGTCTTATTTACCTTTCCAGTGAATCAAAATTGATACTACATTAGTACTACATGACAAATAAACTTACCATTTGTATTCTTTTTCAGCTTAGTTGAAATGGTATATTTTGTTACTTTTAGACTTCTGTTCCAAATTTTAGCGCCAACCTATTATATATCAAAGCATAGAGTTATTACCTTTGTTCTTATCCGATGATGAGCAAAAATCTAATTAGTGTGACTTAATCAAAATCTGATTAGGGTGACTTAATCAAAATCTGATTAGGGTAACTTAATCAAAATCTGATTAGGGTGACTTAATGAAAATCTGATTATGGTGACTTAATTAAAATCTGATTAGGGTGACTTAATGAAAATCTGATTAGGGTGACTTAATGAAAACCTGATTAGTGTGACTTAATCAAAATCTGATTAGGGTGACTTAATTAAAATCTAATTAGGGTGACTTAATGAAAATCTGATTAGGGTGACTTAATGATCTGACAGATCTTTGTCATGGCTGATATCACATTTACCATGATGGAGAAATGTGTCTGATGTCATGGAGCGGTAGCATTTGATAGTAATTGGGGCCAACTGTTTCTCCTCGAAAAGCCAGAGAAAACGTCGGCCAGCTGAGGGATTGAGACACGCAAAGGAACGATGTTATTGATATGGTACCAGTCCCTGAAAACATGCCACTTTTCCTCGTAAGCCATCAGAGTAGAGGGCCTTCTTGCTCTCGAGATTCTCTCCACAATTAAAGATTTAAATTGTTTGTTTCGCAAGGCCGTCTGGACAAGAGACAAGCATGAAGATAATGGCGGTCCGGACAGGGGTGGAACACCCGTGACCGCGTTTGCTTCAGAAGATTTGGACTGACTGTAATCTTCCTGGGTAGATCTATAGCCAGATCGAGTAGATTGGAGACCCAGGAGTTGTTCCATCTGAGAGGGGCAATCAGAATCATCTGACAGTTATGACCCCTTAACCTCTGGATTATTTTCAGTATCAAGACCGTGGGAGGGTAGGAGAATGCCCACAACCCCTCCCAGCTGATTGACAGAGCATCCACGGCCCAAGCTTCTGGGTCTGGAACCGTAGAGAAGAAGGTGGACAACTTTCGATTCCATGTTGTTTCAAAAGATCAGTCATCTAACGTCCCCAAAGTGTGCAGATTGAAAGAAAGCCCGATTGATGGAGTGACCATTCCGTGTGAATGACTTGACCATTCCTGGATAGAGTGTCAGCCAAGACATTGAGTCTGCCGGGAATGTGTCTGATTTGTACATTGAGGTAGAGACTGTCGCACCAATGTAGAAACTGCAAGATCAGATTGCACTTGTCTGGTGATTGATGCCCCCTTGTTTTGAGGAGGCAAGTCACCACCACAAAGTTGTCTGACATAAGGAGGAAAGTTTTGCATAAGAGTTGATCCTTCCAGAAATGAAAGGCATTGATAAAAGCATTTTTTTCTGAAAGCTTGATGTGGAGAGAGCTCTTCCCTGGCACCCACGTGCCGCTCACGGTATCGAAGTCCGGCAACAGGTGGACACCCCAACCGTAGGTACTGGCGGTGGACCATACCGTTATCTCCGCTTGGGGTATCTGCAGAGAAATTCCTGTGGACTAATAACAGGGGTTGTACCACTACCGCAAAAATGATGTTATATCGGGCGTGATAATTATTGTGTGATTGAGGGGACTTGACAAAAGAGCGCCATTATGCTAGTAACGTCATTTGTAAGGGGCGCATAAAAGGACGGCCGAGAAGGATCAAGTCCGCGGCCTCCTTGAATAATCCGAGGAGTTGCAAGTACTCTCTCGCTGAAATGCACATTCTGTTGGAAACGGACTCTACGAGTTCAACTATTCGGATGATCTCGAACGCAAGGAAGCCTTACCAGATTCAGTTCGGTGAGAAACTCCATACCCAGATTGACCAAAACTCTGGGATAAACAGAGATTGGACTTTATCCAGTTCACGAGAAAGCCTAGATCATGTAAAAGTGATATAAGATCGTTTCTGGTTTTGAGCAGAGTAGAACTTAACATAGGTTTCTGGAGGATGTCGTCCATGTATACTGCAATCACTATAGATAAAGTCGAGCGGAACAGGGTGACGACGCAATCCATAACCTTGGTAAAAGCCCAAGGGCTAATGTTGAGGCCAAAAGGTATGACCTGGAACTGATAAACCGAGTCCGATAAGCACAACGGAGAAATGTCTGTGACTCGGTGGATAGGGACGTGAAAATATGCGTCAGTCATATCTAGACTGACGGCATACCCGTCCCGGCGGATGGAAAGACGGATTGAACACGTCATCGCCACATTGAATTTCAGGGATAAAATGTATTGGTTAAGGCGACTCAGGTCGATGAACGGCCTCTGGATAAGAAACAGTCATAAATAAAACCCTGGCTATTGCAGGATTCATTTTTTTTAAAATATTTTTTTTAGATAGGCATCCTTCTCCCGATCTGACGGTACATCCGTCAAGAGGGGAGAGCAGGACAGGGGAGGGGATGGATAAATGAACTCCAAAGTCCCTCTGAAATGACCTGAATCCCCCAAATGTTCTGAGGTAATAATATGATCCAGTGGTCCTGAAATTGCAGGAGGCGGCCGCCCACAGGTAGGCAGTCCGCTGCCGGTGGGCAAGGTATGTCAACGTCTAGAGTTAGGAGGCTTGAAGGCGGAGAAACTTGGGTTCTTGCCATCTCTGTATAGTTGCCTTCTAGCTTGATTAGACTGTTGGCTCCCTGCATTGGGTTGGGATCTATACTGCACATTTGATTGTAAGGATCCCTTTTCCCCATGTCCGCCTATCATCCCTCCGCTGTGGCAGGAAATGATTGTTTCGAAACGCCTGCGAAAGTTGGGCGGCGAGTTGGAGGGGCAATTCCTGAGCTGCCTGCCTCCGAACTTTTTAAATTTTCCCTTAACTATGTAGTCTTGAATGGCGGTAGGAGGTGGTGGGCATTCTGAAGTTGCCAACACCCTATACAATCTTCTACTGCGGCCTTGAAGCTAAGCTCCGTCCGTTCCATGGCTGGATCTCTCTGTGTGCCGAGTCGTGTTCTGGTCAACTCAGTCATCCACTCGCAGCTGAATTATCAATTTTTTTTTTTAAGTCCTCCTTTAAATTTTTCTCGTCTCCGTAATGCTTGTAATGCTTGCGCAGTGAAGAGAGCACTGCGCGCACATCTGCCATTCTCTCAGAGAGAACGTTTGTTCTGGTACTCTGGTACAGCTTGCATCTCTGTATAGCAGATCAGGTGACATAGATGACGCAATTCCGTCATCCATGACAATTTCACTAATACTCCTTTGTGGAGAAGCCATGAACATATGGACGGCCAGCACTGCAGGCTGGTTTGTCTGGCGAATGGTCGGCCTGAATGTCGGCGACGGTCCGGCTATCACCGGTACCAGCCGATCCAATGACCTGGCTGGACGGACAGATTTCTCTCTAAAATCTCCATATAGTATTCCCATGTTGTCGGTGAAACAGCTTGACGGACGGATTTGTCACTAAAATCCCCGTGAATCATAGTTGGTCGGCCCGTGTGAGCAATAAGGTCCCCATACTGGGACGGCACTGCCGGCTGATTTGTATGGCGTGTGGACTGCCGGAATTTCGATGACGGTCCGGCTATCACTAGTACCAGCCGCTGACATGGCTTGGCTGGACGGATATATTTCTCACTAAAATCTCCGTCATAGTATTGACATGTTGACAGCGGTACAGGTTGACGGACGGATTTGTCACTAGAATCCCCGTAAATCATAGTTAGTCGGACTGTTTTAGCAATACGATGGGACGGCTGGACGGCCGGTGACGTTGAGGTTGTATAATAAAATAGATTCGGTAAAAAACCCATGCGTCCTGACTTACAGGCCCGAAGGTCATGCTCGGACATGCGGGGGTACTTACGCCCACTGGGCAGCCTAAAATTGGGTGAACACTCCCCAAAAAGATGTTAATAGCTACGCCGTAGTTTCCTGGACCCAACGTAGCGCCACATTGCCAACATCCTTTTGCCGTTCATGCATTTGTTGTTGACATTTCTACTGAAGCGACAAAAGAAGATAAATCAAAGTACAAATTAGCAATTCAGCATGTTATTGATCCGCTCAGATCATAACCGTTACTAACGGAGTAAGCAAAATTAATTTTCGGTGCCGCGTTAACTCGTAAATGACAACACGAGTACCGCCATTAGCGTGTCGCAACCTGGTCGTCCAAAGACGAAGTCTACTGGAACGACAAAAGAAGATAAAACAAACCACACATTAGCAATTTAGCACGTTATTATATCGCTAATACCATAACCGTTACTAACGAAGTGAGCGAAATTATTCAGTGCAGCGTGAACTCGTAAATCACAACACAAGTACCGCCATTAACGTGCTCTGTCCACGTTGCAACGTGGTCATCCAAAGATGAAGTCCATAAAGGTGACAAAGTCACTCAAACTTTGAAAATATTGTAAACTACTGGATACAAACTGTAGAAGAATGATTATCCAACATAATAATTACAAATTTAACTTCGGATGATCCGAATTTACACTTTCATGGCTTGGATTCATGGAGGTCTAATTGTACGTGGTTGCACAGTACAAGCAAAGCTTAAAAACTGGCGACACCTAGTGGTGGCAAGGGGAGCTAAAGGGCAAGAGTTATTGCCCTTTGTCTATAGGACATAGACAGAAAGCCGAATTTTCGTCGTTTGGTAGGGCTGGATTCGCGAGGTAGAAGACTTATATCCCTAATGTTATGTGATTGGGAAACTGATTTTCCAGGACAAATACTGATCTTTAAAACTGCACATGCAGTAACTAAATACATCAACACTCATCAGTAAAGCCAGAAAATAACTTGGCTAATAATTTAAAAACAAAGAAGCACATGCCTTAAGAAGTTATCAGATACAAGCTGTTTTATAGGATCCTTGCCTTTTCAATCATTACTGATTCCTATGTACCATCTTTCATTGATGATCTGAATTTCGTGAGATTGGTTTTGACTAAACATCCTCTCACAATCAGCATTATCATGCGGTAAAGAAAGAAGTCCAGGCATAAAATAACTCAGATGACTATTTTCATTCTAGCACCAGAGTTACCCTTTGTGATTTTACTGTCTAGAAAAAGTGCGTGAAATAAACCACTAGTAAATGAAGGAGGAAGTTCCTTTCTAAAAGAAATTTAGTCTAATGAACCTCTGTTTTAATTACAGCAAGGTTTTCTGTAGTACCTGTAAATGTACGTTCAGGCTGTGCTATTAAAGATGAAACACCAAACTGATGTTTATCAGCGTTTTCATGCTGTTTTGACTTAGGCACCATGCTCAATAGCAAAATGACAATTATACAATTTTCAATATGCAAATTGTCTCCATTATTAGATGGTTTCACAAATTTAAACACAGCGGCATAATTGCCCTTGCACTTTTGTTTTCTATTATTTGCTGAAGAATTTTTTTCGACACCATAGATTAAATAGGGGCACATGCTTGGCTCAATCCAATATGGTGGTTAAAGACTGGCATGATAGCCTTGACTTTGAATGATCCAATTATGTATTAGAATACATTTCCTTTAAGAATGGAACAAAACACCTGTTTAAAACAGAAAATTGCAAGTAAATTTTTATTTATTTATTTTTGTCAAAACAAAGTGAATTTTTAATATGAAAAATGTACACCCTTACTGAGGTCCAAAATATGGGACAAATTAGGGAAAAAAGATATTCTTGGCAGTTAAGTGTTTACCCAGCATGTGACACATAAACAACCATCATTGAGACACGAATGTAACATATTTAACTACATGACACACCAGAAGTATAGATTTCCTTATTTATTCCTAATAGTAATGATGTAACAATGATATTGCAATTGTACAAGAGGAGAAAGTTTGAAATGTTATCTGTATGTGAACATGATGATGACAGAGAAAAATGGCATGGAATCTGAAGGACAAGTAGGAGATTTCAAACCATACAAGTTAATCATATTGCTGCCAACAGCTCTTTCTTGCTAAAAGAAATAAATCATTTTGCAAATGACGGCTTTCTCAGATGAATTTTTAATTTTATTAATAAAAAGACAAGTCTAATAATTATTCATCATAGCTGATGTAAGATTCTTCGCCTCTTGTATCAAGATGTTCTTTGATATGACAAAATTATTGATAAACTGAGGGGCCCAGAGTGGCCGAATGGTCTAAAGCGTTCTCCATTACGGATCAATACCATCTCACCTCTGTCTGCGTGGGTTCGAGTCTAAGATTCGGCTAATGTAGTTATGTGAGAAAGCTTGCCAGTAGTTTTTTGTGGGTCGGTGGTTCTTTCCGAAGGGTTTCCTGGGTTCTTCCTCCATCAATAATACTGGCCGCCATGTATAGCCTATTGTGTGCTGGAAAATGGTGTTACAACCTTGTAGAAGTATCTGAAGGCTCCTCTATTTAGAAGCAACCACAATAAGTGATAGCGGATTCAGTATGTAAAACGCTCTGAAACGCGGTTTTACAAGATTACTGTTAAATTGAGTAATATCCTGTTGAGCAGTTTTCTAGTTTGACAATATTTTTTGTTTTTAGTAATGATAACCATACTAAAGATTGGATTAGTATCATTTATATAAAATTATAAGGTCTTCAAGCCAGGATAGTTTCTACTTTAGTTATTTTTTGTGTGTTTCTAACCAGAAGTAATTTAAAGGTTTTTCCTAGCAAACTCTTGAGGTGCAATGTCCCAGATTTCCACTAACACAGGCGACACAATAATCATTTATACAAGCTGGACTTAAATTTACCCCGTTTATTCCTTGCAGACATTAAACAAAACCACCAGTCACATAAGTATCTCATACAGAAAAGTTAGTTGACACCCATAAAATATTACAATGGATAAGCTGAATAAGTTGTACTAACCTCAATACTAATGACAAACAAGTCAAAATTATGTATTTTGAGATTTTAAATGTGTAACATTTTATCAGAATTTACTGGACCAGTTCAAGTTTGCTAAAGTGAAAACAATCTACAAACAATGACTACAAATCAACTTGACGCCACAAGATATACCTTTACTCTAGCTAGACTTTTTTTTGTAGTGCTATCTACTGGGCAGTATGAGGAAACGCGGAATGGAGTCCTCTGTGTTAATCTCTCTATTTTTTCCTATTCATCCTCGTCAAACTGAGAGCGATTCCTTCCACTCCGCAATAAAAACTTTGTTTGTGGCGTAGTAAACGTAGACCCACTGTTCTTGACCATTATAGATGGTGTGGGCGATTTAAATGCTGGAAATGTATTCACTGACGAAAGACCCTGAAAATCCTTCTTTCCTCCAAACACTGAGCTATTACTGGGAAATGGGGATGATGAAGACAATTTCTGGAACAAGTTTAGGTTCTGTTCACTCATGGCAAATTTCTTGCCAGGTCCCTAAAAATTAAATTTATCTGAAAAGAAAAAGATACATTAGTATGCAACACTGAATGTATGAAAAAGACAGAAAGATCAAAGGCTTGTATAGTGCATTATCCATCAGTAAATATAAACAAAGGGATAAACCAGTCTTACACACACATTTTCTTTGTTTAGCACAGTCTTATTTGTACACCCAAGGCCCAAGTATACCAGAGATCGAAACAGATGAATACAAAAGGAGTTGCTAAGTAAACTAAAACCCTATAAGTTTTACAAAAACAAATAATTTAAAACTCAAATAAAGCCAGGACTGAGACAAACACTGAATAGAACTAACTGAAATGATCCAAAACTGCTTGCTGCCAATATCAGTAGCAATTATCAGTGAGCGATATATATCCATGCAACATGTACATCTTCACGATGATGCTAATTTATAAGTTGGCTGTGACTAAGAATTCTGACTAGAATTCTGACTAGACAAGTTCTCTTAAATTCTGGTCCTCCAATACTACTTGATGGGAATAATGTGCCAGAAGTGAAGAAAGAAAAGCACACAACACTATTCAAGAATGTATTACTGCTATTAAGAAAAGCTACTCACACATATCTTGAAAAAGTTTGTTCAAACTCGTAATGAATCTAACGAGAGCTCTGGTAAAAGAAATCAAACATGGGGAGGAAGAATATTTAAGTAAGAAATGTATCATTGACATCTAGAGGCTCCCAATACTTGCTCTGATGTGCACTTTACTGGATAAATAAATAAAGATTTCTGAGAGGAGACAAGTCCATACTAGAATTATGAGTCCCTAAGAATGGGGCTTTAGTCTGGTCATGAATCAGTGGACAGTATAGTTGAGCTGAATGCTGCAATAGCAGTCAAAGCTGGGGGGCTGGGGACAGACCAGCCGCATGCTTATCACTGAAAACTTGTGCAAAAGCTAGCAGACCATCTTGGCATGCAGGATCAACAGCAGGTCTGGACAACAAGCCACCCACAAAACTCACTTCTTCCTATCCATAATGCCTAAAGACTTCAGACTAAAGTGCTATGGAAGGTGGTCGTAAATAACCATTTGAAAACTCACAGGTTTCTTCCTCCTAAAACATTTGGCCCAACCAGTGAACGAAGATCAGGAATCTTAATAGTTGGGGGAGGAGCAATGACCACTGGTTCCAGAATAAACTTGTACGAGTCTACAATTCATAGAGGCAAGGCAGATCTGTCTCCCAAATTGCCCCTCACCCTCTGTGGAAAGGGGGATATATAAAAAAATCAGTAACTTGTGTGAGTGTCATTTAGATTTTTTAATGTAGCACTAACAACAGGCATCAGGCCAACCAGCCCTAACACTAACCTAACATTAATGTTGAGTGCCTAGCAAGGCGGCTGTTAATACCATTTATATAAGTCTTTGGTATGACTTGATTTTCTTTCAAATAATAATGAGGACTTTGTATAGCGCCTAATCTTTACAAGGTCTAAGCGCTCTACAACGTATATGATGATATAACTACAAAAAACAAAAGAAACACCATAAATTTAGAAAACATACGGAAAATATTTAAAGTAGGAATCGTTGCTGAACACGGCCAGCAACTACGATGTCTTGGCAAAATATGCATTTTGACAATCCTATGAACGACCACATCACAGAAAGGAGGATAAACACCACCGACCTTTATTTAATTCCTGTAAAACAATTTACCACTCATACCGTCCTATCATGTTTTATAGCTTCTGTCATAAACCAGACTAAAATAGATAGAGATTATTGTCTAGTCAGGTTCCCTGCTTATTATGATTCCTGCATTGGTCTCCGCTATTCTTATAGGTGTGAGTAATGCAGGGTGCATAAGAAAGCAGGGAACCAGACTAATTTTTCCCGCACCTAGCCAGCTTCATGGCCTTGTCGTAGGATGCTGCATCCCTATCAACGACCGTGTTGCAAGAACAGACAGACACTACTAAAATATGTAATCAATTGTTACAATGACCGCTTGATTAGTAATGATTGTTCTAATCAGAAACAAACATAAAAAAAAATTTTAAAAAAAAAAAAAATTGTTGCTACCAGTGATAGATGCTAGTCATTACCAGGCTGATGTACATGACACGAATTGCAATGTAGTGCCAAAGTTGACATAGTGGTCACGTATATTGTCTTTAGAGTTAAACTGTATTGCAGGGGGTGCGGTGGGGTGAATAAGGTCTTTGTCTATTAAATAAGCAAGAATCATTTGCAGGGTTAGATTTAAAGTGTTCAAGACTTGTGATGTTTGATGTACTTTCCCTCCTTACCCCCAATAACAATTGATTACATCCCAATCATAACGCTGTTGCCTATTCAAATTGGTATGACCGAGTTAAACACTTTGCTTATAGAGTTAATCCCTCTATGTCATCTTTGAATGAAGCCAGCAACTTTATTTCTGGATGAGAGGATTTTTTTCTTTTTTTCTCATTAATTGTTAGATATACAATGAACATACATAGATTTTTCATATTTTCCCACAGCCCAGTCAAAACATTCTTTACGTTCGATATTACAACTGAGCACTAACAATTTTAACACCTAGAACCTTAAATGACAATGGACAAATCTCCAACTAAAAAGAGATAAATTTTAAGGCTGGAGAAAATAATTATTGTAACTGAAAGACGTTAAAAAGAGCAGACCACTCACAACAAAGCAATTTAAAATAAATGTAGGTTGTTTTAAAGGAAAAAGAGTCATTCAGAAACAATTCCATATGCTAAAATATGTGATCTTGTAACTGGTTGCTGCCGTTAAAATTAGACTGGTATCCTGACATTGAAAAAGAACTTGAGAACACAGCTGAAAATAAAAACAAAATCAGGTGTCATTATGTTCTTGTTTTTTAATCAAACCAAAACTTAGCAGATCGTTTTTTTTCTTCCACCACAAATATTGACAGTCAAGTTATAGTCATGGATGCAAACGATAGCATATTATCATATTACATAAAGACAACGGATACAATAAGTTATAAATTTTATGCAACCCATAATTAAAAAGATGCATACAAGTGTAAAATACATAATTATTAATATATTTTCAGATTTTCGCAAGATATTACTTTTGACCACACATACATATTCAATTATATTTCAAGACCAACTCAAATGTTTCACTGCATTATACACCAGCAGATCTTGACCTATGCAATCTTTTTGATAGGACCAATCAGTGGAATGAAGAACATAGTTGTTGATCTGCTGGTGCATTATATGACGGCAGATTTGTCTATGTCTGCACTTTGAACTACTTTGTATGTGGATGGCAAATTTTCAAAAGCCATAATTTAGCACTTGGTCACGTATTGAGCGTATCAATCAACTCTTCAGATCAACTTAAATCAACGGATTTGTCATTAAAATGATAAGGTGGTAGTGCAAAAGCTTGCCAACTCTTTCAAATCATTCAAATAGTCTTTTGCTGTATAACATGAATATTTTAACTCATTAAAAACGTACCATTAAGAGGTTAGTGTTAGGAAAATATGAATACATAACATTGACACTAAATGTCTTTTTAATTTATGACAGCATACAAAAAGTAAAATGTAATGTACATGCATAAAGTTTTCTTTCTACCTTAATATTTGTTAGTAACTTAATTGTTTCCTTATGTAACTGTTGAAATATACCAGAATCAGTCCATTTCGAAGATGTACTCGGGCCAACACTAATCGTTTCCAAATCAGTTCTAGTGTCCTCCAAGGACAAATCGGGCTCATCAACCTTTGTGGCTGGGTTGATTGGTTTGAAAGCTAAATGTGACAATTTAAATGTAAATGGAGATGAGGGCATTTCTTTAGGATGAATTGATGTGGTTCATGTGGGTTGGCTGGCTGAAGACAATGGATAGATACTTGTATCATCAACTGTTAAATTCCAGTCAGGTGAATCAAGCAGAACCCTGTTCAAAAGACATAGAAGGCTTTCTAGAAATATAATAAATATATCATGGTAATGGTTCATTTCACAGTGCAATTGTTCTTAACACGCATCAGTATATATAATACAGTAAACCTGTTATGAGCGACCTCTGCTATAAGCAACCGCCTGTCATTTCCAACCACAATTGCAATGCACAGATCAATTTTGTTATATAAATGCTTCATTGGTAGCGACCACCTACCACAATGTTGTGGCAAAATATACATTTCAACACTACTATGAATGATAGAAAATTCTGTTTCACAAGATTGTCGCTCTTGTGACTATTGTAAACAAAAGCACAATTGTTTGTTTCATATTATCAGAAGGTCACACGTATGACTAACGTAAACAAAAACATTTTTTTGTTTCACATTACCAGAAGGTCACTCTTGAGACTATTGTAAACAAAAATCAATTATTTGTTTCACATTACAGGAAGGTCACTCTTGTGACTAGTGTTAATTGTGACAGACTGTTAATTAATGAGCTTCAGGCTCGTCAGTCTCCACTATGTCTAACCAACACTCTTATTGCATACCAATGAAGAGGTTTTGTTTGTGTGATGTCTAATCAACACTCTTATTACAGACCATGAGAGAGCTCTACTTTAGTGTCTAATTGGCACTCTTTGTACAGACCACACATGAGGTTTTGTTCAATGTCTAATCAACACTTTTATTACAGACCATTAAAGAGCTTTGGTTCGATGTTTAATTAACACACTTATTACAGACCACTGAAGAGTTTTTGTCCGATGTCAAATTGACTCTCTTATTACAGACCACTGACGTTTTTGTTAATATGATGACCAATCAACACTCTTATTACAGACCACTGAAGAGTTTTTGTCTGATGTCTAATTGACACTCTTATTATAGACCACTGAAGAGATTGTGTTTGATGACCAATCAACACTCTTACTACAGACCACATAACAGTGTATTTGCTTCATGTCTAATTGACACTCTTATTACAGACCAATGAAGAGTTTTAGCTTGATGACCAAATCAACACTCTTATTACAGACCACTGAATCGTTTGTGTTTGTTGTCTAATGACACTCTTATTACAGACCACTTAACAGTGTATTTGCTTCCTATCTAATTGACACTCTTATTACATACCACTTAACAGTGTATTTGCTTCATGTCTAATTGACACTCTTATTACAGACTATTGATGAGTTGACCAATTAACATTCTTATTACAGACCGCTAAAGACCTTTTGTTTGATGTCTAATTGACACTCTTATTACAAACCACTGAAGAGTTGACCAATTGACATTCTTATTACAGACCGCTAAAGACCTTTTGTTTGATGTCTAATTCACACTCTTATTACAGACCACTGAAGGTGTTGTTTATATGATGACCAAATCAAACTCTTATTACAGACCATTAAAGAGTTTGCTTGATGTCTAATGACACACTTATCACAAACCACTGAAGAGTTTTTGTTTGATGACCAAATCAACACGCTTATTACAGACCACTTAACTGTATTTGCTTCATGTCAAATTAAAACTCTTTTTACAGACCACTGAAGAGTTTTTGTTTGATGACCAAATTAATACTCTTACTACAGACAACTTAACAGTGTATTTGCTTCATGTCTAATTGACACTCTTTTTACAGACCTCTGAAGAGTTGAAGCAGCAGAGGGGGTGAGCCCTAAAACTCTTTAGAAGCGTCTATTTGGCTAACCAAGGCTTCCTCGAAAATGCTTAATAGAAGCCTCCATTCAGCAAAACAAAATTAAAAAAAAAACGAGACGCCGAGTTATTGTCACCATGTCTGGCTGCACGATTTTAGCGGCGAGGGGTGACAGACCAACCTTTTTTGCGTCTGATTCGGTAAACTGAGGCTTCCACGAAAATATAAAAAAGCGTCCATTGGCAAACCAAGGCTTCCTCATAGACGCCATTTTCGTTTGCGCTCACCCCCTCTGCTGCTATGATTTATCATCGGGGTTAACTGAAAATTTTATCAAGTCCGACACGATATCGTGTCCGAGGGTCTGATAAATTTATGATCCATATCGTCGCCACACCAAGTTTGCCAAATATTTCTCAACGTATGAGTATCAAGTCCGTTAAATACACACAACATATTGCAGTTATCTCTGATCACTTTTGGTATTTGAGTGTAACGTTGAGTAACATATATCACATCAGTGTTTTTATGTCTGCCTCTGGAAAATATCCTAGCGGGATTCTTTTGATTGTCTAACATGATATCATCATATACGACTAAGTTGTTAATACTTCCATCGATATCATCAATGCTCGGTGCTTCTTCGATATCGATTATAAACTCAAAAACACCATCGCCGTTCATTTCTATTGCTCTCTCATTAAAATCTTTTAACACTTCGTAGCATCGCTGATCATCTACACTCGGGGCGATCAAATACAACTTATTCCATTTCGTCCATCTCGTTATTAAATTAAGTAGTAATTGTGTTTTACCACTTCCAGATGGTCCGATTATAATTGCGCGAATAGAGTTTGGTAGCATTGCATGGTGTTTAATAGGTTGCCGTCGTCTTGTAGCTGAATAATCAATTACATTCATGATGTTATATATAAATTATGGATCTATATTGTGTGAAATGTAAGGCGCGTACTGGCACAGATGACTTGACGACGATTACAACTAAAAATAATCAATCAGCGCTTTCTGGTAAATGCGTACAATGTAGTACAAAGAAATTTAGATTTGTTTCCCTTGGTAAACCCAAGGAAACTTTAAAAAAAACGAGGAGGTGATATTGCAGCCAAGTTAGTGAAACTCCCAGGAACACCATGGGCAAAGTATCCGGGAGAAAAACATCTTCCAGGGTATAGTTATTGTGGACCGGGAACAAGACTCGATATCAGATTAGATGATCAAAACCAACCCAAACCGGGTGAATATCCAATAAACGCTATTGATAAGGCGTGTCATGCTTATGATGTTGCTTATAAAAGCAGCAATCTTCAACATAGACATCTCGCAGATATAAAATTAATTCACGCGTTGAATTCAATCACTGATAAATCTTTCAAAGAAAAATTGGCTTCATGGTTAATAAAAACATCCATGAAAGGTAAATTGATGTTAGGTGCTGGGTAATTAATAACAACATGGAATATATTTATTATTCTCCGAGCGGATACTGGAGGGGTAAAGCGGCAATTGGTAAACTCGCTAGCGCTGCAAAAGTAAAAATTACTACAGCGGCTAACTGGTTATCTAAACAGGCGATATGGAAAATTTATCTACCACAGCCTAAACAAATTAACTACTCGCATTTTGATGTGACCGTTCCTAATGAAGTTCATCAAGCTGATATATTATTTCTGCCACATGATGGTGGTTACAAATACGCGTTAACCATAGTTGATATTGCGAGTCGATACAAACAAGAACAACCGCTGAAAACAAAATCATCAAATGAAGTAGCTTCTGCGTTTGAAAGGATTTATCGAAGGGGTCCTCTGCGTTGGCCAAATCTATTACAAGTTGATCCTGGCAAGGAATTTCAAGGTGTAGTGTTATCAAAAATGAAACATCATAATGTCACCATCAGACGAGGACATACTGCACTACATCGCGATCAGGCAATTGTTGAACGGTTTAATCGGACGCTTGCTGAGCTGTTATTTGGATATCAATACGCGAAGGAATTTTTTCAACATAAACGATCTCGTGAATGGGTCAAGAGATTACCAGCTGTGATTACCACGCTCAATAACGAGATTACTCGAACAATCAACATGAAACCTATCAACGCGATTAAGAAAGCGTCTATACCTAAAATCCAACAAAAAGATTTTTCAAAAGAACCAATTCTTGGTAGTAATATCATTGTTAGGTATTTATACGAACCAGGAGAGCTCGAGGGTGGTAAAAAAGAGCTACTGATCCTATTTGGAATGTTACTGCACATAAGATATCTAGTATAACACGATCTACGGGTAGACCAGCAATCTATAGATTGGATTTAAACGCCCCTCAACGAGGATTTACTCGACAACAACTACAAGTGATACCCGAGGATACTCAATTACCACCGCGCGGTCTTAAATAGCACCCCGGCGTCTGTTGCACTCAAGACATGTCAGCATCACATTGTCTCTTGTATGACCAATACTGTTACTTTTTCTGTCTACGGTAAATTGGCGAGAATCCTTATCCGACCAACTCCAAATCATTATACAATTGCAACTCGCGCAGTGATTATTCTGTTGCTGTTTCAATGTCATTATTAATTCAGCATCAATATCAAATTCTCTTTTTTTTATCCTGTTGTTTATAACCAGAGTTATTTTCTGATTATGTCCTTGACGTTGTCAGCGCTGATAATATCACTTATTGCATTGTCATTATCATTCAGGACAACTCTTCGAAGTTGATGTATTCTCCTCACTCTGGGCACTGCGAGATAAACTAAATTTGACCACTCGATGCGATTATCTATTATCCAAATAATTGTATCTGTGATAGTCAATCCCTGTGAAGAGTGTATTGTCGCTGCATAACCTAACGTCCATGGTGATTTATCAGCGTGTAATGCATCTTCGACGACGCTGACATCAACCAGCACAATATCATTTAACACTAAATTCTGCTTTTCTGTCAGGCCTGGAATATCAACTTCGATATTCTGCTTTCGTGTATCCGAAGGTCTATAACAGAGCGGCACTGGGAGTGTTGCAAATTTTTCTTTGTGTTTTTCAAATAATTTCATCTGAAGTGTGTCTCTGACTATCTTTCTACTTGCCACTATCAAATCATTCGGTTTCCATGTTTCCCAAAAATCATTCATGGGAGTTTCCGAAATTATTTCACGCGCTATTTCACACTGGATTTTATCCGGTTGTAATCTAATTAGCGCTTTGAACTCGCGTAATTGTTCATCAAGTGATCTATGGTCGGTATTAATTTATTCATAATGGTCTACAAAACCCTTTAGCCACTCATGTGGAGATGCACCGACAAATGGTGGTGGTTGACCGTGATCGCCGCACATGACGACTTTTGTATTTTTCAATAACAACCACTCGAGAAATGTTTGTAATACTTTCAACGATACCGTGCATATTTCATCCCAAATTATGATTTCAGGAATGAATTTATCGCCCATTCGATCAGGAGTCCATACATATCCTTGCCATCGAAAAAAACTATGATAAGTGCAGGCATTTACCTCTCGTTGTTTCATCTCTCTGGCGAGTCTGTGAGTTGGTGTTAACACAATCATGTTTGATTTACCACGAAATAATTCAATTGCACGAGTTGTCTTTCCTGAACCACCACAACCGTTTAAATAAACTGTCTTGTATCAACATATCGGATCAGATACCGGTGGTGCATTAGAAAATTCTGATTGAATTTCAAGGAGATTCCGATCACACCTCAAATATTTATCATCCATGGCAACATCTGCGGATTTACAATACTCGTGAAGCGTCTCCTTTTTCAATCTCCAACATCCCAAATTTTCCTCCGGATCATTGAATGCAGCTATAGCTTATTTGTATTTCTCGTGGATATGCATCGAATCAGCGGCGACTCTAACTGCTGTGTCAGGAAATCTATTTATCATCGAAAATAGATTAATAGAAGCATAAGCTAGCATAGAACTTCTCAAATGTGTGTATTGGGAACTACATCCATCACAGTAGGTAACAATTGTACCTAATCGTCTTCCATTGGATAGGAAAGCGTTATTAGGATTTACAAGTTTTCCCCGTTTCGTTAAATCCGCTACAATAAAATCGTATTCAGCGTTATCTATGATCAACCGAGAAGAATATTTTGCGTTGTCGTATCTTCCACCCTGGGTAAATTTACCAATTATTCTTCGTCCATAATCCTTTGCTTGTCCATTTTTAATTTCAAATAACCCCTTAGACCTTTCCTTGATTTCTTTCTCATTAAAATCGGGAAACCGTTTTCGGATTTCATCAATTACTCTATCTAGATCGGGTTTTGGTAGCCAAACTTCTTTCTGAGCTCGATAGCATATAATAGCTTCACTAACAATCAACGATATCAGCATACGACAATCAATCATATATCGTAGTAACAGTATTGGCATCCAATGCTTTTCAGATATGTGTTTACCAATCCAAACATAACTACAGGGATGTAGCCCTGTGGCGAGTTCAAAAGATACTACACTAGCGAATCCAGTTAAATCAAAATCAGGCAACTGACCATTAATCGCAACACGAGTCATTTCATGTGTGAGGTGTCCAAATCGTTTAAAGTATTTAGCGGCTTCTCCATACCCGAGAAAACTCCCAGGATAACACGCAGATATATCAACTGAAATCATACCATCGCGGGAGTATTGTGTATTCCACAGTCCTCCATGGGAATATTCGATGCAACTCAATTTAACATCTTCGCGAAGATCACTTCGTGTTGGACGCCATGAGTTTTTTTCTCTTGCGAAGTGAGCTACCACTGATGGAATTGTAAAACTATTCGTTAATAATTTTTCATGTAAACTCTCCGATGAAAAATCCTTTGGATTTTCCGGTGAAAATTCATTAGCGATTTTTCTCATTCGTGAGTGTAACTCTTCAACGCGATATAATTCACCATTTGATCTTACAAATTGATCAAATCATAATTCATCAGCACTACTAAGTAGCCACACTGACACAGGATCATCCTTACACAACGCGTGAATAGCATCAAATAATTTCCCTTCATAGAAAATATCCCTACAGAACTCCTCAGGGATATATCTTACAGTTCTCTTTCGTGGAAATATTGTTACTGCAGACGTCCACGCGTGTTCGTTATGATCAATAATTTGTATTGGAGGTCCATTGGATTTGTCTTTCGATTCGTGTAATACTTCTCCGGTTATTGTCATTACCGATATTGGAAATCTTAATGACGTTTCTAATTTAGCTATATCCTGAATTGTTTAACCGTGCTCTCTCACTGTTAATTCCCACTAGGTAATTTTTTTATGTCGTATATCAGTCAGTTTATTTCCTCAGGATGCATTTGTGACGTGTTCTATTACCCGTGTTGCTACACAATTCAACGTTGACGATAATTTCATAGGAGCTAGTTTTGCAATATCGGGTTTATCATTTAACGGATATATCCCATAAACAACTGCTGTTATAGGATAAGATCTCTTGTAATACGGTCTATCAATTCCAGTCAGAATTCCTCGTCTGGAATCTCGACTCACAATGACAGTTTTTTTATCCTTGAGAATTGGTTAAAATTTATCTCTGATAATCCATTCTCCTTCTTCTTGAATAATGAATTTCATTCTAAAAAAAATACTTCTTTCCGCCAAGATGTGAATTGATCTCAGCTGCTCTTTCGTCGTTCATGGTAGCATCGATTGTGGGAATATTGACATCATCATCAATAATTCGAAATGTCGACTAAGTATGAGATGCTCCATCGCGCTTAAATTCATCAAAACAATTACGAATTTTACCCAATATAGTTCTATCATTTATTCGACTTTTTGGTATATCATAGACTCTATCTAGATTGAATTTAGCATTTTTTCAAGGCTTAATTTTCGATAATTCTTCGAATTCCTTCATGCTATAATTAAAACAAGTATTTAAATAGAGAGTCTTTTTTATATAGAATGAATCATTGCAAATGGCTTATGATTGGATCAACGACTCCGTGTAATAAATCGTGCATAAATGAATTCTGTTGGTATCATATGCAAAGCTTTCGTAGAGGAAGCCTGGGTCCGATTCCATGCCTCCGATGTGGTGTAGGGGTTAGAGGAAAATCAGAGTTATGTCTGGGTTGTGGTGGTAAACGGTATAGAGAGTTGAAGCGTTATTATGACAAGAAGAGAGTCAAAAACCCTGACTCTGTCAACGACAACGTCATAAAACCTCCACAAGACTACATAATTAGATTCTCAAGTCGTGTTATAATTCAGCCAATTAATAAATTAGACAAATAAAAGTATTATATACTAATGAGCCAAGAATTCCGACCTCACCCAGTGATTGAAAACTATGAGGCTTCCCATGATGGTATTGTTAGACACTGCAGATTAAAGAAATCTATTGGTGTTGTGAGTAATATGGGATATTTGAGGTTTACTGTTGGAGGGAAGAGATATCTCAATCACCGTTTCATATACGAGTGCTTTTGTGGATTGATCAAGGATGGTTTTGTTATTGATCACATAAATAATAACAAGACTGATAATTCTTTGAGTAATCTGCAAGCTGTTACACAGAGTGAAAATTTAAAATGAGGAGAAACTGGAAAATACTCGAAAAATGCGAGACAAGTAAAATCATTTAATATGGCAACTAACGAGGAAATTACATTTCAGTCTATGAAAAGCGCTGTAGAATATTTTGATATTTGTAGATCCTCAGTACGATATGTTGCAGAGGGAATTTATCAGTCTTCTTTTTCAAATCGTTTTAATATCAAAATTCGATTTGTTTATGTGGGATAGCGGAGAAAACTCGTTTAGGCATCGGCGTGTGACAAGTCACCAATGACAGAGTTATCAATGACAGAGTTACGTTATCACGTGATTGTAATGGTTTCCATAGACGATTGACTGTTCATAAATAGTTGTATTTTTTTTAATTCTATTTCAATGAATTGAAAAATAGTACTGTTTTATAGATACATTGACTGTAGTGTAAAAAAAAAAACATTCTTTCTTTTTTTTACCCTACGCGTGCGTTCCAGTGAGTATTTACCTATATATATCTTAAAAATTCTCGTAGACCTGAATCGTAGTCTAATGCAAACGTGGTTAGCTTTGGAAACTCCATAAGCTGACATTTACGGGTTCGCGCCTCATAGCGGGCAAATTCTTAGTGATAAAGATGTGATGTTTTTTTCCTTCTATTAATTGGGGGAGGTGAAACCCCTCTGTGTCGAAATTCAAGTTACAAACTAAAACGCAATCATGTTATCATCCACGATAACATGGTTGGGTCTTTTCCAATTATGCAACCATTGATTTGATTTTATGGTTGCGTTTTAGTTTGGTTGAATGTAGACCCGCCCCCGTCATCCATTCATTCATTGTCATTTCATTCATTGATACGATTCGCCAAAGGACTAGATATTGGGAATTGTATACCATTGACGTCATCCATTCATTCATTTTTGTGCTGTCTATTACAATTCGCCAAAGGACTAGATATTGGGAATTGTTGTGCTGTCTACGGTGTAACCTTTGGGCGCCATTTGATGTATAAGTACACCAAAGGGGTTCCAATGGGTTTTTGCTGTCCTTACCCCCTAACGAAACGGGGTATCGGCATTGTACTGTCCTAAATTAAGTGTACTCGTAACGCCTATAAACACCAAAACGAAACGGAGTATTGGCTAAAAAAAGGGTCAAAATCAACCAACAATTATTTGATTTTTTTGTAATTAAACGTATATAATTATATACAAAATTAATTATGAAGTTATTAACAAAATTATAAATGAAATATCGAATTTAAAAAAAAATGGTGTTCAATAATCGGAGGGTTTGAATTCTGATCAAATTATGTCGGACTTTGAAGATATTAATTTTGCGATTATTAATAATAAATACACGCTTTCGAAAAAATATTCTCTAATAAAGCGGATACAGAACTCTATCCGTGAGAGTTTAGTTTATTGTGAAGATGTTGGTGTGTTTGTACCATTATGTACTGTCGTAGAACGTGTTAGAAAAAAATTAGGGGCCGAATATGAACTTAAAAAACTAATTAATTCCAAGGCGAAACAGATAAAAATCTAATTGACAAAACTGAGAATATCCCTTAGAGAGCCTCTCTCTTGTATAACTTTTCAGTGTTCAACAGTACAGGTAACGCGGTGAATGAACCCATTCACAATGCCTAGGTAGTTTTATTCAACAATAGCGGTGAAATTCTATACTATGAATGACATACAAAAGAGTTGTAAAAACATCGTAATTATTTTTTATTTATTTATTTATTATTAATATAGATTTTTAACTGATTTGGGTGTTTTTTTTACCAAAATGGTAGTTTTCAGTCGGTGAAAACCCAAGGAATTTATTTAGAGAAAATCGATTTTTCATGTTGAAATTGCAACGGAATTTCCATTTTCAATAAAAAATCCTACAGATTTCAACGGATTTTCATCAAAATTGACTAAAAAATCATTATTTTTTCTGTCGGTGAAAACCCCAGGAATTCATTTAGAGAAAATCGATTTTGTAAAACAATTTCAATCAAGGATTATTGCTTTGCAAATTAAAGATAGCGTTGTTGTTTTCAATAATGACCAATGAAGCATTAACCACGAGATCAGCGAGAGAAAGATTAGAAGCTATTAAAAAGTTTATTCCAATCCGCGACTCGCTACGTGGAAAATTACAACAACGACAGAGTCTTCAGACTGATTTTACAGAAAGCTCTGAAAAACTTTTTACCCCTATAACTACAACAACGAAACAGGTAGTGTCAGCAATCTCTGAACAAGGAAAACAACAAGAAGAGACTTTTCCCCAGTGATAGCAAAGATAGCAAAAAGATCTAAACAAACAAAAAAATCTTTACAAACACAACAAGAACAACAACGAGAACTTGAAGAACAACAACAACGAGAACTTGAAGATATTCCACAAGAAGGCGCTGTTGCAAGAGAAGACTATTCTCCCGAAAATATATTTACGGATGATACGTTAAATATAATCAGAAGAATCAAAATAAACTCTGAATTGGTTAATTTTACAAGGGAAAGTTTTAAAAAAAAGAGATAAGTATTTAAAAAACAACAAATCTAGAGATTTTATAAGAGTCAGAGAAACCTGGGCGAACAATTTCTAGCTATGGTAGAAGGAGTCACACAACCATCACCAGTATACACAGCAGACCCAATCCCTGATGAAATACAAATAATGGCAGAAGCTGAGTCAGAAAAGGGTGCAACCGGTATCACTAAAAAAAAGCAGGAAGGGGATTTTCCAATCAAAGATTTTCCGGGAGTGGTTTAGTTAGTTGTCCTGGTAATATTCTCAAAGATATATCACGATTAGAAGTTCTCATTGGAGGAAAACGGGCCGGAAATAACTCACCGGAAATAATCAATGAAGCAGCTGATATTTGCATGCGGTTATTTAAAGGTGGTATCATGGATATTGCAACGCATCGAGATTTCATTGACGAGTTAGTGGAACGTCATCATGGCTATCATAGTGACTAATTGAATTGGAAACACTAGTGTTTTATAAGATGATCATACACTACAACCATGATAAACCAACTAACGTCTACGTGGTAAACTCACGATTGCAAGAATACCGAGCATACTATGGAGATGGTCTCGGTGATACCATAATAGGATTATTTAGAAGAATGGTTCCAAAAGTGGCTCCGATAGCAAAACAACTATCAATGAAAACCATTGATGTTATCAAAGATAAGAGTATTAGCGCCGTTGGTGATCTTGCAAGGAAGGCGTTTTCAGCCGCTAAGGATAAACTAACAGCGTTAGTTCGACGGAGAAAGAAATTATCACCGTTACCGTCTACTGCGGTGATGCCTGCAAGAGTTAGTAAAATAATAAATAACGCAGTAGATCAAAAACTAGCGTCATTGGCAACTTCGTTGACCCCCTTGTTGAAATCTGAAGGGTTTTCCAATCAAGGGGACCAGGATAATATAACCGCAAATATGATAGCGGGATGTGGCTTAAACCAACGTCAAAGACGTCAAAGACGTCGTTGATGACGCTGTCTTTGATGATGATTTAGACGTAGATAACCCAACGAGAATAATAAAATGTTCAAACGGTCACCTGACAGCGCATTTGATATGGATGCCCCAGTACTTAAAGATGATTCTGTACGTGATTATCAATTTTATACCTATCACGCAGTACAACCTGATCTTTGATCACAAATTGAACTTCAAGTTCATGATACCAGTAAATACTTTCTACCGTGTGAAGCGTTTATTCAAATCGAAGGTAAACTTGTAACAGCTGCTGATACTCCTGCGGTACCAGCGCCGTATCCAGCTGGTACTCAAGTCGGTTTTGTCAATAATGACATCATGGCGTTATTTGAGAGTGCAAGATATCTCATTGATGGAAAGGAAATTGAGTCGATAGAACGTGATGTTGATGTAGCAACAACAATAATAGGGCTAGCAAGATATTCCGATGAGTATACAAGATCGGCAGGCCCTTCTATGATGTTTACAAAGGATATTAAAAATACCGCTGGGAAAAATCCATTTGTTGTAAGACAACCAAGGAATAATGCTGGTAACGCTAACGGTGACGTCGAGAATATGATTATAAACAGCGATGTTAATTTCAATCTAGGAGCTGCAACATGTATGTCAATGTTGGAAGGAGCGCGCAAATTATTTTCATGCGCGATTCCACTGCATCATATATTTGGATTCTGTAGAAACGTCCGAAATGTTATTTATGGAGCGAAACATACTATAGCGGTTGTGCGAAAAGGTACTTACAATTTGGAGGATTCCAACGGATGCTGCAAATCCAAATGCTGATGCCGGTAAAGTCATTTTAGCAAAACTATCATTGTGGATGCCAGTGCTGACTCCGTCAATGGTAACAGAATCGCGGTTACTATTATTTATGGATCAAGGAGGAAAATCATTACTTAGTTGGCTAACAACAACAACAGATATTATACAATCAACTGTTAACGGTACATTTACGTGGAACCTGGCATCGTCACAAGGTGTTTGAGCTCCACGTCATATATTTATTGCGTTACAGGATACGGCGAGAACTGGTAATCAACTCTTCAGCCATATGATATTTGATCGATTAGGTGTCACTGACGTCTCGCTGAGAATAAACGGACAGCAGGAACCATCCGAGGATATGCAACTTAATTACGGTCAAAACCATGTTGCACGAGTTTATCATCGCCTGTTGTCGTATATGGGACGTGATCAAAATGTTGATACCGGTCTACAAATATATACAGTTGGATTTTAGTACTCTTTATCCGATTTATTACTTTTCATTGGAACATCTTGATTTAACAAGACAGTCCGTCGTTGATATACATTTTAGAGTTAGTGTGCTTCGTGATGCTATCCCTGAATATAGAGCAGTTGCTGTCATTCTCAGAGATAAATCAATGCTACTCGAAGGTGTTGGTGGAAGAATGAGAGTGGTAGATGCACCGGTGGAAAATATGTAAATATTTTCCACAAATATGTAACTGAAAATCCTAAAAGGATTTTTCCATTAGAGTGAATCTGTGTTTGTATAATGTCGTATAGTAATATCAATGTCACGTTGACACCCGGTCAGTTAAAAAAATTGCAATCGGAATCAGCTAGGCGATGTGGAACCACAATAACGCTAAAACCCAATCAGATGACTGGCGGGGAAAATAAATTATCGCTGACAATTCGTCAAATGAAACATTTTAATGATGCACTTGTAGCAAAAAAAGGTGTCCAGGTTACTCTTTCTACAGCTGCGATTAAAAACATGATAAAAACCGGTAGTATATTTCCGCCATTGGCTGCGATGTCAACGCTGATTGCGGCGGAAGCCCCAGCGGTAGCTAAAGCGGCAGCGTTAGGAGCCCTTGACACCGCGGCAGGAATGACACTAAAAAAGGCAACGGGGAAGGGATATAAAAAAAGGAAAAGGGTCTAAGACTGCCAGGAACTCCACACACGTGGTACAAAGGCGGATCCGTTCACGGATATGGCTTGAGAATACCAGGAACGGTTTACTAGTTGGAGAGTCTTTGACTAAGAACCTATGGTTCCCATGTCTAATTTCGATTTAATTGATGCCGCTAAAAGACTAGTAATAAAAAACTTCAGAGGTGTCTTTATGAAAGATCAGTTACCGGCACAACCAAACGATGTTGAAACCGGTATTATTAATCTAGATAACAGCACCGGACCTGGAACCCACTGGGTTGCATACGCGATTGATTCACGTGGGATTATTTATTTTGACTCATATGAATTAGCGCCTTCGAAAGAATTTATGCGTTATATCCTTGATAAATCAAGAAAAAATCCAAAACAATTTTCAATTTGGTATTCTACGTTACCAACACAAGCAATGAATGACCCACCCATACGTGGCAATGAAGTATTAAATGTTCTTGATGCTATTTCATCTAATCAGGAAAAACCACCACATGTGGTCGTGAATGCATATACTAGCGGTCGCTGAAAATCTTTTAGATTTTAGACAGAGAGAGGATTTTTATAATAACATGATTGATATTTGGGAACGACCTTTATCAACGCTGAAGAAACCCGATACTGATGGAGTTGAAATCAAGGGTGTAAAAAAACTAATCGAAAATGAAATAGCTGAAACGTTGAACCTAGCAAGTGTTGATCCCGGCGAAATAGTTGTATTTCAAGATCGTCAGAGTAAATTGAAAACTAGTAATATTTCTCTTGATGATATTTTAGTTAAACGACGAGACGCAACAAAGGATATTATCGCATTGTTTTCCGATCAGGGGAAACTCAAACCGGGTGTAATTATTTCAACAATTACAGATGAAATACTATCACTCGATAACAATCACATATAAGTTACGAATTCATTAAAAACATATGATGATCATATAATTAAATTTAACCAACTCATTGACGGCATCGATAACTTCTTTGGCGTTCCACGTGTGACCACACCAAAACTCGCCTCGATAAAGGATTATATGTTGGAACTAGCAACACTTCAATCGGAATATGAAAACCAAGTGAAACAGTTTTCAATGTTTCGTAAAAACATCATAGATACATTTATTGGAACCACATTCGATAAAATCGAAATAACCCTTCCCGATATTAAGAAATCCATCGATGAGATGAAAAACTTCATCGAAGCAATGAAAGTTGATGCAACGAGGATGATAAGCGTCATCAAAAAAGTAAAAATTCCCAATGAGAAAACCAACAATATCGTATACACGATTCAACACGGATCATTTGCGTGGACTCCCACAAAAAACATTTTACACGTAACAGCAACCGTCAAGGGTATTTATCGATTAACAATTACATCGCCGACTCAATTCAATATATCATCGAGTAGTTCATCTGGAGTTAATAATACGATATCAACGATCATCGACAAGGATAAATCTGAACAGTTCACGATAACGACCGCTGATAGAAATTTAGCCAGGGTTTCAGTAACGTGGTACGTGGAATTCGTAGCGGATTTAAGTAAACAATTAAATTGATTTGAAATCGTAATTGAAAACACTAGCGGGTTTAAAATAAAATGACAACATCACAACAGTATCGCTATGATCAAGTCAAAGAATTTCAAACTAAACTCGGCGCGCTTTCTGAGGAGTATCAAACAAACATAAAAAAAATATAGAAGAAGAATAGCCGTGATTTCTGTTACCGTGTACTCGGTGTCGGGAGTAATCACCGCTGCTGAAATAATACTATCTTCGGTTACAATGGTCGCCCCCGTCGTAGTTCCAATTTGTATTTCTGCGGTGGCTACAATCGCGAGTATATTAACCGGAGTCACAAAAAAAATATCATCGTGCAGCCAGAGTAAACTGCACGATTATGTAATTAAATTTCACGTTGCATCTGCCGCATACTCACAATTATCATCAATGATATCATCGTCGTTGGATGATACAACAATATCAGATAGCGAGTTTTCAGCGATGGCTCAATTGTACAAGTCAACGATGTTGAAATTGGAAATTGAAAACAATAATAATAATAATAATGTCGCAAGAACTGCTTCAACAAATAGTAGAAAATACAACACCGGTTAAAACAAGTATTATATCAATAACTTCAACGCGTCCAGAATTCAGCGTGAATTTCCAGACTCCGATTCCCGTGAAAGAGATAGCGCTAGCAAAACTACGAGTATATCACAGTTGGCCTAATATCAGATCGGTAGCATTTGGCGGTCAACAACCGAATAATTCTTTAGTATTTGCGTGGAAAAATAAATCAGATGGAACTCCAGACTGGAACGTTGTCTCGTTGCCAACAGGGTCATACCAAATTAAACAAATCAATGCTGAATTTCAACGCAAAATAAAATCTGTCACCGGAAAAGAATCGAAAATCGCTATAACGGTTCATGAACCGACGTTATCATCTGCGATTGAGATAAATTCACCTAGTTATGTCGTAGACATCTATCAGAGTTCTATAAGATCAGTGTTAGGATCGCCTGAAATAACACCTAGACAAAAACCACAAAAATCTGATTATACCACAGTCGATATAAAACAGTCATCACAGCCGGGTAGTTATTTCAATTTTGTTGATCGGGATTCGGTTTATTGGCGATTTAAGGTTGGACAGACTCCAGAATGAATTACCTACATAAATATTTACCATAACAGAATTATTGAATATTTTAACGAGATCAATCAAAAACACAGTCAACAACTACTACGACTACAACAAGCTTTCAGTGATGAAATCCAAGGGATTTACAATCACAGTGAAATCATCAAGCACATAGAGATATTAAATCAACTTGCATCCGACATGGAATATATCAACCAGCGAATAATTCAAGTAATAATTAATCATCGCGATGACAACATTAATCACTCTAAACAAAATTTTCTAACTGCATACAATATAACAGAAGCTGATCTACCGAATTTCAAGTTTGTTGGATATAACGCAGACGAACTAAAAAAATCTATTAATGATGTTATTGATAAACATTTTACTGGGATAATTACAGCACATCGAAGAAACAAAAACGTGGATGTTTTGACATGTAATAACGACACAGACAGTGGCGGTAGACATATCGCTCCTCAAAACATGAATATGTCCTCGGTGATAGCATCGAATTTAGTATGTGACGTTATCGAAGGCAGCTATCAAATAAATCTTGAACAATCAAATCAAGCTCAACAGGGATATATTCTATATTCATTTGCCCCAACACCTCCTCCAGGATTTCTAATTATTGAGGATCCAACTAATCCAGTCTTTATGCGGTGCCATAATAATTCTTTAACGAGAAATAATTTCAAACTCACTGACCAATCTAATAATCTGATTGATTTACGCGACGAAGTTTTACAAATTAGTCTGTTTGTGAAATCCTGAAAGGATTTTCGTCTTAGGACATTCATCATAAATGATTTTCATCATAAAAAAATCAGTTAACCCCGATGATAAATCATAAAAGCAGAGGGGGTGAGCGCAAACGAAAATGGTGTCTATGAGGAAGCCTTGGTTTGCCAATGGACGCTTCTTTTTAGATTTTCGTGGAAGCCTTAGTTTATCGAATCAGACGCAAAAAGGTTGGTCTGTCACCTCTCGCCGCTAAAATCGTGCAGCCACACATGGTGACAATAACTCGGCGTCTCTTTTTTTTTTAATTTTGTTTCGCTGAATGGAGGCTTCTATTAAGCATTTTCGAGGAAGCCTTGGTTAGCCAAATAGACGCTTCTAAAAAGTTTTAGGGCTCACCCCCTCTACTGCTGTTTACAAATCAAGACTCTTATCATAGACTACTGGGAAGTTTGTTTGATGTTTTTAATGTCACACATGTACATAAACATTGCTTTAAAGTGGCAAGAAACACCACAAAACCTGACTAATCTAGGCATGATTCCATCCTTCAAAAGATCTATATGGTAGTCTGATATCTCAATTAATAATGAAAGTATATGATTGGATAATGTAAGCGATGCAAAACGTAGATCAATACAATCTGAACATATGCTTTTCTAAAAAAATAATGCATCTTTGACACAATAATAAATAACACCTTTTAATTTTTATGGTAGTCTTGTTATGTCTGTGTCTTTGTTGACTAGCAAACAATGAAGCAATAAACGTGTTGAGAAGGCAAACAAACAGCTCTACATTCATCTTCTGTGAGTTTGGAGAAACAGGCAGAAAATCAGTCTGTATCAGAAGCACTATCAACCAAACAGGGCAACTTATTATGTCGGCCAATGACAACCTGTAATTAAAAAAACATTGTGGTAAAAATAATTGCGCTTTTCTGTCAGCAAACTGTCCCCATTCTTCGTTGTCAACCCTAGCTCTCCCCACCTCCCATTTAAAAAGAAGAAAATTCCCAAAATTGATTTCTTCATATAACTGAGCTGATTTACCCAGTGCTTTGTATATTATATATGCTAATCATCATTATTTCAGTAACCTGACCTTTGATCTTTTAAACCCAAAGATGATACAATTCTTTTCAACCCAATTTACAAGCCATTTACAAGACCTAAATTTGCAATTGTTTAAACCAAGCACAAAAAGGTTGTTTCTTTTACATCAAGTTCATGCCAACCATAAAGGTTCATAAATTTAGACTAATGAGTTACTGTCCAGAAATTAAACTGGAAACAGATTAATGGTCATAGCTGGAAAACATCTGACAATCCATAACATAGTACTTGTTGCAAGTGCATAAATACAAGGAAAGAAATCTAAGCTCTACTTACAATGCATCTGCAAGATGCAGAGAAATCGATCACAATGGCTTCATCTCAGTTTATTTATATTGTATCGTTTGCATTACTGGATATCTTGCATGCTGTATACAGCATGTACAAGTATAATATTTTTCAAACCTGGAGGTTCAGCCAAAACTGCATCAATTTAACACTGCACTCGCTGTTGACACTGACATTTCTCCAAGCTGCAATGGTTTGAGTTATGCATAGTTTAAAATTTGCAAAGTTTGAAGGGATTCAACAATTTTAAGTATGATCATAAATTTTGCCAGGTAACTGTTTTCAAATATTCTAAATTAGTTGATACACTGACAAAAAAAGTATCCTATCTGTTTGCTTACCAGTTTTTCCCCATAATAAACTTGGCTCCAACATTCAGAATCATCCAAGGAAGGCAATGCCTGAGACAAATCTATCCAGGGATATCAACATCGGGTCTAGCCAACTAATCACTGATTGAATATGTTCAAATCGCCAAAACATGTAATGGATTCTGGTAAACGATAAACACAAGTAGCATATCCGTTCAGGCAATGGACAAAGCCACCCCTCTTGTCTGGTTCACTTTCAATCGAAGATGTTCAGTGATCATCCTGAAGCAGTAAATTTGCCTTCCTTAAACATGTTGTTTGAATCTCTCTCACTGATAAACTAAAAAAATCCTTTTCAATATTATGTGACAAGACTACAGCAAAATAGCATGATATATTCTCGTGACCTTCTGATGGCCTTAACCAGCAAACGATGGACTTTAATATGGTAACAATTGGTAAGAGGCACTAAAACTTGTATGACACAATCTACACACAAGGAATGAGGCTAAACATGTTACATTTCAGAATCCACACACAAGGAAGGAGGCTAAACATGTTACATGACAGAATCTATACACAAGGAAGGAGGCTAAACATGTTACATAACAGAATCTATACACAAGGAAGGAGGCTAAACATGTTACATGACAGAATCTATACACAAGGAAGGAGGCAAAACGTGACACAATCTCATTAAAACCGAGTGGTTCAAATGTTATAGTCTGGACAAGAATAAAAGATGAAGTACAATTTTATTTCACATGAACTCAAAGCTCAAACAAGAATAACGGTTAAAAGTTACACACTCTCTAGTAATAATATACATTATCTACACATACACTGGTAAAATTTCATGAAAACACACACACGCACACACCACTGTTACAAAGCAGTGGGTCAGTTGAACAAATGTTGAATTAAGATGGGTATAAAATCCAATTCCTATCTACCAGGCAAACCAGTCTTAAACCTAACCTCTTAATGGTGAGCACCAAGCTAAGCTATTAGTTCCATTTTTTAAAGTCTTTAGTATGACTCGACCGGGGCTCTAACCCGCAACCTCTCGCATCCAAGACGGTTGCCCTAACCAATAGGTCACCATCAATCTCATCAACTTTGTTAAGGCAAAGCCTAGCAAGAGATAAATCACATGGTATGCATCCACTGGCAACTCTAAATAATTTTTTAACTTTTCTATGTCCATTTTTTCTCTCTTGGTATGTCTGATAAGGTACCATATATACTTGCTTATAAGTTGATTCCATCTGAAAAATGCAGACTCAGATATACTACTGCATAATGCTTTGACAGATATGGGTCTTTACAGTTTGTTAGGAGTAATCAGTATAACAAAAAAAGACCCTGATCTGCATTAGCATTACAAAATGACAGATCAGGGACTGCAGTAGTCCCTCTTGAACGGCCCCCTGACCAGCGGCCACCCGCTTCTTATGGCCAGAATCCCTTGGCACCAACGAGTTTGTATTCAAAAGTATCCCTCAAGAACAGGCCACCCCTCAACCAGCGGTTAGCATTTTAGTACAAAAGACAAACAATAAAGACCCTGATCTGCATTAGCAATACAAAATGACAGATCAGGGACTACAGTAGTCTCCTACTTGAACGGACCCCAATTCTTTAGGCAAATTTTGATGCAGAGTTTGCAGCACACAAAATCCATTTATAGCATCTCTATACGCTGTGCTCAGTCTGTCGAATGAAATCTATGCGTATATTGCTATATCGTATTGTCCGTTGTATTTTATGTAGTCTGGCCTTGTATAAATCAAATTTCTTTTACGTTGTTATTTAATTATAAATGTATGATTTTAAGAAGCATTTAAGTGTATGCATATACTTAGTATGAGTATATTTGTTTTGTATCGAGTTTAAAGAGTTCATATTTTAATATTAATTCAGTAAAGTCTAAATCTGAGCTATTTCCAATTACAGTTTTCCCAGGAATGTCGACTTCAATGATATCAATGGTTATTAACTCATTGGATTCTAGTTAACCTTATTTCAGAAATTATACTAAAATTCAAGTTGTGGCATTATTGGTGTGATATTATAGATTAAATAGGGGCCCCGAGTGGCTGAGTGGTCTAAACTGCTATCCGTTACGGATCACTGCCATCTCATCCCTGCGTGGGTTCGAGTCTCAGATTCGGCTAATGTGGGTATGTGAGAAATCTTGCCAGTAGCTACTCGTGTGTCGGTGGTCCTTTCCGGAGGGTTTTCTAAGGCTTCTTCCTCTATAATTTAATACTGGCCACCATGTACAGCCTCTCGTGTGCTGAAAATGGAGTTAAATCCCACAACAACAACAACATATTAAATTAGAAGGCTCGTGTAGCATTTGCTTCCGGCCATTATATATCGTGCTGCATGCTTTTTATCTGTGAGATCTGATAAGCTCAAAGCAGTTTCAAAAGTACAATTATAAAGATAATTGGCAATCAGTTCCTTAAGATATTAACTAATATTCAATCCTTAGTTATCAAGTCTCGATCTATTGAGACTTCAGTCTTCTAAAGTATCCTTCACGTTATTCCATAATTCCTAGTACTTTGACTTTAGTCGAAGATAATCAAGGCATTTCCATTTGGTCGTTCAAAAGTTCATACTGTAATAGTTCATCTAATTATAGGTGAATAAATTGATTAATAGTTCATATTATAATTCTCGTCCATACGGACTACTAACGAAGACACTTGCAATGTTCGAGAGTAGTAGCATATTGATCATTTTCCACTGAAAGGACTTTCCTCGATATATAGAGACTTCAGTCATTCAACTTATCCATCTAGTTCAGCAGTAGAGGGGGCGAATTCGACAAATGTTTTAGGCGTCGACGAGGCTTCCTTCTCGTAAATGTTTTATAGAAAGGTTTATTTGACAAACCAAGGCTTCCTCGAAAATTGTATATAAAACAAGCGTCGATTTGGTAAATTGAGGCTTCCTCAAAGACGCTATTGTCGTTGTCGTCGCCCCCTCTGAAGCTATGGGTTAACAATTCTTTTACGAGATTCAGTAAACGATTTTAACCAAATATTGTATCAAGTCCGACACGATATCGTGTTCAAAGATCTGCTAAATGTATGGTCACAAATCCATGTGGAATTGACTGAGCATGACTAAAGAAATTTCTAAATCGATTATGATCCATATCACCGCGGCACCAAGTTTGCCAAATATTTCTAAGAGTATGTGTGTCAACTCCGTTAAACACACACAATGAATTGCAGTTATCTCTGATCACTTTTGGTATTTGTGTGTATCGTTGAGTGACATATATCACGTCGGTGTTTTATGCCTGCCTCTGGAAAATATCCTAGTGGGATTCTTTTGATTGTCTAACATGATATCATCATATACGACTAAATTGTTAATATCTCCATCAATATCATCAATGCTCGGTGCTTCTTCGATATCGGTTATAAACTCAATAATACCCTCGCCGTTGATTTCTATTGCTCTCTCGTTAGCATCTTTTAACACTTCATAGCATCGTTGATCGTCTACACTCGGGGCGACTAAATACAACTTGTCCCATTTCATCCATCTCGTTATCAAATTAAGTAGCAGTTGTGTCTTGCCGCTTCCAGATGGTCCGATTATATTCATTCTAATTGAATTCGGTAACATCGCATGGTGTTTAATAGGTTCCCGTCGTCGGGTAGCTGAATAATCAATTACATTCATGTTATTATATATAAATTATGGATCTATATTGTGTGAAGTGTAAGGCGCGTACTGGTACAGATGACTTGACGACGATTACAACTAAAAATAACCTATCAGCACGTTCTGGTAAATGTGTACAATGTAGTACAAAGAAATTTAGATTTGTTTCTAAGGATTTTAAAAAAAAACGAGGAGATGATATTGCAGCCAAGCTAACTAAACTCCCGGGTACACCATGGGCAATGTAGAGAGAAAATCACCTTCCAGGGTATAGTTATTGTGGACCCGGGACAAGACTCGATATCAGACTCGATGATCATAACCAACCTCGACCGGGCGAAAACGCAATAAACGCTATAAATGAGGCGTGTCATGTTCATGATGTTGCTTACAAAAGCAGTAGTCTGCAACAAAGACATCTCGCAGATGTGAAATTAATTCATGCGTTGGATTCTATCACTGATAAATCTTTCAAAGAAAAGTTGGCTTCATGGTTAGTAAAATCGGCTATGAAAGGTAAATTGATGTTAGGTGCCGGTAATTAATAACAACATAGAATCTATTTATTATTCTCCAAAAGGTGGCAAAAAAAGAGCTACTGAACCTATTTGGAGTGTTACTGTACATAAAATATCTAGTATAACACGATCCACGGGTAGACCAGCAATCTATAGATTGGATTTGACAGCTCCTCAGCGAGGATTTACTCGTGAACAACTGCAAGTGATACCCGAGGATACTCAATTACCGCCGCGTGGTCTTAACTAGCGCCTCTTCGTCTGTTACATTCAATACAAGTCAGCATCACATTATCTCTAGTATGACCTACGCTGCTATCTTTTCCATCTACGGTAAATTGTCGAGAGTCTTTATCCGACCAACTCCAACGCAATATACAATTGCAACTCGCGCAGTGAATATTCTGTTGTTGCTTTAGCGTAATTATTAATTCAGCATCAATATCAAATTCTCTATTATTTTTTATCCTTTTGTTTATAACCAGAAAGTTTTTTTCTGATTTTGTCCTTGACGTTGTCAGCGCTGATAATATCACTTATTGTAGTGTCATTATCATCTAAAACAACTCTTCGAAGCTGATTTATTCTTCGTACTCTGGGCACTGCGAGATAAACTAAATTTGACCACTCGATGTGATTATTCACCATCCAAACAATTGTATCTGATATAGTCAATCCCTGTGAAGAATGTATCGTCGCTGCGTAACCTAGCGTCAATGGGGATTTATCAGTGCGCAATGCATCTTCGACGACGCTGATATCAACCAGCACCATATCATTTAACACTAAATTCTGCTTTCTTGACTCTGCCAAGCCTGGAATATCAACTTCAATATTCTGTTTTCGTGTATCCGAAGGCCTATAAAACAGCGGTACTGGAAGTGTTGCAAATTTTTCTTTATGCGTTTCAAATAACTTCATCTGAAGTGTGTCTCTGACTATCTTTCTACTCGCCACTATCAAATCGTTTGGTCTGCACGCTTCCCAGAAATCTTTTAATGGTGTTTTTCTGAAATTATTTCACGCGCTATTTCACAATGGATTCTATCCGGATGTAATCTCATTAGTTTTTTGAACTCGCGTAATTGTTCATCAAGTACTCTATGATCGGTGTAAATTTCTTCATAATAGTCTACAAAATTCTTCAGCCAATCATGTGGGGATAAACCGACAAATGTTGGTGGTTGTCCATGATCGCCGCACATGATGACTTTTGTATTCGCTAACAATAACCAATCGAGAAATTTTTGTAATACATCTAATGACACCGTGCATATCTCATCCCTAATTACGACTTCAGGAATAAATTTCTCACCCATTCGTTCAGGAGTCCATTCATCGCCTTTCCATCGAAAGAAACTATAAGTACAGGCATTTAACCCTCGTTGTTTCATCTCTCTGGGGAGTCTGTGTGTTGGTGTTAACAAAATCATGTTTGATTTGGAAACGCTTGCGTGAATATCCGTAGAATTTTTCCCACGAAATAATTCAATCGCACGAGTCGTCTTTCAAGACCCGCCACATCCGTTTAGGTAGCTGGTTTTATATCTACATATTGGATCAGATATCTGCGGTGCATTAGATAGTTCTGATATTTTATCACCTTTCAAATATTTATCTTCAATTGTAACATCTGCTGATTTGGAGTAATCACACGGTATTTCCCGCTTAATTCTCCATGATCCCCAGCTCTCGTCAGAATTAGTGAATTCAGCCACTGCTTCGCTGTATTTCGCGTTGATATAAAATGAATCAGTGGCGACTCTAACTGCCGTGTCAGGAAATCTATTTATCATCGGAAATAAATTCATAGAAGCATAAGCTAGCATAGACGCCCTCATGTGTGTATACTGTATATTTTCTCCGTCTGCGTAAGTAACAATTGTACCAAATTTTGTTCCATCGGACAAGAAAGCGTCTTTACGTATATACCCTTAGATGTTATATCCGCGATAATAAAATCGTACTCAACGCTATCTATAATCAACCGTGAAGAATATCGTTTATTGTCGTATTTTCCACCTTGAGTATATTTACCAATTATTCTTCTACCGAGTTCTTTCGCTTGTCTATTTTCAATTTCAAATAATTGTTTGAACCATTTCACGATATTTTCTTCGTCAAAATCGGGAAACTGTTTTCGTTGTTCGTTGATTATACTATCTAGATCAGGTTGTGGTAACCAGACTTCAGTCTGCGATTGATATGATATAATCGCTTCACTGACAATCAGCGATATCAGCATTCTACAATCAATCATATACCGTAATAGCACTATTGGCATCCAGTGTTTTTCAGATATATGTCTACCAATCCAAACATAACAGCACGGATGAAGTCCTGTAGCCAATTCAAATGATACCACACGAGCGAATCCGGTTAAATCAAAATCAGGCAGTGGCCCATTAATCGCAACACGGGTCATCTCGTGTGTGGGATGTCCAAATCGCTTGAAGTAATCAGCGCATTCTCCGTACCCGAGAAAACTCGCCGGATAACACGCGACCATATCAACCGAAATAATACTTTCACGGTCGTATTTTGTATTCCACGATCCACCGTGGTTATATTCGATGCAGCTTGATTTGATGTCTGTGAGAAACTCACCTCGCGTTGGTTTCCATGTGTTTCTCTTTCTCGCAAAATGAGCTGCAACCGACGGAATTGTAAAACAGTTTGTTAGTAATTGTTCTTCGTCGAAACTCTACTAGCTAGTTTTTTCATCTTGTCATGGAGGGTTTCAGTGCGGTATAATTCTCCATTGGGTCTTACAAATTGATCGAATCCACCCTCGGGTGTTTTAGCACTGTGAAGTAACCACACTGACACAGGATCGTTTTTACTCAACTGGTAAATAAAATCGAATAATTTTTTCTCAGAGAATTCTGGAGCGGAAAACTCCCCGGGTATATATTTTATGGTTCTATCCTGCGGAGATATTGTTACTGCAGATGTCCATGCATGTTCATTATGATCAATAATTTTGATTGGAGCTTCATTTGATTTATATTTTGATTCGTATAATACTTCACCGGTTATTGTCTTTACCGATATTGGGAATCTTAATGATGTTTCTAATTTAGTTATATCTTGAATTGTTGCCCCGTGCTCCTTTACTGTTAATCCCCACTCGGTTATTTTTTTACGTCTTAGATCAGTCAGTTTATTTCCACGCAGCGCATTTGTGAAGTGTTCTAATATTCGTTCTGCTACACAATTCATTATTGACGAAGTCAACAATGACAGTTTCATCGGTGCTAGTTTTTCAATACTAGGTTTATCATTTAACGGATATATCCCATAAACAACTGCTGTTACAGGATAAGATCTCTCGTAGTATGGTTTGTCAATTCCAGTCAAAATTCCTGGTTTTGAATCTTGACTCACAGTGACAATTCTTTTATCCTTCAAGATGGGTTCGTATTTATCCCTGATAATCCAATATCCAATGTCTGTACGGATAATGAATTTTATCCTAAAAAAATACCTTTTCCGCGTAAGATGTGAGATTATCTTGGCTGCTCTTTTATCGTTCATGGTAGCATCAACGTTACCATCAATTCGAAATGTTGACCAATAGTGAGATGCTCCATCATGTTTGAATTCATTAAAACAGTCACTGATTTTACTTATCATGGTCTATCACGAATTTTACTCTTTGGTGTATCAGAGACTCTATCGAGATTGAATTTAGAATTTTTCCAGGGCTCAATTTTCGATAATCTCTCGAACTCCTTCATATTATAATTAAAACAAATATTTAAATAGAGAATATATATATAATGAATCATTGCAAATGGCTTATGATTGGATCAGTAACCCCGTGTAACAAATCATGCAGAAAGGAGTTCTGTGAGTATCATATGCAAAGCTTTCGGCGAGGAAGCCTTGGTCCGATTCCATAAATAAGATGTGGCATAGGGGTGCGAGGAAAATCACAGTTGTGTCTCGGTTGTGGTGGTAAGCGATACAGAGAGCTCAAGCGTTATTATGATAAGAGAATCAAAGATTCCATCAATGACTTTGACCCTGACAGCGTCAACGACAAAATCATAAGAACTCCTCAAGACTACAAAGGAAGATTTCCAAATGTAATCATTAGAGCAAATAATGACTTAGACAAACAATAGTATAGTATATAAAATGGACCAAGAATTTAGACCACACCCTGAGATCAGAGATTACGAGGCATCCCGTGACGGTATTATCAGACACTGCAAGCTGAAGAAACCGGTCGGTTTTGACAATGGTACGGGATATTTGATGTTTGGCTCTGGGAAGAAGAAATATTACTGCCATCGTTTCGTGTATGAAGTGTATAAAGGATTGATCAAGGATGGTTTGGTTATCGATCTCATTGATTCCAATTTTAGGAACAATTCTTTGAATAATCTACAAGCTATTTCTCAGAGTGAAAACAACAAACGAGGAAAGACTGGGAAATATTAAAAAATGCAAGACCAGTAAGATCTTTTGAGACAATAACTAACGAGGAGATGGTATTTGAATCTATGAAAAAAGCCGGTATATATTTTGATATTTGTATATCCTCCGTACGATATGTTGCAGAGGGAAGACGAAATTCCGCATTTTTGAAGCGTTTTACAAACAAGATTCAGTTTTCGTATGTCTAATATTGTTTTATACTAATTGGTATTATGGGAAATAACTCATCCGGGTATCAATGGGTTTTATTTTGAAACACTTTGTCATCTGATTTCTTATTGGTTGTTATAATTATAACAGTTCTCAATCAATCATCTGTTTTTGTAAGAAAAACGAATCAAATACGAAGTGTTTACAAACGTTCGGCTCTGCTTTAATATTGTCAGTAAGTAAAGTATATATGATTGTGGCATCTTTTTGGTTGTCAATAAATACATAAAAGATACGTGGATTCTATAATTCGTTTATTGTGTATATAAATACTACCGAGTTTGACGCCCGAGCTAGTATTGATCGGTTGCTACCAGCTCGCGTAACACATGTTATTGATTTACACATTATACCTGTAGGACAGTTGTGTAATATGACAACGAATCAAATATATAGGGTTTACAAACGTTCGGTTCTCCTTTAATATTGTCAGTAAGTAAAGTATATATGATTGTGGCATCTATAATTCACATGCGTTTGACGTACATCACATTTGTTCGTGTTTGACTTCCGCTATCTGTATTAACCACCTATATTTATAAGAACCGTTAGCTCAGTGGAAATACAATTATTTTGTAAGAAAACGAATAAAACATGGAGTGTTTTACAAATTATTGTATTTTTCTTTTTTTTTCTTTTAAGTATTCGGTTTTGTTTCATACACAAAGGTATATGATTTCGTACATTCAGTCAGTTGTGGCTTTGTGATCAATCCATTGACGTCATCACACCTGTTCGCGCTTGATTGTATTAACTTACCTGTATATTATATACCTGTATATAAGAACCGTTAGCTCAGTGGAAATACAATTATTTTGTAAGAAAACGAATAAAACATGGAGTGTTTTACAAATAATTGTATTTTTCTTTTAAGTATTCGGGTTTGTTTCATGGAAAACCTGTAAAATAAAGTCACTGACAGTAATCCAGTCCAGCTTAAAACAAACATACATACACATACACAAAAGGTATAGAGATTCGTTCGTGGCTTTGTGATTGATCCATTGACGTCATCACACCTGTTCGCGTTTGATTGTATTAGCTTACCTATGTATTATATTCAAAAACATACATCGAATATAATAACCGTTAGCTCAATCGGTAACGTGACGCGGTGCCATACTAGCGGTCACGGTTCGAAACTCGTAATGGGCATTATTGCCAACGATGCCGACAGATGGTTTAAATTGGGGGTGGGGTACCTCCGAAATTCAAATTGCAACCGTATATACCAACCACATCACACCGTGGTGTGAATTATTTTTCAATCAACCCAGGGTGATTTTGTGGGGGGGGGGGGGGTATGTGGTTGCAATTTGAATGTAGGAGTGTCATCATTCATTATCGTTGTATATATCCATCCATTCATTCATTGCTATATGTTGTATTGTCCCCTGTGCTGTCCCTTATCATTCATTCATTGTATATATCCATCCAATTCATTGTATATATCCATCCAATTCATTGTACATATCCATCCAATTCATTCATTGTATATATCCATCCAATCCATTGTACATATCCATCCAATTCATTGTATATATCCATCCAATTCATTCATTGTATATATCCATCCTTTATGTATGCCTAGAAACTACCTAAAACCGTAGTAACGGCATTGTGCTGTCCTTAACATGTTTGTGCTGTCCCTATACAATTGCCAAAACACTCGAATGGAATTGTATAATCATTCATTGACATCATCATTCATTGTATATATCCATCCTTTAAAAACGGGTCAAAATTGACCCCCAATTATTTTGTTTTTTTAGTATTATAAATATGTATTATCATATATGAATTCTGAAAATATGAATAAGATTATAGCTGAAATTTCAAAATTGAAAAGCCAAGATATTAAATTATCTGACAATTTAAACCCTGACCAAATTATGTCTGACTTTCAAGATATAGGATACGGTATTATAACTAACAAATATATGCTGCCAAATAAGTATGCGCTAATAAAAAAAATCCAGAATTCTATTTGGGACTCTCTTGCATTTTGTAGTGACGTAAGTGTGTTTGTCCCGTTATTTACTATCGTAGAAGGAATACGAAAAGAATTGGGGCGAGATTATGAATTGAAAAAGGAGGTTAATTCGAAGATTAGAAATATACGGGCGTTAATTCAAGAAAATGAAAAAAAAAACGCTGGATACAACTAACGATTTGACAGTATAGCGCGTTAGTATAAATACATCACTGTTCCAAATACAATGGAAAGGTATATAATTGATCAATGAATAAGGAAATAAAGTAACTGACAAATATTTTAGTGAGTGTTTGTTTTGTTGTTTGTCTATCTGAGTCGGGTTTAAACGTAAAAATCATTTGATGATAACAAAATCACTACATCGTACATTAATTGGAATTGCTTTGCTGTTTTAATAATGAACAACGAAGCTTTAACAACTAGATTGGCTCGTGAAAGATTAGATTCAATTAAGAGATTTATGCCAATCCTCGACTCTGTCAAGAATAAACTACAAGCTAGACAGAGTTTACTAACGGATTTTGCTACGGGATCTGAAGAGTTGTTTAAACCAATAACCACAGCAACGAAAGGGTAATATCAGCAACTGAGTGAGCTATATACGGAGATATCCCTGAAGAAAAGAAAGAGAAAAAGACGCCTATTCTTACTACACTTGACAAAATAGCAACGGGAACTGAAAAAACAACAGCGTTGTTAACAAAACAAAAAATGATTACTCCTTTAGTGGGTAAATTTACCGAGAAGGCTATAACACAAATGCAACAACAAAAGCTATACACGTTAAGCAATTTTGTTATTAACAGCTATAATTCAAGAAATGAATATTTAACAGACGTTTATAAAGACGAGCCAATATCACTCAATAATTGGGCTGATGAGTTGTATGAAATAAAAATGGGGAAGTTAGATAGGAGGAGAAAGGAGTATAAAACCTTCAAAGGAGAAATTGATGAGTATAAAAGAGAAGAAAGAAAACTTCAAATAACACCAACACGAAGACGAAAAAGACAAGACCCTCAAGGGGATGGTGATGATAATTTAGAAGAAATGAATACATCACTGTATGAATTATCCAGTGAGCAAGGTGCAACTGGTAAAGAGGGAAAGGGATATCAAAAGGCTTTTTCAGGTAGTGGTCTAGTTAGTTATCCTGGTAATGTTCTTGGTGATATAGCACGATTAGAAGTACTCATCAGAGGAAAACGAGCTGGAAATAACTCACCGGAAATAGTTAATGAAGCAGCTGATATATGCATGCGGTTAGTTCAAGGTGGCATCATGAGCATTGATATATATCGAGATTTCATTGATGAGTTAGTTGAAAATCCTACGGATGGTTATCACAGTGACTAAGTCATCGCATTAGATAAATATCATTTAAATATGATGATCATACACTACAACCATGATAAACCAGCCAGCGTCTATGTAGTAAACTCACGATTTCCGATTTATAGCGCGTACTATGGTGATGGTCTCGGTGATACCATTGCGGGGTTATTTGCAAGAATTGCTCCAAAAGTGGAGCCGCTAGCAAAACATATCAATGAAAGCCATTGATGTTATTCGTGATAAAGGTATTAGCGCTGTTGGAGATGCTGTCGTGAAAGCATTTTCCGCCGCGAAGGATAAACTAACAGTGCTAGTTCGACGGCGAAGGAAACCGGGACTACTACCATCTACAGCAGAGATGCCTGCGCGGGTTAGTAAAATAATAAATAACGCTGTGGATCAGAAACTAGCGTCGTTGATGACTCCGTCATACACCAACGACCAAAGCAACATCGCAAATCTGATAGCGGGAAGTGGCTTAAAAAATCCACGACGTGGTCGTCAACGATCACGAATATGATTTAGATCAACGAATATATAATAAAATGTTCAAACGGTCACCTGATACGGCGTTTGATATGGACGCCCCAGTGCTCAAGGATGATTCTGTACGCGATTATCAATTTTATGCCTATCATGCAATAGAACTAAATAGTCGATCACGAAGAATCGAACTTCAAGTTCATGATACCAGTAAATACTTTTTGCCTTGTGAAGCGTTTATCGAAGTACAAGGAGAACTTGTACCAGCACAGTATCCAGCTGATACTCAAGTCGGGTTTGTCAATAATGGTATCATGGCGCTATTCAAGAGTGCAAGATATCTCATCGATGGAAAAGAGATCGAGTCGATAGATCGGGATGTTGATGTGGCCACAACAATAATAGGGCTAGCAAGATATTCCGATGATTATACAAGATCGGCGGGCCCTTCTAAGATGTTTGCAAATGATAGTAGGAATACCGCTGGAGGAAATCAATTTTTGGTAAGACGACCAAGAAATAATGCTGTAAATGCTGATGTTGATGTTGAGATAAGATTATAAATGCTGATCCTAATTTCAAATTAGGAGCTGCGACACGTATGTCAGTGTTGCAAGGAACGCGTAAATCATTTTCATGCGCGATTCCACTGCATCATATATTTGGATTCTGCAGAAATGTTCGAAAAGTTATCTATGGAGCAAAGCATACAGTAGCACTCGTGCGAAAGGGTGATGACAATGACGCAATTTGGAGGATTTCAGCAGGTCCTGCACATCCAGATGCTGATCCCGGTAAAGTCATTTTAACAAAACTATCATTGTGGATGCCAGTACTGACTCCATCAATTACCGCAGAAGAACGATTACTATCATTTATGGACCAAGGAGGAAAATCATTACTAAGTTGGCTAACGGTAAGAACAAATGTTAAACAATCAAATATTAATGGGTTATTTACGTGGAACCTAGCATCAAAACAGGGTGTTGCTGCGCCACGTCATATATGTATTGCGTTACAGGATAACTCACGAGTTGGCAATCAACTCTCCAGCCATATGATGTTTGATTAATTAGGTTTTAAAGACGTCTCGCTGAGAATAAACGGGCAGCAGGAACCATCCGAAGATGTACAACTTAATTACGGTAAAAACCATATTGCCCGCTTGTATCATCGGTTGCTGTCATATATGGCACGCGATCAAAATGTCGATACTAGTTTGCAAATATCACAATTGGATTTTAAGAATTTATATCCGATCTATTATTTTTCGTTGGAACATCTTGATTTAACAAGACAATCCGTCGTTGATATACATTTTAGAGCTAATGTGATTCGTGGTGCTATTGTTAATTATAGAGCGGTTGCTATCATTCTCAGAGATAAATCAATGCTACTCGAAGGTGTTGGTGGACGAATGAGAGTGATAGATGCACCAGTGGAAAACATGTAACAATTAGATCAATCTGTTATTGTATAATGAAATACAGTTATATTAGTGTTACGTTAACTCCCGGTCAACTCAAGAAATTGCAATCGGAATCAGCTAAAAAAAATGCGGAACAACAATAACACTGAAATCCAATCAAATGACTGGCGGGGCGAATAAATTGTCGCTGAGGACTCGTCAAGTAAAACACTTCAATGATGCTTTCAAAGATAAAAAAAGGCGTTCAGATCACTCTCTCTGCAGCCGCGATTAAAAACATGATAAAATCAGGCGGTATATTCCCGTTGTTAGCTGCGATTCCAGCGTTGATTGCTGCAGCGGCCCCAGCGGTGGCTAAAGCGGCATCGTTAGGGGCCGCTGGTACTGCGGCAGGGATGGCATTAAAGAAAGAAACTGGGAGCGGGTATAAAAAAAAGAAAGGAAAGGGTCTAAGACTACCATGAACCCCGTATTCATGGTACAGCGGAAATGGCCTGAGAATTCCAGGAACAGTTTACTAGCTGAAGAGTCTTTGACTCCAATGTCCAATTTTGATTTACTCGATGCTGCTAAAAAAATAGCAATAAAAAAACTTCAGAGGTGTCTTTATGAAAGATCAGTTACTGGCACAACGAAACAGCGTTGAAACAGGTATCATTAATCTCGATAACAGCACCGGACCCGGAACCCACTGGGTTGCATACGCGATTGATCCACGTGCAATTGTTTATTTCGATTGATATGGATTAGCGCCGCCGAAGGAATTTATGCGTTATATAAACCGCTTAAACACCCCTCGTTGGTATTCAACGCTACCAACACAACAAATGAATGATCCATCAATATGCGGCAACGAAGTATTAAATGTCCTCGACGCTATTTCAACATCTGGAAAACCACCACATGTTGTCGTAAATGAATAAACGAGTAATCGAAGTCGTCAACGAAGTGATTTTAGAGAGAGATTATAAAGAATAACATGATTGATATTTGGTGGAGACAGTTATCAGCGCTGAAGAAACCCGGACCTGATGGCGTTGCAATCGGTGATATAAAAAAAATAATCGAAGATGAAATAGCTGAGACGTTGAACCTAGCAAGTGTTGATCCCAATGAAATAGTTGTATTTCAAGATCGTCAGGGTAAATTGAAAACTAGTAATTTTTCCCTAGATGATATTTTAGTTAAACAACGAGACGCAACCGAGAACACCGTTGCGTTATTTACCGATCAGGGTAAACTAAAACCCGGCATACTCGTTTCGACGATTACAGATAAATTAAAAACTCTCAACGATGAGTTAAAATTCATACTAAGTTTTTTTGGTGATCCAGCGACAACATCACCGAATTTATCATTAATAAGAATCTCTATGGACAGCATAAAAACTGTCAATGACGAATTAAAATCAAGTATGGCTTTCTTCGGCGAACCAGCGGTAATATCACCGAAGCTCACAGAAATGAAATCTTCTATGTTGGAACTAGCAACACTTCAATCTAGAATTGAAGAATACGTAAAACAGTTTTCAGTTTTTCGTAAAAATATTCTAGATAAATTTATTGGAACCACGTTGGATAAAATTGACATAAAACTCCCGGATATTAAAAAATCCATCGATGAGATGAAACACTTTATCGATGCAATCAAAACTGATTTTTCGAGGATGATAACAATCATTGAAAAAAAAATTCCTCATGAGAAAACCAACAACGTAGTATACACGATCCAACACGGATCATTTGCGTGGACTCCTACAGACAATATACTAAGTATCACCGCGACCGTCAAAGGTATTTATCGATTAACACTAGTAACACCGACTCAATTTAATATATCATCGTCGAGTTCATCTGGGGTCAACAATACGATATCAACAATCATCGACAAGGATACAAGCTAAAAGTTCACGATAACAACGAATGATACTAATTTAGCTAGGGTTTCAGTATCATGGTATGTGGAATTCGTAGCGGATTTGAGTAAACAGCTAAATTGAAATCGTAAACGATTTAAAAATAAATTGTCATCATCAACGATACCTTTGGTATCTCAATACCGCTATGATCAGGTCAGAGAATTTCAAACTAAACTCAAAACACTCACTGAGGAGTATCAAACAAAAATAAAAAAAATACCGACAAAGAATCACCGCGGTTGATGTTACCGTGTACTCTGTGAGTGGTGTAATCGCCGGAGCTGGTATAATATTATCCTCGGTAACAATGATTGCACCGATAGCTGTTCCAATTTGTATATCCGCGGCGACAACAATCGCGGGAATAATTTCCATAATAACAAAAAAAAAATGTCATCATGTAGAAAACGCAAACTTCAAGACTACATAATTAAATTTCATGTTGTATCAACCGCTTACTCGCAATTATCCTCGTTGATATCGTCGTCGCTCGATGATACATTTATATCCGATAGTGAGTTCTCAGCCATGGTAAGTATTTATGATTCCGCGATGTCAAAATTAGAAATACAACATGAATATAATAACAATGACAACACCGCAGGAATTGCTTCAACGAATAGTGGAGAACACAAACCAAGTACAAACCAGCATAATCTCAATAACATCAACGAATCCTGAATTCAGTGTGAATTTCCCTATTCCGATTCCCGTGAAGAAGATAGCGCTAGCAAAACTACGAGTGTACCATAGTTGACCTAAAATTAGATCGGTAGCATTTGGCGGTCAACAACCGAATAATTCTTTAGTGTTCGCGAATAAAAATCGTGAAGACGGAACTCCAGATTGGAACGTTGTTTCGCTGCCATCTGGGTCATACCAAAATCGAACAAATCAATGCTGAATTCCAGCGTAGAATAAAATCCATTACTGGAGCAGAATCGAAAATCGCTAAAAGTCCACGAGCCGACACTATCATCTGCCATTGAGATAAACTCGCCTAGTTATGTGGTAGATATTTATCAGAGTTCTATAAGGACAATACTGGGATGGCCTTAAATCCCACCTTTACAGGAACTAGTTATTATACCACCTGAACCAAAAAAAATCTGATTATGTCACAGACAATAGATCATATCATGAATTTAACCCTGGAATAATCGATTCTACTTATACGAAACTTTTAACAGAGCCTGTTATTTACAATAATGGAAAATGGTTCTTTGGACAGCGGGATGGTGGTTGGGTCGAATTTTCTTCAAATGAAATCTCGAGAGCTTTTAATGCTTTTAAACGATAACATAGAAATCATTTAGATAAATTACGGCAGAGTTTTCAAGAACAATCGTCGAAAACTTCAGTTATCAAATACACAGAAATATTAAATCAAATTGTACACGATATGGAATTGTTTCACATACGACTTATTCAAGGAGTATTAGATGCCATGGTCGGTTTTGAGAGGATAGAATTTGCAAAGAAATATAATATACGCGTTGAAGATATTCCGAAATTTAAGTTTCCTGAGTATAATGTTCCAGAACTAAAAAAAATCAACCAATGATCGCCTCGATGAGTACTTCCCCCAAATACTCGCCGCATGGTTAAAATTGTCACAACCACCACCAACAATACTCAAACATAATAACGACCCAGATGTAGGTGGCAGACATATTGCTCCTCAAAATGTGAATATATCCTCGATAGTATGTGATGTTATCGATGGAAGCTATCAAATAAATCTCGAGCGATCAAATCAAACTCAGCAGGGATATATTTTATACTCTTTTGCACCAACAGCTCCTCCAGGATTTCTAATTATTGAGGATCCAACTAATCCAGTCTATATGCGATGTCATAATAATTCGCTAACAAGAATTAATTTCAGACTCACTGACCAGTCTAATAATCTAATTGATTTACAAGGTGAGGTTCTACAAATTAGTCTGTTTGTGAAATCCTAAAGGACTTTCATCGTAAAAGAATTGTTAACCCATAGCAGCAGAGGGGGCGGCGACAACGACAATGGCGTCTTTGAGGAAGCCTCAATTTACCAAATCGACGTTTTTTTTTTTACAATTTTCGAGGAAGCCTTGGTTTGTCAAATAGACCTTTCTATAAAACATTTACGAGAAGGAAGCCTCGTCGACGCCTAAAACGTTTGTCGAATTCGCCCCCTCTGCTGCTAGTTCACGGTACTCGATAATTCCTGGTACTTTGACTTCAGTGAAAGATATTCAAGAAATTTCCATTTAGTCGTTCAAAAGTCCATTCATTAATAGTGCATTTAATTCTAGGTGATTACATTTATTAATATTTCATTATGATTCTCGTCCATATGACTTATAACGAAGACGATTGCAAAGTTCGAGAGTAGTCGCATATCCATTGTTTTCCACGGGAAAGACTCTAAATCCATTGTCTGTACTTTTATAAACGAATGATGTGAAACACTACATTCATTGTCTGTACCTTTGAAAACACGAAGAACTGACTGATTACCGCTAAATATTTTTGATGCAATGTTACGTCAGATTATCTAATGTGGTTGTTTGTTTTAATTCAGCTGGCAATAGCCCCATGAAAACATAAAGTAAAGAGGCGAATAACAGTCTATTGCATAATTCCTTGTCTGCCTATAAATTTCAAAGTACATGTGCAGCATCTCTATCCAAGTTTTAGTTACTGACTAAGCTTTTTAATCTGACATTATATCATCTTACCACACCATCAGTTCCTCCTTATTATGATCAAAGAAACGCCATTACCAAACCAGCAATTTGTGCCGAATATAACATGCGATCATCAAGTTGTGCATAAACTATATTTAAATACATTTTCATCATAAAATCGTATATCCCAGCAAAAAACATGAAATCCCATGTTAAAAGTTATCATGTGTATTTTATAGGTGTCTTGTTGGTAATAATATTGTATGTGCCTAAGTTGCATTTTCTAACTGTAAATCCAGCGTAATCGTGTTGCTAATGTTTTGTGAAAAAAATATACTTTTAACCCTACTTCAGCATGCATGTCACACACTGTCATAGAGAACTATGTTACATTGTCAATTTGACAAGGACAAACCAGGTACTGCATTGCATTTAAGAGAGATAATTATCCTGGTACTAGACACGTGTAATAGTTTTCAAGTCACACGTTTTATGATGCTGAGTGCTAGGTGTTAGGGATACCGGTACCAAGTGTACCAAGTGTACCAGGTGGACGGAGTTTAGGGTGTAGGTACCATTGCATTTAGAAATAAACAACATCATTAGCTGTGCTTTGTGCTTCATGTTGTTGTACTTTCAGTTACGCTTAAAAATGTTAAGCCTCTTGCAGCATGTTAGATTATGTTAATTCATACCTAGATCATAGCTTGTATTTTGTATATATTTTTTTAAAAATGAAAATGTGGCACACGAGTGAAAATGGATCTGTTGTGACTAGATTAATCTTACCCCTGTCTAGTTCCAGCAGAGTTATCTCTCTTAAATGCAAATCGAAGTTTTGACTGTTTCCTGAAATGAATGGTTATGAAAATAAATGCAAGATTTGTGAAGTAATTTAATAATTTCTCTAAGTAAAGATTACAAGTTTAAAAACTTATAAAGTATGTTTTGTTTGGTTTGGGTATATATTTCTGCCGAGCTGAAGCCCATTATTGTTAATGTTTGTATGTAGTAGAAATATCAATTGTATGCATCTACATTATCTCCAGTTTTCACCCTTTTATATTAGATGGGAATGAACACCACTTCACTTCAAATTGTGATGCCTGTAAGGGATGTTATAGCACATGTGCCTTTGAATTGTCCTTGGACCTATGGGACACGGCGTCTATATATTGTCCAAGGTAAGGTCATTAAGCTTTTACTTCTCATTTTTCTCATTGCTGATTTTGTCTCCTTTAGTTCCATTATCATCAGCTACATCTCCCATTCAGATACAAATTTTTCTCCTGTTCTTAACTCCACTGGACTCGCCATACTTATTGTTTATCTTTGTCATTTACCTGTATTTTATTCCTCAAAATTCCCCCAAACTAAACATTATCACTTAGAAACTGTGCTCTACTATATTTGTTGTCAGACTGGTGTATTGCATTAAATATATTCACTACACAAAGGAGGGAATCTTTCTATTTGTGTGATAAAGAGGATGGGTAGGTTGACCCTTGTGCGATGACCGGGTTTTAGTGACCGCATGTATCTGCAGACAGTGTAAAGTGTTCAATTGAAAACAGCAGCTAAAGTAGTTCAAAGACCATTAAATGCACATTAATATAAGATACAGGTTGGTACCTCCTAAAACTTATTTTGACACTAGTACACTAGTTACTTTACAGTCTCGGGTTATATCACAGATTATTGAACAAAATAAGGATGGCTATAGATATAACGGTAACAATTCTACAACCACAGGCGAGCGGAACATAAGGTATATGGAACATTGCATATAGAAATAAACAACACCAGCTGTGATTGGTGCATTATGCAAGAGTTGTACTTTCTGTTAGGCTTAACAAAAATGAAAGCCTCTTGGTAACATGTTAGATTATGTTAATTCATATCTTGATCATATTTTGTATCTTTTATGATTCTTTTAAACTGTGGCACACGGGTGAAAATGGATCTGCTGTGACTATATAATTTCCCTTGTCTAGTTCCAGCAGAGTTATCTCTCTTAAATGCAAGGGAGCACCTGTTATTTTTCCTTGTCAAATTGACAATCTGACATTGGTCTCTGTGACAGAGTGTGACATGCATGCTGAAGTAGGATACAAAGTATATTTATTTCACAAAACATTAGCATTGAGGTCTATGGAAAAACAATTGGTACCGTAATACCGGTGGCGTTCCAGTTTGTACCCCGAATTGGAGAACCTCGAATGTCTCCATTGTTAATGTTTGTGTAAACATCAGAAGTTCTCCAATGGTAGAAAGAGTATACATTCCCCCTCCCCTGCAGATACAAGATTGACAGCATCGAAGTCAGGAGACTGTCTATCTATTATTGGACCATAATTTCTTCATTTCTGTCAGTCATTACTAATTGTATTCAGTAAAAACCATCTTTGAAAGTGCTGTTAGTACAATACCAAACTCTGATTTGCCCAGAAAATTGATTTATACAAATTTCGGACGTGTCCAGATTTAAGTTATCTAAATTTCGGATTGGGCCAAAATTTGGATTTGCCCAGATTTTGGTTTATACAAATTTCGGGTTTGTCTAACTTACAGAATTACCCAGATTTTCGTTTGAATGTTTTATTTTATATAGAGTTTCTTTAAATAGGGTTAGTACAAATCTCCACCAATAGGATTATACTTTGATGTTATAAAATATAATTTTCATTGTATAAATGTTAGTTAATTAAACATTTATGCTTAAAAAATTGTTTCTTAAAGCATACATTAAAATTGTGTATTAAGCAAACAATCTTTTTTACTTATGTTGTACAGTTGTATATTAAATGTATGGTCATGAAGTAAAATTATTATTGTGTATGTCAGTATAATTGAGTATTAGAAAAAGGACAAAATGAGAACACAATAAAAAGTAAAATATAATTGATTCTGCATTTTTTATATCATAAATATCGCACATTTATTTTTCTTTCTTTATAGCCTGCTCTATCGTGTTAGCCTTTTATTGTACATAAATATCAATACAAACACGACAATAAAAATGCTACATTCAATTCACCTCAAGCTATGTGTGTGTGTGTGTGTGTGTGTGTGTGTGTGTGTGTGTGTGTTAATTCTAGCTTATTAAACATCGTAATCAGAGGGTGGATCGAGACCTGTTACAATGATATTAATTTCAGTACAACGTTCGAAGTTAAACTGATTTTGTACATATAGAAATTCAATACAAAAAATTCCGTGTTAATAAATATTACTGCACTTTGTTTATAGTGTTTTCTTTTTGTTTGCAGATATATCGTCGTCAAAATTTTTCACAAAAGTTTTTTTCCGTAAAAACAGGATTTTGCGCGCAAACATAACAATACAATTCAGGTTTTTCTCGTGTGCTTGCCACAGTAAAAGTTTGGATTGCTTTAATGGTACTTTTAAGACATATTATTCGATACAATATGTCGACGATATGATTGCTAAGTGCCTTTCTCAAGCATACAGACTAACTACAGTTACAAACCACATATAGGTGAATTAAAAATGGGCTGTTAAATTATATGGACATATATGATTTTGTTTATGCTTTTTGTTTGATATATTTAATAAACATCATATATGGATAACTGTGGGTCGGTTTATCATCATACAGACTACCTTACAAAGAACTGGATAAAGTCGTAGATTTAGCAAATATATGTTATGCTAACCAAAGCCGACCTGCAAGGCAGCAATATTCTCTTGGATGGGCGGATAAAGTATATGCCACTGCCCAACTTGGTACTATGCACACACCAAATGGAGCCCATCATAACCAGATCGACTACATACTGGTTCAAAACCATTACCGATGTTGCATCGATAGAGAAGAAACAAGGACATTCACAGGTGCTGCTGCTGGGAGTGACCATGACCTGGTAACTATGAACTTCCGAGTGAGGCTGAAGAAATATAATAAGCCAAAGAACATTAGGATCACATTCAACCTTGAGCAACTGAAGAATCCTAACATCTGCAAGTCATTCCAAGCAACATTTGGAGGTAAATCTGCTCCACTCCTTGTGATGGATGCTAAAGTGAACACATACACTTTCAACACAGTCATGACAGCAGCTGCCAAGGACATCATTGACGTGCATCGACCAAAGAAATATTCTGGGTTACAGAAGAGATTCTGAATCTGAATGATGCCAGAAGAGACCTCAGAAACACTAGACACATAACAGGGACAATGGAGTACCAAGAAATAAACAAGATTATCAGAATAAACTTAACGAAAGCAAACACTGTTTTGATTAGACAAACGTGCACAGACGTAGAGAGCAGTCTGAGAAAGAATAATATCGAAAAGGTATTCCAAACTGTGCAAGACCTCACCAGACAGAAGCAACCAAGAGTCAGTACCATTCATTACAAAAATGGAAAATGCCTCACATAAGCGAGCGACACTGCAAAAACTGGATTGAATATTGCAAAGACTCAGAGGTGCTTGAAGTTTCAAACTTTTAAAATGATGATGATTTCCCCATTTGCAAAAAATATGTGGATTTGGCAATAATAGCACTGAATAATGGGAAAGCAGATAGAGTAGACAATATCCCAGCTGAAGTTATCAAGAATAGTGGGGAATCAGTGATAGAGCTGATTGCAAACATCTGCAACACGATTTGGCAGACAGGTGAATGGCCAACACAGCGGACCCAGTTACTGATTAAAACACTCCCCCAAAAAGGCAATATCCTGTTGTGCCAAAAATACAGAATTATCAGTTTGATCAGCCATGCTAGTAAAGTGATTCTGAAGATCATCTTGAACAGACTGAAGCCATAAGCAGAAGAAATAATCGTTGAAGAACAGGCCGTCTTCCGGAGTGGAAGAACCAGAACAGAGCACATATTCAGTCTCGGGGATCTGTGTGAAAAGTAATAGTAACATACACCAGAGATCTATCATGTGTTCATATAATTAAAAAACGCCGTTGACAGAGTGTGGCATGAGACATTGTGGGCCACAATGAAGAAGTACAATATAGGTCAAAAGGTGACCAATACTTTTAATTAGCTAGACGCCAATGCCAACAGTGCAGTAATTGCACAACGTTCTGTGGGAGACAGGTTACAGACAACAGTCAGAGTACGTCATGACTGTCTCTTGTCACCATCGTTTTTCAACATCTCCTTAGAGCGCATAATGAGCAAAGCCCTGGAAGACCGCTGTAGGATAGACAACATTGGAGTGCGTAACATCACCAACCTCCGATTTGCAGACGACATTGATCGGCTGGTATGCAGCGAAGACGAGCTTGCCACCTTAGTGAAGTACCTAGATGAAACGTCCTCAAGATTTGACATAGAGATAAGCTCTGAGAAGACACATCTGATGACAAATAGTGACAAATAAATCTCAACCAACATTAAAGTCAGAGGGCAGGACATGGAAACAGCAAGCCAGTTCAAATATCTTGGTTCTATAATCACCGAAGGAAGAGGTGTCAAGAGCAGAAATTTTGTCACGAGCAGCACAAATAACGGCAGCTATGCTAAAGCTAAGACCCATCTTGAGAGACAAGAATATCTGTCTGAAAACTAACATAAAACTATTGAGAGCACAAGTCATCTCAATTGTTTTGTATTTATGTGAGGCCTAAACCATGACAGCAGAATTACAACGAAGAATCCAGGCAATTGAAATGAGATGCTACATTGACCACATCACAAATGAAGAAGTGCGTAACACCAATATAAAGACTTGATCACCACCATCAAAAAGAGAAAGTTGAAATGGTATGACCAGGTCACTAAAGCCAACAGTCTATCAACAACAGTCATGCATGGCAGCGTCCAGGGTGGCAGAAAAGGAGAGGTAGACAGGTAAAAAATGTGGACTGAAAATATCACAGAATGGACCAGTAAATGTTTTGGGGAGACACTGGCATTGGCACATGATCGAGCCAAGTAGTGAGAACTGGTCAGATGTTCAGCAGCACAGCGCTTCGACAATCACATTAGGTCAAGAGACTGATGATGATGATGAATGAACGATGCTGTTTAGATTATTAATTTCAATTTATACTCGTTTTCAGACAACAAATCATGCCGCAAAATGTAACTGTACATAAAGTAAATTGATGAGAGCGACAAAGAATATTCACATTATACATTATAAAATCGTTGTTGTCTTCCATTTTAAAAGAGTTATTTTCTTTTTTGGGTCACATTCTTTAGCCTTTGAAAGATATATGCCAAAATTGAGGATATTTATCAATATACTATGTATTCGCTTTTTAAGTCGCGTCAAACTGCAAGAAATATAGATCTCGATTTGCTGCATAATAATAAGCCTGCATATCAGGGTCAATATTGTATGTTTTACTGATTACCTCTTTCAAACTGCACATATATAGATCTGCCGGCGCAGTGATAAAAAAATAGTTGGCCGCTTGTTATGAAGACATGGATGCGTTTGATCCTATGTACATTTTATAGACGCTGTTTCGAAAAAGGTATACAATGTTTTGTAGTGAAATATTGCCATCCCCAACCCCTGAAAAGAAATAAAATAATTAAAGGTAATACAATCAATTTAATTTAATTGCTTTTTCTCGTGCCAGTTTATGAAAAATTGTTACCCATTCGTTCAATAATATACCAATCACTGATACAAAATTGAAAATCATACAGTTCTCGTTAGCAAGCATTAATGCAATAGTATAAGCCATAAAATTTTCATATTACCAATCGCTGTTACAAATTTTAATGCCGCACAGTACTCACATTACCAATCACTGACACGCATTTGAAAACTTTAAAGTTCTCATATTACTAATCGCTGTTTCAAATTTTAAAGCAATAAAATTCTGATATTACCACTCACTGACGCACATTTGAAAACTTTAAAGTTCTCATATTACGAATCACTAGTACAAATTTTAAAGCCATACAATTCTCATATTACCAGACAATGTTACAAATGTTAAAGCTATACAATTCTCATATTACCAATCACTTTTACAAATTTTAAAGCCACGAGGTTCCCATATTACCAATCACTGATGCAAAATTATAAGCCACTTATAACCATTATTTTAAAACAAACAAACTCTTAACATACTGGTTTATACCTCGTTTCCGGTAGGTGGAAACGCTTGCTTTATTGAGGTACCAATTTAAGATGTATCTCACATTTTATAATCGGTTTTAATTGCTAAATTCACATATTTATCTTGGGAAATTTGGGTAATATAGACCAACATACTGTTTGCCTTACAAATCATCATTTAAAATGTATTTCATTCGAGAAAGATTATATCCATTATCAAAGAAAATATGCCTAATGGCATAAATAAGAACATCAAAAATTAGAACGAAATTATTACTTGAGTAGGTGAAAATAGCTTCTGAGTGGTTGGATGCATTCATTATCAAACTATAAATTATGGATTAACTAAATTCTTCTAATATGATCCAATGCGCAGTAGTCACTTATTTATAATTATGATTCAATAAGTAGATAAATGCAAATATTTTGAACTTCTGAAACTAAAATATAGTAGCGTGTAATATTTTCTAGAATGTCGTGAACTTAAAACTTCAAACCGATTCAAAAGGAGAATTTTCTTGGCAAAATTTAACAAATGTTGATTCTTCAGCTTTAGATCACAAAAGTCATCGAGAAAGTACAGCAAATCGAACAAGTGATCTAAAGGACTGACCAAAGCTCATAAGCTTATTTCAAGCTCTATCCTTACTAACAATACCTTGTGTTTAAATGAAACTGATGAGTAATAAAGGCACAAAAAAATAATTAATCATACTAATGAGATATTAAAAAAAGAATGGCACATACACTATTGAATTGACAGTCAAGAGTATCTTATAAGAATTTATAGTAAAACCTATAAGCGTTCAAGAGAATAAATGAGTAAAACAGAAGAAAAAAAGACCATCCGAAGATGTTGGCGTTAATGGAAGGTACGTAGAAGTGTCAGGTAAATTAGTTTTAATTTCTGCTCACGTGCTTTTTATATAGTAGCAAACTACACTTCAGTGATGAAGACATAAGTAGTGAGTAAACAAATAGCTCAGTTACACAACCGTATTGATGCGTAGCGTAACCAGCTTGAGTTTGATAAATTACTTCTAGATGTTATTTAGTTCAAGAGCAAAAGCAATTGCGGACGCTAATTTATATTCATGACATGTATTGTACCTCGACAAAATTAATTTTACTATTTCGGTTTCAAGGTTTAACAAATGAGAGGCCTGTATATTTGTCGTAGATTCGAATAGACTGCAGACAATCACCCACCCACAGAAGTTAATGCCAAGCTTATCACATATCCATTAACAAAGGCGGCATATTGTTATAGGCCTAGTCTTTTAGTCCTAAGCATGCACTCGAAGTGTAATGCCTTGCAGTTTTATGTACACAATTAATCCCTTATGTATATTGTTTTGTGGACATTACTTTAAGCACAGTGCTATGTATGTATAGGTATATTCTTCTCCATCTTGCTAATTCAGCGTCAGATGTGATCGAAAGCATAGAGAGAAAAACAGACATGAGACAGACAAAGAAACATACAGTCTGAATGATAGATGAATGGATAAAACGCTCCATTATTCTATAAAAATGTCACTTGCTTTGTCATTAACGCAGTTATTATTTAAAATTGTTCTATTTGTGTAAATATATAATTAAAGATTGTGCGATGGAAACATTGACAATGATCTGCAACAAAAATGGAGTTGGTATACACATAAAAGCGTATTACTGATAACCAGGTTCGTAGATTATTTTTCATAGTGTATATAACTGAATGACTTGCGTTGTGGTTCTATATCTTAACCCTTTGCGTCATTTTTATAATCATTAGACCTGAATCAGCTTTTTAAACAAATATTGATAAGGCACATGGAGGAATATCCATCGTCATAAATGACAAATTTTTTCACAAAGTTACAACAGTAATGCGTTGATCTGTATGTACAATTCTTTGTTGAACAACTGCCAGCATCTGTTAGCTTACATGGCGACTTTAACGACTACATTACCCTTTTTGGGGCTACAACGATGTCAATAGGAAAGAAATAATTCAGGAAGATTTTGTTTCAATACACAATCTTTGCTTTTTAATAATAAGTCACGGTCTATTGATATCCTGTCACAAGATCTCACATACTCTCAGATATGTAAATTTGCAGTTCATTCCTGTCACTTTTCTTGCGCAGTTAGTTACAAACTCGGCTGTTTGTAACTACTTTTCAATATACCTAAGAAGAAACAGATGTGATTGTCAGGGCAGATACATTCTCTTAGATTTATTAGTTAATGGACAGAGATTCACACTAGTGAATCTATATGGTCATAATGATGATAATGCTGAGTTTTTTAAAACTTTGAAAGAGGATATTATAAATTTTGAAAATTCCTCTGTTATTATTTGTGGTGACTGGAATGTTGTTCAGGACATGGAGCTTGACTCATATAATATCTTGCATGATAAATACTCCATGGCCCGAGCAGCAGTCCAGGACATCAAGAATCAACTAGATTTACTGGATCCTTGGAGAACAGTCAATCCTGACAGTAGAGTATTTACTTGGCAGCAGGCAAGCCCTGTGAAACAGAGTAGACTGGACTATTTTTTAATCTCTGAGGACATGTTTTCAAATTGTATAGACGCCTCTATTATTCCTGGCTATAAAACAGATCATTCAGCAATAACACTCAAATTGTCTATATCTGCAGCACCGAGAGGTCCTGGATACTGGAAATTAAATTCAAAGCTATTAAAGCAAAATGAATATATTAAATTGGTAAAAAAATGTATAACTAGCACAGTAGAAGAATATTATTGTGAAGGTGATAAGAAAAACCCACTTCAGGTGAAACTAACATGTAATGATCAATTGTTTTTTGAAATCCTTAAAATGATAATAAGATCAGAATCTATTATGTATTCACAAGCTAAAGCAAAACAGGAAAAACAAAATCTCAGGAAAATGGAAGCTGAAATAAATACCTTACATGCTTTAGTGAATCAAAATAATAACCCCACTACGATGAAAGAATTGAACAAAAAACAAGCGGAGTTAGAAGAAATGAGGAAAAAAGAGGTGGAAGGTATAATGTTAAGATCTAAGGCACGATGGTATGAATCTGGTGAAAAAAATTCTAAATATTTTCTTAATCTCGAAAAGAGAAATTACACAAACAAAACAATAAAAGAGTTAACTAAGGAAGATGGAACAAGGGTAACAGATTCAAAAGAAATATTAAATCAACAGAAAGACTTTTATGAAAAATTATACCAAAGTAAAAACAAATGTAACTTTCAAACGCTTAACCACTTTTTTAACCATGATAAAAAACTCTCAGATTTTGAAAGAAGTTCATGTGAAGGTAAGTTAACGTTTGAGGAATGTGGTTTAGCACTAAAAAATATGAAAAATGAAACTAGCCCTGGTTCTGATGGATTTACGGTAGAATTTTACAAATTCTTTTGGAAAGACCTAGGCGGTTTTCTCTTTAGGTCTCTAAATACTGGATATGATATGAATCATTTTTCAGAATTTCAGTCTCAGGGGATCATAACGTGCATTCCAAAAGAAGATAAAGACAGGAAATTTATAAAAAATTGGAGACCAATCTCTCTACTTAATGTGGATTACAAGATTGCTTCAGCGTCAATTGCTAATAGGGTCAAAAAAGTACTCCCGTTTATCATCAGTGACACCCAAAAGGGTTTTATGAAAGGGAGATTCATTGGTGAAAATACAAGATTGTTGTATGACCTGATGCAATACCTTGAGGAAAAAAATGAATTTGGTCTTCTCCTATTGATAGACTTTGAAAAAGCGTTTGACTCAGTTGAATGGGACTTTCTAGAAGCTGCTCTGAAGTCTTTTAACTTTGGAGAATCAATTTGTCACTGGTTCAGGCTATTTTGCAATAAATCAAAAAGTTGTGTTATTAATAATGGACATTTATCCCCATTCTTTAATTTGGAGAGAGGTTGTCGCCAGGGAGACCCCTTATCACCCTATTTTTTTATAATAGGAATTGAACTTCTTGCAACAGAACTAAAGAAAAACACAGATGTTACAGGCATTTTTTATAATGAAATGGAGTTTAAAATAGGGCAGTACGCTGATGATGCTTTTCTATTATTAGATGGTTCTCATTTGTCCTTGAGGACAACCATGCAGATTTTAAATGATTTTGCTTTGGTGTCAGGTATGCACTGCAATGTTTTGAAATCGAAAGCAATTTGGATTGGAAACAAAAAATATTCTAATGAAAAAATATGTCCAGAAATTGATATTAACTGGTCAATGTCTAATTTTAGATTGCTGGGAGTATATTTCTCTTTGAACTTGGAGGATATGGTAGAGCTTAATTATTCGATGAAGTTAAAGGAAGTTAAGAAACTGCTTGGCTGGTGGAGTAGAAGAAATTTATCCATTATTGGAAAAATTACTTTGATAAAGTCCTTGCTTTTGCCTAAATTCATTCATCTTTTTGCAGCTTTGCCAAATCCTCCACCCCATATAGAAAAGGAACTGAATACATTATTTTTCCAGTTTATTTGGGGCAGTAAAACTGAGAGAGTTAAACGAGACACACTTATAGCTTCTTTTGAGGAAGGGGGGTTAAATATGATTCACTTGCATTCATTTGTGTGTTATATAAAACTTACCTGGATTAGGCGCCTCTTAATAAACGAAGATGGCTTATGGCAAAAACTGGTTTCTGAACAAATATTTGGAAAATTTGGAGGTATGCTGTTACTTTCATTAGGAAAAACTAAACTAAAAGTAATCTCTAAATTAATTAAAAATATTTTTTGGAGTGATGTTATTTATGCGTTATCTCAATGGAAAAATGAACCATCTACTGTCAATGAATACTTGTCTCAAGATATTTATTTAGTGACTGTAGATAATTTTAAATCATACACAAGGTGGAGAACAAATGGTATTATAATTATTATACATCTTTTTGATGCACAAGGGTCTCTATTAAGTTTTGATGAAATAAAACAAAAAACAAAAACAAATAATTTCATACAGTACTTTGCTCTTATTTCAAAGATCTCTGTGATGTGGAAAAAGAAAATTAAAACTTTCTTTGAAAGTGGAAATAGTTTTCTTGTAGCTTTGGACAAGACATCTCTCCTTAGGGTAAGAGCAAAGAATAAATTTATCTATAAAGACCTGATAAGAACCAAAATAATAAAGCCAAATGGTAAACAGGAAACTTGGTCCAGACAGCTAGAGTGTGCGATCGGTATAAATGAATGGACCAACTCTTTTGTTTCGGCTAGATTTTGTACAAAAGACACAAAACTGATTAGCTTTAACTTTAGATTTCTCCACAGAAATATTACCACAAACCAGTTTCTAAAAAAGATTAATTTAAGTGATAATGATAAATGTACCTTTTGTAATGAGGGAATAGAAGAAATTGAGCACTTATTTTATGACTGTTTAGTTACTGAGAACTTTTGGAAACTGTTGGTAGAATGGATCCAAACTTATGACCCAAATTTTCGAATTACACGAAAAGATGTCTTTATAGGAAATAACAACTTTGACGATCTTATTAACTTCCTAATTTTGCTTGCAAAATATGTTATATACAGATCACGTTGTGCATCAAAAAGCCCAAATCTTGCCTATTATAAAAATTGTGTTTTATCATATAAAACGCTGGAAAAATATGTCGCCAAAGTGAATAACAACAGTGACGAGTTTAAAAGAAAGTGGACCCTATTATCAACTTTTGGTACATGAATTATTATTATTATTATTACTATTTTTACTTTTAAAATTTATATATTTATTATTATTATTTTTTTTTTTTATTTTTTTTTTTTTTAAATGCAATTTCATGCATCTTGGGGTTTGTATGCGAGTATGACTTTGTGTACAATAATTGTGATTGTAAGTAAGTGTCTGTGTGTGTATGTGTGTGTGTGTTGTGTAGGGAACACATGTAGAGATCAGGACACAAAAGAATTTAAGATCATGCCCCATACGCCAGGTCAGGTGGTGATGTAGGGGAATATGTAAAATCCTGATACCTTGTGTACAATTAAAAAAAAAAAAAAAAAAAAAAAAAAAAAAAAAAAAAAAGAAGAAATGCATTCGTCAGGAGGTTACGCAGCTTTGGAAATCGAAAATTTCATTCGAAATTTTCAATTAATTTTTTGCTATTTTATTAATTCGTAAATCATTTATGCAGAATATATACTAATTATCAATTATCACGAGTTTAGTCCATTTATAACAAGAAATATAGTCTTTAATTTGTTAACTAGTTTCAGCTATAAAAAATTATAAGGTCTCAAAGTTTAAGTATATACTGACAGATCGTATCGTCTTTTTCCTTATATTTGCAAACACAATTATCAAATGAGAATTTAATGGACTGTACTTCTTTAAATTAAAGAAGAAATGACAGTGCCGTAAATTTCCAGCTTGTGATAACATGGATAGGCTATGTCATAAATATCCAGCCCGTGGGAGATATTTGCCCTTCCTGCCTTACAACCTTGTGTGTGCCTATACAGTACTCTTGCCATGAATGATTCCATTAGTCTGCGATTTTACTAAAATATATTTTATTTTCCACCTGGTTAGTCAGGCAGGTTTTGAATAATTCTCTGTAACATACTTTCGATATAAAAAAATAATTTGATACACACTCGGCTATCTACTTATATTTATAAACGTTTAATAAAGAAAGAATACTAATATTTACATTTTCTATGCATTGTGATTTTCAGCAACTGAAATTAACATATAGGTGTACTATAACACTGTTGCTTGTATTAATGACTACACATGGTAGCAATGTTACCAGATACTTTTTTCAATTCCCGCCCGTGTACCTTTAAAAACCAACTCAAAAACTGCCCAATTTATATATTAAAATATAAAGAGTAAATAAGAACCAAATACCGTAAATTTATCAATATTATAACACTGATAAAGTGTTAATAGAGCCTCCACCCTCCAGACTAGAGTTAACAGCATAAATATGAAATTTGAAATTAGAAGATAGCTTCCTTCTTCCGGTTCTGGAATTTAAAAAAAAATAGAATGTGAGATAAATCTATGGAGATACATCCAGAATAATGGATTTTTAGATATTATCGTCACTAGCGCCAATTTGAATTTGAATGCGGATAATATAATAGCAATTTGATGCACTCCAAACTACAACGACACAAATCAGCCCAAAATACCGCAACCCGCAGTCAAAAAAATATCACGCAACCAAAATTTCGAAAGGAGTCCAACTGGGCGAAAATAACGAACATCTGGGAACTCTGCATGGTAGGCTTTACAAACACAATATGTGTATCTCCTGCCGAAGTTTAGAAACTTCGTATGTTGCTGTGAAAGATATATGAACTCAAATGGTATGGTAACACATGGATACTTTTACCCCCTGCACAATACTTGAATATTTCGGTCAGAGTAGATTAGAGTTTTGACTCAGTTATAAATCTGTTAAACTCTCTTTCCATTTTCCCCAGCTGCTTCCAAGTTTCTCTGTACCAAAACATTGCCGTATCCTGGCTGGAATATCCACAGCTTGATGCTCTGCAAATGGATCAAAAGAAATCCATTTAAAGGACAAAAATAAATCATACTACGTTAGCGATCATACTACGTTAGCGATTCTCTCTCTCTCTCTCTCTCTCTCTCTCTCTCTCTCGTATATATATATATATATATATATATATATATATATATATATATATATATATATATATATATATATATATATATATATCGCGTTCACAGATTTATCGCGTTCACAGATTTAAGAAATGGTTTTATTAAGGTCTGCAATTTGATAGGGAACTAGAAAATGACATAATGAATATCTTTGATCGCACATTTATGTAAAACATTACAGAAAAAGGCAATCTAGTTGAGTGGTGCATTGATACCAAAGATCGAATTAATGTACAATCCTATCAGATCCGAAAACCATAAATATTACACACCCCTTCCAAAATAACCGCCCAAAATAGAAAACCCCGAACAAAACAAAAAATGCAAACGAGTTAAGGTCACGGAGAATCCTGTCACGTCGAAGAATTGCTTCTGCAAATTATTTCATTAAATGGACCTGCTTAAAAGCATACAGTCGATTATATTGCGTCTTGCAGGCCTGACATAATATATTTTTGACTCCATTTCTAATGATCTCAATACTACAGCTTGTAGAAAGTGTCTATTTAGCTGTTTATAAATGCGTTGTTATCACACCTAATTTAACTAAAATTAACATATAACCACAGGTTCAAGATTGTATAGTTTCTCATTGATATAGTTGTTTTTGACCAGTGCAAACACTCAGACACATTCCAATGTCCAATTACTCAACATTTATTGCTGAGAATACTTTTATAAAAAAAAACTTAGATTACGAAATTAGACGGGGGTCATTTTATATGACTAACCGGTGCTACCTAAAGGCATGTGAACACGTGTTACTAAAGTGACGATAGTACCAACTTGGTTAACTACTCGTTGTGGGAAATATACTCTCCAATCCCAGTTCCTACATTTAAACACATAATCTTCAAACTATATCCGAAATATAGAAAGAGACGTAAATATAAAAACACATATTCTACTTCTGTTTAAATATATTACCGACTTTATACAAATCACCAAACGTTGCACTTATTTTAGAAATGGTTACATAAGCAGGCCAGCACATATAAAAGCAGGAGTATCGCTGTTATAACATCGTAGTAGTTGCTGATAGAATGAACAGTTGATGTATTTTTGTTGATAGGCTGCTTTTTTCATATGGCAATGCACAAAAAGCGTGCTGAACAGTCTCATGCTTTGTTATGTTCCTATCTTAAATACGATGTAATCGATACCATCATTGGCATTTTACTCGTTTCCGTTTCTTCCTCTCCTTTATGTTTTCCTTCTCTCATATCTTTTACAACCCCCACAATTTCATCAAACGTTCTCTCCTTTACTATAAACCTGTTTAAATGTATATACTTTGTAGACTATTACACAGGTATTATATTGTTTCTCTCATTTTTATTTCCTTGCACAACATAATGAACATTACTCTTCTTCTTTTGTTATTCATTTATCCGCCGAGGCAAAACTGTTTTCAACACAATTTAAATCTCTGATGTATGTTCTCCTTTCATTCTTTCCACTCACCGTATATTTTAAGGCTTTACATATTTAAATGAGCTAAATTCATCTAATTTATTAGGATGCTTGGTTATCAAGTGACTGTTAAATTACTCATGTCCAGTGTCTAGCAAGAAGGATACTGTTTAGGCATCACAACCTATTTAAAGTAGGGAAAGGTAACTCACATAGGACGTAACAGAAGCCTACTAAATGTTTATAATAGGTTTTAACTGAACGTTAATAAAATGGAGGAAGATATTTAGTCAATTCAAACTCCTGGATTTTTTGAAGAAGTATACAGAAAGAAATTATATCTATAACTAGCAAAGAGGTATTTATATCAGTGCAAACCGTTTTCTGATATAATTTAAATAAGATGCAGAAAGTGTTTTTGATAGTAAGAATCACGAGTCAGTGAGATGAAAGATGTGAAAGAAAGGTAAACTATTCTGTAAATAACGAAACGACCAGAAATTTGGAAAATCCAGTATATGAATGTTGTAGATTAGTGCAAAACTTTTCTTTCATAATTTTGACTTTATGCAGAGGTGTATCAGTGAATACAGAAGTTCGTAGAGATTGCTTTTTAATTTTGACTTTATCTATATAGAGGTTTATCAGTGTGGAGATATTTGTAGAGATTTGTACCATTTTTATATTATTGTCCATTTTTATACCTGGTATAATTGTATCTTGCTTAGCCTTTTGTATTGATTGATTGTTGCTTTTTAATAACAGTATTGAACAAGCATATCGGCATGATAATGAAATACTCGACTTGTTAATTGTTCGAACAGTGTTATTTCATTATTATGTGCTACCATAATCTGGCATGTAATGTTCTGTAATATAATCCCATTATACTTAAAAATGCAGTTCTTATATTTAAACGGCTCCGATGAAGACTTTATATATTGCCTGTACTTTGTATTTGTCAAGTACTATATGAATTAAAAAACTTTGTTTTGTGTTTGATTTCGTCTTTGACAAATTCTGATTGATCTGAAACATTTGATCCAAGAATCAACATGTTAAAGTTGCAATAAAAATATAATGCCTTCCTCCTTTGATGAACTTACTTTGGGAAAGAATGATGAAGCCTAAATACTTGTGTTTATAATTCTAAGATTCGATTAACAACAACATAGATTATATGAATCTTATATATTAAATTCATCATAGTGTAAGAACATCAAGAAAAATATTTCATTAACAAACGTAGACAGAGTTAATGTTTTGATTTCTTTAGCAGTCACACACGATGTCTTTAGCATACTGAACTATCTCTTGTTTTCAACTTTCGAATTTTCGCTACAATTGTAACATAAATTGTAACAAAAAAGCCTGTACAGGATTTAATGTTCTTATATATATATATATATATATATATATATATATATATATATATATATATATATATATATACATCGATTTTCCTTTTGGGCATTTTGTTATCTTCTTCACATAAAAGTTTGCCAACTGTAGTACCCCGACCACCTCATTCTCCGTCATTGCTCTGATTTCAAAGGGTGGAAAGACAAGTACTTGTTGGGGAGGAGTCTTGTTAATGTCAGCAAGAAAAAAAAGTATTTGTTCAACAATAATACGAAGAGAAAATCAGAAAATAAAGTGCATAGACCCAGATATGCAGGTACATACTACTATGTTTGATCTGTGTCTGTGCATTTTCCAGTTGCATTTAAACTCTAAGCGAGAACATACAGTAGACATCGAGGTATATAGATAGATCTGGAATTTAATATCAATCTCAACCGAATTTCTGGTCAATGGTTTTTGCAAATTTATGGTTATTGACACGAACTCACTCCAAACGTACGACATAATTGATATGCTGTACATTTCAAACGATCCAAAAAGGAATGATGTACATTAATTGATTAATATCCAGTATCCCATTAAAATATCTGTCATTAAGCTACAGATTTGTGTATGAATATATAATATAATTAATAATCGTTAAAATGTGATGTAATATATATATATATATATATATATATATATATATATATATATATATATATATATATATATATATATATATATATATATGTCACAGAATTAGGCGAAAATTGAACTGATTTTTGTTGTTCTTGAATTGCAAACGAAACTCACCATTTTCTTGATTTCGTCGTACACGCATTACCTGGGGTGATTAAGTGGCGTGTAACGATTTGCATGTGCCAATTTGTAATTTACATGAAATCCGAAATACTCGTTGTACGTGGTGCACGTCAAGCTCGATGTGATTTATGTTCACCTATTGAGAGTATATAAGGCGATGGATTTCTCATTATTATTTACGGGAACTAAAATATCTAATCAAAGGATAGATAACCTCGTCTTGCAAATCTCCAGCCAAAGGGGTGAGTGTTAAATTTACATTTCGTTTTATTGTGAATTTTATTCAGATTATCATTTCGTATAATGATGCCTTTATTGCAATGAACGTGGAATATTTGGAATTACTAGTCACTTTTAGACTTTAAATACAATATCGTAATCTACGGCTTAGATTATTTTTGAGACAACTATTATTAGTCTGGTTTTGTTTATTATAGTTGATTCCGGAGATCTAATAACATCGTTGATTCCGTAGATCTGATAACATCTGACAATCACTGATTCAGTCTGATTCCAGCTGATTCCGTCGTTGATAACATCTGATTCCGTCGTTGATACCGTAGAAGTACATCACTGATAGCGCATCTAATAACATCGTTGATACCGTCTCTGATACCGTAGCTGCTAACATAGTTGTTACAATGTTTCTGATACCGTAGCTGCTAATAACATCGTTGATACCGTAGCTGCTAATAACATCGTTGATACCGTAGCTGCTAATAACATCGTTGATACCGTAGCTGTTAACACATCTGATACCATCTTTTGATAAACGTCTTTGATATCGTTTGATTTGTTGTGGGACATCTATTGTTTGTTCTGGAACATCTCTGTATAAATATCTGAATGTGCTTGTGCCGTTAATTTGTGCAAACGGAATTGAAGTATCTGTCTGTGTGTCGAACTGTCTGTTCGTCAATATCTGTGTAACGTGTAAATATCCGGAAAGCTAGAAGTCCGAGTGTCGGAGCTGTCTTTGAGTTGTAAAACGTCCGGGTTGACATCTAGGGGAGTGAGGAACCGTTGGTTCTGGTAGATGTTGTATGCTGTCTGAACGTATAACTGTGGTGGATCCGTGTAGGGTAACGTCCGATAATAGTATTGGTCAACCCTCGGTTCTCGGGGAAACTGGGAGACGATTCAACTGTTGCTGAATCGTGCGGTTATACAGGGGAGACACATAGGTGTATTGAAATTATAATATAATTTAATACATTGTTGTATTTGCATGCTTATGTCAGATCGCAATAATATTTCAAGTGATCACATAGATATCAATAAAAGCTAGCAACTTGATTCAATACAAGTATATGATCGTGCTAGTTATCGCAATCCATCGTGCGATAGATAGTTTGTCGTTTGTGTTTATTTTTTTTCGTAAATCATTCTTGCATTTATTTAACTTTCGTAAAGGATTCTTGGATCTGTGTATAATCCAAGAGATCCCTTTACATCTGAGATTCCTTTTGTATTGTTATTTAATTTGTTCATGTATTGTGAATAGTTGTGAGTGTAATTGTGGGTTGAGTCCATGAGTTATTGTGTTGTTACATCTGTATTTTTTTCATTTATAATTTATTACATAAATTTATATTTTCTTTCACAAATTGTGTTTGTATTGTTCATTTAATCCACCCTCCTCTCGGTAACAATTCTGTTACAATGGTGTCAGAAGTGGGATCGTTGGATTAAGTGAACTGTCAATCATTTTTGTGAAGGTATACATTTAATGTTTATATTCGAGCGTGACCTTCTGTTAAGATAATACTCTAGTTGGAGTTTATTTTTGTTTAGTTTACCTAGGTCCGTGTGTCCAGTATAAACGTGTTTAAAGTATTGGTTTGGTTATATATCCATATTCATATTACATTTGTCATGTCATCCCTTAAGGACTTGGTTGCCTTAGGCAAAGAATTTGGATATGAAGGTGAAAGCTTAAGGAAATTTATTCAAGAAGAACAAGCCCGGGAAAGGGACGAAAGGGTAAGAGCAAGGGAATTAGAAAAGGAAGCCGATGAAAGGAAAAGGGAATTACATAGGGAATTAGAAAAGGAAAAGGGGGAGGCCGAAGAAAGGAAACGGGCATTAGAAAGGGAATCTGATGAAAGGAAACGGGAATTAGAAAGGGAATCCGAAGATAGGAAATGGGCCTTTGAGAGGGAAAAGATAGGATTAGAGAAGGAAAAGATAGAATTAGAGAAGCAGGCCGAAAGAGAAAAGATAGAATTAGAGAAGCAGGCCGAAAAGGACAGGATAGGATGGGAAATGGAAGCGGAGGGAAGGCGATTAGAGTTAGATAAACTAGCAAAAGTAGAAATGTTAGAGTTAGAAGAAAGATGTGCGCGGAACGTCCGCAAGACTGGGACCGTTATTTAAACGCTGTTCTGTTCGCGTACCGTGAAGTACCGCAGGAAAGTTTAGGGTTTTCACCCTTCGAACTGTTGTACGGTAGGACAGTTCGAGGCCCGATGCGGATACTACGCGAACTATGGACTGGTGATGTCGCGAACGAGGAAATAAAAACGACTTACCAGTACGTGTTAGATCTAAGAAACAAACTTGAGAGTACATGCCAGATGGCACGTGACGAATTGATTAAATCCGGGCGCAGATATGCCAAGTATTACAACCGCAGAGCGCGTAATAGGAAATTTCTTGTGGGAGATCAGGTGCTATTGCTTCTTCCAACGAGTTCGAATAAGTTGTTAGTCCAGTGGAAAGGTCCATATGAAGTTAAAGAAGTAAAAGGTGACATGGACTATAAAATTGACATGGACGGTAATGTAAAAACATTCCATGCGAACATGCTCAAGCTGTATATCAAGAGACAGAGCGACAATGTCAATAAGGGGAGTTGAAAATGTAGGTGCAGACTACTTGAGTAGGGCATGATGGGAAATTTGTATGAATTTGCCCAGTAATAAAATCCAGTTTGTAGTATAACCAGTGTAAATGTTGTAAGATATCATCAGTAGTTATTTTTCTTCTATTCTGTGTTAGTTTTAAAAATGTGTACATTTTTATTCTTAGGGGGGAGGTATTGTCACAGAATTAGGCGAAAATTGAACTGATTTTTGTTGTTCTTGAATTGCAAACGAAACTCACCATTTTCTTGATTTCGTCGTACACGCATTACCTGGGGTGATTAAGTGGCATGTAACGATTTGCATGTGCCAATTTGTAATTTACATGAAATCCGAAATACTCGTTGTACGTGGTGCACGTCAAGCTCGATGTGATTTATGTTCACCTATTGAGAGTATATAAGGCGATGGATTTCTCATTATTATTTACGGGAACTAAAATATCTAATCAAAGGATAGATAACCTCGTCTTGCAAATCTCCAGCCAAAGGGGTGAGTGTTAAATTTACATTTCGTTTTATTGTGAATTTTATTCAGATTATCATTTCGTATAATGATGCCTTTATTGCAATGAACGTGGAATATTTGGAATTACTAGTCACTTTTAGACTTTAAATACAATATCGTAATCTACGGCTTAGATTATTTTTGAGACAACTATTATTAGTCTGGTTTTGTTTATTATAGTTGATTCCGGAGATCTAATAACATCGTTGATTCCGTAGATCTGATAACATCTGACAATCACTGATTCAGTCTGATTCCAGCTGATTCCGTCGTTGATAACATCTGATTCCGTCGTTGATACCGTAGAAGTACATCACTGATAGCGCATCTAATAACATCGTTGATACCGTCTCTGATACCGTAGCTGCTAACATAGTTGTTACAATGTTTCTGATACCGTAGCTGCTAATAACATCGTTGATACCGTAGCTGCTAATAACATCGTTGATACCGTAGCTGCTAATAACATCGTTGATACCGTAGCTGTTAACACATCTGATACCATCTTTTGATAAACGTCTTTGATATCGTTTGATTTGTTGTGGGACATCTATTGTTTGTTCTGGAACATCTCTGTATAAATATCTGAATGTGCTTGTGCCGTTAATTTGTGCAAACGGAATTGAAGTATCTGTCTGTGTGTCGAACTGTCTGTTCGTCAATATCTGTGTAACGTGTAAATATCCGGAAAGCTAGAAGTCCGAGTGTCGGAGCTGTCTTTGAGTTGTAAAACGTCCGGGTTGACATCTAGGGGAGTGAGGAACCGTTGGTTCTGGTAGATGTTGTATGCTGTCTGAACGTATAACTGTGGTGGATCCGTGTAGGGTAACGTCCGATAATAGTATTGGTCAACCCTCGGTTCTCGGGGAAACTGGGAGACGATTCAACTGTTGCTGAATCGTGCGGTTATACAGGGGAGACACATAGGTGTATTGAAATTATAATATAATTTAATACATTGTTGTATTTGCATGCTTATGTCAGATCGCAATAATATTTCAAGTGATCACATAGATATCAATAAAAGCTAGCAACTTGATTCAATACAAGTATATGATCGTGCTAGTTATCGCAATCCATCGTGCGATAGATAGTTTGTCGTTTGTGTTTATTTTTTTTCGTAAATCATTCTTGCATTTATTTAACTTTCGTAAAGGATTCTTGGATCTGTGTATAATCCAAGAGATCCCTTTACATCTGAGATTCCTTTTGTATTGTTATTTAATTTGTTCATGTATTGTGAATAGTTGTGAGTGTAATTGTGGGTTGAGTCCATGAGTTATTGTGTTGTTACATCTGTATTTTTTTCATTTATAATTTATTACATAAATTTATATTTTCTTTCACAAATTGTGTTTGTATTGTTCATTTAATCCACCCTCCTCTCGGTAACAATTCTGTTACAATATATATATATATATATATATATATATATATATATATATATATATATATATATATATATATATATATATATATATATATATATAATATTGGATATAAATCAGAGAAAGAATAACTTTTGAAGCTATTTTAGCTGGGAAGTTTTGTTTGAACAAATATTGCACCCTTGCCTTATACTACTAAAACGCTAGGATCCTTACTGACGCGTAAATATGCAAGTACATCTACATGCAAAGTTTGATCCATGACTTATCTTCACTTTAGGCAGTAGTTGAATTTTGCCGTGTGGTTGCTAATTATTTATTTGGAAACTATGGTGTCATAATGGGTTAAAACAATGCAAATGGAGGTTAAATATATTCCTTTCATTTTCAAGTATTTGCTATGGAAAATACACATGTGTCACAAATATATTTATTTTATAATGAGTGGGAGGGTGGGGATTGATTACGTAATTCCCAATATAATAGTTTTAAATATTCATTCATTTTCTTTACAAAACGAAGCAATATTATTTTTCAAAGTTATTTGTTACATTATCATATTCTGGTAATGTATTGGGACCCAAAGACTTCAATATAGAGTCAAAGTAGGTAAATGATGTTTATAATTAGCGAACATTATCTCTTAAACCAATTAAGTATGAGTTATTTCATTAAAATAACACCAAAGAAAATACACACATATTTTCTTTTTTTTAAATAAAAAAGCAATGTAGGTGTTATTTTAATTTATCTATGAAGTGCGGTGTATTTTGAACGTTTTTTCAAATATAATTGTGTATTAAATATTCAATTTTTACGAAAATTTAAAGCTTTTGTTTCTAGACTTGAACAAAATTATCTTGTCCATATAATGATTAACATGGTGAAAATCGGCATTAAATAATGCATTGATTAGACTCCTAAACCAGCCTCTTCGTTTTGTGTTGATCATGATGACGATTTGTGTTCATTATGTCACATTTTGATGATTGCAGATCTATCCTGAACACAAGAGCAGAGTTATAGACACTAAAATGTCAAATGGGACGCAAGAAAAGAATGACGTCATTTTTTTTCCTTCTCCTCCTGTAATGCATCTACTTTATGCCTCCATGGCTATCTCGTCTTGGAGGCGACGAACATTTTCTAGATGAATCAACCATATGGTCACCTACGAAACAAGTGCTTTCGCGACAGACTAAGTTCTGAAGGTCAAGATACGTCAGTACTGTTTGGATCATGTCAATTCAGTAACCGTACTTATGTGCGAATGACGCACTTTATGAACATGTCCGGACTAAGAAGGAAGGGCATTTACCGGTAGGGCACAAAAAGTTAAGGAAGTTTTCGAGAAGACAGTATGTCCCACAACACCAGAACTTGTAGGGTCAAATCCAGTCCAGTTGAACTATCGGACAAAACAAACATCTGTTTCAGTGTTATGTAAGCCACTCGGTAATTGTTCTAGTCGTATGAGTTGTGTAATTTCCTTATTTTGTTTGTGTGTTTTGGATTTTCGTGTACATTGTGTAGTATACGTTTGTTTTTCCAAACATTGATCAATCGGCTGGGAGATAGTTCCCTAAGTGTATTGGCATCAAGCTTTTTAGATTCGTTTTTTCGATTGTTTGTTTATAATGGCGGTTTCTTAAGGATCAGGTTCGAGTTTATGGGAATAAAGCTTTTAACAAAAGCGGTCTTCTAGCCAAAGAACGACCGGAGAAAAAAGAACACAAGGGTGGGGTTGGCAACGGGAAGCCTTAGATGTAACTCTTTTAGCAACACAGGCTTGTCGCTGTGAGGGATACACCCTATGTTTGATATTATTTTTCCGAGCACCAGGTTTACGCCTGTGTCCAAACAAGGGTTGGCAAATGAAAACGGGAGCTTTAGTGGAAGATCTCTTTAGCAAAACAGGCTTGTCGCTGTGAGACCACTATTGTGGTCTTGTGGTTAGAGCATCGGCCGAGGCAGCGGGAGGTCGTGGGTTCGATCTCAGGCCGCGGCATGATATCCCAATTCTAGATAACGCTATAAACTGTCTCACTGCAGATATCGTAGCGATAAGACTGAAAAATTGTTAAAGCCTGCCTTCTTCTTCCTTGGTATGGTATTTCCTTCGTTTTGTTTTTTCCTTTTTACTTTATGCAGTTGTAGTATTAACCTGGCTTGGGTCTTTATGATTATCTAGGAGACTTGACTTAGAATACATTCGTTGTTGATGTTTGTGGATGGTCTTTAATCGATCTGGCACATTATTTGATCACTATTATGAATTTAGAAACAAACATAGTTCGCCTTTATCTTTCTGTATAATTTGTTTTGTTTAATCATTACACAGGTTTACTTCTACGTGCTGTGTTCATAAATTGGCGGCCTATGTTTGTTATTTGTTTCGTGCAGTAGGCCTGATGACTGGGCTTAGGTCACCTGATAACCTTACAAATGGTTGGGACCTAAGGTCATTGGCGTGGTTTTAGTTATTACCTGTCTTGTTGTTGTGTGTGTCACGGCCTGTTGGCGACGTTGGTCCCGTTTTATAAGATAAGTTTGTGGATATGTGCGTTGGATGAGGTATCACGGTACCAATTGCTTTCCACAGACCTCAACGCTAATGTTTTGTGAAATAAATATACTTTATATCCTACTTCAGCATGCATGTTACACACTGTCATATAGACCAATGTTAGATTGTCAATTAGACAAGTACAATACCAAGTACACCACTGCATTTAAGAGAGATAAATCTGATGTAACTAGACAGGGGTAAGAGTTATCTGGGCAGAACAGACACATTTCCAGTTATGTGTCCCACAATTTAAAAATCAATTTAAAAAATACAAAATAAGATCTAGAGATGTTGCGAAGAGGCTCAATTCTTTTAAAGTCTAACATTTAGCATTTAAGAAAAATAGGAATCACAGTTTTACCTAACTGCTCTGACCTTTCGATTTAATGTTATTCTGATTATTTATACTTCTTTTTTTCATTTGTGTCATATATTAATATTGTTTGTGGTAGCGTATTATTTTCCAGTGTGTAATGTTGATGTTTTTATGGATTATCCTTTCTAGAAATTCAAAGTATGTTGTACGTGATTCCAATTTCCTTTGATCTGCTTGAAAACTAGCTAGTTTGTTGTGATATTTGGGTCAGGTGTTGAATACGTGGTTTAAGGTTTATGAGATGGGACAGTGAGAACAATGAATAGAGGATAGGAATGATTACGCATTTCTTTATACCACTCCAAGACTCCCAGATTCGTCCAGATACACATCCATTTGTTCTTCTTGACTCATCATCAGACATTTATCAATCTTTCTTGATCGATTCCTTAATTTTATCCGACAAGCTTTGGCAAAACAGAAGACTAGATATTGTTTTTTTCGTGCTTCAGGACTTCATTACCACCTCCTCGTCGTCTTTGTCTTGGGGTTTTGCTTCCACGGTATCATCCCCTTCCACTTCCATAGATTCGCCACTTTTCAAAGAGGGATAATTGTCTTCTATAAATTCAAATAGTCTAGGATTACCTCTCTCAAACTGTTGATGTATATGATATTATCGAATTCGGCATACAGGATGACGTTTGCCGTCTCGGTCAGAGCCTCTACATACTGATGTTCCACACCAAGTTTACCTAATTGTATAGGGTGAACATGTCCCTCGTCGCTATCTTGGTCTGAAGTGAAGTCAAAAGCCCATAAAGTGTAACTTACTGCATAATCTTCGTATTAAATGCCGTGACTGGTGTTGGTTCCCGACAAGTACATCTCAAGTAATTTTTCTGAACAATGAATGCATGACATTTTTGACGGGAGCTGCTCTATCATCGGCTCACATATTTGTGTTGTCCAATTTGATCACTTTTATATTCAATTTCAAGTAACAGCTATTGAGATCGTTGCAATCTTTGGGCTGTCTTTGTGTTTCCGTACAGGGACAAGTACGATCGCAAGTAGTTCTTTTGGGCAAAGATAGGGTATTAGGGTAGGGTACACAAGATATTGCCATCGCGACTTACTGCGATTTTTGACACTGTAGTGATTAAACTGGAAAGGATTTTGATCGTGAGCTTCGTTGATGGATGCATTGATAACGATACCTGTGATTAAACGTTTGATTTACTGTCCTTGGAACATGATATTCGATCTTGGAGCATAATTAAGCGGTAATGGTTAAAGTTTTCACTTCCATTCTTTGTATTGGATAATTGGCAGTCGTTCTGATCAAAGTGTGACTGATGTCGTTTCCCACTTTATGTAACACTTCCTCACGACTCACGTAGAACCTCACTTCCTGGATAATGGTCTTGTAATCGCTGCCATGGGCCATCCAATGGAAAGCGGTACTGCTACGATTCAGCATCAATCAAATATCCACACCGTTCTGCAAACATTTCTCTTGCATCCACATGTCCAAATGCAAACGATCCAATTTTCTAGGTACGCTCGGGAATGAAAGTATCCATGCTACTTCTTTCCAGTTTGTTATTTAAATACAAATCCACTCCCATGAACAATAAATAAATGAATTTGTTGACGGGAGCTTCTCTAGCATCGGCTCACGGATTGGTGTTTTCCATTTTGATCACTTTCACTTTCAATTTCAAATAACTGCTATGCAGATCAATGAAATCGTCGGGCTGTCCTTACATTTCAAATTCGATGGGAGCTGAATCCGTCATAAAAGAGACGGGATGAAATTCGACCCTTTGTGACTCTTGCATTGCCATCATAGTGAGTGGCATGGCAAACAGATCCATTTCTGACTTTGAACAGGCGCAAAAGTCCCGGTGTATCATTCATCTGTCTCTATGATGTTTTTTAAAGATCAAACACATATAAGTTTCGAACGGTTCTTCTATTCTTAGTCTTTCTCGCTCTAGGGATATGAAGGCATCTGAAAGGGTGTCTCCGTCGTCTCTTTCTCCCTTTTCTTTGCTGTGGAAGCAGGAATGCTTGACTCAGTACGGTCCAGAGCATTTAAAGTTTTTCGTCTGCCTGAAATCTCTTTACCCGTTTGAAACAAGATATATTAGCATGCTCCCAAGAAAGCTTCGTTGGGGTTATGTTTGTCCATAATGACAGTTTGGGGAAATTCTTTGCCTTGCGTCAATTTTGCATCTTTCATGGCGTGCAATCCTCGTGTCACCATCGGTTTCTAAACGCATGTCTCTGAACGAAGGCCGCTTTAACATATATCATATAATATATCGACTCTATCGTACAACATGATACATGATTTATGAGTCGTTAGATAATAGTTTTTAAAACTGGAGTTTCACTGTGACTTTCCCTTTAGTAAATGAAATGTTTTGTCCCATATATCCTTTTATAGCAATGTTAAAATTGCCAAAATACGACTTACTGATGGGCAAATAATCAGGATGTAAAATTCGCGTTGAACTTGATAGGTATTTCCACCTTCCTAGTCAGCGTTAGTTACAGAATCCACTTGGAAACGAATGTCACGCAGTAATGGTAAGGAGATGTATCCCACCACATTGTCCTCCACCACATCGGAGTACACAAAAATCAGATTGGTTCCTTGGTTAAGTTTTACAGGGAATCTAAAATATTTCCCAAAATCTAAGATACTGTTTAATGCAGGGATTCCATTTGTAATCGAAATCAGGTTGGGTCTCCACCTAAAATGTCATACAATCCGGGATAAAATATAATGGACAAATGTTTGTCCGAAAATTATATCACTTGGCAATGAGCCACATTATGGTACTCTAGGGTTACGTTTTTCCAGCTTTATCCATGGCTTTACCAAACAGTGCATTGAAACTGGTAGAAATCGTGGTTACAAAATGTTGACCACTTACTTCTTATGGGCTTACGTCCTAAATGTCATAAATTTCAGGACAAAATGTAATGGACTAACGTTTGTCTGAAAATTATATCACTAGGCAATGAGCCACATCATGGTACTCAAGGGTTACGCTTTTCTAGCTTTGTCCATGGCTTTACCAAACAGTTCATGAAACCTGGTAGACATCGTGGTCACAAATTGTTGACCACTTACTTCTTAGAGGCTCACATCCGATACTCCCATGGTAAGATATTTGTACACTTGGACCGTGAGCGGTAAGACGTTGAAAACGTTCCACTATGCTGGCATTGGTTTCCGGATTCTCGGTGGTGACAAAATAATTATCACGTTTCTTTAATTCTTTGAGGAAAGCTTGGTTCAGAAATTCTATGTCTTTAGGGTTTGATCTCGATGTCGGTGTCGACCACTTTGTTTCAACACCAGTTTGAGGGCTCGCAATAAATTCACTGTTCGAGTGTGACGGAAATTTGGAAAAGATGTCGATGACACAAAGCAAATATTTGTAGCCACGATCGATTCTAGGTAGCCAAATGAGATACATCGCCTAAATCAGCTTGCCATGCCTACTATGTTCTTATGTTTCCTAAGATCTTGTCAACATCAAATCAATGATTAGCTGATTTTATATTCATTATTTTATAATCGCTCGTATGCATTACGAAATGGAGAAAAAGTTGTTCTTTGTTGATAACTAAACAAGAAAACGCTTGTCACTCTTAGATAAATTGTTTCAAAGTTGCAGAAATATCGTGTAACCTTGACTGATAAATCTAACAGGTAATTATTGAAGCACAATGTCTCTCCAGCTAGTCCATTGTTGACCTCCATTTAATATAATATGTTTTTCACATTTCTTTAAAATATTTATTAATGCCTGACCATATGCAAAAGGCTATTTGAGATGGTCTTTTGTTCTCTTATTTCTTCCTTGCAGATATTGAGGCTGATTGTTCAAGAAGAAATTGTTTCTTGGACAATTCATTCTGCAACAATGAAAACATTTGCGAATGTATCACTGGATATTCACATGAGATGGGGTCTCAACAATGTGTACCGGGTATTTATTTATGAACATTTATAACTTGCCTGACTGAAAGCTAAACTTGCGATACATTATCAAATGAAATCTTACCTGACAACGAAATCCAAGATTCCAGCATTCATTGTTTCATAAAACATACAAAACTATGCCTACGTTTTTACTTACGACCGATACTTTCATATAGATATCTTTTATACCATCATGTGGCTCTTGACAAGATTTATATCATTACATGTCTCTCTGTCACTTATAAAAGTTTAGATTTTTACTCAAATGCCCATACCAATACTACCAATGTCTTAGACATAAAACAACTTTCATTTTCTGCCACACATCATTTAAACTAGTCCAAACAACACTCACACTGGAACAAAGCTCAGTCCATTTTTACTGCCTCCTCTTAGTAGAAAAAACAAGCTAACTGAATCTTTCTTTTTAGAGCAGTTTTCGAATCTCCTGGAGAATGGAAATTCGATAGGTGGCAACCTGATTATTCTTGGAGATTTCAACTTTCAATTTGCCTGTCCTTGAAATATATACACATAAAGCCCCCTAGATTCCATTCATGATTTCAAACTTAAACAGTCATTTAACCAACCCACCCATTAATATGTCACATTTTAGACTGGATTCTTCATCGACCTGATGATACTACTCAGCGGTCTACCCTTGTATCCCACGAACGTGCATCAGATCACCTCTGCATTATACGCCATCTGGATGCATCACTCCCTAACAGTCCACTTTTATTTGCTACTAATAGAAACCTCCGTAAGATAAATGAAACCAAATTAATGCTTGACATCCAATCATTCCTAACAATTTGCTTACCTGATAGCAAAAAAACTCGATAACTGCCTGCGTTCATTGCTTGAAAAACATGCCCCAGTTATCAAGTGCAAAGAGGATCAATTGAAAAGTGTTCTCCGTGGTATAGCAGTGTTAGGGAACAGCTTCGAACTGTTACAAGAGACTGCCGTATAGTTGAGAGGCTTTGACATTCCACCAGACTCACTATTCATAAAACAATCTATGAAGCCGCTACGAAGATCGTCATAAACATAGACCATTTACCAAATTATCCCACTACAGTACTAAGATGACGCAGAGTTTCAGCTGCAAAGCTCTTCGAGATCACTAACAAACTAATGACAAGGAACAAATGTACACCACCTCCAACTACCTTTTCTCCAGTATATCTTCCGTACCTATTTGTCAATTTTGTCCGTGATAATGTACACAACATTAGAGATAAGCTTGACAACTCAGTTTCAATTGACTCCTCATCACCATACAGTTGCGATGCAGAATTTTAGCGACAACCGATAGCAGCATCTGAACCTGTCTCTTTGGATTAGAACGTACACTCGTGATGAAATGTGTACCAAAGTCATGTGCACTCGATCCAATTCGAACATCACTGCTGCTTGAATGCATGGATCCAATATTGATTTTACTAACTGATGATATTAATACCACTCTCTCATTTTCAAACCTGCCAGTTTAAAATCTCCCGTTGATATAAAACAATCTTAGAAAAAGTTGTTCTAACCCAACTTGTATCTCATCTGAATTCAAGCAGTCTATTTTACCAATGTGCAGTCAGCATATCGCCCTTGCCACAGTATTGAAACAGCTCTTCTGAAAGTAGTTAATGATATTAACTCTACTTTGGATATGGAAAGATTACAGTCCTAACCCTCGTTGATTTGTCTGCAGCATTTTATACAATATACCATGATATTTTACTTCACCGTCTCCAGCATCAATTTTACATTCACAATACAGCGTACTGTGGTTCAAGTCCCACTTAGTCAACAGTTTACGAATTTTATCTGCAAATGGAATAAACTCCAGCCCAATTGATCTATGTTGTGGTGTTCCTCAGGGGTCTATTATCGTTCTTAAATACGCTCAGCGGCTCTCAAGTGTAATAGATCATCACCCAGTGTCTCATCAATTGTACGCTGATGATACCCAAATATATAAATGTAGCCACCCAACTGAAGTTCATACTACCATCCAAAGAGTGGAGAGGTGATTTATGATGTGAAATCATGGATGACATGTAACAAGCTGCAGATGAATGATGATAAAACTGAGGCCATTCTGATTACAATAAAGACTTTTTTATTCACATTCTTTACCTCAAGTAATAAATATCAGCAACAGCAACATTAAATTCACACCATCAATAAGAAACCTAGGTGTTACTCTGGAAAGTACTGTCACATTCGACCAGCATGTCATGAACATATGCAAGGCTGCATATCTTGAGCTGAGTTGCAGTTCCCGTCGCAAATATCTTTTACTTGTATGTTCATTAGTACTTTCAAGACTGGACTATTGTAACTTATTTATGTCTGGTTCGTCTCAATATCTGCTCCATAAACTTCAAAAACGTCAAAACAGAGATGATGTGATCATCCTTAAAGTACCACGATCAGAGCACACCTCAACGCTGTTCTGTACCCTACACTGGCTATCTATTCGATCCAGAATAACACACAAAATGTGTTGTCTGTGCTACGTTTCACTGACGGACTATAGTCCAACATACCTATCTGGCATCACCCATGTGTACACACCAGCAAGATGGTTCGTCTCAATATCTACTCCATAAACTTCAAAAAAGTCAAAATAGAGATGATGTGATCATCTTTAAAGTACCACGATCAGAGCACACCTCAACGCTGTTTTGTACCCTACAATGGCTATCCATTCGATCCAGAATCAAACACAGAATATGTTCTCTGTGCTACGTTTCACTGACGGACTATAGTCCAACATGCCTATCTGGCCTCACCCATGTGTACACACCAGCAAAATATTTACACTACTCTTCTGACAATCGTATTCTCATTATTCCCACTATGAAAACGAAGTCATATGGACAATGTTCCTTTGCATACCAGGGCCCAGCAACGTGGAATGAATTGCCCATTGAAATTAGACACAAAGACACAATGATCCCTTTCAAGATTGCTCTTAAAACTCACCTTTTTCGACTGCAACAACAACCCTAAAGACCTACTAATGTTTCCTACCTTAAATATTTTCAGCATTTCTTTTGTTTTCTCATAATTTCATGGTGTTGTTTGTTTGTTTTTTTTTTGTAGTCAAATCATTATAGATCTTGTAAAGCGCTTAGAGCTTTTAACGATTAGGCAATATACAAAGTTCTCATTAATAGTATTATTATTATTATTATTATTATTATTATTATTATTATTATTATTATTAGTATTATTATTATTATTATTGTTGTTGTTGTTGTTGTTTAATGAATGTTGTAAAGAGCAAATCTTTCCTCTAAATCGCCATTCCATTTTCCTGATATAAAAGAAATGGTCGGTAATTGATTTCTCACAGTTACATTGCTGTGTAAATATTTGCCATTCCTTTTTAATTGTTGTGATATCAAAATCTGTTTGAGAGTATTGGATTTAGTATGCAAGAATCTGCTTTAACTATAATTTGATTAGTAGTAAAGGAAGTTAATCGTAGAAGCATCGGAGAGAGTATTTCTTGTCGGCTGCGATAAATATCGTGAAGTATTTTAATAGATCGTTTTCTCTCAACACTAGGACTTGGAAAAAGCTGCTCAGGTATATGGCGGTGTGGTTCAGGTGCGAGCTGCATCTCTGGAGTATGCCTATGTCCTGTAGGCTATGGAGAAATAAATGGATATTGCTATCCTGGTAAGTAATATTTGTTTCATGGTATATTAATCTCACCCGAACAAACCAAATAATGATTACTGAAAACATTCCACTTTATTTTTATTTATCCTATTTTGAAATAGTTTTCTGATGAGTATATATTTATATATATATATATATATATATATATATATATATATATATATATATATATGTATATATATATATATATATATATATATAAAGTGAAAGGTCTTTTTACACGAAAATAAGGTAAAACATTTTATCAATCGTGCTAATATGAAGGAAGCATTCAGTAGATAAAACGTGAGGGTATAAAACAATATGGCATGCTGTTAGACGTGTCGTAACTAAACAAAGGGTTTTTGTAACCGAGATATTGAAAACTTTACAATTAAAAGAGTCACTACCTCTTCATTATCAACATCAGTCTCTGGACCTAGTGTGGTCGTCGATGCACGTTGCTGCTGAACATCTGACCAGTTCTCTCCACTTGTCTCAATCAAGTGCCTATGCCTGTATGTCTGCAAAACGTTTCCGTGTCCATTCTGTGATGTTGTCACTCCACTTTTTTCTCTGTCTACCTCTCATTCTGCCACCCTGGACGCTGCCCTGCAGTACTGTTGTGGATAAAATATTGGCTATAGTAGCATGGCAATACCATTTCAGCTTTTTCTTTTTGACGGAGGTCAGGAGCTGTTCTTCTTATCCTACTTTGTGCCTGATGGTGTTACCCACTTCTTCATTTGTGATGTGGTCCATATAAGAGTTGCCAAGGATGGTTCTGTAGAATCTCATTTCCAGTGCCTGGATTCTTCTTTGTAATTCTGATGTCAGGATCAAGGCCTAACATGAATACAGATTGAGATTACTAGTGATTTTAATAGTCTGACACACTTAGTTTTGAGACAGATATTCTTGTCACTCCAGATGGGATTTAGCTGTGACATATCTGTCATTGCTTGTGCTGCTCGTGACACAATTGCAGCTCTTGATCCCTCTTCCGTGATTATGGAACCAACATAATTGAATTGGCTTACTGTTTCCAGTTTCTGTCCTCTGACTTTAATCATGACTGAGACTTTTTTTCCACTATTTGTAATCAGATTTGCCTTTTCAACGATTATCTCCATGTCAAGTCTGAAATATGTTTCATCCAGGTTTTTCACTAAGTTGACAAGCTGGTTTTTACTGCCTGCCAGTCCATCAATGTCGCCTGACAAGCGAAGGCTGGTGATGTTACACCATCCAATGATGACTGTCCCATAGTGGTTTTCTAGGGCTTCGCTCATGATGCACTCTAAATAGATTTTGAAAAGCGTGGGTGACAGGAGACAGCTTTGACATCCTCCAACTTTTATCTGGGACCAGTCTCTGAGAGAACCTTGAGTAATCATTGCATTGGTGGCCATGGCGTACATCTGCTTGATGCTATTGGTCAATGTTTGACCCATGTTGTAATTTTTTATTGTGGCCCAAAATGCTTCATGACACACTCTGCCAAAGGCTTTATCGAAATGTATGAATGTATCATACATGTCTTGTGTATGTTGTTAGTACTTTTCACACAGAACCTTGAGATTGAATATTTGTTCTCTTGTATTTCGTACACTTCGTAACCCTGCCTGTTATTCTGCGATTTTTACTTCTGTTTGTGGTTTCAGTCTAGCATGGCTGATCAAATTAATAGTTCTGTAATGTTGGTACAGCTGGAGATTGACTTTTTGGGGGAGTGTTATAATCAGTGACTGGGTCCACTGTGTTAACCATTCACCTGTCTGCCAGATCGTGTTGCAGATGTTTGTTAGCAGCTCTATCACTCCCACACACACACATTCTTGATAAATTCAGTTGGCATGTTGTCTACTTCAGCTGCCTTCTCATTCCTCAGTGCTCTTATTGCAGACTCCACCTCTTCTTTGAGAATGGGGAAATCATCATTTTTCGTGGAGTTTGGAACTTCAAGCACCTCTGGGTCTCCTGTGGACTGATGGTTGTAGAGTTCTTTACAATACTCAGTCCATCTTTCTGCAATGTCTCTCGCTTTTGTGAGGTATTTTCTATATTCGTCTGGAATGGTACTGACTCTGGGTTGCTTCTGTCTGGTGAGGTCTTTCACAATTTTGAATGAATCTTTGCTGTTATTCTTGATCAGACGTTTCTCTATTTCTGTGCACTTTCGTCCAATCCAATTTTTGTTTGCTTTCTTAAGGTTTTTTTCTTCTTCTGATAGTCTTGTTTAGAATCTCAGTCACCACCTACAGAACTCTAAAAAATGTTTTACCTACTGAATTGTTGGTATTAATATTGACATTCCCTTGTTCTTAATGCATTTCTGTATCACAATACTTTAAAATAGAATTGCAAATTATCGAATAACGAAAGGGTCAAGGGAGTGTTATAAAATAGACAAATATATTCACATACATAAGGACATAAATACATTTTAAACATGATTCTGCATTATCACATGCATTCTAATATTTGACTTGTGTATCAAGGAACTACCGATTATATCAGTCTTTGAATGCAAGCATTACTGAGCATTGATTGTAATGGTTTACTTATACACATATTTATGATTAGTGAAAAAAGTTGATCTTGATCCACGCAAGGCAGTGATTAATTAAGCTCCTGGTTATTCATCTACATGCTATAATTATACTTAGTCGGGATATATACAAATCATCTATTAATAAACTTTGCATGTTCCACAAAATGTGCGTGTAAATGAAAATGGTTGGTTCAAATGACATCTGATTCACATAACGAGTATATTTAGAAAGACTCAGTCAGTGTGTACAGTAGTATCTTGTGTACATATTGCATGTAAGTATCTCCCGCAGATAACTGTAACAGTTTCCATCCCCATCCCCCAGTCATATAGAGGCTTCTCAATCACTTGGTTTACACACAAATGTAGACGAATTTTCTTTTTCAGTTTATTATGGTACAAATGCAAAAAATAATAAAAATAGCATCCTTCCTGTCTGCCGAACACCTCTCAAGAGGCCTTTCACTAACACGTGTGCAAAATATTCTACACTTCTGTTGTAATGGACCTCTATAGAAATTTTCGGACCAGCTATCAAAATATAAATTAGCGCCTAATACTTCATATGATCTGATTGCCCAAGTTCGCGATTTTGTCATACGTTATCCAAAATGTATTATCCATCTTCCAGTACAAGTGTGAGACGGATTTTACTACTATCAAACTTCTCTTCATCGTCCATAACTTGTTCTGACCATATGTAGTGTATGATACGCATTTACCATCCAAATGTCCTTCCTTACAGTAACTTGAGTCAAGAATACTCCATTTGTTTGCAGCACTTCATGGTACGCCAACTTACACTACTGATCCGATTATGCAACCCCTCCGCGCACATGCGAGACAACATTTGTTTCAACGTTTCGTTTAAGTGTCTCTGTTAAATTGATATACATTGGGCGTTAAGATGGTTACCTTATAATTTGACCATGTTTTACCTGCGTCCATCACTCCCGCCCCGTAGACAGTAGAGATTCCGTCTGGCACTCGTAACCGTCTGAATAAAAAATACTCGGTAGAGCGTTACCCGTTTGACATCTAGCGCCGTAGTCTACTAGGTTAGAAAATATCTATTTTTTACTTCCACTGGTTACAAAAACACATGGGAGCCATTCTGATGCATGATTTGTCTACATAAATGAACTCTTGTCAGCCTTCATCTCAAACCGTCCCCTAACAAGCCATGCCACTATTTACCCTAAGATAATAAAATACCGGTAACATTCTGTCTATTGCTTCTTTTTTGCCTAAGTTATCCCCAAACTAGACTTCTGGCCTACCTTCAGTACTTGAAAGATATTATTGGAGTATGATTAAATGAATAATTCCTGCAGCGTGGTGTGGTGAATGCTCTCCGTTATAGTTGCTAACGATATAAAAACGTATACTGTCCTTCATCGTTCGGTTGATTTGTTAACCCAATCTAAACTTTCTATAATCACATCTAAGATTGGATTCGTGATCTGGAATATGAGCTAGGATCTCAATAATTCGGATCTTGAGGTATCACCTTCACGCATTAACTAAGAAACTTTGAAATCTACATTTCCAATCATAAACATTTAAACCGAGTTACCCATGCGTCAAACCTCGACCACCAAATTCAGTGCTTTCCAATTTTTCCACAACCTTGTGACACTCTCTAGATTCATTTACGGCTACCTTTTATCTACCTTTACATTTACAAACAAAAGCAGTGTGAACCCGTTCCTTGCATGACCAACATTGCTTATCCCAACGGTTGTTTCCCTTTGTTGTTTTGAACTTACATAATGGATCCCTATTTGCAGTGTTCCTATGTACCACTCGAGCTTTATGCAGCAGATCAGGTTTCTTAAACCATGCTTACCGCCGTGTAGAAATGATTATTCATGGTATATCTAACTATTCGATCAATGTCCTTAAATATTTGTCCACACTCACGATAACTTCGTTTACATCTCTGAACTTATCATTTTCGTTTTTCACTTCACGATGACGTTTACATATGAAATTGTTCAATAAGTATAATTACTTCTCTAGCTTAAGAAAATACGTGTTTGTTTTAGCAGTAGATTTACACGAAGGTTGGAAAATATTTTGCTGTGTGTGTGTGTGTGTGCAAATTTCACTTACTACAAGCTGATTTTTAAAATGGGAATAACTAGTACGTTTAAGAAACGGTTTCGGATACTTCTGTGATAATGACATGAAGTTAAGCGATTATTTACAGCAAACAAAAAATGTGCAATATATTAAGATTCGCGAAAGATCGCAATTTAGTATATTTTGTCAGAGCATTAGTACGAAAACGTAATTGTATATAAAACAGTAATTGTATCTTCACTGTCTGTGTCTTTTTCAGGTGTGGGTATGACATGTGATGATTCTAATTTCAAATGCTATGGTGATCATACAACATGTTCTAAAGTGTTCAGCAACTACACCTACGACAAATACAACCACGAGCATTACAGCTTCTACCTGTGTTACAGCCATTACTATTACTACTGTAAATGTGATGCTGGTTACAGGCAGATAGGATACACATGTTTTGCGGGTAAGAGTATAATAAGTTACATTTAGCAGCAGAGGGGGCGAATCGGACATCAATTAGAGGCAAAAACGAGGCTTCCTTCTCGTTAATACTTACTAGAAAGGTCGATTCGGCAATCTAAGGCTTCCTCGAAAATTGTAATAAAAAAAAGCGTCGATTCGGTAAATTGAGGCTTCCTCAAAGACTCCATTGTCGTTGTCATTCGCCCCCTCTGCTGCTATGGGTTAACAATTATTTTACGATGAAAATCGCTATGATTTCACAAACTGACTAATTTGTAGAACTTCATCTTGTAGATCAATTAGATTATTGGACTGGTCAGTGAGTTTAAAGTTAATTCTTGTTAGCGAATCATTATGACATCGCATATAGACTGGATTAACCGGAGACTCAATAATTAGAAATCCTGGAGGAGCTGTTGGTGCAAATGAATATAAAATATATCCCTGCTGAGCATGATTTGATCGCTCGAGATTTATTTGGTAGCCTCCTTCGATAACATCACATACTAAATTCAATGCAATCACTGAGGATATATTTACGTTGAACGGAGCAATATGTCTACCACCGCCGTCTGGGTCATTATTATGTTTGAGTATTGTTGGACCCTTGTATTGCTGTCTCCATGCTATGTCTGCTATAATAAATTTTTCATTGATAAAATCATTAACATATGTTTTAGTTCGTTTGCGTTATACCCAGGATACTTGAAATCCGGTAGTTCATTTTCTGTTATATTGTATGCAGTTAGAAATTTTTATTTAGGGTGATCAAAATCGTCATGATCAATTATTACTTGAATTAATCGCTGGTTGATATATTCCATATCTGATGCAAGTTGATTTAATATTTCAATTCGTTTAATGATTTTGCTCCAATTAGACTCATTGGAAACTCGTTGTAGTTGTTGACTGTATTTTTGATTGATTTCTATAAAGTATTCAACGAGGTCGTTATGTGATATATTTTTGTATGTAGTTACTTCTGGAGTCTCTTTAATTTTAATATTCCAAACGGCGAAATCTCTGGTGGATTGAAATATAAAATGACTACCCGGCAACGATGACTGTTTTATATCACTGATAGTTTCTTGATATGATGTGGTAATTTCGTGGTATGATTGTTTATCCGTGGCATAATCAGATCTTTTAGGTGGAGGTGGGATTTCAGGCCACCCATGTATTGTTCTTATAGAACTCCGATGAATATCTACAACATAACTAGGCGAGTTTATCTCGATGGCAGATGATAGCGTCGGCTCATGGACCGTTATAGCGATTTTCGATTCTGCTCCAGTAATAGATTTTATTCTACGTTGTAATTCAGCATTGATTTGTTCGATTTGGTACGACCCAGATGGCAGCGAAACAACGTTCCTGTCTGGAGTACCATCAGGTTTATTCTTATTCGCAAACACCAAGGAATTATTCGGTTGTTGACCGTTAAATGATTTCGATCTAATATTAGGCCACCTGTGATACACTCTTAGTTTTGCTAGCGCTATCTCCTTCACGGGAATGGGAATAGGAAAATTTACATTGAATTCAGGATTCGTTGATGTTATTGAGATCATGCTGGTTTGTACTGGATTTTTGTTCTCTACTAATCGTTGAAGTAATTCCTGCGGTGTTGTCATTGTTATTATACTCATGTTGTATTTCTAATTTTAATATCGCGGAATCATAAAAACGTACCATCACTGAGAATTCACTATCGGATATAAATGTATCATCGAGCGACGACGATATCGATGAGGATAATTGCGAATACGCGGTTGATACTACATGAAATTTAATTACGTAGTCGTGTAGTTTACTCTGGCTGCACGATGATAGTTTTTTTGTTATCCCGGTTAATATAACCGCGACGGTAACCACTGCAGAAATGCAAATTGGAACTACGACCGGAGCAATCGCTGTAACCTATGCGAGTGTTATTCCTGCTCCGGTGATTACACCACTTGCTGAGTACACGGTAACATCAATCGCGGTGATTCTTCGTTGGTATTGTTTTACTTTTATTTGATACTGTTCAGTGAGTGTTTTGAGTTTAGTTTGAAATTCTCTGACTTGATCATAGCGATATTGAGATACTGAAGGTATCGTTGATGACGACATTTTATTTTCAAATCAATTTACGATTTCAATTTAGTTATTTATTTAAATCCGCTACGAATTCCATATACCATGATACTGAAACCCTAATCAAATTCTTAACAATTGATGCTATCGTGAATTTTTCTGTATCCTTGTCGATGATCGTTGATATTGTATTGTTGACCCCAGATGAACTCGACGATGATATATTAAATTGAGTCGGTGTTACTAGTGTTAATCGATAAATGCCTTTGACGGTTGCAGTGATACTTAGTATATTGTCTGTAGGAGTCCACGCAAATGATCCGTGTTGGATCGTGTATACTACGTTGTTGGTTTTCTCATGAGGAATTTTTGTTTTTTCAATGATTGTTATCATCCTCGAAAAATCAGTTTTAATTGCCTCGATGAAGTTTTTTGTCTCATCGATGGATTTTTTTAATATCCGGGAGATTTTTTTCAATTTTTCCAACGCGGTTCCAAAAAATTTATCTAGAATATTTTTACGAAAAACTGAAAACTGTTTTACGTATTCTTCAATTCTAGATTGAAGTGTTGCTAGTTCCAACATAGAAGATTTTATTTCTGTGAGCTTCGGTGATATTACCGCGGGTTCGCCGAAGAAAGCTGTAATTGATTTTAATTCGTCATTGACAGTTTTTATGCTGTCCATATAAGTTTTTGTTAATGATAAATTCGGTGATGCTGTCGCTGGATCACCAAAAAAACTTATATTGAGTGTTAACTCATCGTCGAGATTTTTTAATTTATCTGTAATCGTCGAAACGAGTATGCCGGGTTTGAGTTTACCCTGTTCTCGGTTGCGTCTCGTTGTTTAACTAAAATATCATCCAGGGAAAAATTACTAGTTTTCAATTTACCCTGACGATCTTGAAATACAACTATTTCATTGGGATCAACACTTGCTAGGTTCAACGTCTCAGCTATTTCATCTTTGATTATTTGTTTTATATCACCGGTTGAAGATGTTTCTGTGGTTGGTTTCTTCAGCGCTGATAACTGTCTCCCCCAAACATCAATCATGTTATTCTATATAATCTCTCTCTAAAAAGCGATTACTCGTGTATTCATTTACGACAACATGTGGTGGTTTTCCAGATGTTGAAATAGCGTCGAGGACATTCAATACTTCGTTGCCGCATATTGGTGGATCAATCATCGTTTGTGTTGGTAGCGTGGAATACCAACGAGGAACTTTTAAATCAAGGATATAACGCATAAGTTCCTTCGGCGGTGCTAATCCGTATGAATCGAAATAGACGATTGCACGTGGATCAATCGCGTATGCAACCCAGTGGGTTCCGGGTCCGGTGCTGTTATCGAGAATAATGATACCAGTTTCAACGCTGGTTTGTTGTGCCGGCAACTGATCTTTCATAAAGACACCTCTGAAGTTTTTTATGGCTAATTTTTTATCAGCATCGAGTAAATCAAAATTGGACATAGGAACTAGTAAACCGTTCCTGGGATTCTCAGGCCGCTTCCGCTGTACCATAATTACGGGCTTCCTGGTAATCTTAGACCCTTTCCCTTCTTTTTGTTATACCCGCTCCCAGTTGCTTTCTTTAGTGCCATTCCTGCCGCGGTACCAACGGCTCCTAACGTCGCCGCTTTAGCTACCGCTGGGGCCGCTGAGGCAATCAACGCTGGAATCGCAGCTAACAACGGGAATATACCACCTGATTTTTTCATGTCGCTGATCGCTTTCGCAGAGAGAGTGATCTGAACGCCTTTTTTATCCTTGAACGCATCATTGAAGTGTTTTACTTGACGACTCGTCAGTGACAATTTATTCTCCCCGCCAGTCATCTGATTGGGTTTCAACGTGATTGTGGTTCCGCATTTTTTAGCTGATTCCGATTGCAATTTCTTGAGTTGACCGTGAGTTAACGCAACACGAATATAACTATATTTCATTATACAATAACGAATTGATTCTAATGGAAAAATCCAAAGGATTTTCAATTACATGTTTTCCACTGGTGCATCTATCACTCTCATTCTTCCACCAACACCTTCGAGTAGCATTGATTTGTCGCTGAGAATGACAGCAATCGCTCTACAATTTGCAATACCACCACCACGATCTACAGTAGCTCTAAAGTTTATATCAACGACGGATTGTCTTGTTAAATCAAGATTTTCCAACGAAAAGTAATATATCGGATATAAGTTCCAAAAATCATATTGTGATATTTGCAGACCAGTGTCGACATTTTGATCACGCGCCATATATGACAACAACCGATGATACACGCGTGCAATACGGTTTTCATCGTAATTAAGTTGTATATCCTCGGATGGTTCCTGCTGTCCGTTTATTCTGAGCGAGACGTTACTAACGCCTTATTGATCAAATATCATATGAGTGAGTTGTTGATCACCAACTCGTGCGGTATTCTGTAACGCAATAAATATATGACGTGGAGCTGAAACGCCTTGTTGTGATGCTAGGTTCCACGTAAATAACCCATTAATATTTGATTGAACGACATCTGTAGTTGTTGTTAGCCAACTCAGTAGTGATTTTCCTCCTTGGTCCATAAACGATAGTCGCTGTTCTGCGGTGATTGATGGAGTCAACACTGGCATCCACAGTGATAGTTTTGTTAAATTGACTTTACCGGCATCAGCATTTACATTTGCATCATCTGCTGGAATTCTCCAGATTGCATCATTATCAGTACCCTTTCGCACGAGTGATACTGTGTGCCTTGCGCCATAAATAACTTTTCGAACATTTCTGCAGAATCCAAATATATGATGTAGAGGAATAGCACATGAAAATGATCTACGTCTCCCTCTCAACATCGACATACGTGTTGTAGCTCCTAAATTAAAAGTAGGATTAGTACTTATAATCATATCCTCGATATCAGCAGCAGCACCAGCACGATTATTTGGTCGTTTTACAATAACTTGATTTTTTCCAGTGGCATTTTTAACATCTTTTGTAAACATCATAGAAGGGCCTGCCGATCTTGTATAATCATCGGAATATCTTGCTAGTCCTATTATTGTTGTGGCCACATCAACATCACGGTCTATCGAGTCGATCTCTTTTCCATCGATGAGATATTTTGCGCTATCAAATAACACCATGATACCATTATTGACAAATCCGACTTGGGTATCAAGTGGATATTCTGTACTAGCTGCATCGTCTATTACAATTTCTCCTTCTACTTCGATAAATGCTTCACACAGTAGAAAGTATTTACTGGTATCATGAACTTGAAGTTCGATTCTTGATCGAAGATTTGGTTGTATTGCGTGATAGGCATAAAATTGATAATCGCGTACAGAATCATCCTTGAGCACTGGGGCGTCCATATCAAACGCTGTATCAGGTGACTGTTTGAAAATTTTATTATATTTATCAGCGTCTAAATCATCATCGTCGATGACGACTTTGTCGTTGTCGTGGTTTTTTAAGCCACTTCCCGCTATCAGATTTGCGATGTTGCTTTGGTCGTTGGTGTATGACGGAATCACCAACGACGCTAGTTTCTGATCCACTGCGTTATTTATTATTTTACTAACCCGCGCAGGCATTTTCGCTGTAGATGGCAGTGGTCCCGGTTTCTTTCGCCGTCGAACTAGCGCTGTTAGTTTATCCTTCGCGGCCAAAAATGCTTTTCCGGCAAGATCTTCAACAGCGCTAATACCTTTATCACGAATAACATCAACGGCTTTCATCGATAATTGTTTTGCTAGCGGCGCCACTTTTGGAGCCATTCTTGCAAATAACCCTGCAATGGTATCACCGAGACCATCACCATAATATACGCTATAAACCGGAAATCGTGAGTTTATTACATAGACGCTGGTTGGTTTATCATGGTTGTAGTGTATGATCATCTTATTTAAATGATATGTATCTAATGCAATGAATTCGTCATCAGATTAGTCACTATGATAACCATCCATATGATTTTCCACTAACTCATCAATAAAATCTCGATATAGACTAATATCCATAACACCGCCTTGAAATAACCGCATGCAGATATCAGCTGCTTCATTAATTACTTCCGGTGAGTTATTTCCAGCTCGTTTCCCTCCGATGAGAACTTCTAATCGTGATATATGACTGAGAATATTTCCAGGACATTGAATAAGACCACTACCTGATACCCCACTGGAAAATCCCTCCCCGGTTGCACCCTGTGCATCATCATCATATTGTAAGCGCCCAAAAGGATTATCATCATCATCATATTGTAAGCGCCCAAAAGGATTATCATCATCATCATATTGAGGTTCTTTTTGTTTTTTTCGTTTTGGTGTTGGTGTTTGACGCTTTCTTTCCTGTTGTCGTTCTTTTTTTTTCATAAGAATCAATTTTTTTTGTAGGCTTTATACTCCTTATACCTTTTATCTAAACACCCATTATTTATTTCATACAACGCTTCAGCCCAGTCATTGGGTGATATTGGATCGTCTTTATACTCGGCCGCTAAAATCTCTCCCCTTGAATTATAGCTGTCAATAGCAAAACCGCTTAAATCGTGATCACTATGTTTGTTTATTAGTGTTTTAGCAGTCTCTGTAAATTTATTCTCTAAAGAAACACTAGTTTTTTTTGGACTAGGAGGAAGAGGAGGGGGTTTTGTTAACAACGCTGATGTTTTTTCAGTTCCCGTTGCTATTTTTTCAAGTGTTGTAAGAAGAGGCGTCTTTTTCTCTTTCTCTTCTTTGGGGATATCTTCGTATATAGCTCGCTCAGTGGCTGATATTACCCCTTTCGTTGCTGTGGTTATTGGTTTAAACAACTCTTCAGATCCCGCAGCAAAATCTGTTTGTAAACTCTGTCTAGCTTGTAGTTTATTTCTGACAGAGTCACGGATTGGTATATATCTCTTAATTGCATCTAGTCGCTCACGAGCTAATCTAGTTGTTAATGCTTCGTTGACCATTATTGAAACAGTAAAGCAATTTCCAATTTGAATCTCGAAGAAATTTTCATGTACGATGTAGTAATTTTGTAATCATCAAATGATTTCTACGTTCTAACCGACTCAGATAGACAAAAAATATGTTATTTCCTTATTCAATATCTTTCCATTGTGTTGTATTTATACTGTCAAATCGTTAGTTATTTTTTCATTTTCTTGAATTAACGCTCGTATATTTCTAATTTTCGAATTGACCTCCTTTTTCTATTCATAATCTCGACCCAATTCTTTTCGTATTCCTTCTACGATAGTAAATAACGGGACGAACACACTTACGTCACTACAAAATGCAAGTGAGTCTCGAATATAATTCTGGATTTTTTTATAATCGCGTATTTATTTGGCAGCATATATTTGTTAGTAATAATACCGTATTCTATATCTTGAAAGTCAGACATAATTTGGTCAGGATTTAAGTTGTCAGATAATTTAATATCCTGACTTTTCAATTTTGAAATTTCAGCTATAATCCTATTCATATTTTCAGAATTCATATATGATAATACATATTTCTAATACAAAAAAAAACAAAAAAATTGGGGGTTGTTTTTTTAGACAGCACAATGCCATTACTACGGTTTTGGGTAGTTTTTAAGTATACATGTTAAGGACAGCACAATACATGTTAAGGACAGCACAATGCCATTACTACGGTTTTGGGTAGTTTTTAGGCATACATAAAGGATGGATATATACAATGAATGATGTCAATGAATAATTATACAATTCCATTCGAGTCTTTTGGTAATTGTATAGGGACAGCACAATGCCATTACTACGGTTTTGGGTAGTTTTTAGGCACTACGAATATACTTAATTAAGGACGGCACAAGATAACAATGGGATAACAACCCCATTTGGAAACGCCTCAGGTGTGTGTTCATCGGAGGCGCCAAGAGGTTACATATACGACAACACTATCACGAAACTTAGTCTCCGATAAGATTTCTAATTCGCCAAATAGCGTAATCTAAGAAGATATGCTTGGTGATGGACGACACAGGACAATACAATATACAATTTCAACCCCAATTCGAGTGTATATGGCGGTTGTATAATACATGAATGAACATATAACAATAGTATGGTATATACAATGATAATGGATGATAAGGGGAGATTATAGGATGATATGGTATGTACAATGACAATGGATGACGGGCAATTCTACGTTCAAGCGCAAAAACAAACCTACAAAATCGACCTGGTTTGAATGCAAATAACATTCACACCACGTGCGACGGTGTGATTTCCTTTTGCGCTTGAATTTCGCTTGAATTTCGAGCTAAAGCCCAATTATAGAATAGACGATATAGTATATAAGCTGTTTAATACACGGAAGTCAAACATGGAGGTGTGTGATTTTATTCTTTCATGTACATAATATTGATTATTGACAGCGCTGAATGAACAGCGACTATTTGAAAAAAAAACACTAAAAGAAAGAATATAATTATTTGTAAACACCACGCCGCTGATTTGTTTTCTTATAAAAAGCAGATAATTGATTATCCGATAAGAATCATTTACAATTATAACAGCCAATCAGATGACGCTAGGTTTCAAAAAACCCAAGGGAGATAACTCTTTTATAAGCCATTACATACCCACACGAGTTATCTCCCTTGGTGTTATAAACATATAGTGCAAAACATGAATTTTTTGTCCAGTTTTTAGGGAAATTGCAGATCGATAGATTCCCTCTGCTACTCTTCGTACTTGATGCTCTACAAATATCAAAATATCTACCAGCTTCATACATTGATTGAAATAGTATTTCTTCATTAGTTGCCATATTAAAAGATTTTGCAGATCTAGCATTGTTCGAGTTTTTTCCAGTCCTTCCTCGTTTTAAATTTCCACTTTGTGTAACAGCTTGTAGATTTGATAAAGAATTATTCTTAGGATCGGAATCAATATGATCGATAACAAAACCATCATTGATCAATCTATGGAAACATTCATATACTATTCTGTGATTGAGATATTTCTACTTCCCAGCACCAAACATCAAATACCCTAGATTATTCACAACACCGACCTATTTCTTCAGCCTACGGTCTCTGAAAATACCATCACGGGACGCCTCATAGTTTGTGATTACAGGGTGTGGTCTGAATTCTTGGTTAATTTATATACTATTATTGTTTGTCTAATTCATTGTTTGGTCGAATTATTACATTTGGAAATCTTCCGATGTAGTCTTGAGGAGTTCTTATTATTTTGACACTGTCAGAGTCAGAGTCATTGATTGAGTTTTTGTTTCTCTTATCATAATAACGCTTCAACTCTCTGTATCTCTTACCACCACAACCGAGACATAATTGTGATTTTCCTCTAACCCCTACCCCACATTGTAAGCAGGCTAGCGGGCCAAGGCTTCCACGACGAACACTTTGCATATGATACCCACAAAACTCTTTTCTGCATGATTTGTTACACACGGTTACTGATCCAATCATAAGCCATTTGAAATGATTCATTATATAATAAATTCTCTATTTAAATACTTGTCTTAATTATAGCATGGAGGAGTTCGAGAGATTATCGAAAATTACACCCTCGAAAAATGCTAAATTTAATATCGATAGTGTATCTGATAAAACAAAAAGTCTAATAGGTGATAGAACCATGATAAGTAAAATCAGAGATTGTTTTAATGAATTCAAGCGCGATGGAGCATCTCTCTGTTGGTCAACATGTCGAATTGATGGTCGTGTTGATGCTACCATGAATGACGAAAGAGCAGCAAAGATAAGTTCACATCTTACGCGGAAAAGGTATTTTTTTAGAATAAAATTCATTATCCGTTCAGACACTGGAGATTGGAATATCAGGGATAAATTTGAACCAATCTTGAAGGATAAAAAAACTATCACTGTGAATCAAGATTCCAAACCAGGAATTTTAACTGGAATTGACAAACCATACTACGAGAGATCTTATCCTGTAACAGCAGTTGTGTATGGGATATATCCGTTAAATAACAAACCTGATATTGTAAAACTAGCACCAATGAAATTTTCTTCGTCGTTAAATTGTGTGGCAGAACGAGTAATAGAACACTTCACAAATGCGTTGCGTGGAAATAAATTGACTGATCTAAGACGCAAAAAAATAAATGAATGGGGGCTAACGGTGAAGGAGCACGGGGCAACAATTCAGGATATAGCTAAATTAGAAACATCATTAAGATTTCCAATATCAGTAACGACAATAACCGGAGAAGTATTACACGAACCGAAATATCAATCAAAAGGAGCTCCAATACAAATTATTGATCATAACGAACACGCGTGGTCACCTGCAGTAACAATTTTTCCGCGAACACGAACTGTAAAAAATATACCCGAGCTTGGAGAGTGTTTCTCTGAGGAGAAATTATTTGATGCTATTTACCATTTGAGTAAAAAAGATCCTGTGTCGGTGTGGCTACTTGATAGTTTTGAAGACGATGAATGTAGATTCGATCAGTTTGTAAGACCCAACGGAGAATTGTACCGTACTGAAGCACTGCATAATCAAATGAAAAAACTAGCTAGTGAGTTTTCCCCAGAGAATTCTCTGGAGGAAGACAACGAACAATTACTAACAAACTGTTTTACACTTCGATCAGTTGCAGCTCACTTCGCGAGAAAGAAAAACGCGTGGAAACCAACGCGAAGTGAGTTTCTATCAGATGTCTCGAGTACAGTCATGGCGGATTATGGAATACAAAATATACCTCTGAAACCATTATTTCCGTTGATATGGTTACGTGTTACCCCGTGATTTTTCTCGGGTATGGAGAATGCGCTGAGTACTTTAAACGATTCGGACACCCCACACATGAAATGGCTTGTGTTGCGATTAATGGTCCGCTGCCACATTTTTATTTATCCGGATTCGCTCGTGTAGTATCATTTGAATTAGCTACAGGACTTCATCCGTGTAGTTATTTTTGGATTGGTAGACATATGTCTGAAAAACACTGGATGCCAATAGTGCTATTGAGATATATGATTGATTGTGGTATGCTGATATCGTTAACTGTCAGTGAAGCGATTATATCCTATCGAGCACAGAAATCAGAAATCAGTCTGGTTACCACAACCCGATCTAGATAAAATAATTAGCGAACAACGTAAACAGTTTCCTGACCTTGACGCAGAATATATCGTAAAATGGTCCAAACAGTTATTTGAAATCAAAAACAAAGAAGCAAAAGATCTCGGTAGAAGAATAATTGGTAAATTTACTCAGGGTGGCAAATACGACAATACAAGATATTCTTCACGGCTGATTATAGACAACGCTGAATACGATTTTGTAATAGCGGATGTAACGAATAAAGGCATATATGTCAATCGTAAAGACGCATTTCTGTCAGATGGAACCAAATTGGGTACAATTGTTACTTACAACGATGGAAACAATCCACAGTACACACATTTGAGAGCTTCTAAGCTCGCTTATGCTTCTATCAATTTATTTTCGATGACAAATAGATTTCCTGACACCGCAGTTAGAGTCGCAACTGATTCATTTTACATAGATATGAAACATCGATAAGTAGTGGCTGAATTCACAAATTCTGACGAGAGTTGGGGATCATGGAGAATTAAGCGGGAAATGCTTCATCATTATATTCAATCAGCAGATGTTAGGATTGAAGATAAATATTTAAAAAGCAATCAGTGTTCAGAACTATCTAATGCACCACAGATATCTGATCCAATATGTAGATATAAAACAGTTTATTTAAACGGCTGTGGTGGATCAGGAAAGACGACTCGTGCGATTAAATTATTTCGTGGGAAGTCAAACATGATTGTGCTAACACCAACTCACAGACTTGCAAGAGAGATGATACAGCGAGGAGTTCAGGCGTGTACTTATCATAGTTTCTTTCGATGGAAAGGAGATAAGTGGACTCCTGAGCGTATGGGCGAGAAATCTGTCCCCGGCGTCGTAATTTGGGATGAGATATGCACGGTGTCATTAGATGTATTACAAACATTTCTTGATTGGCTGCTATCAGCGAATACAAAAGTCGTCATGTGTGGCGATTATGGCCAACCACCACCATTTGTCGGTTTATCGCCACATGATTGGTTGAAGAATCATGTAGACTATTATGAAGAAATTAACACCGATCATAGAGCACTTGATGAACAATTACGCGAGTTCTAAGAGCTAATTAGATTACAACCGGATATAATTCAATGCGAAATAGCGCGTGAAATAATTTCGGAAACGCAGCTACAAGATTTCTGGGAAGCGTGGAGACCAAACAATTTGATAATCGCAAGTAGAAAAATAGTCAGAGATACACTTCAGATGAAATAATTTGAATTGCATAAAGAAAAATTTGCAACACTTCCAGTACCCCTTTGTTATAGACCCAAGGATACACGTAAGCAAAATATCGAAGTTGATATTCCAGGACAGCGTGAAAAGCAGAATTTAGTGTTAAATGTTATTGTGTTGGTTGATATCAGCGTCGTTGAAGATGCATTAGTCGCTAATAATTCCCCGTGGACGCTAGGTTACGCAGCGACAATACATTCTTCACAGGGATTGACTATATCAAATACAATTGTTTCGATGGTGGATAATCGCATCGAATGGTCGAATTTAGTTTATCTCGCAGTATCCAGAGTACGAAGAATAAATCAACTTCGAAGAATTGTTTTAGATGATAATGACACTACAATAAGTGATACTGTCAGCGATGATATAATCAGAAAAAACTATCCGGTTATAAACAGCAGGATAAAAAATATAATAGAGAATTTGATATTGATGCTGAATTAATTATGACGTTGAAACAACAACAGAATAATCACTGCGCGAGTTGCAATTGTATAATGAGTTGGTGTTGGTCGGATAAGCATTCTCGACAATATACCGTAGATAGAAAAAATAACAGTATTGGTCATACCAGAGATAATGTGATGCTGACTTGTCTTGAGTGCAACAGACGCAGAGGTGCTAGTTAAGACCACGCGGCGGCAATTGAGTATCCTCGGGTATCACTTGCAGTTGTTGTCGAGTAAACCAACGCTGAGGGGCAGTTGAATCCAGTCTATAGATTGCTGGTCTACCCGTAGATCGTGTTATGCTAGATATTTTATGCGTGTTGACACTCCAAATAGGATCAGTAGCTCTTTTTCTGCCACCTTCGAGCTCTCCTGGTTCGTATAAATACCTAACAGTAACATTTCCGAGTATTGGTTGTTTTGAAAAATCTTTTTGTGGGATTTTAGGTATAGACTTCTTTTTAATCGCGTCGATAGGTTTCATGTTAATTGTTCTAGTAATCTCGTTGTTCAACGCGGTAATCACAACTGGTAATCTCTTGACCCATTCACGGGATCGTTTATCCTGAATAAATTCTTTCGCGTATTTGTATCCAAATAACCGCTCAGCAACTGTCCAATTAAATCGTTCAACAATTGCCTGATCGCGATGTAACGCAGTATGCCCTCGTCGTAACGCAGTATTATGATTTTTCATCGCTGATAGAACCGCACCTTGAAATTCCTTGCCAGGATCAACTTGTAATAGATTTGGCCAGCGCAGAGGACCCCTTCGATAAATCCTTTCACACGCAGAAGCCACTTCAGTTGCTGAATTTGTCTTTAGCGGCTCTGCTTGTTCGTATCGACTCGCAACATCAACTACGGTTAGCGCGTATTTGTAACCGCGTTCATGCGGCAGAAATAATATATCAGCTTGATGAACCTCATTAGGAACGGTCACATCAAAATGCGAGTAGTTAATTCTTTTAGGCGGTGGTAGATAAATTTGCCATATCGCCTGTTTAGATAACCAGTTAGCTGCAGTGGGTTTTTTTTCACCTTAGCGGCGCTAGCGAGTTTATTGATTGCTGCTTTACCCCTCTAGTATCCTCTCGGAGAATAATAAATAGATTCCATGTTGTTATTAATTACCGGCACCTAACATCAATTTACCTTTCATTGCCGATTTTACTAACCATGAAGCCAAGTTTTCTTTGAATGATTTATCAGTGATAGAATTCAACGCGTGAATCAATTTCACATCTGCGAGATGTCTGTGTTGCAGATTGCTGCTTTTATAAGCAACATCATGAACATGACACACTTTATCAATAGCGTTTATTGGTTCTTCACCACGTCGAGGTTGGTTATGATCATCGAGTCTGATATCGAGTCTAGTCCCGGGTCCGCACGAACTATTTCCTGGAATGTTTTTCTCCGGGATACTTCGCTCATGGTGTTCCCGGGAGTTTAGTTAGCTTGGCTGCGATATCACCTCCTCGTTTTTTTTAAAATCCCCTTGATTTATCAAGGGAAACAAATCTAAATTTTTTTGTACTACATTTTACACACTTACCAGAAAGTGCTGATCGGTTATTTTTAGTGGTAATCGTCGTCAAGTCATCTGTACCAGTACGCGCCTTACACTTCACACAATATAGATCCATAATTTATATATAATAACATGAATGTAATTGATTATTCAGCTACCCGACGACGGGAACCTATTAAACACCATGCGATGTTGCCCAATTCAATTAGAATGATTATAATCGGACCATCTGGAAGCGGCAAGACACAACTGCTACTTAATTTAATAACGAGGTGGATGAAATGGGATAAGTTGTATTTAGTAGCCCCGAGTGTAGACGATCAACGATGTTAAAATGTATTAAAAGATTTTAACGACAGCGCGGTAAAAGAATCTGGCGAGGGTATTATTGAGTTTATAACCGATATCGAAGAAGCACAGAGCATTGATTCCATTGATGGAAGTATTAACAA